>CM073482.1:8760000-10010000 GCA_037074505.1 Albizia julibrissin | reverse complement strand
GACATTTCACCCTAGGTTTGTTTTCCTCACACCCTGGGGCCTGGGCTCACTTTGTTTTTTATCTTATTTTCAAAGAACAAAAAATCGGATCGGGTAATGAACCTATCACGGTAAAGGTTTAAGGCTTAATAGTTTAACTGGGGTCGGATCGGTCATATTAAAATATTATAATTTATTAGTGGCAATATATATATTAATATATTTTTAAACTTCTACAGATAAAACTGAAGATCTTTAGAAAAAAAAATGCTTAAAATTTATTAGTATTAGTTAAGTTCCTGTACTTATGCAATGATATCTTCTTTCCTATAATTAATTAATTATTATATCTCCAAAATCTTTTTTTTAGATTTGTTCTTTTTTTACTTACTTTTCTCTTCATATTGGTCTTCAAACTTTCATTTTTCCCTCAAAAATAGTCCGAGATAGTAGTTAGAGGAATAAAATAATTATTTCAAAAAAAAAGGTAACCAGTCCGACCACCGATTTTAACCAGTTCAAATCGGTTCGTCGGTTTAACACCCTAACTGGATCGGTCCACCGACCGATTCACCGGTTTTTCGGTCGGACCGGTCGATCCGGTCCGGTTTGGTTTTTTTTCACTGCTTGTTTCTTTCAAACCTATAGTACCCCTTTTCAAACTTTTTGTCAAGTTCATCTATCTACTTCTTTAAAAAAAATAGAGAGAGAAAGATGGAATAAAACATTGAATAAAGTTATTAAATGAGATTTTTTTAATAAAAATATTAAAAGATTGGAAGAAGTTGTAATTCTACCCATACACATTTTTTGAAAGAGCTATTAGTACCGTAAATATTTTTTGGGTGAAAAAATGCCCATGAATTTTAAAAAGTAGACCGATAATACCAATTCTGTTAACTTTACTTGAAGACGTTAGTTTTTTGTCAAAAAATAGGTGGGCCTACATAAACAAAAAATTAACGCCGTCAAGCAAAGTTAACAGAATTGACATTATCGATATATTTTTTAAAGTTCATAGGTATTTTTACATCTGAAAAATATGTACGGTGCTGATAGTTCTTTTGAAAAATATTTATGGATAAAATTGATCATTCAATCTTAAAGATGTGGTCGTTGATAGAATATAAAGATATTGTATATAAACAACTCCACCAGATGAAGTTAGGTTTTGTTATTTTTGTTGACTTGTGGTATTAGTCAGATTCATCAACTATATCAATCTCTTAACCCCAAAAGTTTCCTTTTCAATTTTTGCATTTCACCTCTCTATTAATTATCCAACTTTACGCATGTTACTCTTGTAAATATTATTTTCTAAACTTTGATTTCATTGTATAAAATGTTATTATAATCTGAACATTGTTATTTCTTTCTACATTTCAAGTCTTTACGGCATTTCAAGCCAGAAAATTCCTTTCCTATACTGCATGATTTTTAGTTCATGTTTCTTAGTGAGATTAAATTTTTTCCCTTATTTAACATATATGTTCAACTCGCTGCACTTCTGACCTAATACTCATCACCTTGGAAAATTTATATTTCATTATTTTTATATTAAAAGTATAATTATTTAGCCACTCTTCTCTTTATTTTCTTCTAACTAATAAAAACTCACAAATTTAACCAACATGTATTGTTTCCGGAGGAAGAGACCTTGGTTGCTTAAATCTGAGGTATTGAATTCAAATCCGTGTGAATATAGAAAAAACACAATTAAGTGAAAAATGGTTATCAAATACAAAGAACAGGCTGTTTTGGTGAATGCATCATAATCACAAATTTAATTCGTTTGAATGGCACAAAAGAATTAAATAATAAAAAGAAATTATAATGAAAAAATATTTTACAAATTTAAAAAAATCTCATATGTGATATGTCTCTAAAACAAATCGGATATCGACATATCACCATACATTGGAGTATATATAAAATTTATAGGCAGTGTTCCAAAAAAAAAAATCACACTATTACTGTTAACTAAAAGAGAGAAATAGAGATAATTCATTGGCAAGAAGAATGGCGATAGGTCAATACAACTATATATTCCCTGTCTAGACACATACTTTCTCTCTTTTCTAACTGATTCTAGATGCCTTTCTGTTATTTAGTCATATTTATTTACTAAAGAACCCTTCACCCATGTATTAACATATATCAATAACCCCCCCCCCCCCCCAAAAAAAAAAGGATCCTTATCCACAAGGATAGTGGAAGAACTGAGGAAATTACTGTTGTATAACTGCTAAATCTTCCCAAGTAGCATCTTTTGGATGAGTATATTTCCATTGGACCAGCACCTGAGTAATAGGAAGATTGTGACACTTAACAACCTTACGGCCTAGAAGTTCTTCAGGTTCCAACAAAAACTGTCCCTGAACATCAATTGGAGGCAGAGATGGGGTGACAGTGTTGGATGGACCAACAAACTGTTTAAGAAGGGAAACATGGAACACTGGATGCACCCTTGTTTCTGATGGAAGCTCAAGTTCATATGCAACAACACCAATTTTTTTAAGAACCCTAAATGGTCTAAAGTAACGAGCAGCAAGCTTCTGAAGAGAAGAATTATTGATGCAATTCTTCCTAAAAGGATGAAGCTTCAAATAGACCATATCACCTACAGCACAGTGGCGTTTAGTTTTGTGTTTGTTAGCTTGTTGATCATTCGGTGTTGTGCTGTTACTAAGTGTTGCTTTAAAAGTTGAAGAACCAATTTCCTAGACAAACACGTATGATCCACCACTTCATTAGGAGAATACCCAGCTATATAGGGTAAATGAGTAGGAGGAGCCATACCACAGACAGCCTCAAATGAAGGCATACCAATAGCTGAATGAAAAGTAGTATTGTACCATAATTCTGCCAATGGTAACCACTTGACCCACTGCTTAGGAAGATCACTAGTCATGCGATGAAGGTAATCCTCTAGGCAACAACTAAGAACCTTAGTTTGGCCATCGGTTTGTGGGTGATAGGCCGAAGAATAATGAAGGTTAACTCCATAAAGATGAAATAATTCCTTCCAAAACTTGCCACAATAAATAGGATCATGGTCACTAACTATAGATTTAGGAAATCCATGTAATTTGACCACATTATCCATAAAAATATGAGCCACATCTACTACAGTATAAGGGTGTTTAAGACCCATGAAATGAGCAGCTTTGGACAAGCGGTTAACCACTACTAAAATAGTTGTCTTAGAAAAAGATTTTGGAAGACCACTAATAAAATCCATAGATAATTTAGACCATACATGCTCAGGAATAGGAAGGGGTTGGAGAAGACCCGGTAAAGCCACTAATTCATGTTTGAAACGTTGGTAAACAGTGCATTCACGCACAAAATTACGGACATCCTTTTCCATACCCTTCTAATAGAAAAAAGAGGCAATTCGTTTAAAAGTAAGATGTATACCTGAATGACCCCCAATATCGGTAGCATGAAAGAATGTAAGTAAGTAATTGCGAAGGCCTTTATCAGCTCCCACAACCAATTTGCCATGGTGTTTAAGCAAGTGATGCTACCATGTATACTTAGGATAGTGTTACGAGTGTAAGATGGTGTATTTAGAAGTGCAAGTGTACACTGTCGTAATCAAGTAATATAGAAGTGAGTAGAGTATCATTCCCACGAGGATTGATCACTAAGTACCAAAATTGGTAATTTTAATTCTATTTAGTCGGTTGATTAGTTGTGATTGAGATTGCAAGATAGAAATCACTACTACAGAAAAGGGATTTAACGTCACATAAAGACGTCCCTTCTTTGAAAAGGGAAGTAAAAACTGTACGCAGTGGCATTTACGTAAATAAAGAGAGACTTTTTAATCTTTAGGCGTCCCTTCTTGAAGTAGGGACGCCTAAAGGAGACATTAGGCGTCCCTTCTTGAGAAGGGACGCCTATTTATATGTTTAGGCGTCCCTTCTTGCAGAAGGGACGCCTAAACATATTTCCCTCCACTTTTTCATCATTTCCCTCCATTCCGTTCGTTCACTCTTCCTCCCTCTCTCAAAAACACTTAGCCTCCTTCCACCATCTCCCTTCCACTGTTGTATCCCTCCTTCTTCATTTTCTCTCATATCCTCCTTCTAGCATCTCACTTCAATACTCACCCTGTATCTTTCTCTTCCGCTATTACTAACTTCTTGCAGCGAGAAAGTACATATTCTCTTCTTTCTTTTTTTCCCCAACTAGGGAGACGAAGGTCATCAGCTCCCCACCACCAGTGAAAGCCTCATTTCCTTCTTTTCATAGTTTGCAGCATCGGAGATCCCTCTCTCACGGTGGTGCGCGCGCCTCCTCCCTCCCAATTCAACCTCTTCATCACGCCATTTTAATTTCCAACCTGTAAGCTTTTTTGTTTTTTGTTTTTTTGCTTTTGGTTTATTTTATTTCACTTTAGTTAATATTATGATCGACCGTTTAATTTAAAGTAGTAGTTTTGCTAGAAACTATAAGCCACTCATATATGCCATAAGTACATGTATGTATGCTAGAGATTCCATAAGTTTTGCTAGTTAACTAATTTTATTAGATTAAATAAGTTATATAATTTATTTAATTATAAAATAAAACATGTTTAGGAAGCTCTGAGTGCTATATAAAAAGACACATTTTTAGAGTGCTAAATGCAATTTAAGTCTAAAATCTAAACATGCATATAACTTGTTTTATTTTATAAAACAAGTTATCAACAAGTAATTTTCAACATTAACCAATTGATTTTAATTTCATTGGTTTGAAATAATGAATACATGTATAGAACTTTTAATATTATGTAGGTGCATAGAACTTTTAACTTGTACTAATTTAAACATATTAGTTCCCTAAAGAAAAATTGATATTTTAAATTGTTGATATTGTCCTTAATTGCCTAAGTTACTTTATTTTTTTTTGTTTTGTTTGAATTAAGGTGAAATGGTTTGTTATTAAAATTGTGGGACCTTACACTTAATGGGAAATGCTGCCGAAATGTTTTTTGAAAAAAGTGATAAAAGGCAATCTCATAGTTAACAATTGTTATAAACTTGAGTGTTATTGGGAATGGTTTAGGTGGTAAAACAATGGATCATAGTTGGATGAATGCTTTGAGAACTAGTGAAGAATATGAGAATGGGGTGGAAGAGTTTATTGAATTTGCTAGAAGGAATGCTCCAACTAAAAATGGGAAGTATTTTTGTCCTTGTGTGAATTGTTTAAACGAGAGTCGACGAGATGTTGATGATATAAGGGATCACCTACTTTGTGATGGAATAAATCTTCGATATACAAGGTGGATATGGCATGGTGAACAAGTAATTACTGATTGTCCGTCGCACAAGAAGGAAGGAGTGGATGTTATAGAACAAGATAGAATGGAGAAAATGATTCACGATGCCGAGGTTGAATCCTTCGCCCAGGCACATGAATTTGACAACCTGCAGAGTGATGCGGAGACACCATTATACCCTGGGAGTAAGTACACACGACTTACGGGAACATTGCATTTGGTGAACTTAAAGGAAACTTGTGGATGGACCGATAGTAGTTTTACATTACTATTGGAATTATTGTGTGATATGTTTCCAGAAGATAATGTACTTCCAAACCGTATGTATGAGGCAAAGAAAATCTTGTCTACGATGGGTATGGAGTACAAAAAGATACATGCTTGCCCTAATGACTGTGTATTGTATAGAAAGGAGTATGCAGGTCTTAGTGAGTGTCCTAACTGTAAAACATCACGATATAAAGTGAAGAAAGACGGTGGTTGTAGAGAAGGGACAACAAGTAAAAGGCAACCTTCGAAGGTGTTATGGTATCTTCCAATAATACCACGGTTTAAGCGTTTGTTTGCGACCGCAACAAAAGCGAAGAAGTTGAGATGGAATTTTGATGAGAGAATTTGTGACGGAAAATATCTTCGGCACCCGGCCGACTCTCTACAGTGAAAGAAGATAGATGAAATGTTCCCTCAATTTGGGAGCGAGCCGAGAAACCTTCGGCTTGGACTTTGTATAGATGGAATAAATCCGTATGGAACTCTTACTAGTATACATAGTTCGTGGCCAGTTCTCCTTGTAATATACAACTTACCTCCCTGGTTATGTATGAAGCGCAAGTACGTTATGCTTTCTATGATGATCTCTGGACCAAAACAGCCAGGGAATGACATTGATGTGTATTTGGCTCCTTTGATTGAGGACTTGAAGAAGTTATGGGAGGAAGGTGTAGATGTGTTCGATGCTTATAAGAAAGAGTCTTTCAAGTTGCGTGCAATGATTTTTACCACGATAAACGACTTCCCCGCATACGGAAATTTTTCAGGGTATAGTGTGAAGGGTCATAAACCATGCCCAATCTGTGAAGGAGAAACACACTTTCGACAACTTAAGCATTGCAAAAAAATAGTGTACCTTGGCCACAGGAGGTTTCTTCATCGATTCCACCCATATCGTAGGCTGAGAAAGCATTTTGATGGCTTACCAGAACATGGAGTTGCACCAAGGGCCTTAACCGGGGAGGAAGTTTATAGTCGGGTAGAACGTGTCAATGTGACATTTAGTAAAAATCAAAGGACTAAGGGTGAGAAGAACATATGGAAGAAGAGGTCAATTTTATTTGATCTTCCGTATTGGCATTGTCTTGATGTAAGACACAGTATTAATGTGATGCATGTGGAGAAAAATGTGTGTGACAGTCTTGTAAGTACGCTTTTGCACATCCCAGGTAAGACCAAGGATGGAATGAGTGCGAGACTTGACCTTGTTGATATAGGAATAAAAGATCAGTTGCATCCACAACTAAGAGATGATGGTAGGAGGGCATATATGGAGCCAGCTGTGCATACGTTATCAAAAGCGGAGAAAAGAAGTTTGTGTGGGTGTCTGCATGAAATTAAGGTCCCACAGGGCTACTCTTCTAATGTTAGTAGGTGTGTGTCAATGGACGATTTGAAGTTAGTGGGAATGAAGTCCCATGACTATCACGTGTTAATGCAACAATTGTTACCAGTAGCCATTAGAGGCATTATGAAAGAAGAAGTGCGAACTACTATAACCAGATTGTGTATTTTCTTTAATGCTATCTGTAACAAAGTCATCGACACTGAGAAATTGGATGAACTAGAAAATGAGGGTTACATAATTCTGTCCCAACTAGAGATGCATTTTCCTCCATCATTTTTTGATATAATGGTGCATTTGGTAGTTCATTTAGTAAGGGAGGTAAGGCTTTGCGGTCCAGTTTATTTAAGGTGGATGTACCCTTTTGAGCGATACATGAAGATCTTAAAAGGGTATTCTAAAAATCCTTATCGACCTGAAGCCTCAATAGTTGAGCGGTATGTAGTTGAAGAGGCTATGGACTTTTGTAAAGATTATCTATCTGGTAAAAAGGAACAGTCTCGACATGAAGAGGAGAGAAGCAAGGGAACACGAGGACTTAAAGTGAAGACTGCGGATCGTGAAGAGGTGTTGCAAGCACACTTGTATATCTTGAATAATATGGAAGAAGTTCAGCCATACATAGATGAGCACAAAAAGACTTTGAAGAACTTGATTCCAAAAAAGGGTGACATGCAAATAGCTATTAAGCAAAACAAGACATTTGTTAAGTGGATTGAGGAGAAGGTTTCGCATGAGATCGGTGTGTCCGAGATAATCAACTGGCTAGCTTGGGGGCCTTCATTTCAGGTTGTTACTTGGACTGGTTTGACATAAATGGGTATTCATTCTACACAAAAGAGCAAGATGACAGAAGTACCATGCAAAATAGTGGGGTGATGGTTGAAGCTGAAGCTATGCACTTTTCCAGTTCTAAAGACAAAAACCCCATATGTGCATCAATGGCTTATTATGGAGTTATAGGAGAAATATGGGAGATGACCTACAATAAGTTCAAAGTTGCTTTGTTCAAATGTAAGTGGGTTAGCAATGCTGCTGTGGTAATAGATCCACAATTTGGATTTGTCTCAGTCGATCTTCGAAGAGTTGGTTATAGAGATGAGCCATTCATTCTAGCAAGCCAGGCGAAGCAAGTGTTTTATGTCACAGATCCTGCAAATAAAAATATGTCCATTGTACTTCAAAGCAAAAAACAAAAGTATGGTGATCCAACCTTCAACCTTGACGACACACAACCTTTGACAACAAATCCACCTTTAGGAAGTGAGGTCGAGTTGGTAGATGATGAAGATTATTCTACAAGAAATGATCATTGTGAAGGAATATGGGAAACAGTATGAAGTAAGACCTTTAACTATATAAAATTGTATTATGTCCTATGTGCTTTTTTCCCTTAATGTAGTTTATACAGATACCTGCAATATACTTACCTCTCTGACAATCTACTTACCTCTCTGACAATGATTTTTTTGTGTCTAGGAATATGTCAAGTTCCAGTGACTCAGGGAGCGACACCGAGCAGCATAATGGAAGGCAAGAAGAGTCACCCGCTCCGAGAAGAACAAGAGGTGCCACGAAGATGGTTGTATTGGCGAAGTGCCACTACAATGAACAGGAGAGGGTTCACATAGAGTTTGATGCCAACATGAATCCAATGGGTCCTGAGGAAGACCACTTCATTAGTTATCTTGGTTTTTTGGGTCGGAGCAAAGTCCGAATCATCTATGATAGTTGGAGGCAGGTTCCCAAAAAGACGAAAGCCATGATATGGCAACAGATTTTGGTACATAACTTTCGATACATTTTATGTATTTAGACCTTTCTTCATATTCAAGTTTAATTGTCTCTGTTTTTGCAGCAAACGTTCGATGTTCCTGACACCACAGACATGTACAACCACTGGATGGGAGATGTTCGTTTGCGCTGGAAGGATTTTAAAAATAAGCTCTCCAGGAAGTACCTTAGAGGTGACAAGAGTCATCTTGATCCTTATTAGGAATATTCATATCTATCTCCAGAGGACTGGAGGTTGTTTGTAGCTAAACGACAAGCTCCTGAATTTTTGGTAAATTTTCTGTCTTCAGTATGAAAATTTATAATTTCAATATAGTTAATGCACTAATGACTTGTTTTTCCCTTTTTCCCTTAAACAGGAATTAAGTGCGGTGAACACACAGAGGCAAGAAGCAAATCAATACCAGCATTGCATGTCTCGGGGTGGCTACAGGAAGCTGGAGAGGATGATGATGGCAGAAGAGCTGGACAAAATGAAGGAAGCTGCGAAATCGGATCCTTCCATTGTTGTGCAAGCGCCAGCTCCTCCTCCACGTCACAAAAAATGGAAAGCAGGGAGGATTAAGGGTGGCAATTATATAAATCCTACTATTGCTGAGGTTGCCTCGAGGATTGTAAGTAGTAATAGCATAAGTAATTAATTGTGAAATTCTTTCACATTCTAGCATTTAATTTTCGTTCATAACGAATTGTATGCTACAGGACGAACTCGAAGAGCAGAGTAGCCAAGGTTCGTTCACTCCAAGTGGACGGATGGACATATTGGCCACGGCGATTGGAAAGGCTGAATACCCCGGCCGTGTTAGAGGGGAGCCAAGGGGAGTTGGTATTTCGAAGTATTTTGGTAAAACCTCGTTATATTCTTCACAAGCTGAACCCAGTCAAGAGTTTGTGGATAAGCTTCGCGATCAAATCCGAGAGGAGCTCCGAGATGAGCTAATGACACAACTACGTGGTGAAATGAAATCGTGGTTTGATTTTCATCACATGGAGGCTACTAGGGTTAGAAACGAGGAATCCCCGGCCTTCCCCAGCACTAAAGGAAGTCACAACCCGCCGGACGAATCCCTTGTACAACCTTCCCACACTCCGCAACTCGTTGCCGAGGCTTTCCACAATCCATAACCCTTTGTCCAGCCTTCCCACACTCCAGAAGTTGTTGCCGCTCCTGTCCATAGTCTTGTCCAGCCTTCCCATAGTACAGAACCATGTGGCCAGCCTTCTCACATAACAGAACCACTGGGCCAGCCTTCTGCCACTCCGAAGTCGGGTGAATCGTGTATCCTCTATTTGGACACCACAGACATGATTCGTGTTGTAGCCGATGCTCTCGTTTACACACAAGCTACCACCCACCATCATAATCAAATTCCACAGTATTTACGTAGGGTGACAGTGACACGTGTTCATGAGGGGGAAGAAGGTGCAGCCATCCCTATCCCTGACGTTGAGATTGCCACGCTGGGTCAGGCAATTGGAGATTTCATCCTTTGGCCTCAATATCTTATTGGCACGTTGGGAACCCCACCAATGGTAGGAATTATATTCATATCACTTGACATTTATTGGCATCATTGTAATATAATTGGTTTTGTTTTCTATGGTTATAGGAGGAGCAACATGCGCTGAGATGGCCCTTTCTAGAACGGCTCCAATAGATGTACAAAGGTATTCCCCAAGTCGGCTTCAATATGCCTCCAGGGATTGTGGGTACACAATTGACGTATCCCTACACGATCGACAATAAAGATCTTAAGGAGTTTATGCATTTGGAGGAGATAGATGCAGGATGGGTCAAACTTTCCATTTGGTTAGTTTTTCTTTTCTAAGTTCAAGATTTCATAAGTTCAATAATTCATTGGTCATTTTATTTCTATTTTAGGTCCTTCTACCACATGTGCATTGATATGCAAAGACCAAATATATACGGATTCTTGTATCCGGCAAATACGACATCAGATAAAAATGATGTCACACAAAGGACGCATTATGTGGGCTTCACAATGGCAGCGACCAAATTGTGATGTTATCTAGCGCCAATTGTTCAAGGGTATGTAGTAACAAATTTTATTTTTGGATGTTTGAGAAATAATTTTCTTCTAATCTAAACTTCATTTTAATCTGTGTATTGTTTTAGTTACCATTGGAGCCTGTGTGTTGTTTGCCCACGCCTCAATGAAATCTATTGGTTTGATTCCTTGACAAAAAAGCCAGACAAAGACACAAAATCAGTCTTCAACACGTTAGTTATTTCTTTTTTATTAATTAAAGAAATGCTTGATTTAAATAAATTGTTCTAACTTAAAATGTTTTACATTTTAATGGTAGCGCGACCCAAACATATAGAATGCTTAGCGGGTCACGTGAGGGTAGAGTTGTTCGCAAGCCAAAGTGGTTCTATCCCAAAGTATGTGGTTCCAATATAATTTAAGTTATTTTATTTACGGTTGTTTTATAAATGATGTATGTTATTGATTTTAACCAATTGCTTTTGATTTATAGTGCCCTCAACAGCCAGGTGGTACTGAATGTGGCTATTATGTTATACTTTACATGTATAATATCATTCAAAGTGGCGTTACAAATGATTTTCAACAGGTAATCAAATGATAATATTTTGGTTGTATTTTAATTGAATTGCTAAACAATCCTTTAATTTCATTGATTTCGTATAATCATATTTTCTAATTTGTAGATCTTTGATAATGATGCTGCTTACTTCTATGAAGACATTAATTTGATCAGAGACTTGTTGGTTGGGAGGATTCTTCAACACATTGATTTGTAGAAGTTTATCGTTTCTTGTACATTTACTTAGTAGTTGTTTATTATATTAGTGGACAACATTTCTGTCAACAATGTAGTGCATGAATGTTTCATTAGAGGTGGATGTTGTGTTTTATTAATTATAAACTGCGTGCTGTATGTTTCCTTTTTGTGTATACGTTTCTGTTTGTTTTCAGAATGATATGGCCAGAAACAATACAAATAGCACCGTATGAAAAAAAAACCATTTAGGCGTCCCTTTTGGCCAAAGGGACGCCTAAATTCCTACTTTAGGCGTCCCTTTTGGTCAAAGGGACGCCTAAAGGGCTGGGTTTAGGCGTCCCTTTGGCCAAAAGGAACGCCTAAAGTCCCTAATTTTTAAATAAAAAAATTCTAAACGGGGACTTTAGGCGTCCCTTTTGGCCAAAGGGACGCCTAAACCCAGCCCTTTAGGCATCATTTGACAAAGGACGTCTAAAATCCAAATTTACTACGTCGCTGGCATACGCGTCCCCTCATAAAAGGACGTTAAAAGTGTTTTTTCTAGTAGTGAATGATGAAATATGAATACAAGTGATATAAAGACAAATATGAGAAAAAACCCTAGGGATTAGATTTGACTTAATAAATTCCGGATTGAATCACTTATCTATTCTAGTCCAATTTATTCCACATGATTGATAGTCGAGTTTCCCTATTTTAACTACTAGCATTTTCCAAGGTCAAGTAATTCTATAATTAATTGCTAACCCAATATATTCCTATATTCCAATATATTCCTATTTCATATGCAAATTATGGTTTTAATTATAGGATCCACACACATGTATCTCCTTCCGGTCTCAACATGCATATTAAAATCATCTAAAAGGTGGCCAATCAATTGTAAGCATTAAGAGCAATAATTAAAACTCAATTATGAAGGAAAAATTAAAACTAGATTTAATAAGTTAAGATTCAATCCGTCATTAATAAGCTACGTCATCACCCTAGGAAAAGGAAAATTTAGCTCATGATAAAATTAAAAACAAAACCAAAATATATTACAAACATCATAAATATTGCATAAAAATTAATTACAAAAACATAAAAATACAACTACAAGATGCATGAAAATGAAAAATCTAGCCTACCATATAGGAGGTAAAACCATCCATGTAGGTGGCAACCTATACCATCCATAAAGGAGGACTACCTAGGCCTTCCATATAGGAGGTAAAACCACCCATGTAGGAGGTATGCAAGAAATAAATTCTAAGAATAACAACTCTCTCTCTAAAATAAAAATTCTCTCTCTCTCTTTCTTCCTCCTTATTTTAGGGTGCTAAGAAGCTCTATTTATAGGCTTCATTTTCAGAATGCTACAGTATTTTTCTACAGTGATTTTGCTACAGTGAACCGCACTGCTACAGTATGAGAGATAGTAAAATACGTTTTCCTAATACTTTGTTGACTTCATTCACCTAGTGAGTTCTCTCTCTCTCTCTCCTGAATATAACTCTTGGTGTATGTGATAATTAATTATAAATAATATGTATTTAATAAGGGTAAAATAGGAAAAAAGAGCTTATATTTTCAGATACAAAGTGAAAGTTGCTTATAAAATGGACCAGCCCCATGAGAGTGAAAGTTGCTTATAAATAGGACCGGATGGAGCATTTTTTTCCTCTCCTTTAATACCTCATTTAATATGGGTAAAATTAAAAATTTATTTTAATATAGGACAAATTTAATGAATTAACTACAATTTCTTAATTCTGATAAATTAATTAATGTGACTTATATTATAAATCGAAAAGAGTATACTAGCATCGATATTCTAACATATTTAAATTATATGTGTGTATATATATTTTCCCGAATTTCCCATTTATGCATCTTCATCAAATATTTAAAGTTATTATATTTGATATATGTATCAAAAGCTTCGTGATCTAGTAGTATAGATGTTAGTTTCTCTATAAGTGAGAGATTGCGCGCTTATAACTCATGCTAATAGTGCCTACCCCTTAAAACCCCCCAAAAAAAAAATGCAGTGTTTGACACGCCTATCCATATACATGCTCGTGGGTGTATATATATAGATTGAGCCCGCGAAAGATTTGGTTGAACATATTTTGGGTCATAAAGCGTTAATTTTTATTTTTATAAAAAATAAAAAGTAATAAAAATCACGTTCATAAAGCGTTAATCTATATATATTATTAAAATCACGTTCTTGTAAATTTTTATTAAAAAATGCTAATGAAGTAATAAAAATGATAGTAATGTTTTACTTAAAAAAGTAATAAGAATAATACTATCTCCAATATTTAATATAAGGGGTAGTTAAATTTTTTCTAAAAGATTAAAAAATCTAATTAAATTACATTAAAGTGTGTGTGTATTTAAATTAAATTGTTTGATTTATAAATTAACATATGATTTTATGATATACAATATATACTATGTTTAAGTTGTTTATTTATTTTTTTTAATTTTTATATTAACAACAAGAGAGACTAACTCCTTCTTGGATGATTTATTATCACAAAAAATGGTAGTTTGAGAAATTAAAAAAAAGAATTAAAAAAAAGAAAATAAGGGAGAGTGAATCAAATTCATCGAGAGACGGAGAGCAGAGAGGAGGCTGGGGAGGGGGAGTAGGGCCGACTTTGAGAAAGAGAGTAGATAGACAATGATAGGACCCCACCAACCACGTGATGTCTCCCTATAAACTTCTTCCATGTGGGCATAACCGCCGCCTCCCCCACTACCCCTATTTATTTCCTCTGTGCCTACCTATAAAAGAATATTTTCACTAAATTTTGAGATTTTAAAAAATGGTTAGGTGTAGTAATTATATAAGAAATTTAATTTTTTTTAAAAAAGGTTCTTATTTATGAATGAGTGAGAAAAAGTAATAACGAGAAAAAAAAATGAAAAAGAAGGTATCTAGTATAATAATTAATTGAGGGTAAAATAAAAAAGGATTAAGGTGAAAAATTAATAATGAACTATTTCCTAAAGTGCACCCAATACAACTAACTATTTCGGGGTGTAAAAGTAGATATTATGATTTTTTTTGGAGCAAAAATAACAATTTTTGCACCCCAAAATACATAACGAAATTGCTATTTTTACTCCAAAAAAATTCATAATGTCTAATTTTGCACCTTAAAATTCATAATGTCTATTTTTATATCTCAAAATAGTTAGTTGTATTGGGTGCGCTTTGAGAAATAGTTCTTTGCTAAATCTGCACCTTAACCCAATAAAAAAAAGTGCATTTATTATTGAGACAAACTCAAAAAAGATCTTACATTTAGAGCTTGTTTGATATGAAGAGAGGGGAGCGAAAGTGATAGGAGGAAATTTTTTTTTTAGTTAGATTTAAGAAAAATAGAGAAGTTTGGTTAAAAATTTTTAGTTAATTTTTATTATTCTTTAATCATATATATACTCTTTATTAAAATTTCATAACTCCACTTCTCCTAATATTTTAAATTCAACTCTTAAAAAGTTTCAAACCCCTCCCCCTAAATTTCTCATACCAAACAAACCCTTAGAGATAAGCTAATTTTTTTTAAAAAGATCTCTTATGTATAAGGACGGAGGAAGTATCTAGAAATGTAACACGTGTTTTCCCTTCCCATCACATGATCGGCATTTTCCTCTTCTTACTCCCTTTGTTTTTACAACGGGAATAAACCCTCCAATGCTAACAAGCTATTAGTTGAAGTTGTGTGGAACCTTCCCATTAACTCTTTTCTAGTTTTCTCCATTTCCCTCCAACGCTAACAAGCTTTGGGTTTTGACCATGTAGTTTTCAAGTAGTGGAGCGAAATGGAAAGAAGAGTTGGTGGAGAGGTTTTTTTGAGATGGTAAGCGGCCTTATACCCTATAAAAAAGAACACATATTTAAATCCCCATAAATGAATTTATTGGAAGAGACAAAATCATTTTATACTTTAAGTCTCAAAAGAGATTATACCCGTGATCAAATAAAAAAAATAGTCCCTTCTCCAATTCCATGAATAGAGAATTTTTTTAAAAGATATATACTAATAATTTCTCTGAATTTTTTTGTATTATTTTTTATTTGGGAGAATTACTCATAAAAACCTTATTGGAAACTTATTTGTTAAATGAGACATAGGGAGGATTTTTTACACATAAGGAAAGATTATTCGCATATATATAGGGAAGATATATTGAATACATGAAAGATTTTTTAAACACAAGGGAAAATCTTTTACACGCAGGAAGATTATTTGCACGCGAATGTCTCATTTGACAAATGAGTTTCCAATGAGGTATTTTTGAATAATTTTCCTTTTTATTTTTATCTTTATTAATTAACTATTTGTTTACTCCCTTACAGTCTTACGCTCACATGCTCTTTCTATAAATAATGAAGCTTTTGAAAAATGAATTATTTTTATACATTTAATACTCTTAACTAATTTTAAACCAATTTTTTTTTACATAATTCTATTATTTGTATTTTGTAGAGAGGACCAGATACTACTCCATTTAAACCTCAATATTTTTTAATTAATCACTTACGTATGAATAAAATAAAAATATTGAACCTTTACTATTTTTTTCACATTTAAATTTTATAAAAATTTATTATAACGTTAAAAAATTATATTGTAATTATAAGGAAAAATTTTAAGAATTATAGAATAATTTCAATTCATTAAAAATTCAATTTAAAAAAATTACTACCGTTCTAATTAGATTTACCTTAAGAAAATTTATCATGGGAAATAAATGAGTCCGAATTCAATAGTCAAACATCTTTAGACGACGAGTCATTGCTTTATTTAGATTAATAAAATATGAGTTGTCTAAGGAAAGTCTAGTTAGCAGGGATAGACCATGTTGGTTGTCAAAAAGGGGAAAAATAGCTTCCACTAAAGAGCCACTGTTTAATTTTTCTCAGGTTAAAATTTTTACAAAAAGCTTACTACGTAAAATTAATTTTGAAAAACAATGAGAAATTTAATCTAAAACCTTTATTTTTCAGTGTTACTAACAAATTATACCTAAGTGAAAATGTAATGGTAGGAAATGTAATGTAATGTAATGAAAGAATTACTACAGAGCATTTGTTTAGTAATATGCTATTACAGAATCATAAAGTGAAATCTATATTTTATCTATAAAAAATAAAAATAAATGTGAAACAGTCTTTTTAACTAAAGAGAGGGCATAAATGTTTAAATGTTGAGTCATAAAGGGTATAAATGTCCATATATAATTCATGCAAGCTTGAATCTGGATTACATGGCCAAATCTATGTGAAGAGGATTACCTGATTTGTTGCAATCTACTTTAATTAGGATTACATTGGATTAATTTATTATATCAATCAAACACACTTGGAGCGGCAAAATGTGGAATTGAACTTATCGTGTTTTTAGAGAGAGTTAGATTTGTTGAGAAGATGGTGGAAAAGTACGTTTATATGAATGGAAATAAAATTCTTCTCATAAATTGATCTTACATACCATAAATCACGTTGAAAAAGTAACTTCTATCGCTAATCCAAACAATCATTTAAAATGCTAGTTTCAATGAAAACTACAAAAGAAGACAGCAGAAAGAATTTTTGTCTTTCGATTTCTAGATTTTTATTTAGTGATGTTTTTGGTGTGGAAGATAGCACGGGGAGATCGTCTATCCAACGGCTACCAGCTACTCCTTCCAAATTTTTTATAAGTAATTTTTATTCTTATTGCGTAAAATGAATGACGGTTAAGATTAATTAAAAACCATAAATATGTTAAAAATATAATAATTCTTTCAAATATAACCCTATTTATGAAAAGAGAATATGATAGAGAATGAGCAAAAAATATAAGAAAGTATTAGTATAAAATATGAAAGATGATGTGATAAATGAGAAAATGAAAGAGAATTAGTGGTGAGTGGGGGATAATTAATATAAATATGTGTATTTAATAAGGATAGAAAAGAAAAGAGTAGTTTGAATTTTGAAAAATAAAGAAAAATTTGCTTATAGAAAAGATCTAGAGAAAAAGTTACTTATAAAATAAAGTAAGATGGAGTTCTAGATATGCAAAGATTAAGATTCAAAATTCTAACCACTCACGTTAAGTTGAGTTTGCTGATTATTTAAAAAGAGTTGAACTATATATATATATATATATATATATATATATATATATATATATATATATATATATATCCCATGCATGCATTTTACATCTCTAACAATTTTAAACGAATAAAACCTGCAGTACAAATAATCCCACCCTTGCTAGTAAAAAAATATAGGGAAACATGCAGTACGCTTACGTTTGTTTTTACAGTCCCACCCTTCCTTCAATATTTATTATTGGTTTAAATTTATAATTTTAAATATTTGCATTGTATTATTTTCTTAATTTCAACAAGGCGCTTGATCGGAATCATATATTGCGTGAATTAGTTCTCGTTATGATATATTACCCTTCTGATTTTTATTATAAGTCCATTATAACTGTTAGGTTATTAAATATATCATAATTTAATAAAAAATTTTAAGTTTACTCTTATTAAAAAATTTTCCTCTCTTTCTATCTTTACAAATCATCCTCACATTTATCTCTTCTTATTTTTTTTTCCATTTCTTACAACGAAAATTAAAAAGGATAAAATTAAAAAAACAATCACTTTTTACACGATAAGCTTATAATTAGGAATATAGTGGTATTTAGAACTTAGAAGCAAAAGGGAGTATGAAAATAGGGAGTTGCCTGGGGATTTAAGACAAGTGAAGTCACAGAGATAAGTTGCAGTAAATTAAAAAGGAGTTAGGGAATTAGAAATTAGAAGTGTTGAAAATGGCTAATTAATGAGGCTTTAACGTGGTCCATGTAAAGAAAATAGAGGGAGGTACGTGATGGGTAGATAGGTTTGGATGAGTTAAGTGGCAATAAAATAAACAAGTAAACAAGAAGTACCAGCTAATATCTATAGTAATAGGAATAGTAGTAATTAAGACGAAGGGGACAAGTAGGTAATATAATTGAACGTAAAAGGGAAAGGCTATACAGAGATGAAAAGTGACCAAAAAGGAAAGGAAGGCTAGTTTTAGAGTTCTAGTTATGTGTGTTTTGGTTTCCTTTCTTTCTAATATTTTCCTCTATATATATGAGTACTTGTTCTCTTGCTTGTCTTGTCTGTTCTTATGCTTCGCAATTAATCTCTGGTTACTCTATTAGGTTATCCTTCGACAGCGTCCTCCTCTCTCTCTCTCTTATATTTTGTCATGACTTGTGGAATTACAGCTGGGAGGGGTTATACTTATAATAGAAGCATATTGACTTTTCTGTCAGTCTGTGGGACCACAAGCGCACTAACCCCTATGACTTTCCAGTTGCATGGGGCAGCATGCCCTCTCCTGTCCCATTTATAGGATATACCTTTTTTTTTTTAAAGGATGTTTGAAATAATGGTTGGAACTTCTAATCGTATTTTTTAATTGTGATTTATGGTATATGAGATAACTTTTACGGTTTATCAAGTAGTTTTTATAATCTACGAGGTAAATATATGGAGGAGTTTTATCTCAATTTATATAAATAAACCATACAAAACATAGTGTTTAGTGGATTAGTTTTTGAAAAATAGTTTTTATGATTTATAAGATAAATATGTGAGAGAAGTTTTATCTCGACTTAAAAAAAAGTTTATAAAACTGCAGTTTTAATGTTTGACTAATACTCACTTATAATATACTTCCCCCGATTCTAAAATATTAAAATATAAGATGTTCATCAATTTACATGAAGAAAAAATATTAATTAAATTATTTAATATATCTTAAATAGATAAAATGTGCCTACTTTATCCTTATGAAAGAATGCTATTTTCAAATATTCTTTTATTATCTGTCACCTCTTTCTCACCCTCTTTTAAGGGGTAAAAAAATTATTTAATATATGTTAAATAGATAAAATGTGCCTACTTTATCCTTATGAAAGAATGCTATTTTCAAACATTCTTTTATTATCTGTCACCTCTTTCTCACCCGGTAAAAAAAATCATTACTTACCTTATCAATATCTTATATTTTAAACTAAATTTTTTTTTAAAAGGCTTTCTATGTTTTGGACAAGAGGGAGTATTTCCCTTTGTCTTTGATATAAAATCTACTTTATAATTTACTTTTTTTTTATTAAAGTGGATATTATATTAAGGATATGAGGTAGTGATACTCTTTTGTCAAGGAATCTGGTTCTTTTTATAAGATATACTTTAACTATGATTGAACATTTAATGTATTTGTTTTTAATTTTGACCACTGATTGATTATACTCTCTCCATTCAACAATATAAGTTACTTTTATTAATTTATCATGATAAAAAATGATAGTTAACTCATTAAATATATTTTGAATTAAATTGTTCTCCAAATAAAATGAGATTTTGAATGAATGAAAAAAAAAACGACGATTCACCTTTAAACATTAATTACAGGGGGAGATTGACAAATAAACATTAATCACTCTCAAAATAACTTGTCTTGTAAATCAAAAAATACTTTTAAAAGTGACTTACTTCCACCCGTCCTTTTTATAAAAGCCTCTAATAACTGAATTACATGGTTTAAAAAATTAATTAAAATTAGTTTAAAAAAATAAATATGTTGCAAATGAACATTATATTTTTTTTAAGTATGCTCTTTTTTATATAGGAATAAGTAAGAGAAAGAAATAGAGTAGTAAAAGAGAAAGTATGAAAGAAAATAGTAAACATACATTAAATGCTCAAATAATTTTAAGTGGGATCTTATAAAAAAATTCAGATTTTTGGCTCTTATTATAAAGAGTACTGGGGAGAGTATACTGTGAGAGGAAGGAGTACTGTTGTTGCGCTGCACTAATTTAGGTTAAACTTTTCGCCACGACAAGTTATTTGCATGGCGCAATCTAGGGCAAGCTCAACAGTTTTCCACTTGTAGCAACAATTGTCCCTTTTCGGAGAACAAAGACGAATAGCAATTGTGCTTCCTTCAACCACATTACCTACTCCACCTACTGTATATTGGCAAGTGTGTTTCAGGCTCTACACAAATGCTGCTCGTATTCAATATATATATGCCATTCAGAATTTACTTCAATCACATACTTCATGCTGAAGGGACTTTAATACCTTTAATTCGATTGTAGAGTTTTGGAAACCGGACCGGATCAGTAGGAAACCGGCCAACCTGTGGTTCGACTAGTTAGGTCCGGTAGTTAATCTTGATTCGACTGGGTTTTGACCGATTTTTTTTAAAACATATTTTATACAGAATTTTATATAAATAACCCTGAAATTATTACTTCCTCATTAATCTAACTTTAGATTAGCCCCAGTTTAATTTCAACCTAACACATTAATCTTTAACCTAATACTTCAACCGATTTAATGACATGTCTAAATTTCAAAACCTTATCGATGGGTACCTTTACATCTTCAGCTACTAGCTTTGCGGAGTGCATTGGCTTTTCACCTTAACCAAAACTCCATTTCTCACCCACAAACCTTTCTAATGTATTTGTGTACTTGTAAAGAAATCACATGCTAAAATTATTACCACCAGACAGGTTCCGTGGACTCTTTCGTACCTTCTGCATTATATATATATGTAAACTATTGCAAACCTTTGTATCCTATCATTTTTGCTTTTGAATATATATTATGACCTTTTTTATCGGGGGGGAAAAACTCAGGAACTGTTTACTTACTGCACTTAATTGTTTCAATTTTTTCAAGTGCTATATATATGATCATATTTATAAGTGGCTTTCAGCGCAGTTCCCACAAAAGAGAATGTTCCCTTGCCTTGCTGGCTTACTCTACAATCTCACTACTTTCCTACACTAACTTTAGGGTCACTTTTTTAAGTTTGATTATTTTTATTTGCATTCTGCAGAATATATTTATGGATAGCCAAATTTTAGCATCTCATACGGCCTCCCTGGCCCATTTGTGCCCTACGCCTAGGACTACCCCCTCATAATCCTACTCATAATTCATAAATAGAGTATGTGTGTGGGTGCGGGTGGACTTCTAGGCTAGATTCTTTTTTTGTTGCAAACCACCAAGCACTTTTAAGTTAGATACGACAATATTTTGTGGGCAAAAAAAAAAAGAAAAAGAAAAAAGAATATACGACAATATTTTAATTTGAAAAGGATGAATAAATAGCATATTATAAATAGTAGGCATTTCAGTAAAATAATATCATGAAAACTTCAAAAAATTCTATTCCCAAGCTCAACGTACCACTTGGCATGCAAACTCGTTTAATTATTCATGTATTTTTCGTTGGAAAAACACAGTCATCGATTCCTATACTCTTGGTCAATTTGGATCAATGTCATTGTTGTTTTTTTGGTTAATAAATTAATTTATAGAATTATGGTTATCTTTTGATCAAATATGGTACCATTACCAAATAATATTATCATATCAAAGACATATGATTACTACATCAGTCACATAATATCTATTTTCATAATTATTTTTTACGCTTTAATATAATTATTTTTATATTTAAAATTAAAATAAGCCTGCAGATCAACAAGTTTATTTTAACTTTAAAATAATAGAAATGATTATATGTATACTTTTTCATAATTTAATTGTAGTGTCTCATTTAAATTTATTGGGTTAGCATTTTCCGTTAAATGAGACTTATAATGTTACGATTAAAGGATTAAAAATACATTTTATAAATTTAATTGACTAAACTTAAACTTCATATAAACCTAGTGGACCAAACATATAGTTTAGCCTAAAAAACCTAAGTGGATTATAACTCCAGGGAATCAAGACGATATTTTCCTTTTTTTTAATTATACTAAATTAGATTATATTTGTTTCCATTTGCAAATTTGAAGAAAGATATGTTATGGCCGATGATTAAATCATACTAATAGACAATCATATGTATGATCTTATCCATGAAGACCAATAAAGAAAAGAAATGAAGAAGAAAAGAAATGAAGAAGAACGATAATCCTCTGTCTCTATATATAAGAGTCTTTAAATCGAATCGCAATAATATAAAAAATATTGAAAATAGTTAAATGTAATAATTTTCTATGGAATTTAATTTTTTTTTAAAATACCCCTATTTATGAATGGGTAAGATAGAATAATAATAAGAAAATGATGAAAAAAAATGTATGTAGTATAATAATTAATTGAAGGTAAAATGAAAAAAAAATATTTATTATTGAAACTAACTCAAAAAGAATTTTATATTTAGAGATAATATAATTAAAAAAAACTCTTATATATAACACAGAAGGAGTATGTTAGATTAGAGTATTACATTTAAACGAAACCTGAACAAATAAACTTGATCTTGTGTTTGTTGGCAGAAAAGCCAGATTCTGAGGCAGATCATACAAAGACTAGATCCTGCTTGTCATGCTTGGGCCCAAAGTTAAAAGGGCTTGTTGTTGTCAAAGCCCCTTTATCCAGAGCGCTAAAGAGACTCAAGCGATAAAGTTACAGGCTTCGGCCCATTCTTTACAGTGCCCCTGCCACTCAATTCGCCTTTTGTTATTTTCGGCCACATAATTAATCTCTCATGTTATGTTTTTATATACCCAATGCATTACACATATTAATAAGAGCAAAATACTCTAATCTCTGTTGCATATTGTCTTCATTATACTGATCTCCTTTTTATTTTGAAAATATACACTTAAATCTAAATTGTTCACTTTGTTATGTATTGACCTTCTATCATGTTTACACCCAAACAAATGCTAAACAACTTTAACCAATTGTTATTGATAAAATGATTTAAAATCAAACATTTAAAAGATCAATCAATGTTTTAAAAGTTGGACTAGAATTTGAGTCGGAAATGTCAACGGGTCATGGTTTAACCAGTTGGAACGGTTGAACCATTCGGCCGGACTAGTGACGTAATAATTAAATTTAAAAATATTACACACACACACACACACACACATATATATATATTGCAATTAACATTTAGTGGTCTAATTTGAGAGGAAGTTAACTATGTTACAAAATATGGTTGAATGAAGAACACTAAGTCAACAATCAACCTAACAAAATGCATTGGACTATAATAATTTCATGACTTGTCAAACATTTGTGAGCCTTTGTTGATCTAAGCATGAGTTTCTTGAAAGGCATTTGAACCATAAATATCATCATCTGCTTGAGGAAAAGATCCAAAATCAAGACCACTAACTACAATCCCAGAGTTTCCAATTCCATCCTTAGCTTGAGGATGAACCTTATCGCCTTATTTTTAAAAAAACATCTTTATAAAAGAGTGTGCAACAAACCAAATTATTAAATTAGTAACATGTAATTCTGAAAAAAAAATTATCATGTCCAAAATTTAAACTATCCAACCTTCATCATTGATGTTAGTTTTTGATATTGGTAGTGTGGCATCATCATAAATGATGTCTTCTATCTTCTCAGTAGAAAGTGTTGAAAGTGGAGGAGAATCTACTTCTTCCATTATCCAATACTCAATGTTGTCAATACTTTCATAATCAATGGGATCAAAAGCTTTTTTCTTATCAACAACTCTAAAAAAAAAGTAAAAAACACATGAACATAAAATATTAGTATTATCATTAGTAGTCATTGAATTAATTTTTGATCAATACAAATTTAAGTAAAGTGTAAAGTAGAAAGCTTAGAAAAAATACTTATTCCTCAAACGAAAGTTGTAATGAATAAAGACAAGATCATTCAGTCGTTGATATTCTAATCTATTTCTTCTTTTAGAGTGTATTCTTTCAAAGACACTCCAATTCCTTTCGCAATCGAAAGAAGAAGCAATTTGGCTCAACAATTGAATAGCTAATCTTTTAATATTGGGATAACTATCTCTAAAATACCGCCACCATACATCTATCATATTAAATTGAACATAATCAAATAAAAAATAAAGTCAAAGGCTTGTAGTATAAGAATTAAGAAGTATGAAATTTTACAAGGTCACATTGATTTTGCTGATTCAAGAGCCAAATGATTACTGAAGGAGTCACTTCTTTGTTGGTATAATGTGCCTTCTTGGTCTTATTAGCTGTTATTTTCCTATTTATGACAGACAGATATCCTTGCATTACCTCTGGATTTTGAGAGAAGTTAGACTTATCATAAAGGAAAGCAGGATTTAAGATATAAGCTGCTGCATGAAGATCTTGACGAAGTTGAGAATCCCACCTATTCTTAATAATACTTGTGAATGGCTTGTAGTTTTTTTTTATGTGATTAAAAGTACGTTTAATAGCTTTCCTTGCCTTATACATCCCTTCATATATGTATCCAAGTGAAGGCCCATCATCTAAATCTACAATTCTCAAAAGTCTTATAAGAGGTTTAACAACTTCAACAATGCCCTAACAATCATTCCAAAATCCATTATTCAAAACAACCACAACTACATCTCTTGCCTTATGGTTTCTTGAGTATCTAGAGTCAATAAATGTCTTGCTAGTAACCAAGGCTTGTAAATCATGCTTTTGCTCAAAAATACTTTTCAAGGTAATAAAAGTAGTAGCAAATCGTGTTGCTCCTGGTCTGATGATTTCTATCCAACCTTCTCTTTTTCTCAGCCAAGCTAGCAAAAATCCATGGTTGTAAATGAATTTTGAAATCAAAGATGCACGTATAGATAATCCTGTGACAATCTCCATTTTGTCAATGTCAGAAAAAAAATCATATTTAAGTAATGTGCAGCACATTGAGACCAATAAACAGACGGATACTTTTCAGTCAATAATTTCCCGGTAAATTTATAATTAGCTGCATTATAAATAACAAGGTAGACGACATTGTTAACAATATTTGAGGCATCAACAAATTTGATGAACACAATTCTTTTAGGACAATAAACCAGAAAATTAATCAACTGCCTATTTCGTTGGTCTTGCCAACCATTTGTCATTATTGTGCAACCAGTTTTTGCCCAAAAATTCCTATATTCATCAACTAACAACTGAATTTCCTTTTTCATGTCTTGCAATAATTTTGTTCGAAAGGCATGGTAAGATGGCACTTTATAACCAAGGCCAATAGCTACAATAGCATCTATTATAGGCTGGAAGTAAATTGAATTCACAACATTAATTGGAATGCAACAATCATACAATCACCTAGCCACTGACATATCTACTCTATGCACAGCTTCTTTACCTGCAAATCCCCTTCTTATTCCTGGCTATGCACCTGGAGTTGTCCTTGGAGCAAAGAAGTTATTTGTAGTTGCAGGTGCCTTTCTTTTCAAACCTTCAGATGATCTTGAAGAAGGATTTTGAATATTTATTGAGATGGATTAGAAATTTGGGTATGTGAAGGAGGAACTTCTTACAAATTTGGAACATTCCCTTCAAATGTAGGGCTATATGAATCGTCCTCTTCAAATTGATCTTATTTCTTTCCCTTTTTCTCTTCGATTTCTTTCAAATTTTCTTCCAACCGAAAGCGAACATCTCTCGGAACCTTTTTACAACTTATGATGTCCCCCTTTTTTCTGGCAAGATGTTTTCATTCTGTGTATTCCTCCTCCAGCAAATTCCTTTCCACAATACATACATTTCAAGAGAGGTTTTCCACCTGGGTTTTTGTTTCGTACTTGAACGTAATGCTCCCATGCTGGATTGGCCTTTGATCTAATA
The DNA here is from genome assembly GCA_037074505.1 of Albizia julibrissin. Lineage (NCBI taxonomy): Eukaryota > Viridiplantae > Streptophyta > Magnoliopsida > Fabales > Fabaceae > Albizia > Albizia julibrissin. The sequence continues at coordinate 9,983,902 of CM073482.1, read as the reverse complement.
GATTGGGTGGATGGAGCAGTAGTACATACTTGTTCTACTTGGGATGACATTTTCTAGTTTCTACAATATAAAAATAGTAATTATTATAATTATACCGAAGCAATAAGATATAACAGAATTAGTCATGGGAGTAGCTATTTGCACTCCATAAAGTTCAACAGACAATATATATGCACACAATTATTGTAGTTTAAATAGGGGATACAGGTAAGCATTGCACAGGTGCACATTGTGGTTATTCCATCATACAAATATATTAATTAATTAACATTGCAATAAGAGAATATCTGGATCTGGATAGTTTGGGAACAACATAATAAATATGAAGTAAAGACAAAGTTGGTTCACTTTATTATTTTATTTGTCCATGTGTAACTGGATATGCCAAGACCCTTACACCTACAAACAAACTTGACCCACAATTACAGCTTCTTAAAGTTGATTATAATAAAGCTTACAGAGAATTCAACACAAAGTGAAACCACTTTGATAAAAAATATATATATAACAACGACAATACTAAGAGACAAGTTGCCCCGTAGATTTCGCAATTCTAAACACCTTGAAAGTAAACCAGACAAGCAGCTATATATACATGAGCAGTCCATTTGGTTATGAAAGTAAACCAGATAGTGGCAGTACTCTATATGTTTCCTTTCATTTGGTCATTCCCAAAGATATACAAAAGCAATCCATTTGTTCATTTTTAATTCAGAAAAACTCGTGAGCCTAATTACATGAGCATTATAGTACCAACAAAAATGACTAAATCCCGTGTATCAAAGCATAACTCAGTAGTCAGTTCACAATGCCACAAGGGAATACAAACAAAGACTCATCATATTATCATAGATTCAGAGAACCTCATTTTAGACTATTAGGGGAATATAAATATTTGACAGAGTATTTGAGTTCAAAAAGCGATCAACATCGACTTTGCTTGAATGAGGAGACACCGACACGGATTAAACAAGACAAGGAGCTAATTGCTAAATGAATCATCGAGATCCGAGACTGACGAGATGCTTGATGCCGAGATTGAGAAAGTGAGGGGGAGTCGACTTGGAGGTTGGAGCTGGAGGGAGGGAAAGGACCACCGAAGGGTTAGGAAAAGAGAAAGAATCACACCACCATACACGATAGATGACGACGGAAAAAAAAAGTAGAGGATGACACGGTATATGGCGGAAGACAATGGCCATAGACGGCTGCCAACATAGCTACAAACGACATGAGAAGCTTCAAGCTGTGCTGGAACTCGGATGAGGGTTAGGGCGGCAAATTTAGGACTCCTGATGGATCAATTTGGGGGTATATACCATTATACCGTATGTATATGCCTTAATTTTTTAAAAAAAATACCCAATTTTTTTTATAAAAAAGATAGATCACATGACCCTGCCGGTTTTTGGAAACTCACTCCGATTTCTGGCCCAAAAGCGGATGGTAGCCCAACAGCGAGTAAATAGTGGTCCAAAATGGATAAAAAAATGGCTTGTTACATATAGCCGAGCCACTGCTGAGACCGGGCGACAGTCAGACTGTCCAGCTCTTAAATCCATGAGATCAATCATTCATTTTTTAGTCGTAGGGAAAAAACCGTACCTCTTATGAAATAAAAAATAAAGTGAGAGAATTATTATGAGATCCTACGAAGAGATTTAATTATCAAAAAGTCTTAGTGACAACTGACAAGTGAGCAGCATTATTTTGTCTTTTTATGCACTAAAACTTATAATTATATCCTTCATTGGGACCTTATAGATTTAGTGTCGGTTTGTTTTAACTTTTTAAAAATACTTTTGCGATGTTTAAGGTAAGTATGTGAAAAAAAAATTGTCTCAATTTGTAGAAAAGTGCTTAAAAACGTTTTTCCCCTTTGCTAAACGAGTACTTGTACTAACTATTGCATGAAAAAAAAAGAGTTATACTAACTCCCAAAAAAAGAAAAGCCATCATGTGCTGCTTTGGTTTTTTATTTATTTATTTTTTTTCAAAGTCAAATTCTCTAATGCCCCATTTGGTAGCATTGAATTGAGGAGATTGAAGTGGAATTTAGGATGAAAGTAAGATTTTGGCTTGTTTGGTAGGAGGTAACCCACTTCCATGTGGAACTCACTTCCATCAAATATGATGGAAGTGAGTTCTTCGGATCTACCCAAGGAACTCATGAGTTTCATGGAAGTAGACTTACAATGACAAAAATGTCCCCATTTTAAGTTTTTTGGACAATTCTACCTATCTCATTTTCAATTAAAAAAAAGGAAGGGTATGTTAGTCATTATATAATTAAAATTAACATATTAATTAAAATTTGTATCACACTTCCATGGTCATACCAAACATACTTTTACTCTCATTTCCAGTTCCAGTTCCAGTTCCACTTCTATTTTTACTTCTAGTTTCACTTCCATATCCATCAAAGTCTCTTCCCTCGTACCCAAGGAGGCATAAATTCTCGGATCCATTTGATATTTTGATCAAATGGCTTGTTTCATTCATTCTTTCTTTCTTTATCATATTATGCTTGACCTTCACGCACAAGTTATCTTGTTCACGACATAGCATAACCAAAAAAATAAAAAATTGTAAACATTAAGAATATCATGTAAATCTAAAAAATTCTTTATCTCAAAAGGACTTAAAGTTTTTTTTGAATAATGCGTCAAGCATTACACTTGTAAATTACATCTCAATAAAAATCTGTCAAGGTGGGACAAAATTCCTCATTTTCACATCTCTTAAATCTTGATTCAACTGAACTCAGCACCACATAGGTGGTTCTTGTAACACGGTAAAGTTGACTATGCTTCATGTGCAGTACGAGCAAGGCAATCAGCACTCTTTAAGGCTTCACACTTCACATGTATCATCTCCAGATCCCAATCCAAAGAGATGAGTGATCTGATGTCACCTATTTCGTCTCTGAGAGGATGATCTTAACCACAATCAATTAGCAAGAGCTGCATGGCCTCGATAGAGTCAGAAAACAATTTTATTTTTGAAAGTTTCAGCGTTTTACACATTATTAACCTTGTGCCAATAACTATGACTTCTGCTGCAGTTGAGGGTGCATATCTAATTTTTTGCTGGAATCCGGCCACCCAGTTCCCTCTTTCATCACGAATCAGTCATCCGGTTGTAGCTTGATGTTGGTTAGACACCGAACCATCCACATCAACTCGAACAAATCCTGCTGGTGGTGTGGACCATCTACTGTTTGTTCTGTCTTGAATCTGAAAGATAAGATGCTTGTATTTGCCATGCTCTACCCCTTTCATGAGTTGATATATGCAACAATTCACCAAGGTTTGAGGTGAGTCGCTAACACCATCAAACACCTTCCTGCAATTCTTCCACAATACCCAACATACTAGTCTAAAGATCCTACTCCTTGTAAATCGTCGAGAGGCAGGATCATTCTTCAGGTTCCACCTCAACCATACCTGCAAATCACAGCATATATATATAGGGTTTATTAATTGTAGCCACGTGATTCTCGCAGGTTATAGACTCCTCCCTCCCACACTCAAACGGACAATTTGGAGATGTAGATTGGACACATTTTTCTCTCAGGGAATTAGTTAGAACTCTCTCATGAAGAACTTGCCACATGAAGAATTTTTCCCTTTCTGGGATGTCCCATCGCCAAATAGTTTGCCACACGGGATCATACATATGGTTCAGGCAATTACGTGCAAGGCTTTAGGCAGATTTCACATTAAAACCACCATCACTCGATGGCTTCCAATAGAAGCCATCATTGCACAAGCCTCTTGGAGGATGCACTAATTGGATCTTCTAAATGACCCAAGTAGGGAGAAATTCCCTCCATTTCACAATATCCCATGAACTTGTGGAAGTGAGAAACTGATTCACTTTCGCCTCAGAATCAATCAGTTGAAAAATTTTTATCCACAAATTCTAGTAGAGGTCGATCAAAAGGTAGCCATTTCTCAGTCTAAACATATGTGTTTTCTCCGGTACCTAGCTTGCATCTAACTCCCTCTATGAATTTATCCTACACCGATATGATCGCTTGCCACACTGCTAATTGTTTCTATTTTTTTCAACCTTGGGGTATTTTTCATCTCCACACCTATATTTAGTTCTTAAACATTTAACCCAAAGTGCATTAAGGCAGGTTAACAAATACCAACAAAGTTTCATAATGAAGGCCATATTTTGACACTGAATGTCCTTGAATCCAAGTCCCCCATGTATTTTCTCTCCTTTAAGAACATCACAGGCCAATAGGTGCATTTTCCTTACATCATATTTTTGACACCAAAAGAAGTCTTTACTAATTTTCTCAATTTCCTTTAGGACTCCTTTTGGTATGAGCAATGTTTGCATTTGGTAGGTAGGGATTGCTGAGAGAACTGATTTAATTAAAACAGTACACCTAGCTATACTGAGATAGTTCCTTTTCAATCCGGCTAATTTCTTATGGATTTTTAGATGATAGGTACAAATGTCACCTTAGTAGCTCTTTGGTGCAGAAGAGGAACTCCCAGATATTTGCCCAGATTAGCAGTAAGCGATATACCCATAATTTGACTATAAGTCATGGCTCGACTCGAGTGAACGTTTCGGAAAACAAACATCTTCAATTTCTGTAGATTCACATGATAACCTGAAACCCCACAAAAGAAACTCATGATATTTCTAATTCCCTCCATTTGTTCGTTCGATGCCTCACTGAATAGCACCAAATCATCAGCGAAGAACAGATGAGATATCAATGGTCCACTGGTAGTAAGTTTCAGGGGTTTCCTTCTCCCTTCCTCCACTTCAAACTGAATAAGTTGACTTAGCCTTTCCATAGCTAGAATAAACAAAAATGGACTTAGAAGATCTCCTTGCCGAACACCCCTCAAAGGATAGAAAGGTTCTGAGAGTGATCCATTCCAAGATATCTTCATTGAAGTGGACAACACACAGCTCATAATTAAGTTCAAAAAATCATCTAATAGTCCTAAGCTTCAAATAGTGAAATTAAGAAAATCTCAATCTAGACGGTCATAGGCTTTTTTCATATCTATCTTTAAAGCCATATATCCTTGCCCTCTCTTTTTGATTCTCATTGTATGTATGGCCTCCTGAGTGATAATGATGTTCTCGACACCTTAGCGTCCCCTAATAAAGCTATATTGATTGGGTAAAATCAAATAATCTATTACAGATTTCAATCTATTGGCGATGACTTTACCAATAATTTTGTAGCTCACATTACACAATACAATAGGACGAAAATCCACAATCATCTCAGGGTGGTCCACCTTCGGGATCAAAGTAATAATTGTGTGATTTATATCAGATAACTTTGATGGATTAGAAAAGACTTTATGCACCAGATCACAAATTTTAGTTCCAACTACATCCCATTGAGTGTGAAAGAGAAACACTTGAAGACCATCTGGACCGGGGGCTTTGAATGCACCCATATCAAAAGCTGCATTTTTAATCTCAGTATCAGTCACTTCTCTTTGAATTGAAGCTATTTGGCTATGATTGAGTATGGGGAAATCTTTTGGCCAGTTCAAAGTGTTTGGAACACTAGGATCCTACTGTAAATGTGTTTAAAGAATTTGAACGCCATATCCCCCAATAATTATTAGTCATACACCCAATTAGCATTAACGTCCCGGAAAGCATCAATATAATTCCTTTTCCTCTTCATGATCGCTGTGGTATGAAAAAATTTAGAGTTTTTATCCCCAAACTGCAGCCATTTACACCTTGCCTTTTGGTACCATAAGAGCTCTTCCTGGTTACTTAATTTCACATAGTCCAGCCATAGAGATTTTTCCAATCTGAAAAGACCATTCTGAGGATTACAATGCCTAGCTCTATCAATTCCCTCAAGTGTTTTCAAGAGAATTCGTTTCCTCTGGGGAATGTTCCCTACAACCTCGGTATTCCACTTAGAAACAAGCTCTTCAAAAGTTCTTAACCCTTCAGTCCAGTACTTTCCATCCCATGCTTCTTTAACAATGTCAGGAAATTCAAATTCTAGAGACCATGCCACTTGGTACTTGAGTTTTGTTGAGGGCTTGGTCCTTTGACAATTTACCCCATCATATATGACAACCACGCGATGATCAGATTTGAACCTTAAGTTATGGCAGGCCTTAAATTGTTGATGAGTTTGTTCCCATTCCATGTTACAGAAAGTCCAATCTAACTGCTCCCTAACTCTAATTTTTTCCATTAAACCAATCCCTTACAACTAGAAGTTCAATCAAATCACATTAGTTGATACAATACTTGAAAGGTAACATCAACTGATTCGTTGGTCTGATCCCTCCCACCTTATCCGTTTCACTCATAACAACATTAAAATCACCTAACATAAGCCATGACCCCTGAATAGTCATAGCTAGCTCACATAAATCAACCCACAGGGGTCTTCATCTTATGATTGTGGTATCTCCGTAAACAAAAGTGGTATAAGTCACTTCTCCAGAAGCTAAATTTGTAATCTTATAATGCACAAATTGAGTGGATGACACAATATATTCAATATTAGTCTCGCAATCATTCCACGATATCCATATACCTCCGGCAAACCCTAAGGCTTCAGCTCTAATCCAGTTAGTAAAACCAAGCCGACGAACCACCTGCTCTGCTCTATTACCACTAATTCTGGTTTCAAGCAAACCCAGAATATTTATGGCATATTTATTCACAATTTCTTTAATAATTCATGGAAACGACTTACCTCCCGCTCAACAACAATTCCAAGAAGCAATAATCATAAAAGAAATATATAATAGCAGAGAACAAAAAGATAGGGAGCGGTACTTACCTGTTCGGGGGTTCCCCCTCTACTCTGTCCGACCTTGACGTTTCTCCATCCACCATCGCATGTTAGCTATCGATTTCCTCACCTACGAACTGTATTGACCTCCTTACTATATTGTGCAAGTCAGATTCAATAAGCCGCTCATTTCCATCATTCTGGCCAATAGGTTTGCTAATAACTTTGATTTCTTTAGAGTTCAAGTCTCCACTAACCACATAATGGGTTCTCTTAGAGCCCCCACACAACCCCGTATTTGTTTTGTTAACTTGGGCTTTCCCATCCTTCTTCCAACTTCCTATTTTATTAGTCTAAACCATTAGATCTTTCCCTCCTCCATAGGGCTTTTTATTGCTTTTCCCTTGACCTACTTTAGTATCTCCATTTCTTTTAACCTCTTCTACTCAATCGTACCCTATACCATTATGAGAACTTGCTTTCTCCTGTTGTAGATCCCTTCGCTCTTCGTATACCACCACTACCTTGCTACCATCATATCTCAAGTTATGCTCTATTCCAGATTTTTTCTTTGAGCCATATACAAGCCCCTCCTCTTCTCCCAAGTCAACCAAAGCTGCAAATTTTGTTTGGTAGATACCCTTAGACCCTGTTTTCCCTGACTTCAAACTAGCTCCATTTTCAGCTAATTTTCCTTTATTAATGTCAGGTCTTTATACTCGAGATTTACTTGCCCCTTTTACCAGCATCCATGGTCTGAACTTTTCCGTCTCTGTTGACAACATATCTTCCGGTGACATTCTGGGCGTATGGGTTGCCAGAGGCGCTTGGTGCTGCTCCTTAGACGTTGTTGTGTTACTGGCTTGAGCATGAGTCCAAGGACAATTTTCCTTCCTATGCCCGTATCTTTCACATGTAAAACATATAAGCCTTAGTCCTTCATATTCAACGTTGAAAAGTGTCGACGAGCATATTACCTTGGGAACCAATTTCTTCTGTAAATCGATCTCCATACAGATTATGGTGAATCTTCCTCTTGCCACCTTCACCCAGTCATCATCAATATTTGCAATCGTATGTAAGTCGACTTTCAGAGTCTTACCTATCATATTCCCTAGCCTCCACATGTATTTCTTGGTATAGTACTGAAGAGGTATATTTGGTATTCTTACCCATGATGCAATATGTCCCAAGAGTTATGGTAAGGGTCAAAGTATGGTGACCATCATTGCACAATAACAGTGTGTTGAGCAATAAGTCAGGGTCCTTTAAAGAGAACCTTCTTGTACTTACTCCCCCAGCTTTCGTCATTGTTAAACCTCACGACATAATAATTGTTTGGTAGGTCAATTAGCTCACAATCATTAAAGCCCCGTGTTCGTCCTAGATGCTCCCGAAGTCTATAGAAATTAACTGTAATTCCCAGCACATTAATAATAAGAGCATTGTTCCATAGACGGCATCCCTCATTAAAATCTTCAACAGTATCTTGCATGACTGGATAGATATCCATCAGTTTCTTAAGCTCCTCTGGGGGTTATGGTAATTGTCATTCTTGATCCATTAGGTCCGACAACAGTGGATCTTCTTCCATCTCCACATTCCCATAGGTCATACCATTAAAATCTTATCCCTTGCAACCCAGGAGTGAGTCTCTATATGATGCGTGAGATTGAGTTGGAAAAGAATGTTGTTGCTCTGTCTAACCTTGATCATGGCAGCCTTCAGCATCAAGCATCTTATCACTCATGATAGTATCTTCTTTAATTTCTTTTTTGGATTTCTTTGCATTTGCCGGTGAAACACTTTCATCCTTGGTTCTGTCCGGCGGCACTTTCGGCAATGTGGTTCTCCCATCCGGCAAGTAGATAAGTGATAAAATCCCCAAGAGAGAGCAAAGATTTATCTGCTTCCTCCTTCTCTGGAGATCTTGATCATGGCTGATTTAACTCTGTGAAAATTACGATATGACTGGACTTTAAGATTTGATAATGACTTGTTAACTAGAAGAAAACAAAATTTTCAACCTTTTCGAATATCATAATGATTGTTCCTAGTGACACTTCGCCTTCTTCTCCAAGACAAACGAAAAGCTTGACTGAAAAAACAAACAGATTTTGTCCTTTGAAGAAAGCTCATCATCTTTGACACGTTTCCATTAAAAAAACAACATATGACCTTAACTTTATATCAAATCATCTGATACAAAATTGAAATCTAGTATAAATTTCAAGCATCAGGCCTCCTTAATTGTAAACATGGAAAACACAGTGCTATATCCATTACTGCTAGCTTTGCTGGGTCTGCTCTTTTATGGGGTCCTGAGGAGCTTAAATTCCATTTGGTTGAAACCCAAATTGTTACAGAAGCACTTAAAGCAACAAGGAATTATGGGTACCACTTACAGGCCTCTGATTGGAGACATGAAAGAGTTTGTGAAGCTCATAACTGAAGCTTGGTCCAAACCTATAAATCTAGACCACAAGATTGTTTCCAGAGTTGATCCCTTCACTTCAAACAACGTGCAGAAATATGGTAACTTGTCCTGCCTTATACTCCTTGGTTATTTTAGTTTCCTCATATTCATTTTATGGAGTTTGAAATTGCAATTAGTGTCAGTGTTTCTAAAGACATCTTACAAGGTAGTGTGATAGAAGGACATAACAATGACAAGTTCCTAACCTAGTTTTAAGCAATGATTCTATCTGAATAGCTAGAGTTTATTCAAATCTCCATTAACTGGGTATAACATGAAATTTTAAGGTGCTAAGTAGCATCAAGTATTTTGAAGTGTTTTTCAAGTAGCATTCAATGTCCTAGGCTAGTTTTTTATGCATACAATACTCTAAAGTATTTTTTCACTAGCGCTCAGTATCTTTTGACGTTTCCAACATCTTAAAGTATTTTTTTAATAGCACTTAGTATCCTAAGTTTATGGTCCTTGTTGCTACCAAGAAAAATACTTTAACGGCAAAATTGTAAAAAAATACACTTTACATTGGGTACTACTAAAATGATACTTTAGGGTGATGTATAGACAAAAAATTAGTTTAAGATACTAAGTGTTACAAAAAAAATAATTTAGGGTGTTTTATGCATGCAATTTAACTCAATTTTAAGTACAAAAAGACAATCGAACCAGTGAGAGCAGACATGAACAGGATCAGAACTTATTCTACAAGGTTTATTTACAAGTCTATATTAGCATGCTTTTTTACTATATGTCTTTATATAGATGTTTTTAATTTCTCAGGGAATATATCAATGTTTTGGTCTGGGACAAGTCCAAGGTTAATAATCAAGGATCCAAAGCTAATGATGGAGGTGCTGTCTAATAAGCAAGGTCATTTTGGAAAGCCTCCATTGAATCCAAACATTCTCATCATAACCAGGGGATTGTCAGCTTTAGAGGGTGATAATTGGGCAAGACGTAGAAGAATTCTTAATCCTTCATTCCACCTAGAGAAATTGAAGGTAGGTATCATTTTGATAAATACCAAAACTGATTATCATCTTCTTCTTCTTTGGCAAAATCTACAAGAAACAAGCTTATTCTCTTGACATGAGGAGTGTTTTTGAATGTTTGGCCTTTTTTTTTATTTTAAAGGATATGTTACCAGTATTCTCAACCAGTTGTAGCAGTATAATAGAAAGATGGCAGAACATGACTAGCCTTGAAGGAAAATGTGACATTGATGTCTGGCCTGAGCTTCAAAAGCTCACCGCCGATGTTATTTCTCGGGCAGCATTCGGTAGCAACTACGAAGAAGGAGAGCGTATTTTCAAACTTCTGAAAGAGCTCGTGGTTCTGGTTATTGAAGCCATGCAGACTTTATACCTTCCTGGATTCAGGTTCATCACTATTCTCTGTAGTTTACACTGATAACTTCTTTGTGGTAATGAGAGAGATTCTGGTGTTTTTCTCACAAGTCTTATAGCTTCTTAATAATATTCAATTGCCATCACTTCAGGTTTATCCCAACAAAGAAAAACCAGAGAAGAAAAGAACTAGACAGAGAGATCAGATCAATGTTAAGAGATTTGATACAGAGGAAGAAGAATTCCATGAGACATGGGCAGTCCAGAAATGATGACTTACTTGGTCAGCTCTTGGAATCAATCACAGAGAACAATGGACAAAATGGTGGTCAGGTGACAGAGGAAGATGTAGTAGAGGAGTGCAAGCAGTTTTACGTGGCCGGCCACGAGACAACCGCGAGTTGGCTGACATGGACAATGGTAGTACTAGCCATACACCCAGATTGGCAAGAAAAGGCAAGGAAGGAGGCCCTGCAAATTGGTCAGGAGCAAGAATTGGACTACAAAACCTTAACCAACTTCAAAATAGTAGGTATATCCGACAATGACATACCTTGATTCCTTCTCAACATGTCACTACTGATTTAGATAGATTAAGGAAGTTAGTTAAATTAGTTATTTGTCAAGAGTATGTGTTTGTTTCCCTAAAATATTCTCTTAAATCATTTCCATTAAAACTATCCTTTGATGTAAACTCCCATAACATATGCAATCAATAGGGACATGATCAAACATATCTAAAAACATCATCTTTCTGCAGATAAACATGATCCTTCATGAAGTTTTGAGGCTATATCCACCTGTGATTGCTCTGTATCAACATACATACAAGGAAACAAAGATAGGAGACATTACCCTTCCAGCTGGGGTTGATCTTACACTGCCTATTTTGCTGCTAAATCATGATCATGAAATTTGGGGAGATGATGCGGACGAGTTTAAACCAGAGAGATTCTCTGAAGCAATCTTCCGGGCTAGTAAGGATCAGCCAGCATTCTTTCCTTTTAGTTGGGGACCAAGGACCTGTATTGGCAATAATTTTGCCATGCTAGAAGCTAAGATGGCTTTAGCTAAGATTTTAAGGCATTTCTCATGGGAGCTATCTCCTTCTTATGTTCATGCTCCTTACACAATTATGACTCTTCAACCACAACATGGAGCTCAAATCACATTGCACCAGCTCTAACACTTTGCACTTCCATTTAGTGAATAAGGCCATGGCATCTGACTAAAATTATCTGTTTGTTTACCCTCGGATTGATATCTGCAGTTGGAGTTTACATTTGCTTCCAAGTGATGACTAAAATGCAAATCTTCCTCGTACTGCAGTCAATATTTAAGGATCATGCATCTTATCATAATTATTGCTTTCGTTTTGAGCCGATAGTCATCATATAAGTAAGCTATTGAATAATTGAATTCATACACTTAACACCAATGAAGGTTAGATATTCGGTTCATACCCCAGATCAAAACAAGAAAAGCAAAAATCCTCAATCCATAAATTTCAGTCTCTGCTTGATATGAGAAAGTCAAGCAGGTAATCCTCAGGGAAACAGAATCTCAAAAGTAAGAATTACAGAGAGTGAACAAAACTTTGCAAGTTGCAACTTCGTTTCTTTTGTTCAATCTAAAACAAAACTTCAATACTTTCCCCACTTTCTTCTCCTCATTTTTCGGAATGAATAAATCAATCAATCAAACAGTTTCTGCAAACAAAAAAAGAAAAAAAGAAAAGAAAAAACTATTAGAAACGTATTGAATTCGTCATAAATCAGCTGCACTCTCTATTATGGCATCTATATCTGGAGTTATAGTAACATGTTTGCTGATCTCTCCGACAGTGCAACATTCCTTCTTAGCAGTATTGACCACAACAGCATCTTGGGCAAACACACTATCCATACCAGGGGAAACCTGCAGCCATTTGGGGCAAGAACCAACACAGAATTAGGTTAAATAGGTCACATCAGTTCACTTGAAAGGAATGATAATTCCAAGAGTAATGCAACTATGGGTTTTGCACGTGACTGAAACATCTGATGTAAACAATCACTATAGTGGGTTGTGAACCCCAATGCATTTCACAGGTTTGAATTTTGAGCATTCAAAGAATAGGAATTGATGCAATAAAACTTGGATCTACTCCCAGTAATACAGCTTTTGGATGAAATACTTACATCATACAGAGTATCACCAAGCTTCAGCTTTACTGCACCACTCTTGTATACAAGCAGTTTACCTAACAATCCAGATGGTAACTCGCCCAGATTACACGGCCTTTCCACAGTTTGGGCTCCTACAGGCCGTTTGGAGGTTGAAGGTGCAGCCAGGACGCTAGCAGCATCTGATTGTTTGATCATAGGCAAAGTTGGTGGCAAATGAAGCAAAAACAAACTTGGTTCTGGATTCTCCTCCTACCCAGCAAGTTACCCAGAGAATTAAGATTTATGATAAACAAATCGACCTAAGAAAAAAAAAAGAACTTTTTGGTCCCAATTTCAGATCATTTACCAGTAGTCCAAGCTCCATTGCTTGATTTGATGAATTTTCATTATAAGTTGACGATTCTGCAGCCTCCCCAAATTCCTCCTCATCCAGAAGTTCTATTACATCATTACAAATTAAAGACACTTGATATTGCATAAAACAAAATGCCTTCATAATAACTGAAATAAATCATCAACTCTAGCAGAAGAACAAAAATCATGTTAACAGTTAACAATACATGTATCGGACCAGAAGTCTTCAACATTTGTAGTTTTGTAGCAGGTTGACAAGTCAAACCATTGACATCAATGACTAAAGTATAAAAATTTCCTTTATTGTTTTTGTCAACTTCTCTCTCAAGTTGTTTCTAGGAATATACCTGGGTTTCCTGAATACGGCCTCCTTAAAGGAAGAGTAACTGGATAATAACTGTAATAGTCCTGCAGCAAAATCCTCAAACCATTAGCTCAAAGAAGAAAAGGCACGCACAAATGTGCCTCCAAATATAGACACAGAGGAAACAGATAAATGTATGAATACAATTTCATTTTTATTTGAATCAGTATTCTTACCCATGGTTCTTGGTATTCTTTCTCTCTCACACCTGTGGTGAAAGCATCACAGAAAAATTGTTATTACAAAGACAATGGAGGGATCCAATGGCCACAAAGGGATATGATAGATAGCCTGAATGGCAACATACTACCGAAGGCTGAACTCCGAGAGCTTCCACTATGACTCGCACCCCAGGGAGTACCATATGATTTGATTGTAGATGATGAACCTCCAGCACCAAAAGCAATTTGTGAAGCTGATACTGCCAAGAAAGAAAGGATGAAAAGTGAAGTTTTGGGGGGGAAAACAAAAGAATAATGCCTAATTTAATGAAAACTTCATCTTATGATTGATGAGGGGGTCAATAAACCAGAGATACAAAGCATTTAAATTGTGTGACTTGAACTTACTTTTGATGTGTAACATAGAAATGCTGCAAACAAATGAGATAGTAAATTCTTCTAGTGCTATTCCACATATAAAGGAAACACTACCAAAAAAAAAATATAAACATATTGCAGCAAAATTTGACTTCGTTGGTTACTCCATCCAGAAACTGCTTTGTTGAAGGACTCTAATTTCAATTCGATCTTCAGTGTTAGTTATATATCAGGTTAACATTTATCTAATTCCAATCTTTTCAATTAAATAAAACACATTTCTGACTCATCTCACAACAGAATGAAGTAACAGGCTAAACCTTTTTTCTCCGCCTTAGGCCTTGCTCTCATTGCATTCTCCTGCATGAAATGCAGAAATTTTCAGCTCGGGATATCAGAGTGAAAGAGAAAATTGAATCAGGAGAAGTAATGAAAATGGAAGCACTAATACATTAAAACGGCGCAGCAAGTCCCTAGCCTGAACAGCATCCGCATCGTCAACCACTTCACTATAGAAAGAAACAACCAAGTTAGGGGGCAGAGCAGTCAAGAGGATAATTAAATAGAGAAGTGTCAATGTAAATAACAAAATGTCACATACGTTTTAACTTCTGCCTTTGGCACTCGACGAGGTGGAGCTCTTGGTGCAAATTTTACCTGCAACCGTTCAAGTTATTCATCAAATACCCAAAGAACACAACTAAGCAATAACAAATGAACACTTCAATAATGAATATATTCAAATCATACCTTCCTTGGAGCAGCACGTTGTACTTTTACATCATCTGAATCCATAAGAATACTTGTTTATCCTTAACAAAAGGAGGGGGGGAAAAAAGACATCAGGCAAATGTTATCTAGTTGCTTAAACTTGAAAAATACAATGATTGATCAATGACAAGTGAGAAGATAACTTTGTTGTTCATGTATTAGATTACTGACTCAAATCAAATACATTTCTAACGGTTACAACTAACAAGCACATTTATGGCTTATATCAAGTTTGCTATTGTGAAGTGAAAATCTGAATCAATACAAAATAATATACCGGTTCGCACAAGACGGTGGAAGTTTCTTCTTCGGCCTACTTTTATTGTGCGTCAAGAGTTGAAAGCAACTGTCAAAAACCCTACACCACGTGGAAGCAACAATAATAGCGCACGTAGCCTGCAAGTATGAAACTTGCAGAACCGACCTTTTTGGGTTCTTAATTAGTGGGCTTTGTTGCTTCATTTTGACGCTGCCATGAATGTTAGGTTTTGTTTTTGTTTTTTGCCCTATTGTTACGAATATTAGGTTTTTTTGGGACAGGTTATGAATACTAGGTTAATTTGCAGATTTCAACCCGATATGAAAAAATAATTTCATTCCTATGTAGTACGACTGATATTTTAAATTTGTAATAGTTAGTACTTAGTATATTAATTTTATATAATTTTAATAAACTCAATATAGATTTGAAGTCATGAAATTAATTTAAAAAAATTTAATTAACGCCAATAAAAAAATAATATAATGTTAAAATTAAAATTATCTCTTCAATATTTGATGTGTTCATATATTTAATGTATTTCTATTTTTGACACAAATATTTACACAACCGCAGATGCGATTTTTATACATTTGAACTATTATATTAACATTTAATTACATGTAATTAATATAAATTAAATTATATATTCTGATTTCTGAAAAACACATTTCTTAAAATGCTCTTTGCTTTTTCGGCCCATTTTTAGTTAAGCAGTATTTGCTAACTCAGCGCTTGATATCTCTGCTTTTATATGTACAAGAGATAGGAAATAGATTCAGGGAATTTTGGGAAATAGATATGTGAAGGCAGTGATGATAAATAAGGGATTTTATTATTAATTTAATGATATATGAATGGTTTAATTTCAAGTTTGAATCCGAAAGTTTCAGAAATTTATTTTTTTCAGAAATAAAATCAAAATATAATATAAATAAGAATACATTTTTTAAATAATCAAAACGTAAAGTAATCAAATTACATGTATAAGTAGTTTAGATTTATTAAGCAACAATTGGTTAATAATCATTTAAATTGATTGTATTTAATGCTCCCTCCTGTAGTTAATATAATTTAGATAATTAATTTATAAATATTAAATAAGTTAATTATTTATAATAATTATGCTTTAATGTGACTAGATGCCCTTGCGGGAGGTTGATCCATAAAAGGAAAAAGTAAATACTCTCTCCTATGTAGAATATAAGATCTAGTTAAATTTTTTTAAAATATTAAAAAAACTAAATAAATTATTTGAAATATTTAATATGAGGAATTTAGAGGGAAGGAGAAAACTTTTTTTTTGAATTGGATTTTAAAAAAATTAGAGAAGTGAAGTTGAAATTTTTTAATCTATTTTTCTTACTCTTATTTTACATATCTTTAATTATGTCATATGTTGTATATTATTAAATTATAGATTAGTTTATAATTTAGATAATATAATTTAAAAAATAATAATAAATATAAATATTTTAAAATAATTTAATTAGTTATCATTAAAATAGTATATGAGATAGACATTCAGATGACTACATACTTGAAAAGACATAGAATCACAATGTTTCCCCAATCCTATTGGGGGAATTTGAAGGACACAACATCCCCGTCTCTTTTGGCAACAAAGCAACCAAGAGCATCTGGATTATCCTTTCTCCTTTCCTCCCTCACCTCTCTCAGCAAGGCCTTTTTTTTCCCACTTAACTTCAACAGCTAAACCAAAGGTGATCCAGGTGGCTGCATGCAATAATACAAAAAATCATTTAGAAGCTAGACAGCTGGGTGTTCAACTTTTTGGGTTGAAGAAGATTGTGAGGGAAAGCTTAATTTGGACATTTCCCCTTGTGTAAAATCCAACCTTTCCTTGTTTTCTTCTTGATTCTCCTAGATTCAAACATCACTTAAGGGAAGAGAACAGACATTCAAGTTACAGGCCAGAAAAGAAACCGTTCGCTCTTCTAATTCCTCATAGGCTGCCCGGGTTGTTGTTGCACAGTAGCAATCAGTTGGGCCAACGCAGTAGCATACTGAACAGCTGTATGTTGAGAAGTATAATCATCCAAGAGTCCATATTCTGCATAATTTGGTTCCATATGCATGAATTGACCTGGTAATGATTTTTTTGACACTGCTTCTCGCCATATATTAAGGAATTCTTCCATAACTTGCCTAGATTTCTCAATGGAAGAAATGGGGAGATACTCAACCTGCACAAAACTTCCAATATATTAAACATGGAACAACTAAAATGCCAACAAAACTATGATTAAAAAAAAAATCCAGATAATTCTAAGAGAATACTAGGTTATGAAACAAAAAAATTCTAGGTATTCCACTTCTCAATCGCAACAAGAAGAAATGGCCTGCTCACAACACCATTTTTGTAGTCGCGAGTCCACTTACATTAGAGATTTTCAAGAACACATTCTTAGTCAAATGGGTTGTGATCATACGGCAATGTGGAAAACAATCCCAAGGGTATTATACAGGCAGAGATTTCCATGCTATTTGATTCAAACCTCAACTAGAATCATCCTCCGGTCCTTAATATAAGACATATTTACCTAATTTGATTAGATTAAGGAAGTTAGTTAATGTGA
Source organism: Albizia julibrissin (assembly GCA_037074505.1). Taxonomy (NCBI): domain Eukaryota; kingdom Viridiplantae; phylum Streptophyta; class Magnoliopsida; order Fabales; family Fabaceae; genus Albizia; species Albizia julibrissin. The sequence continues at coordinate 9,966,265 of CM073482.1, read as the reverse complement.
TATATATTTTCTAAAACACGCTAGTCATTTTCCTGAATTCATTTCTTCCTCCTCCTCCTTAATTGTTGTTGAGAGAGCATCAATAGGGGTAAAATAGGAAAAGATTAACAAATATGAAAACTATGTTTTATATTTAGGACCAAGATCAACTCACCAAATATGTTTTATATTAAAGGCCAGGGGAGTATTAATTATAGCATGTGATGGAAAAAACTTATCTAAAAGCAAACAACAAGCTATCACAATCTCCCACCAATCATACACGAAAGTTGCTAGATAAGCAACCATCATCGTCAGTTAATGGTTCTTGTTACGGAATAATGGCAGAAATCAAGCAGTGGATCCAGTGCATCAATTCTTTGTCATTGTTTACAGTATTTTCAAGCAGTACTAGTCAGATCAAAACATAGAAATCATAAGTAAACAAAGCGATTCTTTTTCATTTGCCCCCCAAAAAATTGAAGCAGCAGCGAAACTGAAAGATATGTTTTTCCTTGGAAAGTAGAACAAAAGACACAGTCAATTCAGAATTGACGAAAACCGAAAGCTGAGCAGAGAGGGAAGGAAAAAAAAATTCTGCATGACATGTATGCTTCTGCTATATAAAGCATGGCACAATAACAGAATGCCAGCTAGATTACAGCCCGTCCAGCAACCTCTCTCGACAATTTCTTAACTACAGCTTTCTAACAATTGAAAATATCAAGCACGTGTCGATCTCATGTAGATACAATTAGAAGCAGGACTAGAGAAGGATATTTGATTAGGACTTATATTTTCGGCAAGAGTCAATTACCTCCATCATAATTCCTCTCAGGCTTTCAGAAGTACTGGGGGCAACTTTTCCAATTTTCAGCTGAAAGTCACCCAATTTATACAGCACTCCCTGCACCATTGGCATAAACCATGAAAAAAAACTTCAGCACAAACATAATAACCACCAAGCTCACAAGTCCAAAAGAGAAGATGCCTATCAACCAAAAATAACTTAGAGTAGCACGCCAACTTTCAAGACAAGCAAACCATCACATTGGCAAAACTACCTCAAAATTGAGTGCCACCTTGGACTTGTACGATTGCAGCTTCTCCATTATAGTCAGAATTGAAGAATCTGCTTCAAGAATGATCTTCTGGCCGCGAATTATAAAGTAGTATTTGTTAGGTTGCTCTAGAAGCGATATCCCCATAAAATCACGCGGAAATTCCGCCTGCAGCGACGGGTCTGAGAACAATAACAGCATTCGTGAGAATTGAGATGAAACGACTTTGGGGAAGGAGGGGTTTTAAAGGATAGGTTTCGAACAAATTAACAACAACATTAGACAAGAACCTCGTAAATTGGGTCGATAGAATGTTAGAGTTGTTTTCCATCTTCCGTCTTTGACGCCATTGATGCTCTCAGCGCACTGAGAAACTTCACTAAGAATTTGGCTATTCACCATAGTTCCTGCGTTGGGCTGCCAATGCAAAACCCTATAAAAAAAAAACAAATAAACACGAAAGATTAGAAATCTGACTATTGGAAGGGTAACCGTAAAAGTATCGAAGATAAATAAGGGAAAACCTCATCTGATTTTATTAATACCATTTGACAGGCATCGTCCAGCCTGAATAAAGTATCAAACTAGCACTTCCACTCTGCAAATTGCTAGGCAACGTCTCTCGCTAATCCAAAGTCGCACAGCACAGGCAATGAATTTGCAGGAATCCCAACCAACGTGTTACGTCGTCGTTTCAACATGATTCGACCCGACCCATTTTCAAAATTGCGGGTCCAACTCTGGCCCAGCGCCAGTTGATACACCATATGGGCTGATCAGGCCCGTATGGTCATAACCTTTTTTAATCACGGAAAAGTTATTTTTAAATAAAAAATAAATATTCTGCTGGTCCAAAAAAGAGGAAGAGATACTTGTATCGAGAGTGAATTCTCTAAATTTTGTATTTATTTTAAAATTTTTAATATTTAAGTCTCTTGTTGCTGTAATTGTAGTAAATAGTAATAATAATAAAAAGTTTATCGTAACAATAATGTTAAAAATTCCTCAGGTTATATCTTATGTGGTAATCTTAAAAACTATTTGTGATTGTCTTATGTTATAACTTGTGCACTTGAATTTCGTCAGCCTTGAAAAATAACAACTTAAATAGTATTTCTTCTTATCATTAAAATAAGATATAATTTAATAAAGAAATTAAACTTCAAACTAAATTGTACACCAAAGACTAGAGGGAGTAATTAGCAACAAAATCAAAAACAATAATCATCATCTTCATCACCATAGTAAAAATTTCTCATGTAAACGTTGTGAGAGAAAATAGTTGGAACTTGGAAGTTATTTTCATGTATACACGTCAAAATTTAATAGTCTTTGAATCTTGAAATGACATAAAATGTGAGGTTGTTTATCGTAAATTTTGCAAGTTATACGTGGATACTTCATACTTGGATGTAATTTTCATTCTGTCCATTTCCCTCATATATTTTTAATACAATCCGACTTGTAAATCGAATAATTATTATTTTTTGTATGTTTTGTTTTCTCTTGAATAATTGCAAAGGGGTACTAATGCATGCTTCAGAAATATTTTATCTTTACTTTAGTTATTTTCATGAAAAAATTTATCTATATCAAATTATGCTTGATCAAATATATATCATGGTAGTCTCTTGATACGCTTGAAAAGTAAACATTTTCTTATAATACACACACGCGCATCAAATATCGTTTTTTAACGTATGTGAGGACAATTTTCAAACAAAATCAAGCACATTATTACAAGATGTCCGAAATTAAGAAGCATCGTATATCAATGTATTAGAAGCTTCCGAGTGTATTTTATATAGGAAAAAAAATCTACATCTGCTAATGTAAAATCAACAAACTAAAGTAAACATTAAATAAATTTCAATGAATAATTTAGCATATAAAATTAATGATAAGTTACAACACAAGGACGTAACATTCCTTTTGTTCCGTAATATTGTTTAACATCGTTGTTGTTAGTGTAGTATAGCTAAATATTTTTTTTTTCCCCAAAAAATAAAAGAAGAAGAAAACTGGAAAAATACTGGGCCAAGTAGCACCCAAAATCGTAATTTCCATCTACCGAAGCAGGAGGAGGAAGAAAAAGAGAAGATGAAAGGGCATTGAATCGAAATGTCAGTGAGACGAATTACAAAACAAAAATTATGACAAGAACAGAAGAACTGAAAAAAGCTACACGGAATTAGGTATTAGCATCAGCAATTACACATATTGGATCCGATCCCTTCATGGAGGAGGAGACAATCCATTTTCATGATCTGTTGCATTTAAACACATTCGAGAGAGAGAAAAAGACCACCTATATAAGTTCATCTACTTTTATTGGCCTTCGATTCAGGGACCCCCATTCAAACATCTGCGAAAAATCGAATCAATCGTTACCTGGAAATGGAAATTGTGAGAAATCAATCACACAAGAAAAAAAATTGGGGATTTTACCTTGGTGGGTTCTGAAATTGAAGCCTGGAAAATGGTCGTGATCAGAGTCCGTGGTGGTGGTGGGAATGGAAATCGAAAGCTGGGTGGTGGATGATTTATCGTCAAGATCAAGCCACGAGTTTTTGCTTTTGTTAGGCCATTCGTCGAAGAAGCGATGAACAGTTTTCTGATTCTGATTAGGTTCTTCTTGTGGTTTCCCCAATCCCAGCAGGTAACAATCTTGACCTTGCTGGTTCGTACTTTCGCTAGGGTTTTGATTTTGAAGCTGCAAGTAAGAAGAAGAGTACTCGGTGGGGGACAAACCAGAGTAGCTGCTCCTCTGTTTCATGGAGGAAGAAGACGATGAGCTCATTGAGAGTGGCGTTAGATGCCATGAAGAATCTTCCATTGATGAAGCAGAGAAGCTTCTCATCGTCCCAGAAGGCTCTGTGAAGAAAGCATGCTCGTCGACATCTCTCAGTCCATCATAAACATAACCACTGTTCCTACTTCACAAAACACAAACAAAAATCACCAACAAAACCCAGAAGAGAGAGAGAGAAACAAAAACAACCATGAACTAGGGATCAAAACTGACAAGTGATGAGAAGCACTATCATCTTGTAAAGAGAAGCTGAAACCAGATGAAGGAGATCTTGATGAAGGTTGGTGATGATGATTATAGAGGAAGGAATGATGATGATTGTGGGTGGTGGTATCAGAGAGAGGTGTGGTGGTGGTGAGGGAGAGTAATGAAGGAGGAGTAGTGTTGTTACTTTTTGTAACTGTTAAGGAATTTGTGTTGTTGTTGTTGGTAGGTGGGGTTAACGTTGTTGTTTTGAAACCTTCTTGTTGTTGATGCTGTTGCAGAGGCTTTCTCATACGGTTATTTCCTCTGTGCATGTGTCTCTCACAGTACTTTGAATTTGGGTAAGCTTCTTTAGAGCACCTCCATTTTTTCCCATCTGTTCTTCTGCATCTCCCTGGTTCTGCGTCTATCTTCCTCCCCAAGCCCATCTCCAAGTAGTTCCACCCAACTGCTAATACATACATACATACATATATATATCACACACACACACCATTAATTAATTTCTTGAACAGTCTCAAGCATGAAACTGTAATGGCAGAGAAAGAGGGAAGAAAACTTACAGTGTTGATGAGAAGGGAGAGACAAGAGTCTTGAGGAAAGAGGAGAGTCAAGAGAGGCTCTTTTGATGGAGAAGACGAGATCAGGAGGAATGGGAATACCAGAGGCCATGTACTTGAAAATGAGAGCTTGATGTTCCAGCTCTTGCCACTGTGATGGAGTAAAAGGGAACCTGTTCCTTCCTCCTCCTCCGTTCATCATCAACTACTGAGAGAGAGAAGATGAAGAACACAGAAAGGGAATCAATCAAAATAGGGATGAAGGAAGCAACAAAAGAAACAGATCTGGTTTAAATGAACACACTTGACAGTGCAGTGAAAGAAAGAAGAGAGGAGTCAGTTTTTCTGAGTGAGTAATATCAGGAACAGAGTTTTCGTGGGGATTCTTCTCAGTATATAAATAAATAAATAACGAATAACTAGAACATTATATTAAAAAGTCAGATGTGATATGAGTATAGAGCAGAGAGTAAGAATGAAAATGAATACATGTAACATGGAGGGAAGGAAGGGAGGTAGAGTAGGTATATTTAATGGAGGGACCATGGGGCTACAGAATCTTCTGTACATGAATAAAAACTAATGGTTCTGAATTCAGAGGAGGAAGAGCATGCCATGCTTTCTCTTTCTCTGATCTTATTATGACTGCCACCTCTCTGATGATACTGCTTCTTGCAGGTGCTGCACCAGAAGCAGCGTCTGTGTCAGCCTCTTGTCCCTCATATATCACTACGGAAATCCTTAAAAACTAAAGGCAGAGAGAGAAAAAGCAAAGGCCCCCAACAAAAAAAACAAGAGAGGGAAATATAAGTTTTTTTTATTGGTGTTGTAGTTTGTACGTGAGAGAGAGAGAGAGAGATAGATGGATAGTATTATTGAATTGAAGAACTGGTCTCTCTCCCAGAAGGTAGTGCCTGTCTGAGAAGATTGTACGGTTTCAGCTTTTACTGCTACTAACTCTTTTACTTTTCTCTGTTCCTTTACCTCAGAGTCTCAGACCTCACCATCTCCTTCACCTTTTTTCATTTCCGCCATATTGAGAGTGCCACTAACTCAGTCCCACTTTTGCCTCTTTTATATTATATATATTCATCACATTGATTATTGTCATTAGTAGTGAGTGAACTTGTTATAAATTTCACTCCCAACAAAAGATGGTCTGCCCAAGCCTCAAACTGTTTTGTTTATTTAAGCCTATTTATATGTAGATTATAGATTAGTTTAATGATTAAATGGGGCTGCAAAGCACGTGTTAAGCAACCAGCTAGCTAGCTAGATAGCTAGCTCACTTTGTTTAGGAGTGGCAGAGCACAACACATGTATATATAAACAAAGGCATGTCCATATGGTAGTGTTGCGACAATAAACTATCACAGGCTTTGTCTTATAATTTATTCCCGTTCTGAGTTCTGACTGTCATCAATTTCCCAAAATAATGCGTTCTTCACAGTCGAATTTATTACTACTTTGCTATCTATAAACCTTGTTATTACACAGAGAGAGAGAGAGAGAGAGAGGTGGCAATTATTTAAAGTTGGGTTGAACCAAGAGATCGAAGAACTTGAGGCACAGGAAAGAAGAGGTTAAAACGATAAATTTTTGGGTGGTGGGGTGCAGATAAGAACGTGGAGTCAGAAGCAAATGGGATCCCTAGTCAACCAAGCTTGGTCTACTTGATAAGAAGTTGGATCATAAAGTAAGTTTAAATCTTGCTACCACTATTGTTAAACACTTGAATAAATTGGTAGAGGGTTGTTCTAATTCAACTAAGAATCTCGAGTTTGAGACTTGAGAACATAGCAGTGTTAGGTGATAAGATAGGAGTGTCACTTGAAAAAATAGTTCGGTCATGTCTTATATCCAGATTAATCTGGACCTGTAGAGTTTCACATAATGAGAGTTGGCCTGGGACAGTCAATGCATACACAAAAGCAATAATAAAAATCTTATTACCATCATGAAGACTTTATTAGCAAACAATTTATAAACATATGTGCACTTCAAGCGTTGTTTTAAATTTAGAGGTTTGAACTAACAATTTTTCGCATAAAAAAAATAAAGCAAAGGGATGAGTCAACAGAAGGTGGGGGTGTATGTAGCATGAGAGAGAGTGCAAGTGGGGAATTGAAGAAGTTTGGTTGAATCAACCATTCTTGTAATGAAAAAAATGGCCGAGCAGTTCTGTACTGTTATGCATTATTTAGAACTCTTCTTATCCCCTCTTGCCTCTTGTAGTTGTAGGTCCATTTCTCTGTCCCCTTTTCTTTTTGTGCTTAAAAACACCCTAGAATCAATTCTTCCACCGGTTCAGCCTCAGTTTTGGATGGATGGGTTGATTGATTGTGTTGAATTTAACTTTTCTTGTTAATTAGGGTATGTTTAGCTTGGTGATGGAAAAACTTGTTCACACAAATAGAGGTAAAACTATTCTTATAAACTTACCTCGTATATTATAAATTATATTAGAAAAACAGTTTTTACCGTTAATCTAAACCGACACTAAACATGAAATGACATTGTTTTGAGTTAAAAATAAAAAAAGATAAGCAGTTCATTATGACTTTCATAATTTTGTTTTAGTAGATTATACGTGGTTTTTTACATAAATATTCTATTTATTTGTGGATTAATTTTTTATATATTTAAATGTTACTATTTTGAGAGTTATATGTGAATATTTTTGTCAGTTTTAATTGAACATATCATTTTAATTAGGCTTGTTTGGTTGAGTATAAGCTCGATTTACGTAAATCGAGATAAAACTTATCCACATATTTACTTCGTAGACTGTAAAAGTTACCTCATAGACTGTAAAAACTACATCGTATTCCGTAAATCACAATTTAAAAACACTTATAGAGACTATACAAACATATCATTTTCAAAGTTCAAACCTTTAAACTACAACTCGATTGATTCATGTCTTGTTAAAAAAAAAAAAAAAGTAGTATTACATACCCTTGATTGTTTTGGGTTTTTTTCCCCAAGCATTCTTTCTTCAAATTATTTAAGTTGAGTCGAGTATTCAAGGTTTTATATGCCCATTCAAGATAATTAATGAGTGGTCCATAAGCTTATGTACTCCCTCCATAATTATTTATAAGTGTATGATAACCAAATTATGTGATTTAAAAAAACGGTTAAAATTAGTTAAAAATAATAAGTATATCTTTAAATAAATTTTTTTTAAAGTATGCCCTTATTTATAAAGAATAAGTAAGAGAGAGAAATAGAGTAAATATAAGTAGTACTAGCCAATTTAATTAATGCAATACATATAATTAATGAGGGACATGAATAAAAAAAAAGTCATTAAATGTTAAGACAACTCTTGTCAGCCTCTTATAAAAAAGACTAAGTGCATGTTTGAATTAGTGGTAGCAACTGCTTTTCCAGTGTGATTTACGGTATACAAGGTAAGTTTGTGAGATAAGTTTTGTTTCGACTTGCATGAACGGACTTTTCCACTACCAACCCAAACAGGGCGTAAGACAATTTAAATATTGAGCTCTTATAAAAAGAAATAGAGGGGCGAGTATCATTTAGGGTTAGTCAATACTGCTCTTTAGTAAGAGGACACATAAATACATGCACTTATTAGAGCTTGTTTGAGAAAGCGTTAGAAAAGTACGTTCACACAAGTCGAGACAAATCTCTTCTTACAAATTTACCATGTATACCGTAAATCACGTTAGAAAAGTAATTTATACCGCCAATCAAACAGGCAATTAAACAAACAAAAGTTGCCTTTAAAAAAATTGAGTTGAATTAGACTAACATTTATTTGGATGTTTGGGAAGTTCTCAAAAGTGCTTATACATATAAGTCGAGGACAATACTCATCTCATATACTTACCTCATATACCGTAAATCACGATTGAAAAACTGTTTTTAAAGACTTCAATCGTTATTTCAAACCGTGGTTATATAATTATATAGTTAAAGTTATGCCCTGCAATTTTTCCCTGTATTGGATTCTACTAATGATTTTATGATCTGATAGTCATAGCACACAGTCATTTTTAACAGCATTAGATCACTAGTTTGATCCTACCTTGTACCACTTGTACTCAAATAACTAAAGTTTGACTTGCCACCTAATTGCATTCTTGTTGCATGTTTAGTATGAATAAGAGAAAGGTGGATATATAAAAAAGTGCCTAGTTTTTTAAAAAAAAATTTAAAAATTTATGTTCAGACGAATAAGAGAAAGCATACAGAAAAGAGAAGTGACTAATTTCACAATTAGAATAATACTCATGCCTATTGTGAAAAGCACATTTCTTCTCCAAAATCTCTTTTTTTTTAAAAAGAAAAAAGAAAAACTATGAGAAGAAAACAGGTGGACCACATCTGCTTTCCTCTTCCAAGGTTGCTTCCTCATTATTTTCTCTGGTTATTTGAGCAAGGGGAAAAAAAGAAAAACCACTTCCCCACTTCACGTCCTCTTTAGTAGAAGAACCATGTAACTAATTTAGGTAGGTAAAAAAAATAAAATGAATTAAAATATTACACTTTAAATTAAATCAAACTCACAACTACCTCTTATGTTATTAAAGAGGGGAGCTAATATTTTCACACTCCTACCCTATTTTCTCTGTTTTTCAATACCAGGCTAATGGGCGAAAAGAGAATGGCAAGTCTTACATTAGTCCAAAAATATAGGACAAAACAAATCTGACAATTATAAAAATGATATTGCCCATTAAGATCCGGTGTATAGTGGTAATAAAAATATATACATTAGAATTATCAACAATACACTTATATAAGACTAGAAATAATTAGATAATACTATGAATGTGAATGTGAATATGTGATTAGCGTATCCCCAAAATAAGTGTATCAAAAAAAAAATGGCATAAGTGATAAGGATTTAGAGGAAAGCAAGAGAATTGGTTGGAGTGAGAACAGAACAGAAACAGGGTTTGGAGTTTGGACTCAAAGGAAAGCAAAGCATGTAGCTTCAAAAATGGAATTAAAAGAAGAGAAAAAATTAAGTACAAACTGGAAAAAAGGGGCATTAATGGAAGAAATCAGAAGGGGACAATTAAAGGTACCAAAATGTTTCCATTAAAGTCACACACAGGTGCCCAAATCTCAGTGTCTTTACTGTAGCCATCTGGTTTTAAAGCTACCCAGCACTCTGTCACCTTCCTGCTCATTTCTTGGACCACCCCACCAATTCTCTTTATTATCCATTAATGCTTCACTAGTTCTCACACCGTTTGTACCAGATATCTTTTTTTTTTAAAGGTTTAAATTTATTGCAGAAGTTTTCACACTTAAATAATGTTGTCAGAAGTTTTTTTTTTTTTGGTTTAACATTGTTTAGAAAGTGTTAATATAGAGTAATGTTTCCTTTATTGATAAAAATGTTTAGCTCAATGTCAATTTTTTATTAGTGAACAACAGTTTTTTTATGAGATTGGGCTACATTGCCATATTTTGACTTTCAAAATCACATTGAATCCAAAACACTTCAGGGTCAACATTACTCTTAAATAAAAAATTTTGTAGTAAATTTGCACATTAAACCTTTTTCCCCAAGTTTTTAGTAGACATTAATGTTTTTCGTTTATTTTCCTTCCTTGAAAAAGTGAAAGTTTAGGGGAGCTACCTGACTTGTCAAGGTATGACTTGTTAAACTCGTTTTAATAGGATACTCGTTGCAACCTTTGTTGGTTAATATTTTTTTTGTGAGAAGATATCTGTAATATTAATTAATAGTAAAAAGATTTAAATAGTGACAAACTTAAAATACCGTGGTAACTGGAACAAGCAAGAGCAATGGGATAAAGCTTTTTTGAGGTTGTATGGTTAACTACTTAACTTGCAAGAACATTCATAAATATCATAAATAGTTAACTTGTAAAAGATAAAACAACTTGTTTTTTTTATTACAACATAAAATTTAAAGTGAATTTCACTTATGTGTGTGTGCGCGCGCGCATTATGCTGATTGATGATAGGCTCCTAAAGAGGTTGGTATTGGTGAGTCAGTAGGGACTGTTATCTATACAGAAGACGAAGGAGGCACGAACTTGAGATATTTGATGCAAAATTAAAATGAAAGTTACAACAATAAAAAAAATAACCAAAAAAAAATGGAGGCACTGTTTACATTTTGCATGATACAGTTCATAGCCTTTCCTTGTAGTGCTGGGAAAATTGTCATATACATATAAATGTAAACCCCTATAATAATTTATAGCTTTCATATATTATTTCACTAACTATTTACAGGTCCCGCGAAAAGCCAAAAATAGTAATACATTAAGGAGGAAGGGGCAGACTTGGGGTACACGTCAAATGGATATAACTTCCATTCATAATTTTAAGAATAATTATACAATGATTAACTTATGTTTAAGCTTTGCAATATTGGCAATACTATACTCCAAGAAGTTTTTTAGCTTGGCAGGCAGCACTATTCCTTTTGGAAGAAAGAAAGAACAAGATCTGTATGGACAGAAAATAGCTGTGTATCCACGAATAGCTGTTTGGCACAAGGAAACAAAAGCAGAAAATATAATCCAAATTAGTAGAATCAAATAAATCGATTATAGAAATCTTGTTTCAAGCTTTCACGCCAGTAAGTTGTGATCTCCAGAAGATAAAATCAGAAGATTCTATCATATTCACATTATATACTTATATGAAGATTTTGGAATGGGATCCAACTATTAGAACATCAGACAGATTTTGCAAGTTACTACCTCCTGTCCAAAATGTAAGACAGTTTATAATGTATGAATTATAAACTAGATCCTATATTTAAGACTGGAGTAGTTCGTATCACTGAAGGGTATTCCTTTTCCACGTAATTGAAACACAAGGTATGATGGAAGCTCAGGAAACTAACCTTCATGAAAGGCTGATCACGATATGCAAACGAATCAATGAAACTTTCCTTCAAAAGCAAGGAAACCTGGAGGAACAAGTTATTTGAACAAGATCTCTATATTAGTACTCATCGCAGTATTCTCCTTGCAATACGACTGAAATAATGATTCAGACTTGTAATGGCCTAATGAGAGGTGCACACCAAAAACTGTCAGACTTGGATGTTCCAAGATTGTGTATATCAAATCACTAGATTCATTGATTTTGTCAACAATTATGTGTAAGCAAAAACTTTGTTATTTGTTTAAATAAATTGTACCTTACTTTCCAGAGATGCTAAAACAATGAAAAAGAAATGAGAATGAAAGATGGCCATCAATCAACAGGTCAAACATGATTTAGCTTGAGGAGAAAATACATACCTTATCATCATTGGACTGTACATTAGTAATTGTGTGAGAACGAATGTTACGGCAAAGAGAATCCAAGTAAGATCTCAACACTGATAGGAACCCCTTGGCAGCTTCAACCTGAAGGGAAATCGACAAACAAGAATACAATGACAAGGTGATTAACAATACGAGGAAGACCATAACAACAAAGGAAAGTTCTTCATAAGTTTAAATACCCTTAGAATTCTTCTGGAGATGTACAACATGATGAAAAATTATAATTTCAAGCATTACATGACTGACATCCATGATATCGTTCAGCATACTCAAAAGTAGAAATGATCCAAGAGATTTTTAGGAGAAAACACACCTGCACTTCTGTGCACTCATACACTGGCCTTTTTCTAGCCAAGTAACTTTCTCCTACAAGTTTTGCATGATAAGGACGTAGAGCATAGGATAATTCTCTTTGTCGAGGAAGTTGCGGCATTGTTGGTGACTTCACCTATTGCAACACAGCGGCAGTAAAGATCAGAAACCACATTTGCAGGCGTTAGGCCACACTCGTTTAGGCTTACATGAGTCAACAGAGAGAATATTTTTATAATTACTTTTTTGTTTATCTTTTATTTAATTTTTCCCCCCCAAATACCTACCGAGATTAAACAACTCATATGAACAATGTTGATGCGGAAAACAATTATAAAAGATGCAAAGTGCAGAGATCAAATACCACAGTTACAGTTTCAACATCAGGCCTCATTGTGATGTTAGCTTAGCTTAACAAGTTTAAAAACAAGAGCTTATTTTTCAGAGCAATAGGAAGCTCTCGTAAGCAGTAGAACCTCTGCTTATACAGGAATAGCAGTATTTTTAATCAGCAATGTATATTGTGGAGAATTTCAGAAGCTATAAATATTGTGTTATCAGGACTGTGTAATATAATTATTATTGCATAGTACTATCATGTGATGACAAGGTCGTCTTCTTCAATTTGGCAATCTCTAATATACTTTTCAGTTTCAAGCCTTTCCCAGCTTAGTTTTATGGGCAAGTGATGGGCCCCATAACCATTGGGCCAAGGCTAAATTCTCCCGGGGTTTGTGAAATGTGAATGTGACACATATATTTTGGTTTTTGGGTCAGAATAGGGTAACAAAATCAGTGAGTCAATTAGGAGACTAGCCTCTCGAATGCTTGTGTATGTTTTTTATGAATAAATCCTTTAAAATAATAAAATAAAAAGGAGAAGTCATGCATATTGCATGATAAATTGAGATACAAACCTGGTTTCTGTTGCCATCAACCAGCACAACATTGGTTAACTTCGTCTGTAATTCATTTGTCTTGTGCTTGACACCAACCTAGAAAATTGATTCGTCAGGCAGTCAGATGACAGAAGTAAATGCCATCAACAGAAATAACCAAGATACAAAAAACATGAAACCGAATTGAAAGGTACATGCACTATAGAGAAGCCCATCTTCTCAAATCTCAAACTATATTTTCCATTTTATGTAAAGTAATACAAAGAAGTTTTGCAAGCTGTAAAAAGACATATCCAGCACAGGACAAGAACAAGGGCAAGCACAGAGCATGTATACCCAAATGCAAAACAACCTCGTGACCTGACTTCAAGTCAAATAGTAAAAGGAAGAATAGGATACTCACTACATATGGAACAGGTGCATCCAAAAAGTCCAGCATATCATTTGGTAAAACCTGGCAGGCAGAGCACGTATCAAATGCCAAAAGATGGGTAACGAGAATAGTGCTATGGATGAATAACTACTTGCTTTAAGAATGGGAAGAGAAAGAAATCAAACCGGCATCAGTAGGCTTTGCCATTGGTAGGGGCGGATTAGAGGGATAATTGACAAGACTGAAGCAGATAAGATACCCTGATGATCAAAGAAAACTAAAATTATAAATAAACAAACCAACACCTGCAAATTTATCACTATCAGGTCGTTCATGCATGATTGGATTCAGATGCTAATTTATTGCAAATCACAACTTCACAAGTATCAAACATCATTGTCCATAATATTCAAATAAGGAATACATTAGTAATACTTAATTCAGTTCAAATATTAGTAACTCATGAAACTTGGAGAAAACTAGAGGATGCACATGCAAACAATTAACATGTGTTTTGATCCCAAAAAAAAAATGAACGCAGGTTTTATGCTTAGAAATAGGCAGCAAAATAATAGGAATGAGCACATCAGCAGGTAAAGAAAAGAAACCGGATAGCAAATGTAGTTACCAAGAAGACAGGAAGCTAGCAATAGAGGAATAACCAACATTCCCAAGGGAAAAGCATAGATAATGTATCCAGATAAACAACAGAAAAATAACATTTAAAAAGGTACATTATCGCATTCAAAGACTGTTAACAAGGCAAAAACTAAACTTACCAAGTTAGCACAGACAACAACTATCTGCTTCTCCAACAGAGCTCCAGCAAAAAATGCTAAAACCTGCAACATGGAGAGGCAATCAATTGAACCAACATAAAGTTGTAACTTCTAAACAAGCAACATAATATTGTTATACTCAGATCATTACGTTTAAACTTCACAAAAAGACTGCTATGTAACTTCTCTCTAATTTGGCTAGAGGGGAAGTAAAGAAATTAATTATTGATTATTTATATAAAATTGTTCACTTTGAATGTAAAAACCACATTCATTAACAAAGTTATTTTTTTACAGTCAAATAGATGCTAGTTATTTTTTCAATCCCCTTGTTTTCTCCCCCCCCCCCTCTTGTTCTGTTTACCCCGTTAAAAAGCATGATCTAATGATCACCAGAGAAATACAACATCAAAATATATTCACTGATTCTATATATGAAAAACAAAATTAATATCCGGAAGACAGCAAGATAAAGAACTGCAATGTTATAGAAACCTGAGATTGGAACATAGAATTTACATTTTCAAGTCTTAAGGTACCACATATGCAAGCTACAGCCCATATAGATAATGCAGATGCCTCCTCCTCTGCAAGAAGTTCATTTTGTGCCTGAGAAAAAGAAATGAGCGCAATGTTTAAAACAAGCACATCTCTATTGAACACGGCACTACCTAAAGGACATACAAATCCTATTTCTAAACAGGAATGAAAACAATTGTTCACTCAAAGTCAAATATCATGACCACATACCTCAGCCCATTCAAGACCTGTTTTGAAAGATTTCAAATCAAAAGTTGAACCAGCCAGGCGAAGAACAGTCTCATCTTGTCTATGATATTCCAAGGGATGCAGGTGCTCCAATGGATGAAACGTAAGTGATAAGCCCCTCACAGGGCAACCTAAACGATAATACTCACTTATAATCTGTAAGGGTCCATTTTTATTTTCCTGAAAACCAGTACAAGATAATAGGCTATAAGATATTAGAACAACAAAAAAATCAAAAGGCAAACAAATATTTAAATACATCTTAAACTACAAACCTTAGCCCATTCTAGAATATCTAGGAGATCATTTAATTCTTCTTGCCCAGAAATAGAAGCCTCTTCTGTCTCAGTATCATCAATATCACTCCTACAATTTCTGTCTTCACAAGGTGAACCTTGGAAACTACAAAAAGCAGAGAATATAGAAAAGTTTCATCAATTAAAAAGAATGTGAAACAATCTAATACATGAGACAGAAAAATGACTCAAAAAGAAAAACCATGTCCAATAAAGCAGAATTACGACAGGGTATGTTGCATGCTAAGAGACATGAGGGAGAGAAAAAGGCAAGCAACTGCCCCACATCTGTAATAGAAAGAATAAACAGAAACAATGGGCTGCATTTGTTAGCAATGGCTACAATTCATTTACTCACTGTGCAAGTTATGTCAATCACCAGGGCTAATACATCCTTAAGTTTCTGCATCATTGAAATCTAGTTTTCAAAACCTTTATCATGAGTCCCTCTTATAAAAAAAGAAAAATGTTCCAGATTTTTTTTTCCCCAAAATAAAACACCTTGATGTACAATTATCAAAATGCTGGGTGATAATAAGGTTTTCTCATGCAGAAGACAACTTTAAAACATGGAAATTGATATCCTGTCATGCAGGATATGTTAGCATATTAGAAGAAGAGTTAGTTGTTGCAACCAATATTTAGCGGTTAATGACTAGCTACTAGCATGACTAAGAACCGTAAAGGAAGTCCAAATTTCTTTCACTGCTTGATGCCATAAGGCTATGATCATACAAATACTGATCAAAGACCTGGAAGGTCATGATGATATGTACCTGCAGGAAGATTCAGAGCTTTCGTACTGGCTACAGCGCAATAGAGGCAGAATAGCATTTGGGAAGCGCCTATCTTCTGATTGCTTGTTTGCTGCATAAGCATCTCCATATAAATCACTATCCTCAGAACTCATGGTGCCAGGTTCTCCTTTGCTACTTGTCTGTTCAGTTTCAGGGTCAACTGGTGCAACAATGTCATCACCGGCACTCTCCTTCAATTTCTGCAATTTCCCATTAGCCATTTGGTGGTCTGAGCAATTATCATCACCCACAACGCTTTCAGGAGTGGAATTTCTTGAACTTGAGTCAGGGATTATTGCCATTTCATCAGCTCTGTCTTCTATTGATCTAGTATTCACCAAGACACTCTCAGGATTGCCCTCTGGGAGTTCCTCCTCATGATTATCCTCAACAAATTCTAAATTTAAATCCCCAATACTTTTTGTCAACCGCTCTAGCCTTTCTTGGGTGAAGATGCTACAGAGATATTAACACAGATGAGTCAAACTATACGTAGGAAATATATATATATATATATATAAGCATCACACAGGACAACAGTATGAGAATATATGATGATGAATCAAGCAATATGAGCCAACTGCCAAAAAATTTAAAGGGAGAGATTTCCCAAGTTATAACTCATTCATAAAGGGCCCAATCTTCCAATCTAAGAAACTATTAGAAAACAAAAGTATTTTGATTTCATTACACTTGACAACAATAACTTACTTTCTCAAACAGAAATACAGGCATATACAAGGTCTTCGGTAACAGAATAACTCCTTGAAACCAAAGTTTCACAAAATATACAAAATACTAACATACGTGAAGTTTAAAAAATTACAAATAATCAATCCAGTAAAACCCCCTCTCAATCAGAATAAACTCCTCCACACATTATTTCAGTATTTCATATAGCATGAAGTGTCTACTAAAGAGATTTGAATGTTAACAGATCCATCTATTCCAAATATAGCAAAACAAAAGCACAATAGAAGTGCAAATATTTTCTGCACGCAACCTACTTCTCATCAGTTAACTCTGTATAAACACTCACTTATTCAATACACCAAAGTGCAATTCAAAAAATGGGAGCCTTGAAAGAATGCAATAACATCTGTGTGTGGTTAGTGTATGACGTCTCAATGACGGTGATGGCTGCTTATCAGAAATCAGGGAGAGCAATCCCGATGGCTTTTGTACTAATTCTTCAACCAAGACACAGCATCCATAAAGTGTTGAATTATCAGCACCCTATGAAAAAAGGAAAAAAAAAAGACAATATAAGTACCAAGACAGGACTAAAAAATTGTCTGAACTAATGATATCAATCTCTTAGTTGCCTTTATCAAGGAGTTCGTTCCTCTCTCAGGCTTTAGAATTCAATGATCAACCATTGACAACTGACAAGACTTGACAAGACAAATCTACTAAAAAGTTCAGTTATTTAAATTACTTTCCAGATAACAACAGACTGTTCACCTCCATTATGCGCCACAACAAATCATTAATCATACACAAGCAGCAGATCAAATGTTCTGGAGATTTACATCATCACTTAAATTGGATAACCGGAAGCTAGGGGCAATGTAATGAACCAGCTTTTATTATTGACTCAACAATATTTGATTTGTTTATCTTAAGGCAGCCAAATTTTGCTGGTCATCTCCAAATAAAGGCAGGGACTGGAATAATCACTTTTAGGTACTCACTCGACAAGTTACTTCTTTGACTGTGTCTTCATCAGGTAAAAGTAAGTTCAGAATGATATGCAGAGAAAATCAAGCCTTCATATAAAGCTCAATCCTCCAATGGTGGCCAGAACCTAACTGTATAAAGTATATATTGAGAAAAGCTTTTTTATCTTCTATCAAGGTTTTGAAGCTTTAGCCCTAGAACGGACAATCAAGTAAATGAGATATTTTCAAACACTAACAACCTAACAATTTGACTTGGTTATTAGAGCTTCAACAGAATTACCGAAAACTGCTTTTTACATCACATAAGTAGACCACAACCATAATGTAGATACTGACCAAGGTACAGAATCAGAAGTACATCCAAAGCAAACATGAAATAACCCAAGCTAACATTAGTCTGACTGAAAGATATTTCATTTATGTTAGTTGTCCATGGTCAAATAGTAAACCTTAGCCAATTTGAGATTAAATAACATTAAAACCTCCATAAATGCCTGCGTAGTAAATAATTGACTCATATTTTAAAGAGAAAAAAATATCGGGTAAACAAGGCACATAGTCTAATTTGCAAAGTGGAGCAAAGGAACCGCCAAAAAAACTTAACATGCTCATATTCCTGTCCAATTTTGAAGTATTTTCAGACTAACTGACAACTTTTATTGGTCCAGAACACAAACTAAATATACACCATGTCTAAGCAAGAATCTCCATAAAAGAAATGCAAGAGAATGGAAAACAGCAAGTAAAAGATAGGATTGCTGCATTTACCTGTAGCCTGAATACAAATGACAAATCACTTTGTTTAAGGTGCTCCTGTAGAAAAAAAATCACACCTCAAATCAGGGTTTAACAGATTACATATATCTCCAGCAAGGTGAAATGGAATGGCTGTACAGAAGTTAGAAGTCAATGAAGATTTAATTATTGGGCTTTGATAGTTCATAAGGGAAAAGGAGTACAGAACAACCCCAAATTGTTTGATATATGCAAATGCAAAACATCAAAAGCCTGAGAAAGACAAACTGTCAATTGATAGAAAGTATAAAATGACTAGGGACCCTGTTCCTGAAACAAATTATTTGCTTGAGAATCCAAGCAATATAAATATCTTTTTAGAAAGCCAGAGCATGGAAACTTATGTGAAAAAATGTCCGAAAAAGCAGAATTCTAGAAGATCCAAAATCCTTTTATAATTCCAAGATTCCAAGTCTCACCTACCCAGGAGTTCAACAGTGAAATTGTAGATACAGAGAAATCAGATTAGCAAAGATGAATATCACAATTCAGAAGGTTGGTTAGTTATCAATTAGTTAAGAGGAAAAAGGAATGAATACAATCATACATCAATCCAATATGAACTAAGGGAAAAAATCCTATTAAGTAATAAGTAAAATTAATACGAGAACAATGTAGCTAAACTACCTGCCCAAGAAGAATTTCGTTCAACTCACTCATGGAAGGAGTTCTCTCAACAGCACGAACCTACAATTACATCCAAGAGAAATTAAAACCTCAGCAAAAGCTTTTTATAGAATACCCACATGCAGAAATAAATAAATAAATAATAAATACAAAGAACAGACAGCTTTGAGACTTCTCACCACATATTACATACGTCAAGCCATGAACTAGCATTGGTGGCAAATAATTAAATATGAGTAAAACCTTGTAATTACCGCTCTAGGTAATCAAGATGCCATTACTTATAAACAGTGGGTGCACACTCTGAGTACAACAACAACAACAAAGTCATATCCTACTAGGTGGGGTACATACTCTTAGTAAATAGGTGCATTTAAATTACTTTAACAGAAGCTGTACAACAATATCAACCTCCCTAGAAACAAAATTACCCTGCTTTTTTTTTTCTGGATAGTTTAATAGGAACACTCAGATGTATGTATGAATAAACATATGTAGGTATATTCAAGTATAATCCTAACCTCCAGGCCCCCAGGAAAGCAAAACGAGACGAGATCCTTGTATTTAAGAGGCAGATGTTTTTCTGGAGGGTAAACAAATAACACCTGGAAAAAATTCAAACATGCAGCGTTCATGAGAAGACAATTCTAAGCAAATTAATTAAAAAGTGAATAAAAATAGTAGAAACCACTACAATAAAACCGTAATAACAATGGTAGCAGTATTGGTAGCACTGTACCAACAGCCCAGAACAGGTGGCTGCAAACAGAATGGTAATAAGCAAGATCTGTTAACAAGTGTAAAAACCTGAGGCTCAAAACTGGGTTCTACACGGGATTGATTCTGATGGCCAAGTGCACTTCTAAATTTACCAGAACCTTCAGACTTTCTATGAACATATTGCCTCTGCAGTGCCTGAATGTCACAATTAGGATGAAGTCCCACAACCACCATGCTTTCAAACAGCCGCGTTGGCTCCTTCCAAGACCTATGGTCCTGTGCACCCAATCAAGTCCATTTATGAGAACAATGTATTGACAACTCAATTCCATGAGTTTTTGTGATCAGACAAGAAGGAAAAATATTATGCCTAAAAGCTGAGAATGCTTTGAAGCTTGGAGTAAGACCACAGACAAACTTGAAACAAAACAGAAATAGCAGCAGATTCAACTGAGTAAAAGATATTAGAACCAAACAACCAAGAGATAAACCAGAAAGAGATATAAGCTGAAAACTTGGAAGTAAAAAGCAGCCTAAGTATTCTTCGTAATTTGTATGAAAGGGAGCTGAAATACAATGGCTTGGACCAAAAAATAAATAGCAGCAGATTCAAATATATAACATATTTTAGAAACAAACAACCAAGAGAAAACCAGGACAAGGGAACATATAAATCCAAAAGCTGGAGACCCCGCAGTAAGAAGCAGCGCAAGGGTTCATTATAGTTTATGGGAGGACGAGAAGAATGAACACACGTAATTCTGGAGGGTCTAAGAAAAAGATTGTACCGAGTACTGCAACTGAAAGTTTGCTGCCCATTGTCGCTTCTGACTTGTTAGGACTTCAGGGTTGTAATTTGCAACTTTAACATCAGAAGTGCGTGAGAAGCCTTTTATTAATTTTGAAACATGATTCTGGAACCTTTGAAGATGGCCACTACTATGCTCGTCTTTAGATGAAAATACTACAGATGGCCTTGGGGAATGAACAACAGTTGCAGCAGCAGCAACGGCTCTTGCCACATCCTCTGTTGTCTGCGCAAAAAATGAAGAGGCCCAACTGGGACTGCCTGAATCATCATCCTTTGCCATTCCAAATAATTGTGCCTACCTAAACGTAATGAAATAGAACTCAGATAACCAAGATTGTCATCAAAGCAACATTTCAAAGAGGGCAACAGCCAGAATTAAAGCTAACTGACATATCAAATCTATCATGAATGTCTATAACAATTAAATACATCAAGACTTGGGGAAGGCTATGCACACGAGTACCAACAAGACAACAGATCACACACTCAAGACCCAGAAATTGTATTAAATAAAAAAAGTCTTTTGGTGCAACACTTCAAATTTATGTTATTCATGTACTCTTGAAGGCAGGAGATTGAATTCATTATAAACGTCTTTAGATGTCATCTATCCAAGCTACTTCCAAAGGTATTTGAGCAATCTCAACTTACAATATATGATAAAGAAAAAAGCAAAGTGAAAAATTAAAATTAAAAAAAAAACTAATACTTGGTCGGAGATCCCAT
The DNA here is from genome assembly GCA_037074505.1 of Albizia julibrissin. Taxonomy (NCBI): domain Eukaryota; kingdom Viridiplantae; phylum Streptophyta; class Magnoliopsida; order Fabales; family Fabaceae; genus Albizia; species Albizia julibrissin. The sequence goes on along the minus strand of CM073482.1, from coordinate 9,944,769 downwards.
CACTTCTAACTCCTTTTTTCTCCTTACTCTTCTAAAAAACTGTAAATCTACAAGAGCTTCCGCATAAAACTTATGATAAACAAAGAAATAGAAGTAAAATTTTCTTTTTAGCTCAAAAATAAAGTGTCCGATGCCAAACTATCTTCATAGGATACATCAGTCAAGCATCTTCTGTTCATTTTTTCACTCTCTTCTGCACTAGCTCTGATGGAGGGTGAAAGTAAAAGAAAAGAAAAGCATGAAGACAAGATGCAACAACTGGAAGACCCATAACTAGCACTAGACCATGTAATCAAAGCATCCCGTACTGACATCCCAAACTACATAAAAGTATCCACAAGCAAAAGAAAAAGGGGGAAATAATAAAGAAGAAAGTGCCCCGCAAAAACGTAAAGAAGTGGAAATTTTGAAGTAAGGTAGAAGACGGAACTTGGAAAATCAATTCTTCAAGAATGAAACATAACCACAACTGAGAGAAAAATTCCCATCGCCCAGATACATCAGCTGAAATTAAAGCAGCCAAAATTCAAAGGGCAAAGGGAGTAAGCAAAAAGGAAAAAAAAAAAAAAAGAACATACGAAATAGACAAGGTCACCTCGAGATAGCCGAATAAGGAAGTGAAAGCGGGTATCAGACTGACAGGGAAAGAGTTGAAGCGGCCATTATAGAGCTATGGGGTTCAACCTTTGAGGAAGGGGAAAAGGGAAGGAATTAAAATCTTAATTAATTGATCAACTTCAGGTAATTTTCGGACAAAGAAAAGGTATTAATTTAAGAATTAAAAAAAGGGCAAATGGTTGAGATTAACGAGTTGGGAAGAGAAGCTGGAAGAACCCTCGTGCGCGTCGAAAGGAAACGATGCGGCCATGGAAGAAGAAGGAAGAAGACACGTTTGTGAAAGGAAAGGAAAGCTGCAGGCTGTGCACAACAACACAACGAGGACGTCAGTTTCTTTCCATGCCTTGTTTGGTTGGTGTCGTTTCTGTCCGCTCTCGCTTTTCAACTCGATTGTGTTTGGTAACAACCGCATCCAATGCATTTTCCTTATTCCTCTTTTCCTCTTGTTTTGTTTTTACTTTTTAACGACTTATTTTTTTTTATTTTAATTTTTATGACTAAATAATTCGCTCGCAATAGATTTGTTTTCCCTATTAAATATTTTTACATGAGAACATCATATAAAAAGTCCTTCTAATTAATAAAATTTTATACGCAAGAAGCACTTTATATGTATTTAAGCATAGAGAGTATAGACACTACAGGATTTCATGCACAGAGAGTAATGAGACTCAAATTCAAGCCCTTCTAATTAATAAAAAAAATTTAATTGGGATTTTTTCTATTTTCTTTTTTTATTTTTTTATTTTTTTATTTATTCATATTCATATTCATATTTTTAAAAATAAGAAATTTATTTATTATTCATTATTTGTATTTTTGTGGTGATTAATTATTTTAATATTACATATATTAAAAGAGAAAGTCTTTAACTAATATTTATTAAGAGCATGCACAATCTTCTTCTATTTAAATTAAGTTCTATGATTGTAATAAAACTTAAAGATATATTTATTTCGTTCATAAAAAAATAAAGATATATTTATTTCATATATGTACTAATAAAAAGAGATTCTCGCCGTAATTTATTAATTTATTCGTTGTTTGTGTTTTTTTAATGATATCGTGTGGTCTAAAGGGCGAGAACGACGCCGTTGGATGATGGGAAGGGATCATGGTCCCTTGTGGCGAGTGGCGTGGAAAAGCGCGCACCCTGACGGAGTAATTAGCGTGAAATTGTAAAAAGGTTGTATTTTATTTATGGATTAGTTAATTATTAAGTTTAATTAATGAAAAATAATGAGAATAAGGTCAATGTTCCGTGGGGTGAACTGAATCTGATAGAACCATTGGATATGCACAGTGGCGATCTGGTCAAACCCAAACCTGTCTAGATCTCTTTTTCATTGCCACGTTATATTCCGCCACCAAAAAAAAAAAATCAAAATCAAAACCCCAGTCACAAAAATTCTCCCCATCCCACATATTTTTCCTCATTTCATTCCTATACCCTGTTTAAAAAACGTGTGGATATAATTTCAACATAAAAGTTCATATAATTCAATCATTAGAGAGTACTTTATCCCGATGATTATCGATATAATAATTTTTAAGAAAAAATATTTTGCATAAGGAATAATAGTATTGTCCCATTCTTAATATAAAATATAATTGATTTTTTCTGTAAATATTAAGAAAATTAAATAAATTATTTTAAAATATTTATATTAATAATTTTTTAAACTAGTTTATTTGACTTATAAACTGGTCTATAATTTAATAATACACAAGATATAATATGATTTAAATAATTTATGTACTTTTCTTAATCTTATAAAAAAAGGAAAAATTATTCAAAAATACCTCATTGGAAACTTATTTATCAAATGAGACATTCATGTGCAAACAATCTTCTAGTGTGCAGATGATCTTCCCTTGTGTTTAAAAAATCTTTCATGTATTCAATATATCTTCCCTATGTATGTGCGAACAATCTTTCCTTATGTATAAAAAATATTTTATAAATTCAATTTAACAAATAAGTTTCTAATGAGGTCTTTATGAGCAATTCTCCCTAAAAAATCAATTATATTTTATATTAAAAACAAAAAATAGTAATTAATGAAATGTAGAGTTTTTTTTTTTTTTGGAGAAATGTAGAGTCAAATGAACTAGATGGAGCCTCGTGACATGTAAGCCTTCTGAGAATCATAGAAGGTCACGCACGACTTTAGTGAATGTTTGGGATTGTGTTAAGAAGGCTCAGTAAATCATTAGAACATGAAAAGAAAGTTAGTTTGATGCAAAAAATTGCAGGTCTGTTTGTGAAAGCGTTAGATGGAGGCTACCACGTGTTTCTCCAGGAAAGCCACGGTGCTGCAACGCGAGGGTGTTTGGGAATACGTTGAAGATCATTGTGCTTCATCCCTCAACGCCACGTCTTAGAGAAGCTATTATTTTGAGCTTCTGAGTCACGGCAGAGGGATGCAACAGTACTGCAACACGAGGGTGTTTACAAGCACCGCATGAGTGTCGTTAATTAGTTGTGGTTTACGGTATTGCTCTCCGGTGGTTTGGAAGAATGAAGAAGGTGATGGTAGTTGGAGGAGCATAGTGAAAAGAGAAGGAAGAAAAGAGAGCTTATGGTGGTGAGTTTCGGAGGGACAATTCTAGAGACAATGAGAACAAAGTAAACCAACGGTTGTGGTTGGACAGCCAAATGGCTCAATGCTAACGGAGAATGAACGATGGTGTGGTATTCTTCCTCCTTATGCTGCGCTTAAAACTCTCTGGTTCTTCCAAGATTGACAGTGGTGTCGAGGAGTTGAGCTATCTTCGGTGGTTACGATGGACAGAGGAGGGAGCCGAAGGTAGTTGTCTCCCTTCTCTCCTATCTCATGGTGCTATAATGACTTACGGTGGTGGGTTTCTTCCTCCTTTCTCCTCGTTGGGATCACTTTCTCCAAATCCAAGCTTCGATGCTTCCCAAAATCAAGGTCTGGTCTGTTTTAAAGGAGCTCATGTCGTTGCAACTTTGTTCCGAGCTTCTCCGAACGGTGGGAATTGCCAGAAATGGAGGCGGCGGCGGCAACGACAGTTGTTGATGAAGAAGATGACGGTGAGGATGAAGGGAGGCCGCCGGCAATGATGGTGGTAATGAAGGAAGGCCGCTTGAGACACAGAAAAAGAGGAAGGTGGAGGAAGAAAAAGTTTAATTATAAATTTATCAATTTTTAATTAAATATAATGTATTTTTTTAATAATAATTAATTTTTTTATAATTATATCAATTTTGTTTTACATTTTTTCACTCCAATCATCACAATATATACAAATAATATCTATATGTAGTATTTAATAAGATTCATACCCTTTTAAATCATTTTCTATCTAAACGAACTTTTCAAACGTTAATCCAAATAGGTTTAAGGTTAGAAAAAAAAACAATTTCTACTACCGTCAATCCAAACATAAATCACATTTACAATCTGACTTTTTTTCAATCTGACTTCTGTAAAAGTCATATTGAAAAAAAAAAGTTACTACTACATTGCTAATCCAAACACGCATCGCGTATATTTTGAACAGATTTCGAGGAAAATGACTTTTAGGCCAAACGGCACTACAAGGTTGAAGCAATTTTTTTATTGTTTTTTTTCATATTTGAATCAATGTATAATACATATACTCATTTGTGTCTTATTTATAAGAATTTAATAACTGAATTATTTAGTATAAAAAAATGGTTAAAATTAATTAAAAATAATAAACATGACAGAAATAAACTTTATTTTACAAGTGTGCCCTTATTTATAATGGGCAAGTAAAAAAAAGTAAATATAAGTATCACAAACATTTTAATTAATATAATACATATAAATAATTAAAAGTGAAAAAGGCAAAACATCATTAAATTCTTAAACAATTATCGTCAAGCTCTTATAAAAAATATTAAGGCAATTTAAATTTTGAAATCTTATAAAAAAATCAGATGGAGTAATTTTTATTCCAACGTTAGCTTTAAAAAAATCAGTGAAAATAAAAATCACCTTTACAGGCCGAACGAGTTATGATCCCACTTGTAACAATTGGAAGCGAGTAAATAGGCTATAAATTGTTTGGGAAAAAAAAAAGCCTATAAATTAATGGAGGAGAACATGTGGGGATAAGAGGAAGAAGTGAGGAGGAAGGCTGTTCCCTGCCGTTTATACTCGTGATGTTCATATTGGGGCCACCAACGTTAATTATCTGCCTCCAATGTCCAACATTATTGCGCAACCCAAACATAGAGCTGAGTATATAGAGCTTGTTTGGAATAGCGGTTGAAAATTTCATAAGTGTTTATAAATTGTAATTCACGGAATATGAAATAACTTTTACGGTCTACGATGTAGCTTTTACGGTCTACGAGGTGCTTTCACGGTTTACGAGATAAATATGTAGAGAAGATTTATCTCAATTTACGTGAATCGGGCTTATATAATAAGCCGAATTCAAATAAGTGATAACAAACAAGCACATAGTCATCGTATAGAACATTCTCTCTCCCTCGTACTGCGTCTGCCCTACTTCATTCACTCTCTATTTTATTCACTACCACCATTTGCTCCTATGCGTTTTAATCAAGTAAATACTGTCTCATCCCATTCTCATAGTTATCATTTCCACCAACCTCTTGTTCTTTTTTTTTTTTTTGTTACAAAAGCATACTCAATTAATTAATTAAAAACATATATATATAGTGAGTGAAATAGATGGGTTCGCTTGCTGGCCAAAAAAAAACAGAGAGAAAAAGATGAGTATAGTTTAAGACCTTGTAATACATTATTGAGTTTGACAACTCGATCAAGTTTACATAAATTAAAACTTTATTTTTTTTATTACGGAATCATTTAAGAAAGCATGTTTTCCGTCAATTTGAAAAAACTTTATAATCTTTTATACATGTAAGTGCAAGAAATAGTCTCGAATAGCTTCAAGCCACCAACAAGTATTAGATAGTGAAAGATTAAAAAGAGTCAGTCTCACACAGTATGACGAATTGAGATTTGAATCTCCACTTTATAAAGTAGTATCCACTATAATGCTTGATAATATTTTGAATAATATTGCCTCCAATAAGAATATACATGTATTTATTTTTTAAAACAAAAAACTTCAAGGAATGCAACTTGAACAAATAATTTAGCTCTAATCAATTATTTCTTTTTGATTATGACATTTTGCAACCAATCACTTGACTTTGTTCCTTACTTATTTCTTTTTAATGAAACGCTTAATCCAAACGAGTACTGAACTGCGAGAGTGAATTAATTTTATTTAATAAATGAACGTGATATATACACCATGCATATTGAATTATATACACACACATATATACAAATATGTTTGTGTGTGAGAGAGAGACATATCGTTAGAAGCAGCAACCTTAATTTTTTTTTATTTATAAAATGAAGCCTGATTAATTAGAAGCCTTTATGTATAGCGAGCCAAACAATGTGTAATAGTGGTGGTACACAAGATATTCTCACAAAAGCACCTCTTTATTATATATAAATACATTATTGGCATTTGCTTGCTACATGCTCATTTGGCCTCATCCTCGTCACATCAAAGTAGGGTGCTAACATTATCTTCCATCTCATTTTTTGTATAATTAATTAATTAAAGTTAGGTGTTTATCTATATTCACGAACCACTGCGTGTAAATTGTTAACATTATTAAAATATGGCCAATTAATCATATTGGATCAGTCAAGTAGTTGAGTCGTTCAAGTTTCATAGATTCGATTTGGTTGAAGTGTTGAACTGTAAGTGAACTAATTTTAATTAGATAAACAACAAACTAAAAACACAGGGATAAACTTGTCAAATTAGTAAAATGTATCTTGCATTTCTATATTTTTATTCCGATAAAAGACCGGCATTCAGTAAGATTTTATGCACAGAAAATATTCGTACTTGAATTCATGTCCTTATACCTGATAAAAAATTTTAAATAGGGTTTTTTTAACCGATTTTTCCTAAATTAAATGAATTTGTTGGTAAAAAAAAAGGGGGGAAAATTAGATGACTACTTGTGCATGGAGATTGTATATTGGCCAATCCAAATGGTATTGATTTGTCAAAATTTTTGTTTGATTGAATCATTGGTTCATTTAATTTTAATAACACTCATGATTACAGGGAAGCATTATCATATATATGATTACGCATAGATGATTTCACTTGTTTTGTTCGCATAAATCGTACAATTAATAATTAAAAATGTTGGTTTAATAAAAACAAAAGGAAAGAACGATTGGGTGGGGGGGGGAATGAGCATATTCCAGTGGGGTGGCAGCTAGGGGGGAGTTCTAGGGAGATTAATTACTAATTTAAAGTAGTGACGGTGTTGTCAAAAAAAAAAATCGATTATTTTATAATAAATATATTTACTTGTTAGATATATTCAAAGTTGTTGAATAAGTTAAGCCTTCAACCAGAAACAACATTGTCTTCTCTAATAATGTCACAATTAATATTATCTTGTGACGACTTTACATGCCGTGGGAAGATGCTCGTTTAAAACCATTCAAAGTCAATTCTTGCTGAATCTTATCTTCCATTAATTAGTTGGGTACATACCCAATGTATTTGAAAATGAAATATTATTATTATCATTGTTATTTTTAAAAAAGTTACACCAGATGGTAATACATTTAACGAAAATGCCTGCATCACTTTGTAAGTCAACAAAACTCACCCACCCACCAGGGAATGGCTCTGAATTACAAATTAAAAAAAAAAGTCAATTAACAACATAATTCCGCTACTAAATTAGCTTAGTGGTGGAATTCTATCGTTAAATAATTAGTTATAATCTATTGGACAACGGAATCATCCAATGAAACTAATCTATTATTTATTTTAGAGTTAAAGTCCCAGTCTTTCAACGGCTGAGTGAGTATATTATTTAAATGTGTTTGGTTGAATATATTGAGAATAACATATAAGAGTTTGGACTCAAATTTTTTTATGATGCAAGGTTTTTATTAGTAAACAATATATAAATATATTTATAAATTATGTTTGATTATTGAACCTATTTTGATCCTAACAAAGGGAGATCACAACATCTAGCTGAACTGAAATCTTTTATAGTAATTAAAAAAAAATTACCTCAATACAAACTCGCGAACATTTTATATAATTTTTTTTTCCTAGGCAAAAGAATCTTCCTGGTGAAGATAAAACATTAGCGACACCAAATACATACACATCTTTTAATAAGAATTCAAGTCATAATTCGTTTTATTGTATGAACTAACCATTTCTATAAAGCCATCCTTTGGTTACTTTATTTTCTTGGGCATAGATAAATTACTCTGTCTATCCCTAGATATAATATCCTTTTAGGTAAATTATAGCACTCAAGAAAACAGTTAAAATTAAGGAAATATACCATTTTTCTAAATATGTCACTAAAACAAAATAGTCATTTTAGATCGTAACATTTAAACCAGTTATTGCAGATAAGGTATAAAAAGTATAATCAATGGCAGTTTTGTAATTATAAAGAACATTTGAGACCAGTTCTTAAAATATGTTGTCTAAAATATATTATTTAGACTGATTATTTAAACAGTTGGTCTAAAAAAGATTAAAAAAAATTAAAATTAAAAAATTTTGAAACTTTTTTAGACCGGTTGTCATTAACAACCGGTCTAAAAGACCGGTTGTCATTAACAACCGGTCTAAAAGATAAAACATTTTGAAATGATTGTTTTTTATAACCGGTTTAAAAGATGCGGAATTAAAAAATAATATTTTTTTTCCTTTTAAGACCTGATGTTTCAAATAACCAATCTAAAAGATGAATTTTTTAGACCTTATTTTGATTGTAATCAATCTAAAAGATTTTCCTCAAATTTATCTCTTTCTCATAACCCTTTTATATCATGCCTAAATTGAATCTAGCGCTCTCTGAATCCTCTCTTTCTCAAAACCCTTTCTTCCTCCCTTGCTTTTATACCAACCGCCACTATTCCCCTCCCCTCCTCCTCCTTCGCAATGGTCGCTCCTCCTCTTGTAGCCACTACCTCCTCTGCTGTTCAACACGTCGCCAAGAAATCTTCGGACCAGCTCCTTCAAAAATTTGTTCACCTTCATTCCCCGTAAAAAAAAATCTAAGCTCCGATACTCTATCGCCGAATCTCACTGCCGCAGCCCTTCCCATTAAGGCTTTGCTTTAGTCAAGAGGAGGTTGCTTCTCCCTCCCACCGCCACTCGTCGCTCTGCTTTGCTCCACTAGCTTGGCATTGCTCTCGCCCGCTTTAAGGCTAGGGATATCAAAAACAAATCCCTCTCCAGCACTCTCGAGAAGGTCTGCTCCTCTTACCTATATTGTTCCCTCAATTTGATTTTGTTGATTATCTATTTATTCTTGAACTAACATAAACAACAATAGCTACGATTAAGATAGTCAATACTTGCAGTTAATTATTTCCTTCTATAGCTGCAAAGCAGAATCTTTTCAAAATTCATTTGGTTTTTAAGATTATCTGGTGTAGATCTGCTGATTCAACTTGAATGTAGAAAAGGAAACCCATACAAATTATGGTAACAGTTTGATGACGACTTATGAGTGCTAAAATCGAGATAAAGCATAACAGAATGTGTCCATCGGACATTTTCCCGACCGTAAATTAAATGAGAAGTGCGGCTTGATGTTGACAACAATTTTTATATGAGTTCGCATTAACTAATTGTTCACTGGTTTTTGCAGACGTGGCGAAGTACTGTAAGGGGTGCTTCCAGAGTTTTCATGGAGAAGCATTATCATCGGCATAAGCGTCTGATCAATGATATTGTTTAGCCTCTCATAATATGATGGGTCCTGAAATGAACACAGCTCTATAGGAGATGGGCAAACAAACAGCCCACGTTACTTCCATTGGACTATTTCATCAACAACCACAGAAACTCAGACTATCTATATGTATAATATATAATGCATTATCACCATTGATTTGTTATTCATTAAAAATATAACGACCTTTTCTCACAAACAACAATTATTCAATACAGTTATACAAAATCAGTGATAATTTTTTTTTCAATACATATCAAAGTTCAATCCAATACATATCAAAGTTTAGGACACAAACTCGCCCACAAACTCTTTCACAACATATCGGAGTTTAGGGCACAAACTCACTACAGATAAATTTATTATTCTGATCTCACATCACAATTAACCCATGGGTCACAAAATAATTTCCAACATAAATATCCAAACAGTAAATATGACATTTTAAAAACATGTGGGCCCTATAATGGCAATATAGAAATTAATACAACACCAATACCAAAAGAGGCCTACAAGATTCTCAATGTCTATGCCTCTGGTTGCTTCCCTTGGCCTCTATCCAGATTAGAGGTCTCGCCTGAAAAATTATTTATAATGACGGGGTGAGACATAAAGTCTCAGTAACCAAAATCAATTTATAAAATATGTAGGAAAAGATTGTAAGTCAGAGAAGCAGGTTTAATTGACATAATAATAATAATAATAATAATAATAATAATCTCATAATTCAAAATTTTAACATGATACAATCAATGAATAAAATCATCCCCACTCATCCATCCTGCTCCTCCTTATCTCCTCTGGACTGGTACAGCCTATCAGTGCTAGTATACCCGGCCAAAGGTTAGCTAGTCACATCAAGAATACTGCCCCCTCCCATGCCACCACCAATATACCGTAATAGGGAGGTGTCCGCCCAAACACTCAGCTCCAAAATCCAGGCCAGGATTGAGAGAGTCGATGGGCACACAATTCATCATATCTCTTCCACACAACCCAACAAATCCCGTAATATAAAAATAATAAATTAATACAGCTTTTGAAAACAATTATGAGAATTATAAATTCTTATACAACATTCCATCTCAGACAACATATCCATCATAATAATAACAATTTAATAATAATTTTCACTTATATATGTAAATTGGAAAATACATTGTTTCACTGAATTAAATTCAGATTCAGACATAAATATAATCTTGCAAAACACATACAAGTAATATAGATAAAAGTAAGGTTATTAAAACACCTTACAGTCCAAAACAAGCATATAAAATAAATTAACCCCGATTACCTCAATTCCAAGCTAAACCTTAATTTGAATAGTAAAATCCGTGCAATCACCGATCGCAAGAAAACTCTACATTATTAATATAAATACCAATTAATTATAAATAATAATAAAATAACTTATATAATTTAACTCGTACAACTCAATTTTCTCTACTACTATTATCCTAAATTATTCCAATTCCCTTTACAAATTCTTAGTCATAGATTATTCTTCATAACCCAAATTACTCATTGAAAATCCTTAAATAACCTTTAATATACCTATAATTACAAAATATCCAATACCAACTTCCTAAATAATTAAATCTTTTTTTCATAATTTATATGAATATAATATAATTATTAAACAATTCCTCAAATATCCATATAATTAAAATCATATCAAATTCTAATTCAAATATTAAGTCCTAATTTATATTTTCCACATAGCTCAGATCTAACAAAAATACACCGATTAAAACCTCAATAATACCTCCAAAAATCCAAATAAAATAATTAAACTAATTTTTGTCGGTAAAAACGCCCTATAGAGATTAATTTATATCTTATTTATAAAAGAAATTAATTATAAAATCACATGACCACTAAATAATAAATCTAAACCGGTTAAAATTAACTATTAATTATTCTCTCTATTTCTACAGTCTTGTATTGACAAAACTCAAAACTTACCTAAAATCATATCCCCAAAATATTCTCTAACTAGCATAAAATTACTATCATATGAAAGAGAAAATTATTTAGAACATTTTCTTATAAAAGAAGCTTTGTAATTAAAAGAGATTTTATGTACCTTATTGATCTCTGAAGAACCGAAAATACTCTTATCAGGACCTCACCCTCTCTTCTCTTCACGAAACACTTCATTTACGTGAAGTGTTTAGCTGAGAGGGTATTTATAATACCCCATCCCCTTCCTCTTTATGCTTTCGCGCCTGATGGCGCCAAAGCATATAAATTTTTTTTATATTGATCCCCCTTATCTTCAAAGTTGGTAGGCACCTCGGCGCCTACCAACTTTGAAATTTTTTTAATATTATATTTTTTTATAATATAATAATATATTATAATATTATATAATTAATATTTAATTAATATATTTTTTTTAATTCCTCTTTTTTTAATAAGGATGTCACAAAAAACATGAAAAAATAACTTTTAAGATCGGTTTTGTGAAACATAAGGTCTAAAAAAAAATTTTCGACCTATTTTCATAATAACCGATCTTAAAATTACTTTTAAGATCTATTATAATCACAACTGATCTAAAAAGTCAATTTTTTTAGATTTGGTCTTGGAGCAACCAATCTAAAAAGTGGTTTTTAAGACCGGTTGCTTAACCGGTCTAAAAAGTAACAGACTTTTTAGACCGGCTGTATCAAGACCTCATCCAAAACCGATCTAAAAAGTCATTTTTACCTGGTTTAAAAAGTGATTTTTCCACCAATGTACCCTTATTTATAAACAAGTAAGAGAGAGAGTAATAATGAAAAAAAGTAATTAAAGAGAATATTTGGATAAAGATGGCGTGAGAGAATAAAAAAAAGAGAAAAAATGAAGAAAATGAATCACCATTTTAATTAATATAGGTAGAAAATTAATTCCTGTTTGGTAGCATAAAAGTAGGAAGGTGGGAAGTAGAAGTGGAACCTAGTATTTGTTTGTTTGGTATGATTTATAAAAAATGCCCCCAAGGAATTGGTTCCATTTCCATGGAAGTGAAATTTGTTGACCATTATACCCTCTTACATTTTATGAAATTTGTCAAACCCCTTAATATTCTGATATTCGCTATATAATAAATGCGTAGTTCAGATGGCATACATAAATAGTGAAACTATACTGATAATAAGTACTTACTGATATTAGAGAAAATCCTCATATAGGTTGAAAATATATACATAGTACAAAAGAAAAAATTCTACAACTAAAGATAATCAGATGTAACTCCTGGCTAGGACCGGACCTTCAATCGCCAGTAATTACGGTTTTGCCCTTAGAGCCGCTGTCCTTTGCTGGAATATTTTTAGATGTTGAAAAAGGGTGAAATTCGAATGAATCTCAGTAGTAATGTACAATCAGTCATATAAAATGCGATAAATAAATATGCAATACGTCATGATATGTAAAATGCTAACTCATGTTGTATGCATACTGTCCAAGGCCAAACGACTGTTTGCAACCCCGGCTAAACTCGTGTCCATGGTCAAATGATATGTTTAGACCCTGGCTTATTCGCTTGTTGTGCCACATGCACTGTCATGTTACAGAAAATGGAATACACAACATATAAATAATCACATAGTTTAGACCCTGGCTTATTCGCTTGTTGTGCCACATGCACTGTCATGTTACAGAAAATGGAATACACAACATATAAATAATCACATAGTGCATGAGAGAAAGAATTACTACCTAGGTCCTTTTTCAGTCCAACTGTTTATCCAAAACTTTTTCTTCGGCTCGGGCTTTTACCAGTTCCTATAAATTAAAATTAACAAGTAATTGGTTATTACTTGTATTACTACTATCTTTAATCATATTCTGCTGATTATCTCAGTTTTAGTGGCTTATACACTATATAATTTTGCATAGTGTAATTTTACTATTCTTCAGCAAATTGACAGATTTTTCAGTTAACTTTGAAAAATCATAACTAATTCTAGAAAAATATAAATTGACTGGGTCCAAAGCCTACATGAAACTATTGAAATATATTTTCATGGAAAAATATCGAAATCTACCCAGTTTTACCATATTACTCTCAGAATTTTCCGAAATACCCCTATTCCAGATTAGTCTCCAGAAACATAGCATGACTTTGAAAATCTATATCTCCTAATATACTTGTCCAAAAATTATTTTCTACCCGTAAAATTAAAGCTATGAATGTCTACTTTAAATCTGAAAAGTTTCATAATTTTTTTTCAAGTTTTGATTTTCCAAACGTTCGACACAAACAATCTGTTTTCCAGAAACATAGTTTGAGAGCAACTGACTTCAAAAATTTATATCTCTTAGTATACTAATCCAATTAACACAAAATATATATCAAATTAAAGCTAAGACTATGTACTTCAATTCTGGAAATTTTCATGGCCATTGGGAAAGATTACATAATTCAAAAATACCACGAAATCAACTACTAGAATCTGGATGTTCAGGATTGCACCTGTTTCTAAACCCATATTTCAAAAATCATAACTTCCTCTAAAGATATCCAAATGATACATTCTACCACTCATTTTAAATCTTGTTATGTCTACTATCTCCCTGTAAAGTTTCGTAAATAATGGATGTGATTTGGTTAGTCATAAAACCACACGAAATTGACTGACTCTGATAAACGTCAGTTTTGATAGTCTAACTTCAAAAATTAATAAATTATTCGTTTTGACACTAAATTGAGCTCTTCTTGATTCTATTTCATACTAAACATCCTAAAATTTCCATATAAAAAAGAACCAAATGAAAAATCCATCTGTAGCCTTCGTTTGAGCTTCTGAAAGTTTCCGATAGAAACTCTGTTTTCCGGTGACCAAAACAAAGTTGATAAAACTGATATGTAGCCATGCTATTGGACTCAAATCTCAAAAATTTTGACTCTACATACTCCTAAACATGTTTCTTGAGTTTGGGGATGTGTTTACAGAAGAAAATGAATCGAAAATATCATGCAAAACGGACACAAAATTGCTGGTTTTAAAACTAATTGATGACATAAACGTTTTCGGTGAACTTCATCACTTCCAGCAACAAAACAACCCAGAAAACAACCACAAATCCAATGGAAATCCAAGGTTAAAGTAGAAGAAACTTACCTAAACACGTTTATGATGTTGTGTGTGAGATTTGGAGCTTGTTCTTCCTTCGTCTCTCTCTTTTGTTTTTCTGTTTTGTGCTCTCTGTTTCTGTTTCTGTTTCGTTTTTTTTTTCTTTTCTGTTTTCTTCGGTTTTCTGTTCTTGTTTCTTCAACTCTTTGGACGTAAATGAAGAGCTGAAGGAGGTGGGTGGTTGATTAAATAAAAGATGCATGTGATGTTGTGGATTTCCAAGTGTCATGTATGTGTGTGTCTACGTAAAGGAGGATGTAGGTGTAAGTGTGTGTGTGGTGCAAGTGTGTTGTGTTGATAGCATGAAATTATAGGGTTGTACGTGTGCTTGTGTGCTATACGTATGTGTTGGCCAAATGAAAGAAAAGATGAGGAGTACGTGTTGTGTGTCTTATAATGTCGGTAGTTTTTTTTAATACATATAGGTATATTTTTATCTTATTAATTACACACACTAGGTCCTAATTTTTCCCTTTGTCTAATTTAAGATTCCTTAAATTTTGTAGGTTCCAAAATTGAGCTTACTATCTAGTTTCCATAAATTAATCCTTACATTAAATTTTTGGAATGTTACAAAATTCCTAGCTTCACCCCTCTTGCTTCCTCCCTTTCTCTTCAACCTCCAACTTGACAATAAGATATAGGGATGATGACCACGATCTTTCTTCCCTCCATTGGTCTTTTTCCAACAATGACGGCAACGTCCTCTATAGCGACAACAAATGATGGTGACGGAGGGCCATTGCTCCTTCGAAGATCCCTCCTTCACTGATCTTTGAAGAGCAACGACGAAGGCAAACAACAACAATGGAGTAGATCTGACAATGGAGAAGCACTGGTGAAGACATTGTCGACTTTAGATTTGAGAGGAGGAGGCAATGGAAATGGTGATGAATTGCTTCCCCCCAGCAACGACGATGACGAGTATTGCTCAGCGACGAAGATTGAGCAAAGGTGTAACCAAGATTTGGTTAAACGATTGGGCCTTTGGTTTAGTCGATTGGTTTTGATTTTTAGCTTTGTCTTTGTTGCTTCGATTTCTACTGTTCTTTAGATTTGATTCCTTTGGCTTGCAAATGAAAATTATTGTTACTAGTATTGTTGTTATAGAAGGCATTCAGCCGGTTGGGTTTCCAACAGTGGTGGTGGTCACTTGAAGGTGGTGGTGTGATAGTTAAGATTGGGTAGAAGTGGGGGGAGATTTTTTTCTATAAAGCTAATGATTTCTATGATTATCTTCTTTCATGGCTACCGGCGATTTCTATGATAGTTGTCGGCAATTTCTAAGTCGCCGTCATCAATTTTGTTTTAAAATAAAGTTATTAATTAAAATTTATATTATATTTATATAGTTATACTAAATATACTTTTATCCACACTTACATTTCTAGTTTCACTTCTGTTTTTATTAAAAACTCTACTACTGTACTAAACGGTGCATTAAAAATGATCTTATAAAAAAGCATAAGCATCTTAAAGAAAATGGATCGTAGGGACGGAGGGAGTACTCTATTTATTACTGTTATACGCTTTAAAGAAATTAAATTAGTGTTGCGCAGCCAAAGACGGCGAGGGCAAAAACTAGAGATGTACACGTGGCAGGCCCTGGTTAATGCCGAAGCCGAAAGGAGTCAAATTTTGCGGCCACGTCTCATTTTCACGCGGAAGATAGACTGAACCCCCGAAGGCTGAAGCAGCGGGGATAGACCGGTAGTATCAAAATGTAGCGAAAACAGTAAAATCAAAATCAATAATAATAATAATAATTTAGAAAGTGTTAAAAAGTTGTCCTATGGTTAAATCATCAGGCGGAAGAAATATAAAGATAAACAAGATAGTTCTTGTAGTCCAAAAATAAAAATTATAGGATAACTATATCACTAAATCCTTTTGTGAACATACCAATCAGCACAATTGTACTGTAAGTTCTTAAACTTAAAAGTTAAAAAAGCCAAACCAACAAGCACACGCGCAAAAGGACAAGAAATAAACAGGGGAGTTAAAGATTCATCTTGAGCCTGACAAAAACAACATACCTTCGCATTAGTTAAATGTTGTTAATTTGATAAAAAAAAAAAAAGAAAAGATGTTGTTAATGGAGAATAGCTGTTGTTTGCAGTATATCTTTTAAGATTTTCCACTAAAGCATTCTAATTTGAGGATATGGACATTGAAGGCTTGTTTGGTAACAGTGGAGGCCAAAGAAAGTGAGTAGAGAGAAAATATTTTTTAAGTTGAATTTAAAAAAATTAGAAAAATATGATAAAAAGTTTTTGATTAATTTTTTTATCATACATCTTTTTGTTACTAGTATAATTTTATAACTGAACTTTTTTAAAGTTTTAAAATTCAATTCATAAAATTTTTTCCCTCCCTTTCCTCCTAAGTATTTATTTAAGAAACTTCTAAATCATGATTTTAAAAGTTCTTTATCGTAAGTCAAGATAAAATTTTTATCACATACTTACCACCTAAATCATAAAAACACTTACAAAAATAAAACAAACAGGCACTAAGTCCCTCCTATCAACCAGAACCTGAGTTTCCACAGTATTGTCCATGTAGATTGCTCTTGAAAATATTTGCGCTTGATGCATTGGTTCATTGTAGTGCTTCGTAACCTGATTTCACTGTATAGATACCATCGCATTTAATTTGGTCCTTCACTGGAAATTTTGGAATAACATATCTAATACTCTACGTTGAATTACTTACAAGCACATGCCCCACGTGATTCATTTCTCACCAAAAAGCAAAAGCTAAGTACCTTTTCTTTAAAAAAAATATATAACTAAAACCAAAGGTATATCTTCAGGGGAAGAATCTCAAAATTCACATTTCCTCTTGAAATAAATTGATAGGTACACATGGTTATTTTTTTTATACACAACAAATTAAACCCATAATTATTTATCAACAAGATTCTCATATTGATAATAGATTTTAAATCTATAATTTTATAAGTTATGAGTCAACTTCTCATTGAGTCAACCAACATTTGTTGGTTTGAGAAAGTTAATTTACCAAACAAACAAATTTCAAGGAAATTAAAGATGTTATCAATATATCATACAATATGAAATGTTAGTCATGGAACATCAAGAAATTCTATAGACTAAGTAGGTGTTTGGGAAACAGCTGAATCAATTTTAAAAAAATTCTCTTCACGAGATAAAACTTTTATAAATGCAAAATTATTTATAATAAGTTAATCAAAGCACTCCCTGAATAATTAATTAACGAGGTATATTCAATGTCTTGAAAAAACATTTATATTCAAAGCATTCCCCTTATAAAATTTTATTTTTCTGCAACATATCAAAATGATGCCAATCCCAGGATCAATTGGAACAAAATTAATTTTCATATTTAAATTAATTGGAAAATATCTTCGTCACATCAAAATAAAACTTTGTATGCGTTGCTTTTTCCAAAAAGAAAAAAGAAAAAGAAAATCTTTCCTAAGTTTCAATCTTTGGTGAATGGTGAATATTAAATTACTTCATTCCTCCTATTTATAAGTAACTTTTTTTTTATGAAGTTAGTCCCTTTTATAAACAATTTTCAATTTGTGTTTGAAAATATGAGCTCATTTTTATATTTTACCCTTATTAAATATATATTATTTATAATTAATTATCACACATACAAGAATTATATTTAGGAAATAAAGAACTCACTAGATAAATGAAGTCAATAAAGTATTGAGAAAAAATATTTTACTATTTCTCTTACTTTTTATACATTCTCTCTCTATTTTCATAAATAGGGGCATATATGAAAAAATATGACATTTTTAACACACTTATTATTTTTAATTATAAATTTATTTTGTCCAACAACAAAAAAATTGTTTATAAATTGAAACCATTGGTCAAAAAAGATAAAATAAAAAAGTGAATCATGTCGCTTAAACTTGATGCTTGGGGGATTGGATGGGTTAAGGGAGCAAATGGCACTTTGCGTGTTTAAGAAGCATATCCTCGCTGATTAAGGGGTTGTTTGGGTCATCAGTAGCAGAAGTTTTTTTTTAATCTTATTTTTATAAAAATTAAATAAAATAAAAATCATATTATAAATATGCTTTATATTTAAATTGGAGGTGATAGAAGTAATATATTTTTTTTAAAAAAACTAAACTTTAAGTTTCTTTTAAAAAATGCTTATTAAAAAAAATTCAGTTGGCAAAACACCATCACAAACCCCACAGTTTTCTAAAAGTCAATTCCACCATGTCTTTTTTCAAAAAAAAAAAAAAAAAGCCACGTTTTGATGGCTCACTGCGTCCCAAATAGGCTGTAAGACAACTAAAATATTACTGTAACTTGCAACAAAAATCTTTTGAGTGTGACCATTTAAATTATAAATTTTTATTACATCTGAAATATTTTTTTCTTAATTATTTTCTTATTTCCAATAATATATCGTCTCTTACATGAGACTTCACGAATTTGCACGGTTAATTTTCTTGCTCTTTGTAGATCTAGGAAATGCATAATATTTGACAATCAAGGGCTCAAATTAAGCAATTATAGTTCATCTAATTTTATCAACATATTTTATTTGATTACTTATTAAAAGATATATTATAATACTGGCTAATTGTTCGTGTTATATTCTATTTATATATAAGTCAAGATTAATAATTTGTTGTTATTCATTTAATTTGATACTATCAAGCCATGCTCTTGTTAAATAAGCGCAGGGTTAAATTTTATATGATCACGAGCCAAAATATCATAATTCAATTATTTTGAGAAGGGGATGAGAATAAAATGAAGACGTTGTTCAGTTTGAAGATTCTTTCTGACCTTATTTAAAAGAATCAAAATTAAACTTTTGCATAATTAATGGGTGTTTGTGTGAGGCTAAAATCGTAGTTTAAGAAGCTTTTTTATTATAAGTCGAGATAAAATTTTTTTTAGATATTTACCTTATAAATCATAAAAATTATTCTCTAAAACTTAATAAATAAAAAATTTGGCCAGTGGCCAGCCCCCTACCGCTTCGTGCGCTGACCGTTGGGGTGTGGGATTAGTCTCATAGCTACCGGCTATTGGGCTATTGGGATACCCAAGGCAACCTAAAAAAAAAAGGAATGATCTCTTCAAATTCTAAAAACAATCCCTTGACTTTAATGACTAGTTAAAGTTATATGAGAATTGATTTTGATAAAAATAAAAATGAATATGGATATAGTGATATAGAGATAAATATGAGTTTTAAAAATATGTTTGGTATGACATAAAAATGAGACTTAATTATAATGGGTTAATATATTTTTTGATCTCAGAAGTTTGGCATGATTTTGGTTTTAATCCATGAAGCTTGGCTCAATATTGGTTTTGGTGCCTCAAGTTTTCTTCGTTTATAATTGTTGGTTCCTCAAGTTATCAAGTCATTTTCAAACTTAAAGAACAAACAGTTATAAAAGGAGTAAACTTAAGGGACCAAAGCTACCGATTTCAAACTTGAAGGACTAAAACCAAAACCGGGCTAAACTTTAGGGACCAAAATCACCAATTTCAAATGTGAGGGACCAAAACCAAGGCAAAATTTTAGGGACCAAAAATTATATTAACCCCTTTTTTAATTAAAATATGTATGGTTTATTTTAAGTGACCGAAATACCCTTCCCAATTTTTTTAATGTGAAGAACCCACATGATCCATCTTTGTCACCATCAAAGCTCCAAAAAAAAACTCTTCAGCCATTGAAACTTCGACCTCCAGCTCACCCTCGCCACAATGCATTGAAGGTCCATGAATCATCAACAAGAAGAAAAATCGAAGTTCAAAAAAGCACTATTGTCAGGTGTACTCATAAACACTTTTCATTATAACACGAAAAAATGGAAACTTAAACCCAGATCTAAAGCTTGCCATTTCCTCTCGTCCTCGTCGTTGCCGGATCTCACTACCTCCCCCACTATCATCGTCGTCTCCTCCCCAGATCCTTGTTGCCATCACACAAGAAGGAAGTTGTTGGAGGGGGCCGTCGTCACCGTCATGCACCTGCTCATCGAAGAAGAGGAGGGTAGACAGAGAAGTGGCCAGATCTCATTACCTCCCCACTGTCATCATAATCTCCTCCCTAGGTCCTTGTCACTGTCGCAGAAATAGGAAGTTGTTGGAGGAAGCACCGTCGCTGGCAGAGGAAGGTCGTCGACAATGGGGTGGGCAGTTGTCAGCGGCGGGGGTAAAGGAGGAGGGAGATGGTGGCGTGAAGATCGTGGGGCAGAGGCAGAGGTAAAAAATGGGCATGATGGAAAGAAATACAAATATAAGGTTTAGAGATCGAAGGAATTTCGGTGGAATTGATCTTTTTGACTTTTATATAGAATGGGAATTGAAACCTAATTCCATCATCTAAATAAACCTCTTTAAAAAATTAAGAAGCAATTTCATTTCCACACTCCTAATTCTATTATACCGGGCCCTAATTGTTTTTGGGCCATTGGTGTTGGGATCTCAACTGATGCAACCGCCAAGAGAACACAATGCCCTCACCTTGCAACCTTTCAACAAAAACCGAAGTATTGTTAGTTTTGCAAGATAGAAAGGAGCATGTCAAAGAAATTTTATATCGATTTATAAAAAAATATTTAAAAAAATATTTTTAGATTTTCTAAACAAGTTCTTGTTTTTGAAGTGAAACATATTTAATTAATCAGATTACATTAAGAAAATTAGTTAAATTAGTTAATATGACATATTTTTTTTAAACACTTTAATTATATTCCTTAATTTCATTTTTTTACGTAATCATTGTTGAAGGAGAATCAACATAAGTAATTTAAAAAAATATTGATAAATATAAAAAAATATGTTTTATATTTATAACTAAAATTAATACTTGATTAAGTCCTATATAAAAGAATGGAGGACTGGGATTTTATATTGCAATTAGGTATTCCCCTAATATTAGTATTATGATACCCTAAGATTATATATGTACTTTGGATAATGATTTTTCACGTTGGTACATTTTACAGGCAACACTAATCATGAGCATCAAAATAGTTAGGGACTTGTAGTCCAATAATACCAAGTTACTCCCTTATTTAGATATAGGGTTAGAAGTTTAAACCTCTATGAATACCATATAGGCATGTTTGGTTTAGTTTATACTTATGTAAGCTTAATTTAAATAAATCGGTATAAAACTCCTCCACATATTTACTTCGTAGACCGTAAAAGTTACATCATATATCGTAAATCATGATTAAATTTTTTTTTTGAAGGTTCAATCAATGTTCCAAATATCCTCGTGTACTGTGATAAAAAAGCCATAAACATCATTTAATTAGTGATTTGAGGTTTGGATAAGTTTTTTTTAAAAGTGATTTAAATATGTGAGCAAAATTTTATGTGATTTATGTAAAAGTATTTCTGAATTCTGTTGGGCTAGTCCATTGTCCACACAATAAAAGATGACCAAAGTGCTTGTGAATTTCAGAATCACGTGTGAGCGTCACGGTTTTCACGAAACGCAGCCCCACGTGAATATAATGCAAAATTATTATTTATGATGTGCTCATCCACACCACATCACACCTCAACCCGCGGCGTCAAGCTTTGCCTTGAATATTCAACATTTCAACTCTCTTCTTTCCTTCTTCACCGTCCACATTAATCAACTTTTATAGCGCATGTTATCCACCACACATCATATTAGAAAAATAGTTTGTATGGCTAATTCTGACAGTCTCTTAATTTAAGTCACTATTTATTTTAAATTTGCAGAAGAATTTTTATATAATTAAAATAAGTATATGGAAAAAATTTTATCTTAACTTAAAAAAAATGATTATCAAAATCATGGGTTGATAGTTTCCGAGACACTTATCTCAAACAATTAACTTCAAATCAATATCCACACCCCATCTGAAATCTAAAACCCACCAATTTCAAACAAAAAAAAAGTATTTAAACCCGGTTTGGTATGTTGGAATTGATTTTGATAGATATTGATATAGATATAGATATAAAAATGTAAATGGATATGGATATGGAATTAGAAATGAGGTTTAAAAATGTGTTTGATATGTACATGGAATTCAGACATTATTTTTATTTAATATTTATATTTTAAATGTAAAATTATTAATATGTCTTCATCTAAAAAAAACATAATAAGTACCTCAAACATCCAAACTATTTTTTTATTATAATTAATTTTTTTAATAATAATTTTTTTCTAATTTTTTAATATATTTTAACCAGATCCCCCTTTTATTTTTATTTCAAAAATTACCTACTAATTTTATTTTTTTTTCATTTTTTATAAATAATTAATTCTAAATTATAATTATATCCTAAAAATAAAAATAAGGATGTTACAGTTGTCGCCAGAGTGAAGAGAGGTTGCCGTTGTTACCGAAGGGAGTTACTGAAGGGAGGAAGATAATTGATGGAATTGTGGAGGTAGAATTATAAATCTTAGTTTTTGGGATATAACTCATTTTGATGGAATTGACTTATTTAGCTTCCATATGAAATTAAAATTGAGAGCCAATTCCATTATACCAAACAAACCCTCCTATGAAATTAAAACCCAATTCTATTTCTATCCTCTCCAATTCCAACGTACCAAACAAAAACAAACAGGCCCTTAAAGAGTTTGGGTTTAATCTAAACATAAGATTCAATTTTTTATTGATATATTAATTAATTAATTCTTTATGTGAGGGCAAAAAAAAATTTAATTCTTTCTCACGGTAATGGTGTTTACTGGGGCATTTATATAAATATAAAAAAGTGCGGAGTGGCTTTGCTGTTCCGACTTCCGAATGCGCACTTTGGTCTGAAAAATTTATCACGTGGTGAGTAGCAACACATCTCTTCCCCTGCGTCCGCGGGAACGGAAAATATATATGAAAGAGGACACTTAAAAAATACTTATACCTGAGATCACTCGAGTGAGAATTGTTGTCTCTACATCATTTGCTGGCGCTAGTTGAATTGAGAAGCCAGAAAGGGATCATCGAACAGCCACCGCCACCATCAGCGGAGGATCGGAGCTCCGACTCACTGAAAAGAGGCGTAAGCGATTGCAATGGCGCCGGAAACTACCACGCAAGGAAGAGCCGCCCTCTTCTCTCCTTACAAGATGGGCAAATTCAATCTCTCTCACAGGTCTCACCTTCTTTCTCTTCCTCTGATTTCATTTTCCAGGAATAGAGGATCAATTAATTTGCTAGCGATGAAATTGCCGATGGATTTGTGAGAAATTGACTGAGTTTGGTGTTGGTGGGGTTGGACAGGGTGGTGTTAGCGCCGATGACGAGATGCAGGGCTTTGAACTGGATTCCGCAGCCGGCGATGGCGGAGTACTACGCGCAGAGGTCAACTCCGGGAGGCTTTCTCATTAGCGAAGGCACCTTGATCTCTCCCACGGCGCCAGGGTAATCCTTGTAATTTTGTCTACTTTTTGAGGTCTTTCTTATTCCAGGACCATCTAGTAGGGGACTGAATGAATTATTTCATACTTCACTGGTCAAAAATGGTGTCTCAATCAAATGATCGTGGCCACGCGGCGGGCTTTCATTCGTTGTCATCCCACTTTTTATAGTGGGATGTGTAAGATGTCGGGGTGCGGGCAATGTATGCTTAATGGTCCTTTTTGTTGTTTTTGTTTCGTAAAAAATTTTAAAGAAAAAAAAGAAAAGAGCAAAAGGTAGTTAGTTTTATAAAGCATAGTGTTATTTTCTAACTTCAAAAAATATTCAGAAATTTGACATTAAAATTTAGTTAACATTATCTCTGTTTTTTTAGAGGGGTAAAAGTATACTTAAACCTATTTATAAACACCATCTACGGACAATAGGCCCTTTCAAGCTATTTTTAGGTTTGACCCTGAATCCCATAAAGCTACTAGGGAAAAATGCGCGCGCGCGAGAGAGTAAAATGTGAACTATTCAAAATTTGCACCATTAGTATATCATATGAAGTGGCATGATTATGCAGATTTCCACATGTACCTGGCATATATTCAGAAGAACAAGTTGCAGCTTGGAGGAAGATAGTGGATGCTGTCCATGCCAAAGGAAGCCTCATCTTTTGCCAACTCTGGCATGTTGGCCGAGCTTCTCATTCTGGTACTCTTTAAGATATATTTACTTAATTTAATTAGATTAAGAAAGTTTATTAAGTTAATTAATATAATATGTATTTCTAATACACCTTAATTATCTTCCATGATTCATTTCTTCCCCCTCCTATTTGATTATTATTGAGGCAATATAAAGTTAAATTAGAAAAATATTGATAAATATAAAAATCATGTTTTATATTTAGGACCAAGATTAATTTTTTAAATATGTTCTACATTAAGGATGGGATGAAGTAATTCCTATTTTAATTTATTTATGATGATCTCCATATATCCATTTAAATGCTTTAATCTGGAAAGCTTGAATTCTACATCGACAGAGAGAGTTATAAGACAAAATTTCGAATGTTTACTTGTTGCCTCAAAGTATCAAATAATGTATTTCTTGTCTGACATGATGAGTATCCATTTTGGGTCTCACATGAACTCGCCGTTTTATAGGTCTTACCGAATCTTTGTATCTAATATATTTTATATATCATGTAAAACCTATATAAAACGATACTATTTATAAGATATGAGCAACGTGGACTTCCATTCTAGGCCTTACCAACCTATACATTGTAAGAGTAAGGGGTGGTTAGCAAATGATCTTTAATAGGGGCAGTCTCACTTGTTTGCACTTGGTTAGAATTAATAATCAAAATTATTGCTTTCCTCCAACTACAGACCAATCAGAAGATTTTGGGAGTAGTGATCGAACTTAACCTTAAATAATTTGGATATCCATGTCTATTTATTTATTTTAAATTGCTAACTAAGCATTTAAATTTGACTAAACAACTTGCACACACATCCGATGTTAACTACTTCAAGTTAAGACAGAAATAGACATGAAAGGGGGGCTTCACTTCTAATAACGTGGGTCTTATAGAAGGGATGCTCACCTTTTTGTATCTTATACTTTAGGTAAAGTGCACTCTAGAGATATCAAATAACCAAATCTTATACTAACATGTTCTAAAAAATTATATTACTCCCTCCTGTCCTTCTAACAAAACACGGTTAACTACAGTATTATTTGAAGATTAAGGAAAATAGTAAAAAAATTTACAACTCAAAATTACCTATGTTATTAAATTTTGTAAAGGGTTTTGTGTCAAGAATCGAAACGTATGGTCTAATAAATAGGGGAGTGATCCTCCGATCTTTAAAATAAGATATATTTGACTTTTTTAGAGAGATTAAAGAAACTAAATAAGTTAGTTAATCATAATATATGTCGTGTATTATTTGATTATATGTCAATTCATAAATGAGACAAATTAATTTATTATAAAAAAAATAAATATCAATACTTTAAATAATTTATTTGACTTTTTTAACTTCTTTAAAAAAGTCAATAATATCTTATAATTAAAGACCGGAGCAGTATATCCGAAGCATTTTATGAAATTATTCTATTTGATTCTTAGCCAACTCTGGCTTGACGTCATGATATTTCATATGTATCCTTATCAGTTAGGAGGAGTTAGTACTTATCCTCTGGTTTTGCCCTTTCTACTTGCAAAACAGTTTATCAGCCTGGAGGGGCCCCACCCATATCGTCCACTAGCAAACCCATATCGGCGAGGTGGAGAATTCTTTTACCAGATGGGTCCTATGGCGTGTACCCTGAGCCTCGAGCCCTGAAAACTTATGAAATACCAGACATCGTCCAGCATTACCGGCAAGCAGCAGTAAACGCTATTCGTGCAGGTTGGTTTCCTGATTTAGTTACTCTTAGTTTGTATATTGTCATTCCCAACAATAATGATCATCATAGGCTGTAGTTTATTAAGTTATTATTTGGCTCCTTCACTTTATGGTCCATTGAGTGATTGTGAATGCTTGTCCTTTTTAGAGGCTCCATAATACCTAACGCGTCAAAAGTTTAGTCTTTTTCATGCTCATGGAAGTATGGTCCACATCGGGAAAAGTTAGCCTCCATTGGTCTAAATGCATATCTATACCATTTGCGTCAAAGTGCACGATGATAATGCAAAGTCACGCTTACCATTTTAAAGTTCTTACGCGCTTGTTAGTTCTTGTGATTCTTTTTTTCTTACTCCAGAGCAGAGAGTTTGCCTCAAAATGACCCTCGTTTGTTAGAAGAACTAACTTTTGCTTGTGGATTCTTGAATTGAAACACCATATTAACTATGATTTTAACTGCACTCCTTTTGATTGATCATGTACCAACACCCTGACTCAATGCCATGTGACAAAACAGGTTTTGATGGGATTGAGATTCATGGGGCTCATGGGTACCTTATTGATCAATTCTTGAAGGATGGGATTAATGATCGAACAGATGAATACGGTGGATCATCACTGGAAAATCGTTGCAGATTCCTAATGCAGGTGGTTGAGGCGGTGGTTTCTGCTATTGGAGCCGATAGAGTCGCGGTGAGAATCTCGCCGGCAATAGACCACCTGGATGCCATGGACTCTAACCCACTTAGGCTAGGCTTAGCTGTGGCTGAGAGGCTAAACAGGCTGCAACAAGAGGTAGGCTCAAAGCTCACTTATCTCCATGTGACACAACCTCGATACACTGCGTACGGACAAACAGAATCAGGCAGACCCGGGAGCGAAGAAGAAGAAGCTCACTTGATGAGGAACTTGAGGAAGGCTTATCAAGGGACGTTTATGTGCAGTGGTGGATTCACAAGGGAATTGGCAATTGAAGCTGTGGCTCAAGGTGATGCTGATTTGGTATCATTTGGTCGGCTTTACATATCAAATCCAGACTTGGTGCTAAGGCTAGAGGTTAATGCTCCTCTGAATAAGTATAATAGGAAGACTTTCTATACCCAGGATCCTGTTGTGGGATACACGGATTACCCCTTCTTGAACAAAGAAAGTGGGCCTAAATCACTCTCGCGTCTTTAATTGTATCAGTTTTTGGATATTGTCATTTGTATTGTTGTATGATTGCAATCTAAGAAACTTGTCAAAGGGTTCAAGATCTTACCCTTGGGGAAATACATATATGTACTGAAACTGGTACTGATAAAGCATAGTTCCTACTAGTCCATTTTTATCTCTCTATCTCTCTCTCACATGCATACTTTTGTTTTGTTTTTGTGTGTTTTTTTTTGGGAACTGCCCCTTGGTCTGAATTTATTTGCAGTAATACAACTACTACCAAATTAGTCTGCCCCTGCCAAGAATACAGAGAACTATCTTGTTCCTTATTTTTTCCTCTCTTCGTTTTTTTAGTGCCTAGGGGCTAAGTTAATACTTTTTTTGTTCTATTTATAAGTAATTTCTAGTGTATTTAATACATATTAAGAAAAATCTTAAATTTCATTAACTTTGCTTTAAAATTCATTACTTTCTAACTTTTTAATATACCTCATGTATCATGAAAATAAAGTTAAAACCATAAGAATAAAGTTAAAACGAGAATAAAGTTAAAACAATAATAAATAAAGGGTAAAATTATATCAGTATTCTCATAAAAAATTTAATAATGACTTATCAATAGGACCAAGAAATTATTTTTCTCCCTACCCTATAAATAGAATCTGAGGAGTATATATTATCATTGCTATCACTAGATAAAGATCATCAAGTTGCTATTAATGTGGAACAGGAAAAACTGGATAAACAGGTCGCATGTCAGGATAGAACAACCCGAAATGTTGCTCTACACCAGCAGGCTTAAGATTCTCATTGAACATGGCAAACACAAAACCTTCAATGAAAGCATCGGGCCTCTTTGGTGTTCCTGCCTGTGAAACAATGCGTCTCACGAAGTTCTGATTATACGTAGCAGCCATTGATATAGTTGTGAGGTCCCCATTACCATCAGAAGGCCACCCACTCTCAGACACGACAATGTCCACGTTAGCAATCCCCACCTTCTCCATTGCCCAGAAAAACGAATCTATCATAGCATCAAGCATGTTTGAATACCCTAAACTTCCGTCCTGAACCACAATATTTGTAGCACTAAGCTGAGCATAATCCAAGCGTATGTTTTGAGGGTCAGACGCATATGCAAAATATGGATAAAGATTAACCAAAATAGGGTTTGCTTGTGTTGCAAGAAACCCTAGAATCCTAGACATGGCTTCCTTTGATTCGTCTGAGAAAACAGATGACGAAGGTGGATATGAAGTTCCCAATACAGAAATAGGCACTGATGTGGTCACAGAGATGCCACTCAAACGAGAAGCATCGAGTATCGTCTGAAGGTTTAGCATCACAGGCAGCACGTAGTTAGCCAAGTTACCTGGAACCACCTCGTTTCCAACAACAATGTAACGAAATACGATGTCGTTGAGGTATGGTTGTACGTATGTTGTGAACCAGCTGTTGACGGCGTCGATGCTGGCTGCCATGGTGGGCAAATCCTCGTTTCGAATGCCGAGAGTGAGATCAATGTTGGTGTGTCTAAGGGATTCAAGCACGGCTATGTCAGGGTCGAAAAGCCTCATCTTTGTTATGCCATTGTTGTTGAAGAGTTGCGCCACTTGAGCAGGAGACGGCAGGTCGTTTCCGAGTCTTCCGTAGTTAACCCCTATTGCAACAAATGCTTCAGCGCTTGCTGCTAAAGCACAAAAGGCAAGAACGACTTGAATCAGAGTCGTCGTCTTCATCATTCTATACCAAAAAACCCTGCCAAAAAAAAAGAGGTTAGTGTATTTCATACTCTAAAGATTGAATCTTTAATTTGTATAGTTTTAACTGGTCTAAACCTTTGTAGTAAGAAAATTGTACCCTTGGTGACAGTATTATTGATAAAATTGATTAACTTAGATATTGACCGCACATTATATAACTATACAAACAAATCCTTAACTGTTGGAAAACTTGACAGCACAAGCCGTCTTTAATTAATTACATATAGATTTGCTTCCTTTAGCTGTACAAATCACGCGGCTAAAACTCTTCATTTTTTTATAAATTAAATCCTCGTTTTTGTTTGTCTATCAATATAAACTTTCTGCGTGGAGAGAGGTTGAAAAGCTACAATAAAGAGTTAAAGACTACTACAGAAACAGAAAACAAAAGGGGAAAAATATAAGCCTTGCATTTCTCTAAACCAGTCATAGACAAGAATAGGAAAGGAATTCCAAAAACTTACAGACTTATTTAATGGTATTGTTTGAATAGAAGATGAACTGCTCTCAGTGACGATCTTTATGCAAAACAATGCTTGTCTCTAATGCCTTCTTTGGGGTTTATATATATATATATATGAGAACTTCTCCTTTGATTATTTGTTTCCTTTAATGTAAATTTCCCCAGTTAATTGCTTGACAAGTTACTCATCATGATCAGTTTGCCGTATTTCATGGATATAAGGAAACTTTCATTAATTTGGAAGTTAAAATCTTTGATGTATATATGTCCCCCATATGCTTGGAGTCTTGGACGTCATTAAGAGTTTCCTTTTCCATGATATTCCCTTCTCCTTAATTTAAGTCATATTTCACTAATTTGATTACATAAAAAAAATTAGTTAAATATAATAAATATGATATATTTTCCAAAGCATTTCTATTATCTTGATTATCTCCCTCCCTCTCCTATATAAAGTTGATACTTGCTAGTCTATACTCCCTTTGCATAAGAGTTAAAAATTTAAATTGTTTTTATCCTTTTTATAAGAGTCTGACAAAAATTGTTTAAACATTTAATGAGTTTTTTCTCCTATTTTTGCCCCTCATTGATTATATATGTATTGGATTAATTAAAATATTAGTGATACTTATATTTATTTTATTTCTCTTTTTTATTTGGCTCTTATAAATAAAAGCATAATTGGAGGAAAAATTTATTTTAGATGTAGTGATTATTTTAAACTAATTTTAACCATTTTTCTTAAATTGTGTAATTCAGTTATTAAGTTTTTATAAATAGGACTGGAGGGAGGAGCATATATTTATACAAGCTAGAGACAATCCCAGAAAACGTGGTGGGAAACAAGCATGAATTTTCAGACATAAGTGCTTATGGAAGCTCTATAAGTGCTTATGAATTGTAATTCACGGAATATGAAATAACTTTTACGGTCTACGAGGTAGCTTTTACTGTCTATGAGGTGCTTTTACGGTCTACGAGATAAATATGTGAAGGAGATTTGTCTTGATTTACATAAATCGGGCTTATATAATAAACCCGATTCAGAAAAGCTGTCCCAAACAGCCTCATAATGTAACCATGGTCACGCGGCTTCATGTGTGGAAACCCGTATCGTTAGGTTCTCTAATGAAATCCTTATAGTCTTTACTCTGTAACGTTGTCAATACGGATTAGCATTTTTTAACAAAATTCTTTGCATTTGGGTTCGAAATATCATGTTAGACACTAGGCCATTTGGTTTAGGAAGAATGTGTGTTGGTGTCTTCACGACTTAGCAAGAAAAAGTAGTAGTACTTATAAATAAAAATAGATTAAGAAAAAAATGATAAATATAACAACTATATATTATATTTAGGATCAAAATGACATTAAAGATACGAGGGAGTAGTACTTTGTTAGTATAAATGTTAGAGCTATGCAAATGAGTTAGACCTACTCTCTAAAAAGTGGTATTATCTCTGATCTTTAATGTAAGAACTTATTGATTTTTTTAAAGAGATTAAGAAAGATAAATAAGTTAGTTGATCATAACATATGTTTTATATTATTTGATTATATATCATTTTATAAGTCATAAAAATTAGTTTAAAAAATATAAATATAAGTACTCTAAAATAATTATTTAATTTCTTTAATCTCTAAAAAAAAATTAAATAGGCTTTATATTAAGGATAAGTAAATTGGATTGAAAATTCCAACCCACTTAAAAGTGGGCCAATTTAGCCCGCCTTGTCTAACCCTGACCCATTAAAAAAGCACGTTATTAGCTTACCTAACTTATAGGTTGACCCTTTTTTTTTAAAAAAAAAATAATTGCACTCTTTTTTATTCTAACTATAATAAATAAATATTTATTAGTTTGCATTTATTTTAAGCATAATCATTTTTTATGTTAGAATTTGGTTATGTGTTTGATTTCTCATTCTTTTTATTGATTACATAATTATGTAAAATGTATTACATGCTTATATTTGTAACT
Source organism: Albizia julibrissin (assembly GCA_037074505.1). NCBI lineage: Eukaryota > Viridiplantae > Streptophyta > Magnoliopsida > Fabales > Fabaceae > Albizia > Albizia julibrissin. The sequence continues at coordinate 9,913,061 of CM073482.1, read as the reverse complement.
TTTAGGGTTAATTTAATTATATGGCTTCATCAAAATATTCTTTCCTTTGGGCTTGCCAAACTATATTGTTGATTTATTCCCATTTCTTGATTGGGCTACTTGTCTTGCTTTAGCCCAAAATCATTAAATCCTAGGCCCACTTTGTCTTACCAAACTAAACGCAAATCCCCCCCCCCCAAAAAAAAAAAAAAAGAAAGAAAGGAAAAAGTGGGTAAGAAACGAAAACTAAGCAAAGACAACTTCCAATCTTAGAAATATCAATTATCAACCAATCAATATAAAAGATGAACACTGCATCTCATCTGGTTTTAGTAAAAAACACAAGAAGTTCCCATATAAACCTACCTGGTTTTATAGCCTAAAATTAAAATTACTGCGACGACAATAAGGATCATCAAGTACTTCTAATGCAAAAGAGGGAAAACTGGATAAACAGGTCTCATGTCCGGATAAAACAATCCAAAATGTTGCTCTACACCAACAGGCTTCAGATTCTCATTAAACATGGCAAACACAAAACCTTCAATGAAACTATTAGGTCTCTTTGGTGTTTCTCTTTTTTAAGCAATGCGTCTCACAAAGTTCTGATTATAGGTAAAAGCCAATGATACAGTTGTGAGGTCCCCATTATACCATATGAAGGCCAACAACTCTCAGAAACCACAACTTCCACGTCAGCAAATCCAACATTCTCCATTGCCCAATAAAACGAATCAATCATAGCTTCAAGCAAATTGAACCACAATAATATAGGGAGAGACAATCCCAGAGTACGTGGAAGGAATCAACCTTGAATCTTCAGACGTTATGGAACCGATTTCAAGGGCTTTCTGTTTGTATGTCGTCATTATGTTCTCCAATGAAATTCGTTAGTCTTTACCATTGTCAATTTTTTCAGTTCGAACCCAGGCATTAGAATTTTTAATGAAATTCTTTGTATGTAAGTTCAAAATAATACTCCCCTCTGATTTTTAATGTATGGCTTAATTGTAGAGCTGATGATGTTGGTTTTAAATATAAGATCTATTTTTTATTTTTATCTATTTTTCTTAAATAAACCCTATTAATATTCTTTCAACAAAAATCAAAAGGGGAGGGAGGAGAGTATAATTAAGGGTAAATGTATAATTATGTTTTGTGGTTACAAAAGTAATTGTAATCGTTTAAAAAGGTAGCAACTCTCACAGTTCCGTTAATCAAGTTTAACTGTCGTCTCTTTTCCTTGTTGTGGGTCCCATGATTGTGTCACATCACCTCTATTTTATGTTGCACATGTCATCTCTCTTTCTCCTCTACCTCCCCCTTCAAACTCTCGCCACCTCATCTCTAGAGCTAAACGCCAGAAGAGGAGAGAGAAGGCAAAATCCGACCAAGTCACGTTGTAATTAATCATATTAATTTGTTTCCACAGAACATCCAGCTCTTTGTCACGTTCAAGAATGAAGAATTAATTCCTCGAGGAAAAATTAAAGAAACAGACCTTAGAAGTGTTTTTCTTTAGTAGTGAATAAATTTATTATATAATTGATTTTAAGAGAAGATAAACATAAATAATAAAATGCTCGTTCTGATTTAATTTCCAATATGTGTCATCCACACTCCTACAAAAACAGCATTCTTAATTTTTTTTTAATTAAACGGTTAGAAACATTCTTAATTTTTTTTAATTAAAGGGTTAGATATGTAAGATTATAAACGAGATTCAACCCGCAATCTCATAATTGCAATACGCATGTCACTAGGCTAACTACAAGATCATCGGCCAAAACACCATTCTTTTATCGAAACACATTTATACACATTAATATAGATTTCACAACTCCACAAAGCTAATAATTAAGGCAAACGCCTTATGCCTTTGGTGTTAGATTATGTGGTAATAAGTTACTAAACTGAAAAATAAAACAAGGGCAAATAATGATAACACTCTCTGCTAAACATTTTCGGAGCGAGAATTTCACTGAAAGGGAAACAAGAAGGCAAAGAGAATATCCAATTACTGAAAAATACATTTATTCACTCATGTGTTAACTTGAAGGCAGCTAACACACACACACACAGAAAACAAAAATACAATGGAAACAAACGATAGTCCCTTCATATGTCGGGAGAGTGAATCAATAGAATAGTGGACTCTAACTGACTCAACATGACCCCATTATTCTGCAACGACTTAATAAATACCAATAACGGACTCAACATTTAATTTTACGTGAGAATATTATGGTTCAGCTTTGCTATCATCATCTTCAACCCTACGCCTGAAATGTTGCATTATGTCTTCAATCATCAGTGATAAGTTAAGGTAAGAAGATCCACCTTTCTCCATTGCCTTGTTTGCTTTCTCCCCATAAGTCCTTGCTCTTTCTCTTATTCTCTCACTTTCTTCATCTTCTTCACCCATCACTTTCTCTATTGCCTCCTTCACTTTTTCCCTCCTCACTTGAATCCCAGACTTGTCTTCTGCCTCAAAATGCATAGCTTTCTCAACTCCCACCCTCACACCTATCTCCAACAATTGAACGGCCACCTTCTCATTATAAAATTGCTCTGAAGTTAGAGGAAAGGTTATTAGTGGCACTCCACTAGTTATACCTTCGAATGTTGAGTTCCATCCACAGTGTGTTAAGAATGCTCCTATTGCTGTGTGTGACAGTATCAGAAGTTGAGGCACCCAACCTCTTATTATGAGTCCTCTTCCTTTCACTCTCTCCTCCACTCCATCCTCCTTCAGTAACTTGTTCAGTTCTTCTCTCTTGTGTGCATCTTTCATGATCAGCACCCAAATGAATGGCCTCTTTGAAGCTTCCAGTCCCAAAATTAGCTCCATAACTTGTCCCGGTGGCACAAAGTTTAAGCTTCCAAGGTTGGCAAAGATGACAGATGCTGCAGGCCATGAATCAAGCCACCTCAAATATTCGCCTTCTTCTTCTTCCTCCTTTGAGTCTAGTCTGCCTCTCTGAGCCTTATCCTTGTGTTCCTTGTTGGAGAGTGAGAGTGGACCAACACAGTAAACCTTATGACCTGTGAGTTTCGTAAACTCCTTCACGTATTCTTCTTCCAACTCTTGGAAGCTATTCACTAACACCCCGAATGCTTCACCTTCGTTTTGCCATACTTTCTCACGTAAAACACTGAACTCTCCCATGTTCATTGAAAAATACTCCTGAAGCTGACATTTTTTGAACACAATTCTGTGGGGCAATCCAGGCACAACAAATGATTCTGATTCGGACACGTTCTCATAGACTTTAGAATGAAACAGATTGTGATTACACAATAAAGAGAAACAGTTCAAAGCATCGGAAATAATTATTGGAACTTTGAACTTCTTGGCAACATCAAACAAAAGTGGAAGGTTTTTGTCAAGAATGACGCAGGTGGGAATAGTGGGAGTAACAATCTTTTCAAGGGCTTCTTCAACTGGTTTCTGCAACATAGTCGTAGCTATGGCAAAATTGTACATAAGATCCGAGCAAGGTACAGCTTCTGAGCTCTCACATCCCTCCGGTAAACCAGCCTCAACACTTGGGAATCGAAAAGGTTGAACGCTGATTGATGACCCACAACGCTGTATCTCTCTATCAATACTTGCTCCAACTCGAACAGCATTGACAGGTGTCGTCATTATAGTCACCTTCACGTTGTTTCGCCGACCCAGCAGTTTGGCCAAGTCCGCTAGGGGAAGAACATGACCTGCCGCCATTAAAGGTATCAAAACAAAGTGAACCTCATGTTTTTTCGTCATCGTACAAGATTCCATGGCCATGATGCAGAGATATAGTTGTAGGATTCGATTTAATTTGAACTTGCCGGAGAGGATGTTTATGATATATATACTGTAATGAAATGATTCAAATGACCAATAAGGAACCGAGGCTGATTATTAAATTATTAAATAATCTTGTACTAGAGTCATGGGGCACGCGGAACATCATTCAAGAATATAATATATAACATGTTATATATGCAACTTATACTTCATATTTACAGCATGTGGAACAAATTCTTCATCTCGTCCTTGTGCATTTGAGACGTTCAGAAGAGTCTGATAACGTGGTGCACTATGACCCATTTGATCAACTGGACGATACGATTTTGAGCTTCTTAGAGATGCTGAGGAGATATGCATGGACCACGTGCAGGCTAAGTAGTCAATTCTTCTTTGTCTTCTTATTATGATTGGAGCTAAAACGTGATATATTAGACGCTGCGCCATCGAAATATGCACGGGCTACGTCAGGCTAAGCTAGTTCGGTCTTCTTTGTCGTCTTATTATGATTGGAACTAGGAATAAGAATGTTTATGTCATCAAATCAAATCATGAGAAGATAATGAGGGGGGATTAAACAATAAATATTGAAAAGCTATATTATTTGAATTCTTTCTTTTTCATTTTGTTATAATCCAAGCAATATGCCGAGCGCATGTAACCGCTCTTCAAGGCCAGAGAAAGGCATGTCCATTTACCTTCCTCTCAATTTATTATTTTCACTGTTGGATCAATTAATAATGGTTAAGATTTAATGTTTAATAAGGATATTGTTATAATATTAAGGGTCAAGGTGCAACTTTATTGATACAATTTTTCCTAAGAGCGTCTGAGATAACAAAGTTTTGTAAGTGACAAATATACTCACAAACAATTTAAAATGGAGCAAATTTAATAATCCGCTAACTTTTTTCAAACGGCCGTTTATGTGCTATTTAAAATTGTCCAGTTAGATAATCCAGAGTCAGATTTAAGTAGCACATAAGAGACGTTTGAATAAAGTTAACATTGTTGTTAAATTTGCTCCATTTTAAATTTTTTATGTGTATTTTTGCTCCTTGTAAAACTTACTTGTGTCAGAGGCTCTTAGGAAAAAGTTTTGTTGGTAAAATTACACTTTAGCCCTAATTTTTATTAGTTTATCCTTATTTAATATATATTATATCCCATAAGAATAAATACATCACAATAATAAATGAAAGAGTCAAATTTTATATTCATATAAAAATTTTAATGAGATAACTTATCACTAGAATAAAAAAAATTCTTATCTCTCTCTCAGCCATATAAATAGGATGAGAGGAGTACAACATATGCTATCTGTAACGACCCTTTCTCACAAACAACAATTATCTAATACAGTTATACAAGATCAGTGATAATTTTTTTTATACATATCAAAGTTCAATCCAATATATATCAAAGTTCAGGACACAAACTCGCCCACAAACTCTTTCACAATATATCGAAGTTTAGGGCACAAACTCGCCCACAAATTCACTACATATAAATTTATTATTCTGATCTCACATCACAATTAACCCATGGGTCACAAAATGATTTCCAACAGTAAATATGGCATTTTAAAAACATGTGGGCCCTATAATGGCAATATAGAAATTAACACAACACCAATACCAAAAGAGGCCTACAAGATTCTCAACGTCTATGCCTCTGGTTGCTTCCCTTGGCTTCTATCCAGATTAGAGGTATCACCTGAAAATTATTTATAATGACGGGGTGAGACATAAAGTCTCAGTAACCAAAATCAATTTACAAAATATGCAGGAAAAGATTGTAAGTCAGAGAAGCATGTTTAACTGACATAATAATAATAATAATAATAATAATAATAATAATAATAATAATAATAATAATAATATTCTCATAATTCAAAATTTAACATGATATAATCAATAAATAAAATTATCCTCACTCATCCATCCTGCTCCTCCTTATCTCCTCTGGACTGATACAACCTATCAGTTCTAGTATACCCGACCAAAGGTTAGCTAGTCACATCAAGAATACTGCCCCCTCCCATGCCACCACCAATATACCGTAACAGGGAGGTGTCCACCCAAACACTCAGCTCCAAAATCTGGGCCAGGATTGAGAGAGCTGATAGGCACACAATTCACCATATCTCTTCCACACAACCCAACAAATCCCGTAATATAAAAATAATAAATTAATACAGCTTTCAAAAATAATTACAAGAATTCTAAATTCTTATACAACATTCCATTTCAGACAAACATATCCACCATAACAGTAACAATTTAATAATTTCCACTTATATATGTAAATTGGAAAATACACTGCTTCACTGAAATAAATTCATATTCAAACATAAATATAGTCTTACAAAATATATACAAGTAATATAGATAAAAGTAAGGTTTGTAAAACACCTTACAGTCCAAAACAAGCATATAAAATAAATTATCTTAATTTGGATAGTAAAACCCGTGCAATCACCGATCATAAGAAAAATCTACATTATTAATGTAGATACCAATTAACCAAAAATAACAATAAAATAATTAATTTACATAATTTAACTCCTACAACCCGATTTTCTCTACAACTATTATCCTCATTTATTCCAATTTCCTTAAACAAATCCTTAAATAACCTTTAACATACCTATAATTACAAAATCCTCAATATCAACTTTCTAAATAATTAAATTTCCTTTTTCATAATTTATACGGGTATAATCTAATTATTAAATAACTCTTCAAATCTCTACATAATTAAAATCACATCAAATTCTAATTTAAATATTAAGTCCTAATTTATATTTTTCACATAACTTAGATCTAACAAAAATAAACCGATGAAAACCTCAATAATACCTCCAATAATCCAAATAAAATAATTAAACTATTTTTTATCGGTAAAAACGCCCTATAGAGATTAATTTATATCTTATTTATAAAATAAATTAATTATAAAATCACATGACCACTAAATAATAAATATAAACCGGTTAAAATTAAATATTAATTATTCTCTACATTTCTACAGTCTTATATTGACAAAACTCAAAAATTTCCTAAAATCATATCCCCATAATATTCTCTAACTAGTATAAAATTACTATCATAGGAAATAGAAAATTATTTAGAATATATTTCATAAAAGAAGCTTTGTGATTAGAAAAGAGTTTGTGTACCTTATTGATCTCCGAAGAACCGAAAATATATCTATCAGAACCTCACTAATCGTCTCTCTTCAAAACACTTCACCTGCGTGAAGTGTTTATGGGAGGGGGTATTTATAATACCCCTTCACCTCCTGTGCTCAACATCAATCATCATTCAATTTTTTTTTAAATGACAAAAGGGGTTTAACCTTTTTGTCTTTGGTAGGCGCCGAAATCGGCGCCTACCACACACACACACATTATATTTTATAATATAATATTATTTTATTATATTATTATTTTAATAAATTATTATTTTATTAATTACATTTTAATTTCTATTTTTTTTTCAAAAACTTTCTATTAAATTTATACTTATCTCTAAAGTATAATTATATCCTAAAATAAAAATACGGATGTTACACTATCAGTACTGCTATTACTATATAAAGCAATGTTTTAAAAGCCGGACCGGACATCGAGTCGGAAAGGCCAGCGGGTCATGGTTCAACCGGTTGGAACGGTTGAACCGTTCGGTCGGATCGGTGACATAATAATTAAATTAAAAAAATTATATATATATATATATATATATATATATATATATATAATTTTTTATATATAGACATACATACAATTAATCTTTAGTGGTCTAATTTGATAGGAAATTAATTAGGTTACAAAATATGGTTGTATGAATAACACTAAGTCAACAATCAAGTGATCAACATAACAAAATGCATTGGACTGTAATGGTTTCATGGCTTGTCAAACATTGGTGGGTCTTGATTGATCCAAGCATGAGTTTCTTGAAAAGCATTTGGACCATAAATATCATCATCTGCTTGAGGAAAAGATCCAAAATCAAGACTGCCAACCCTAATCCCACAGCTTCCAATTCCATCGTCAGCTTGAGGATAAACCTCATTGCCTTGTTCTTGAAAAACATCTTTATAAAAGAGTGTGAAACAAACCAAATTATTAAATTAGTAACATATAATTTTCAGGAAAAAAAAATTAACATGTCCAAAATTTAAAATATCCAAGTATCCAACCTTCATCATTGATGGTAGTGTTTGGTATTGGTAGTGTGGCCTCATCATAAATGATGTCTCCTTCTATCTCTTCAGCAGAAAGTGATGAAAGTGGAGGAGAATCAACTTCTTCCATTATCCAATATTCAATATTGTCAATACTTTCATAATCAATGGGATCAAAAGCTTTTTTCTTATCAGAAACTCTAAAATAACACATGAACATAAAATATTAGTATTATTATTAGTAGTTATTAATTTAATTTTTTACCAATACAAATTTAAGTAAAGTGTAAACTGTAAAGTGAAAAGCTTAGAAAATATACCTATTCCTCAAACGAAAGTTGTAATGAACAAAGACAAGATCGTTCAGCCGTTGATGTTCCAATCTATTTCTTCTTTTGGAGTGTATCCTTTCAAAGACACTCCAATGTCTTTCATAACCAGAAGAAGAAGCAGTTTGACTCAACAATTTAATAGCCAATCTTTTAACATTAGGATAACTACCTCCAAAATACCGCCACCATTCATCTATCATATTAAATTGAACATGATCAAATAAAAAACAAAGTTAGAGGCTTATAGTATATGAAATAAGAAGTATGAAATTTTACCAGGTCGCATTGATTTTGCTGATTCAAGAGCTAAATGATTCCTGAAAGAGTTACCACTTCTTTGTTGGTATAATGTGCCTTCTTGTAAGAACTTGGTCTTATTAGTTGTTATCTTCCTATTTATGACAGACAGATATCCTTGCATTACCTCTGGCTTCTGAGAGAAGTTAGACATATCATAAAGGAAAGCAAGATTTAAGATATAAGCTGCTGCATGAAGATCTTGACGAAGTTGAGAATCCCACCTATTCTTGATAATACTCGTGAATGGCTTGTAATTCTTTTTGATGTGATTAAAATTACGTTTGATAGCTTTCCTTGCCCTATACATCCCTTCATATATATATCCAAGTGAAGGCCTATCATCAGAATCTACAATTCTCAAAAGTCTTATGAGAGGCTTGACAACTTTAACAATGCCCTGATAGTCATTCCAAAATCTACTATCTAATACAACAACAACTACATCTCTTGCCTTATGGTCTCTAGAGTATCTAGAGTCAATAAATGTTTTGCTAGTAACCAAGGCTTGTAAATCATGCATATGCTCAAGAATACTTTTCAAGGCAATAAAAGTAGTAGCAAATCGTGTTGCTCCTGGTCTGATGATTTCTGTCCAACCTTCTCTTTTTCTTAGCTAAGCTAGCAAAAATCCATGGTTGTAAATGAATTTTGATATCAAAGATGCACGTCTAGATAAATGTGTGACAATATCCATTTTGCCAATGTCAGACAAAATCAGATTTAAGCAATGTGCAGCACATGGAGACCAATAAATAGATGGATACTTTTCAGTCAATAATTTCCCGGCAGCTTTATAATTAGCTGCATTATCAGTAACAAGGTAGACGACATTGTTCACACCAGCAAACATAACCATATCCCTGAATAAGTTGCATAGGGTTTGGGTATCTTTAACAATGTCTGAGGCATCAATAGATTTGATGAAAACAATTCCTTTAGGACAGTAAACCAGAAAATTAATCAACTGCCTATTTCATTGGTCTTGCCAACCATCCGCCATTATGGTGCAACCAGTTTTTGCCCAAAAATTCCTACACTCATCAACTAACAACTGAACTTCCTTTTTTCATATCTTGCAATAATTTTGTTCTAAAGGCATGGTAAGACGATGCTTTATAACCAGGGCCAATAGCTGCAATAACATCTATCATAGGTTGGAAGTAAATGGAATTCATAGCATTAATTGGAATGCAACAATCATACAACCACCTTGCCACTGACATATCTGCTCTATGCACAGCTTCTTTACCAATAAATGCCCTTTTAATTCCTAGCTGTGCACCTGGAGTTGTCCTTGGAGCAAAGAAGTTATTTGTAGCTGTAGGCGCCTTTCTTTTCAAACCTTCAGATGATCTTGAAGAAGGATTTTGAACATTTTGTTGACATGGATTAGAAGTTTGGCTATGTGAAGGAGGAACTTCTTGCAAATTTGGAGCATCCCCTTCAACTGTAGGGCCATATGGATTGTCCTCTTCAAATTGATCTTGTTTCTTTCCCTTTTTCTCTTCAATTTTTTTCAAATTTTCTTCCAATCGAAAGTGAACATCTCCCGGAACATTTTTACAACTTATGATGTCCCCTTTTTTCTCGGAAAGATGTTGTTTCATTTTGTGTATTCCTCCTCTAGCATATTCCTTTCCACAATACATATATTTCAAGAGAGGTTTTCCATTTGGATTTTTGTTTGGCTCTTGAACACAATGCTCCCGTGCTGGATTGGCCTTTGATATAACAGATTGGGTAGATGGAGCAATAGTACTTGCTTGTTCTTCTTGGGATGACATTTTCTAGTCCCTACAATATAAAAATACCAAAATATAAGTGATAACTAATCTTAAACTTGAATATGTTTGTGTCCCAATGAATAGTGTTGCATTATCATTTTTTAAGAAAATCGACCTTAGGGAAATACAACATAATATAACTTGAATATGTTTATTTATTGTTCCAGAAATGAAATTCAGGTATGAGGGGGAAATATAAAAATATAGAGAAGAGAATAAAGAACATACACAACCCTTTGAGTAGAATAAAGAACATAGTCAACATACACAACCCTTCTTTGTAGGGTCCATTCCTCTAGACCATTGCTTATTAAAATGATTAAGTTCATGAAACAGAACATAAAATTGCAGATGGCACAGTTGCAGAAAGTTGAATATTTAGACACTCATGGGCATCTTCATCCTTCAAAAACGCCAAAGTATTTGACAAGGTTGATGTTATCAGATCAAATTCAATTATAATTATATGATAATCATGATAAAATTGATAAATCCTGAAAAAAAAACAGTAAAAAATCATGGCATTGATTTTGTCTTACAATACATAAGCAATCAAGGTCAAATTTAATTTAATTATGAAATGTCTCGGACAAGTGACAGTAGTTAAATTAGGTTGCAAAAGCTTGGAAAAAAGAGAATCATTAAAGATGATTAATAGTCCAAATCTATGTTTTAATTTAATCAGAGCTAAAACAGGAGCATATTATTTGCTGATTAGGCATACATTTTGGTATAGAGTCTGTCACGAGGAAAAGGAGAAGAGCATCTCCATTTGGTATCCCATGGATTGAGCACCCAGACTCATGTCCCAAGAAAATGGTTAATATTTTGTAATTAATTAATTTTGTTTCCCAACTAAGTTAATTACTTTTGTTTGTATAGCTCCACGTGTGTATAAGACAAGAAGTTATTTTACCCATTTTTTACTCTTTCTTGCTGGATTTTTCCTCTTCTCTCTTCTTATTTAAATTAAATATACATATTCTCTGTGTATATGTATTTAAAACATAAAGGTCACTTCTTTTTTATATTGGAAAACTTTTATAAAAAGCTATGTGAGAACGTGTTCGTAATTGTTTAAAAGTCACTTCTTTTTTTACAAAGATTAACACACTTTAACATCACCGACTTTTTCAAATAGAGATGACCATTACAATGTACGCAAGCAAACAATGCGCAGACACATACACCCATATCATAAATACCCATATTACGTACTAAATTAACAACAATAGTTTATCTTGAGAATTCTTCTTCATGCATGGATGGGTAGATATATATCAAACAGACATAAAAAAAAATTTAAGATGAAATAAACTTTATCATTGGATTATTCTTTTCTTAATAAACATCGCATATGATTGAATTTGATCTGATGAGGAATTATCCAAGAAACCCGATAGTAAAAAGCAAGGATGACATGGGGATGGATTCATAGTTATACATTTACAACCATAAGGAAACAGAGCAACACGACAACTACAAGGAAACATAGCAACACGACAACCACAAGGAAAGCATTTGATAGCTCATGTATTAAATGTTATTTAACCAACACAGAATGTATAAGATAGCTCATGTTTGGGCTTTCATTTAACATTTTAACTACATTAGTTTCCATGTCAATACACTATATTTCCCTGTCACCGAAACCATATGAGTGCGCCTAAATTATTATGATTTTCCTGTCAATCATTGAAATAAATGGCTTGATACACTGCAAAGCAAAACAAATAAACACACTCATGAAATATGATGGAACACAACATCAAACTGGAGGAAGCAAAACAAGTGCTTAAACAAAAAAAAATCATAAGAACAATCAATTACTTGGGTGGCGAAGCAAAAGAAAAGTGGTTCCGAATCCAAACTGACGAGATTGAGGCATGAAACTAACGAGACTGACGAGACAAGGAAAATGGTAGAGGACGACGCTGTATACGGCGGAAGACGATAGCCTCAGACGGTGACCGCCGTCGCTGCAAATAGCGGGTGAAGCTTTGCCGCTGTGTCGGAACTCCAACAAAAGGGTTAGGGCAGCGAATTTTGGGGACCACCGATAGATAATTTGGGATATACCCTCTGGTATGCAGTTTATGTCCATTCTGCAGCTTTCAAAACAAAAAAATGTCCAATTGATGACCCGCCCGGTTTTCTAAAACCCACTCCGGGTTCCGGCCCAAAAGCGGTTTAAAAGCTGTCCAAAACGACCCAAAATAAAAAATGGCTGGCAGCATCGAACCGACCCGTTATTGAGACCAGGCGACGGTCTGACCGGTCGGACCGTCCATCCTGATCCGGTTCTTAAAAGCTTGATATAAAGATCATCTAGTCGCTATTAATATGGAACAGGAAAAACTGGATAAACAGGTCACATGTCAGGATAGAACAATCCGAAATGTTGTTCTACACCAGCAAGCTTAAGATTCTCAATGAACATGGCAAACATAAAACCTTCCATGAAAGCATTAGGCCTCTTTGGTGTTCCTGCCTTTGAAATAATACATCTCATAAAGTTCTGATTATAAGTCGCAGCCATTGATATAGTTGTGAGCTCCCCATTACCATCAGAAGGCCAATCACTCTCAGACACAACAACGTCCATGTCAGCAATCCCCACCTTCTCCATTTGCCAGAAAAAACGAATATATCATAGCATCAAGCATGTTTGAATGCCCTAAACTGCCATCCTGAACCACAATATCTGTAGTAATTAACTGAGCATAGTCCAAGTGTATGTTTTGAGGGTTAGTGACAAATCCCTAAGTTTATTATATATTTTTACATTTTATTTGTGATTTTGTTATATTAATTGAGTTTAAAATGCATTACTTGTGAGAAAAAGATATTAAGAGTAAATATATTAAATTATGACTAAAAAGAGTGAAGTTGTCAAAATAATTTTAATTACTCTTAATCATTGATTTTTTTCTTAGAACATTTAATTTTTGTTTTATTGTTTTAATTATAGGTATTTGAAAAAGGAGGTTAAAACTAAAAATGGCAGTCTGGGGCTAGAATTTCAAAAATAACAGTTTACTCCCATAAATTTAGAAAATGACAGTTTAGCACATTTGAAACTACAACGTTTCTGGCAGCACAATCTAGGTCTGATTCATAGAAGAAAGCTGAGTTTTAAGAAACAAAGACACAGTGCCGCGGAGAGCTTCAGAAACTTGGGTCTTCATCTCTCTTCCTCGTCGGTGACAACTCTCTTCTTCATCGTCGCTGACGAGCTATAACTAACACCCCTCCGTCCTCACAACACTACCGATAAGATTCCCTCTTCAACCTCCATTTTCGGTGAGACAGAGGCAAGAATCAAACCAATGAGGGTAGCTACGACGGGAGAGCGAGAGCTCTGTCTTGGGCTTGGCCGCAAGTTTTAGGAGCTCATAATTGAATTGAGATCAAATCTCTATCACCTCCGACCTTCGTTTCACTTTGGCCTTCTTCTTCTTTTCATTCTGGAAGCCTGAAACAAGAGAGATCCAGTAAGGTTGGACATTTTTTAGCTTCAGCAGAGGCGATTTCGGGAGAAGAGGAGTTGAACGCCGTGATTGAGATGAGACCACCGTCTCTGTTCTTCATGCCAGAATCATTCTCACTGCCGGAGTTGCACTTTTCTTCGTTCACCACTATGATCTACCCTCACTCTTACCGTTAACTTTACCAAATTCACCGCCGTCAATTTTCTGTCCACTGAAACGTTGGAGATGTTTAGTAGGGCTATGTTGATATCTGGTAGTGGCTAAATCATTTAATCCTTTATAGTAAGAGGCAATGACATGAATTTGAAGCTTCAAGAGGGGAGTTTTACTCTTTCATTTCTTTATTTCCACATTGCATTTGTGATTACTAGGTCTTAGGATGAATTTTACAATATTGGACAGATTTATTTTGAATTATTTAGAGATTGGATATGGTTTGAACCTTTGTTAGATACTTGAAATTGTGTTTAATTATCTTAATTATCATTTATTTGTGCTAGTTAGTTATTGAAGTGATGATTTTGTGAACATTTTGTGCTAATTTCAAGGTGGCCAGGTTAGTGGATCAATGATATCAAGTATTTTCGTTGGTTAATTGAATATGAATTTATTAATTGTATTTAGAATTATTAATCTTGAATTTTCATATGGGTAGCCATTGTTAAATTAAGATTAATGAGAAAATCAAGTGGTAATACGAGGTGGCTCGGTTATTTCATTAAAAGTTAAATATGATTTTTAAGTTCATTTAATTGCTAGAGTGCTTGATCAAACTAATTTAGAGAGATTATATGTAAGGTGGCTTGGTATTTAATCAATCTAAGTTAGGTCTAGTCTAAGGGGTGGTCCTTAGAGTCAATTTTGAACGAGCATGATTAAATGTCCCATAATTATTTTAAGTGAGGATTGCTTGCTACATTGCTATGAAGGATTGCTTATTCCATTATTGATTTCCTTGTTTCTCTCATTTTATTAATTCCATCATCATTCCATTTCATATTTTAAAGAAGAAAATCCCAAAAAGAAATTAGTTTTAAAAGATCAAATTTTCCTCTTTTTATCATTTCATGTCAATCATTGCACCTAGTTCCTAGGTAATTAATATAAGACTCCTCAAGAGATGATCCGAAATTATACCATTTATTGCAATTCCTAGTTAAATTTTGAAGAGGTTATCAAGACATAAAGCACACGCCTTCTTCAGTCAGACACAAAAGGTGGTTGCAAATTAACCAAAAGAGGGTTTGCTTGTGTTGTAAGAAACCCCAGAATTCCAGACATGGCTTCCTTTGATTCATCTGAGAAGGTGGATATGAAGTACCCAATACAGAAATAGGCATCGATGTGGTCACAAAGATGCCACTTAAACAAGAAGCATCAAGTATGATTTGAAGGTTTAGCATCACATGCAGCTTATAGTTAGCCAAGTTCCCTAGTACCACCTCATTTTCGACAACAATGTAATGACATACAATGTCGTTGAGGTATGGTTGTACGTAGGTTGTGAAATAGGTGTTGACGGGTCGATGTTAGCTGCCATAGCGGGAAAATCCTTATTTCAGATGCCGAGAGTGAGATCAATTTTAGTGTTTTTAAGGGATTCAAGCACAGCTATGTCAGGGACGAAAAGTATAATCTTTGTTATGCCGTTGGTCATGAAGAGTTACACCACTTGAGTCAAAGATGGTAGGTCGTGTCCAAGTCTTTTATAGTTAACACCTATGGCAACGAATGCTATTAAATATGATTAGTTTTAATGATGTCAAATATAGATGTCAAATAAGAGCAAAAAGTTTGCATAATATACTGATCTCCTATATTGACTAACTACTATATTTAATGTTTCATATTTTGTAGATTAGTCAAGCAAAGAGAGAAGAAGATTGAAGATAGTCAAGAAAATAAAGAAGATATCTAATTAGGTTATGGAATCAAGAAGAACAAGATTAAAGAAAGAAGAACTTATAAAAACTAATGAGAATATCAAGATTTAAGCTCTTAAGAATGATACTCGTGAATACCTGATGAACTTGAAGCATTGTTTTGGTATTGTAGCAGGATATTGTAGCAGTTAGGCGCCGTAGCATTCGAGACATTGTAGCAAACCAATTTCACTGTAGCACTTCCATGAGTTTTTGGCATAAATTAGAAGGGATCTCTCGAGTGATCACTCAAGTGATGTGAAAAGATAAGAGTTTTGAAATCTCTGCTAGTTTTGAAAAGGGATCACTCGAGTGATAAGTCCAGATTGCATGATAATCATATGTTGTTTATTGATTTGTTATCTATATGATTAACCCTTTATTGTATTAGTATTCTAAGTATATTTTTAGGGAAACAATGAAGAGATCATGCAATTAGAAGAAAATTCATTTTACGGAGTGTGAGTAGTGTCCGATGTAACAATGAAGAGATCATGCAATTAGAAGTTCATCTTAGAAAAGTCATTCTAAGTATATTTTCAGGGAAACAATGAAGAGATTATGCAATTAGAGTAAAAGTCATTTTATGGAGCGTAAGGAGCGTCCGATGTAATGGCTAGTTTTTTTCAAGTACAAGGAACGGTCAAACGAAGCAAAGAAACTCTAATAGATGAATGCTTACAATGGTTATCTATTATAATTCAACTATAAATATGGAAGCATTCAAGAAGAGTTGCAGAGATGAGAACATAATGATGCAAACATGCTTATATCATGAGTCATCCTCTTCAGTCTAACTACTATATGTTCTTATCTGTTTTCTATATCATTTATTATTGAGAGTGAGATTATTTATATTGTACTTCAGTAAGTATCATACCGACTATGTGAGAGAGTTTATAAACACTTACAATTATATTTATGAGTTGATCTCAAAGTAGAGAGGCCTTGAGAGGATTGATTTCCTTACGGGAAAGCTGTAGAGAGAATTCTCGGTAAGACTTGCTACTCATAAGACTTGCATGGGTAAGCGGGAGAGAAAGGTCTTCAAGATTGCTTTACTCATAAGAATTTCCATAAAAAGGAGTGAACCTTACAGTGTGTAAGGGGGAGTAACTCTGTACGAGTTTTGTAAAAGGCTTCACAAGTATCCGACTAAACTTGTGAGTTTATAAAGGCTTTTATTATGCCCGGATAAATAAGAAGATAATGGATTGTAAATCTCAAGAGAAGCTTGAGGACTGGATGTAGGTCATCATAGATTGGATCAAACCATGATAGATCACAATTTACATATTCTCTTTCATAAGCTTTTATATTTCTAGCATATATAAATAGTTGCTTATAATTTTATATTTCCATACATACTGAGTTAATAAGATGTGAAAAGGATTTGAAAATTTTTAATTTCTCATCATACACCTAATTCACCCCCTTTTGGGTGTTAGCCAATTCTAACATTTGGTATCAGAGATTGGGCTCTTGTTTAAAGGATTTAATCGTCTCAAGAGTTTTCAATGGCTAATTTTGGGTGTTGTGTTTTGAGAAGGTTTTGATTACTGTGTTTTGCCTTCTCTAAAAGATATCGATTTTTTGTTGTGGAAAGTTAGAATGACATATTTTATAAAATCATTTGATTATGATATATGGAATGTTGTTACAAATGTTTTTTTTATTTCAAACCAAGAAAGGATTGGACAGAAGAAGAGAAGAAAAATATTTTCTTTGAATACTTGAGCAATGAAAATTTGTATAGTGCTTTAACTGAAAGTGATTTTAAGAATATTAAAGCTTGCTCTAATGCCAAAGATATATGTGACACTCTTGATTCTATGTATACTTCCAAAAAGTGTATTGAAGTTGAAAGTGTTGATAGTTCATGTGAAACTACAAGCTGCGCATCTATGATCCATGGACAATTGGAAGTTGATGGTGAAGAAGGAGAAATCATAGAACACTTCTATGATACAGTCAACATGAATAGACAAGAATAAGATGATTCCCGAAGAGAGTTCATTGTACACGGACATGGAAAATCACTCTCTGGAGCTCAAGATGAAGTTAAGGTAAAAAGCTCTAATTCTTCTTGTGCATTTAAGAGAAATGATTCTGAAAGTTTGCATAGAATTGTTTTCCTACAAATTAATGATTCTGTTAAGAAAAACAAAATTTTTTCAAATATGCTGGAAAATTTACTAAGAAGAAAGAACGTTTAAATGAAATCCATTCGAGTTCTTACTCTCATGACCAACATAATACTTGCATAAAGTCTCATATTACATATCTTCATACAATCTGCAATATTGTGGTAAGTTCGGTCATATTTCTCACACATGCTATATTAGAAGAAATTCTAATGTGAGAAATAAAAATGTTTAGGTTTCGAAAGGTCATATAAAGTCTAATATTAACAATCAAAGACCTAAGTATATGTGGTTACCAAAATGTCTATCTAGTACTTTGTGTATGCATAATGATTTGAAAAGAAATGGACATAAGGGTACAGAGAAGATGAAGAAAAAGCCAAGAGTTTCTCATGCACCAATAAAGAGGTTCATATCACCTATATCAAAAAAGAGAACTCTTGGAGCATCCATTGTTGGAGCTACAAAGCATGATCACAAAGAGAAGAAATGGATAAAGGAAATATGTACCTCTTAAACTAAGGGCTACCATAGAGTACCATTAAACTACATTGAGGAGAACAAGAAAAAAAGGATCTCTCAAGCATCAAGTAAAATACTACTGGAGTCTAGATTCTTTAAGAAAGGTTGCCGACACCTAAAGTAAGGGATTCAAACTATTAACATTACAAAAAGATGCATTGGGTGAACAAAGGCAATCCTCCAAATACTTAAGGTAAAAGTAAAACAAAGGTAAAACCTCTTATACTATCATTTTTAATATCTATTGAGGTTTATACCTTGTTACCTTAGGAATGACATTGCACATATGTTTTTATAATCTCAAGAAAATCCATTCATAAAGAAGATGCAATGTTCAATAGTTTAACTCTTTATGCATATATGCATAATTCAAAAGAAAATATTTTTATGCATAAAGTCATGTATAATTCATTATGCTCAATTTCTTCAAATTGATTATATTCTTAGAGCATGTGAATTATGATTCCTATAAGCTAACCATAAGTAGATCCGAATAAACCTGGATACCAAAAGAAGAAAAGATCTATATGCTTTTGTAGGAAGAAGAAAGGAATGCTCTGTTTACCATAATTAAAATAGGGATAAATAGAGGGTACGTGAACTCTGAGTGAAAACTCGAGTTCATATCAAGTTGAGACACAAAACTCGAGTTTCAGTGGCAAACTCGATTTCATATTTTGAAGTTTCAGAGGGAAATTCGAGTTCAGGAAGAAACTTGCAGAAAAACTTAATTCATAGGCATGTGTTACTCAAGTGATCTTGAAAAACTTGAGTACAAAGATGCAAGGAGATGGAAATTAACTTGGGCGTTTACAAGTTACACTCAAGCCAGGTATGCTGTATCAGTATGTAAAACTTTCTACAGAACTCGAGTTCTTAGAAAAAACTCGAGTTCGTATGAACTCAACCGTCACACTTGTCCTTCCCAACTCAATTTGAGTAGTAAAAACTTGCTCATTACTGCATACAATTAGCGATCAATTTATAGTTTTCAAAATGTTTTTAGATTGCTAAATGTACAGAAAATAGAATTGTGCATAATCTTTCTGTGCATTGGAAGTTTGAAATAAATATTTTAAAAACTTGCTTAGATTTCAATCCATGTTATTAGTGCATACACATGATTTGAAAATTATTCATATTTTGTCTGCATTCAAATCAATTTCAAAATTGGAAGTTCATATTTTATATATTGAAAGTAAGAAATACTTCAAATTTATCTACTAGAGTATTTCCCCATCGTTGACATATTGATCATTGATCTTAAATGTGTTATCCAATGCTTAAACTCCTTAATCTTTATTCTCTAACATGTTACACCTCATGTCTAATAAGTTAACCATCTATATGAGTTTCAAGTCTATTCATAGAAAAGAATTCAATTCATGAAAAGCCTTGTTCCTAAGGCATCCTTATTGGTTAAGTTATTCCAAGCATTATGAGTGCTCATCAATACATTGAATTTTAATACATTAGCTATTATAATGGAATCACTTATTGATTTTAGAACTCTAGTTATTTGGACTAATGAGTATGTGCTTTATCGTCCATAAATCATTATACTCATTTTATTGATCAAATGCATTAGTATTTATCTTCATCCATGTTCGAGTAATTAGAGCCATATACTTAAAGTCTTACCTTGAATGTTCATATATTTCATGACACAACTCTAAGAGGCAAGATTATTTTTTGATCATTAGCAAAGTCATTGTGTTTATATATGTCTATCAAGTTGAGTCTTTTTTACTAATTTATCTTCCATATGACTTTTGCTCTTGGGAAAATTCTCAAACATGTTATCTTAGTTGTTCTTTAAAAGAGAAGCTTTTTGGTACATATATATAGTTAAACTATTGACTTTCACAATTTGTAACATGAGCATTGATATTTAATAAACTTCATAAATGAGTTTTCATGCATTTAAAACCTTAAAGTCATAATGTATATTCATGATTCAAAAGAATGTTTGATATTTTGAAACAATTTACATATTTCATTCTTGAAAAACTTAATTTCATTCATGATCTTTTATTTCATAAAAGTTGGTTATTATGGATAGATTCTCTACTCTCTTTGATCCAACTCAATGACATATTTTCTATATAAAATGTATTTACAAACTATCATTGATCATTGAATATCATTATTCTTGATATCATTTGTTTGTTACCCTTTATAATTCAATAGCTTGAATTTATTGGGTAAAATTATATTTTAGTCTTTGTTGCTTAATTAAGGGAAATATATTGGCTGCAACATTCAAAGCAACAAATCTCTATGCCAATACAAAGAAACATTAAGCATATTGTGATAAAAATATGAAATAGAAGCTCAACTCAGTAAGAGCTTCCTGGAGACAACATGAATATACATAAGAGTGCATAGCGAAAGTGTGGTGAACTGGATTTCATGGATCTATTATCATCTTGTCAAATCCAAATGAACATTTCTAAACCCTCTCTCTTTATATTTTGTGAATACTTTGTATATCCTTGATTATGAAAGCTTTATTGAAAACAATTTTTATTTGCATTTCATTAAACATAAAATTACTTTCAAATAGCGGGAGAGAAAATTATTTTCTTGACATATTTATTTTGATTAATGAGGAGAAAGACATTTCTAATTTGTTTTCATTTTTAATTCTCCACGAGCATTTCTTCCTTAGAATTCAAATTTTTTTGCTGATGTCAAATAGGAGGGGAGAGACAAGAAAAATATGTTACATTCAATTTGTGTAGTCATATTTACACATATTTTTCTTTAAGGATTTGCCATCATAAAAAAGGGGGAGAATGTTAGATATGATTAATTTTAATGATGTCAAATAAGAACAAAAATTTTGCATAATATACTGATCTCCTACATTGACTAACTACTATATTTAATGTTGCATATCTTGTAGATTAGTCAAGCAAAGAGAGAAGAAGATTGAATATAGTCAAGAAAATAAAGAAGATATCTAATTAGGTTATGGAATCAAGAAGAACGGGAATGAAAAAAGAAGAACTTGCAAGAACTAATGAGAATATCAAGATTCAAGCTCTTAAGAATGATACTGGAGAATACCTAATGAACTCGAAGCACTGTTTTGGTATTGTAGCAGTAAGACACTATAGTAAATGACATTGTAGCAGTCGAGACACTGTAGTACTCATGCATTGTAGCAACTCGAGTTCACTGTAGCACTTCGGCGAGCTTTTGGCAGAAATTAGAAGGGATTACTTGAGTGATCACTCAAGTAATGTGAAAAGATAAGAGTTTTGAACTCTCTGCCAGTTTTCAGAAGGGATCACTCGAGTGATGAGTCCAGATTGTATGAAAATCATTTGTTGTTTATTGATTTGTTATTTATATGATTAATCATTCATTGTATTAGTATTCTAAGTATATTTTTAGGGAAACAATGAAGAGATCATGCAATTAGAAGAAAAGTAATTTTACGGAGCGTGAGGAGCGTCCGACATAACGGCTAGTTTTCTTCAAGTATGAAGAACGGTCAAACGAAGCAACAAGACTCTAACAGATAAATGCTTACAACGATCATCTACTATAATTCAACTATAAATATGGAATCATTCAAAGAAGTGTTGCAGAGATGAGAACACAAGGATGCAAACATGCTTATATTATGAGTCATCCTCTTCAGTCCAACCATTCTCTGTTCTTATCTATTTTCTGTATCATTTATCATTGAGAGTGAGATTATTTGTATTGTACTTCAGTAAGTATCATACCCACTCTATGATAGAGTTTATAAACACTTACAATTATATTTCTGAGTTGATCTCAAGGTAGAGAGACCTTGAGAGATTGATTTCCTTACGAGGAAGCTGTAGAGAAAATTCTCGGTAAGACTTACTGCTCATAAGACTTGCACGGGTAAGCGGGAGAGAAAGATCTTCAGGATTGCTATGCTTGTAAGACCTGCCGTAAGGGGGAGTAACTTCGTAAGAGTTTTGTAAAATGCTTCACAAGTGCCTGACTAAACTTGTGAGTTTGTAAAGGCTTTTCTTGTGCTCGGATAAACAAAAAGATAGTGGATTAAAAATCTCATGAGGAGCCTGGGGACTGGACGTAGGTCATCGTAGATTGAACCGAACTAGGATAAATCATAGTTTGCATCTTCTCTTCCCTAAGCTTTTATATTTCCAGCATATATAAATAGTTGCTTATAATTTATACTTCCATACATACTGAATTAATAAGATGCGAAAAGGATTTAAAAGTTTTTAATTTCTCATCGTACACCCAATTTACCCTCCTTTTGGATGTCATCCCGTTCTAACAAATGCTTCAGCTCTTGCTGCTAAAGTACATAAGGCAATAATTACTTGAATCAGAGTCGTCGTCTTCATCATTCTATACTAAAAAACCCCTACCAAAAAAGTGGTTAGTGTATTTTATAGTCTTACGAACATTGAATCTTTTGTATTGTTTTAACTGGTCTGAAAATTTATGGTAAGAAAATTGTACACTTGGTGGCAGTATTATTAATAAAATTAATTAACTTCAATAATTGATTGCATATTATATAACTATATAAATAAATCCTTAACTGTTGGAAAACTTGACATCACAAGCCATCTTTAATTAATTAAATATAGATTTGCTTCCTTTAGTTGTACAAATCACACGTCTAAAACTCTTCATTTTTTAAAAAATTAAAGCCTTATTTTTGTTTGTTTATCAATATAAAATTTTTGCGTGGAGAAGGGGTTGAAATGCTACAATAAAGAGTTAAAGACTACTACAAAAACAGAAAAGAAAAGGGGAAAAAAATATAAGCCTTGCGTTTCTCTAAACCAACTATACACAAGAACAAGAAAGGAATTCAAAAAATTTACAGACTTACTGATTTAATGGTATTGTTTGCATAGAAGATGAACTACTCTCAATGACTATTTTTCAAGGTTTTAAAACTTAAACCGGTCGGGGTATTGAGTCAAGAATCAGTGGGTCAGATCGGAGTCAATCTGGAGCTAAACCAGTGAAGAATTGAATATTTTAGGCTTATTAATATGAAATTTTAAAAAAAATTTAAAAAAATTATTTTTTTAAAAAAATAAAAAATTACCGGACCGGGTCAATCATCGAACCGGCCTGGTTCACCGGCCGGTTAGCCGGTTCCCAGGTCGGTCCGGGTTTCAAAGCCTAGCTATTTTTATGCAAAACAATGCAAGTGCTGCTATTCTGAAAAATTTCAAAATTTGGAAAATTTGATGATTGCATAGAAACAATTTTAAACAAATTTTAAGAGTAAATTGATGGAATGTTTGAAAATTTCCCAAATTTAAGCTTATACTTGTGGAATGCTTTAAATGAGTTGAAGTTTTGGACTATTTGTCAAGATTGTTCGGATGATCCTATAATATGAATTACTGCTTAATATTTTATATTAAATATGAAATTTAGATTAATATGCATTGATGAGTATATTATATTGATGAAACAAGTTATTCAAAAAAAGTTTATTTAATAAAGCACAATTGGAATTAACTTTATTTTAGATGTTTTTGTTGAAAGGATTTGTGGCAAATTAGGTTATATGCCTTTGTTTCAAACTTTTAATTTCATAATAATCTTTAGAATTCTTTGAAGCTTTTGATTTATTTCATACAATTTAGAAAAATGATTATGGCACTTCATAAAATGAGTTTAAGCCTTTCAAGCTTACTTGATTGATGTTATTCCCTTTTGAATCCTTTTTTTAGCCTATTTGAAAGACCAATTAAAGATTATTATTGAAAAACCTAACATCTACCTACCTTAGTCAATGTGAAAAACCATGATTCCCTTACTTTGAGAAAGATGTTAATTGATTGGGTTATGAAATGTGGTGATGTTGTGCAAAGTTTTAAATAATTGGGAATAGAGTGTAGAAAGTAAAGGAGTTCACAATGTACAAAAATCAAGCCAAAATATTCAAAAAAATATGTGTATAGAAATAAGAAAAAAAATATTTACAAAGAATACTTGATATGAAAAAGATCAATTTGGTTTAAGTCTGGATAGTATGTTTTATGAGAAAAGGAAGAAAACCCTTGAGTATATTAATCTATATTAAGGTATTTATTGGTTATTCTTTACCTTTTCTTTTGAAAACATTAACCACCGGCCCTATTACAAGTTGAAAAAGTTCATTTGATTAAGTCAAGCTGAGTGAATTAGAAAAAAAGAGGAAGGAATTAGAAGATGATAAAATTGTTTGTTTGAATATTGATATATGATTTGAAGTGCTCATTTTAACTTTGGTATAATTCTTTGAACAACTGATGATGATAAATTTATTCATGCAGAATTGATGAGTAATTCATTAATTCAGTGAGAATAAAAGTCTTTGCTTGGGGATAAGTAAATGTTTAAGTTTAGAGGTATGTTAACTCTTAGAAATTGATAATATTCCAGCATATTTTTTTCTCCTTTTACCTATTTTTGAACTCAAAATGTGCATAACAAAAATTTTATAGAAGAAAATGTGCATGTCAAAGTATAAAGCAAAATGTCAAAGAATTTCTTATTTTATCCTATAGGTTTTGTGATTAAATTAAGGACTTGTGCATCCCATCTCTTGTAGGGGATAGAGACAAATTGAAAAGCTTTTCAAGAATCAAGGAACAAAGCTTGCATCAGCAAAGATCAAACAAAGGCCAGCTCATGAAACTAGGAAGAAAGCTACTGTGTTGTTGGCTTTAGCCAACAATACATGTGATGATGCAAACAAGACTTAATAAGGAAGAAGCTTACTGTGTCATATACTTTGGCCAGTAACACGTTAGCTGAAGCTAACGTGGATATGAATTTACTATGTCACATGCTTCAACCAACAAAATGTGTGCCAAAGCCAATGACAAAAGCACAGCTATATGTTTCACTTGCTGAAACTGATTCATAGGGTTTTTATTGAAGGGTTGAGCCTAAAATCACTCATTCTAAACTTCTTGGATGAATTTTGAGCAAGGAGACACCTTGGAGAGGAGCTTTTGGAAAATTTTGGAGCTTAGGTGGTGGTTTTAAAAGAGATTTTGTGACTTCTACCTTGGTTTCATTGCTTTTCTTCTCTTTTCTCTTTTTCTATGATGTATTTAGTTGTTATGCTTAGTTTTTTTGTCCATTTGAATAAGAGTAGCTAAGCATTTCTCTTCTAGCATTATTTTGAACCTCTATATAGATTGAAACTTTGTTATTATCTATTTTCTAGCATTTAATGAAGTGTTTTGTGTTAATTTTATTTTATGCTTAATGCCTCTAAGTGCTTGATCACCATTTCGTTGATTTGTTGAATGATATGATACTTGAGAGGGATTATCTTGTTTAAAGAACTTGGATAAAGTCATACTAGTCTTAAAATTCATGTTTGAATGGATAGTTTGTTGATAGGAAAGAGATTTACCTATTGACATGGTATTGTTATTATAAGATTAGGTCTCAATGACTATTTTCATTAGTTTGTTGCAAGAGATTGAATGAATTCTTTAAAAATAGATGTTGGTTTTGACTTGATAAAGCTTTTCTGATAGTTTTGAATCTTAGACAAACACTTGATTTTTCATTAAAGTTAGTTAAGAGGGACTTAATTAGTCTCATGAAGTATAGAGGGGAGAAGTGATCATAGAGCCTCATTTTCTTGATGTTAGTATCAAATTTTATCTTGCTTGGTCAAATTTACCTTGTTTCAAAACAAAATTTTTTTTCACAAATTGAAATATTCAAAATGACTTTTCCCAACTTAATCAAGAGCATAATTACATTAGTTAGCCCATTTTTGCCTTAGTCATCGTGGCGACGACAACTTTTTATACTATTGACGACTTGTGCGCTTGCGGTAAGCTAAATGACAAACAAGTAAATGGCTGCTACAAGCTCTATTCCTTGATTCTTAAAAAGCTTCCCAATTTATCTATATCCCCCTACAATAGAGAGGATCCATAAGTTCTCAATTTAATCACAAAATATTTGGGATAAAGTAAAAAATTCTTTAACTTTTTGCTTGATACTTTAACATGCTCATTTTTTTCTATAAACTTCTTTTGATGCACATTTTAATTTTAAAAATAGGTAAAAGTAGAAGAAAATGTACTAGAATATTATCAATTTCTAACAATTATGAGCAAATTCTTGGAGTTTATTTATATGAGAACTCCTCATGTGATTATCTGTTTCCTTTAATGTAAATTTTCCCAATAAATTGCTTGACAAGTTACTCATTATCAGTTTGCCATATTTCATATATATGAGGAGACTTTCACTAAATTGGATGTTAAAACCTTTGAGGTAAATATGTCCACAATATACTTGGTCATTAACGAGTTTCCTTTTCCAAGATACTCCCCTGTTGCTTAATTTTGAGATATATTAATTAATTTGATTCTTTTATCGGCATATTTAACTAATTTGATTATATTAAAAAAGTTAGCTAATTATACTAGACATGACATATTTTTCTTAAAACATCTCTATTATTGTCCTTCCATCCTTCTCCTAAATGAGGGGGAATGAAGTGTTAATAAGAGTAATTTTAAAAAAGATTGAAAAATATGAGACATTGGTCTTATATTTAGGATCAAGATCAACTTTTAAATTAGGTCATTCATTAAGGACAGAAAGAATAAGAACAATATAATTTATGATCAATAAATCGCATATTTTCTTACTAAGGCAATAATAAATCATAAATACTTGATACATACATACATATGTATGTGTGTATATGTATGTATATATATGTATACACATATATACATACATACAATACACACATATATGAATAATCCTATGAATAATGGCTGTGAACAATACTGTTGAACAACAACACTATAGTGATATGCTTGTTTGTTTGAATCGGACTTATGTATAAGTCTGATTCACGTAAATCGAGATAAACCTTCTTCACATATTTATTTCGTAGACCGTAAAGTTACCTCGTAGACCGTGAAAGCTACATCATATTCTATAAATCACGATTGAAAAGCACTTATGGAGGCTATCCAAACAAGCAAAATAAACAGTCCTCTGCTATCCAGCTGCGCTTCCTCCTTGTTCTCCATTCACCCGTAGCTTTTTTCTATCACTTCTATTGCCTTAGCCTCCTTCTATTTTAAATCAAATTAAAACACTACCTTTTCGCCCCCCGGGGGAGTGGCAGATGACGCAGTATGGGGAAAAAATGAAATTTAAATGGAAGATAACGTTAACCATAATAATAACATTTAATATTTTATCTCTTATTTTTTTAATTTTTAATTCTTGTTATTTATTTATTCTTCACCGGTACAAAAATCACTTTTAAGACCGGTTAAAAATGATATTTTAGACCGGTTCTGGATCAGGTCTTGATACAGCCGGTCTAAAAAGTATTAAACTTTTTAGACCGGTTAAAAAACCGGTCTAAAATATGAACTTTTAAGACCGGCTCTACAACAACCGGTCTTAAAGTTTAACTAAGAAACAAGTAGGGAAATTTCTGTATAAAAAAATAACAATTTAAGACCGGTTTTAAGAATAACCAGTCTTAAATATGAATTTAAGACCGGTTATTAACAGAACTAGTCTTAAAAGTTTACTTATTTTAAATATATATTTAAGACCGGTTATTAAGAGAACCGGTCTTAAAGTTTAATATTTTAAGACCGGTTCTCTTAATAATCGGTCTTAAATTCATATTTAAGACCGGTTATTCTTAGAACCGGTCTAAAAATTTTGTTTTGTTTTTTTTTTCATTTTATTTGTTTCAATCTTACCCAGGCCAGTAAGCCATATTCAACAACTTCCCCCTTGTGCCACATTACATACACATGCATATATGTATATATTGACAATCAGAAGCAGTGACAACATCATTTTTATTTCCAGAAACAATTGGTATTTCTCATAATGCAAACTTGCTCCAAATATAGAATCATGAAGCCTAAAATCCTTATTAGTTCCCCTTTCCCTCTTTTGTTAAATATGACCTTAGTTATCGTAATCGGTATGAACCTATAAATGTCAGTCTGTTCAAGGGAAAAACACTTGGCCCTTACAATCATCGACTCTCAACAATCAAAGAATGAACATTATGAAAAAAAATCATTGAAAAAAAACACATTCAATTCCAATGACTACCTATAACACATGATCAACTTATTCAATTCTCAGAAACAGTACAATATTAACAATTGATAATTATCAGGAATTTTGAACCACAGCAACACAATTAAACAATGATAGCAATAACTTAAGCAACACAATTATGTAACAATTTTCTAATCAGCCATTCATAAGCATACATGCCAGGAAATTTGACACAATAACTTAAGCAATCCAGAGACTATGAAAACTAGCAATTATCAGTACCCTGATCCTCAATTAATCAAATCACACCAGTTCAGGACACCGTTAATTAAGCTTCACCAATTAATTTCCATCAGAGTAAATTTCATTTTTTCTCCATTTCTATTTTAACTAGCATTCCTATCATGGATGCTAGTTATAACAAAATAA
The DNA here is from genome assembly GCA_037074505.1 of Albizia julibrissin. NCBI lineage: Eukaryota > Viridiplantae > Streptophyta > Magnoliopsida > Fabales > Fabaceae > Albizia > Albizia julibrissin. Next base: position 9,884,118 of record CM073482.1, on the reverse strand, counting down.
TACATTTGGTCATTAATATAAGACCTAATTTACTAATTTTGAGAGATTAAATAAGCTAAATAAATAATTTAAAGTATATATATTTATTATTTTTCTCCAAAATATTTTACCTTTTTTCTCTAAACTATATATACACATAAGCATTTTAGAGAGTGATCATATAATAGGTGCTATAATTAAGTAATTTATTTATATTTTTTAATTTTTTTAAATTATTAGTCAACTGAATCTTACATAAAGCACTAAAGGTAGTAATATAGAAATAAGAAGCTGAAGAACAATGAAAACATTTACGGTGTATTTCTCCATGAACTTTCACTCATTTTTTTGCATATGAATTCTTTCATTCATTACATTGTTTTCGCCAACAAAATAAATAAACTATGCGAACAGCGTATCAAACCTAGACTTGATTCCGTACAAACAATGAGATACACACAACAATGGATTTCTTGAATAATTTGGTTGAAGGAGCATTCCTATTTTAATTTCTAGTTCAATTATAGTACAGATTATATTCTTGGACAGATAGTGAATACACAATGTCTATTTATACAGAGCATTGAGACAGGGGACATTACCTGTTTGAAGTAACTTGGACTGTGGCTTGAGGCGCAGGAGGAGAGGGGCAACAGTGGCCCTTCACGATGGTACTCACAGTGACTTCTTTGCAGCAACGGCAAGTACGAACGGAGAAGGAGAGAGTTTCAAATGCCGACAACAGAATATGGAAAAGAAGGTGGAAGCGGCAGCGGCGACTGGAAGGGTGGCAGGAGAATACGGCGGAATATCACCTACTGCGTTGGACTTGAGCAGTTCGCGACGGTGGAAGCAGAGGGGTAAGTGAAACGTAACTGATGAAATGAACATTCGCGGCTGATCTAGGTTTGAATATTTAAGACCGGTTATTTAAATAACCGGTCTTAATAATTACTTTTAAGACCCGTTATTCAAATAACCGGTCTTAAATTATTGAATTTTAAGACCGGTTATTCAAATAACCGGTCTTAATAATAAAGTAATTTTTTTATTCATTCTAATAATTTATTTTTCAGACCGGTTGTTTAAATAACTGGTCTTAAATTATTGACTTTTAAGACCGGTTATTTAAAAAATCGGTCTTAATAATATCGTGTTTTTTTATTCATTTTAATAATTTGTTTTTAGACCGGTTGTTTAAATAACCGGTCTTAAATTATTAACTTTTAAGACCGGTTATTTAAACAACCGGTCTTAATTTGTTTTTGAGACTGGTTGTTTGTATAACCGGTCTAAATAAGATTTGTTTAGACCGGTTTTTTAGACAACCGGTCTAAAACATTGCTTTTAATTATGGAATTGTCACCGTGTGTTTCTTTTAGACCTTATCCGCAATAACCGGTTTAAATAATGCGGTCTAAAAATGCTATTTTGCACTAGTGCTTTCAATTTAAAACTAAGATATTTATGATGAACTCCCCAATTAATGTTCTAAATTGATATCTTATAAAATCTAAATTTGTAATGATGATTCCCCAAATATACTAAAATTTATTTTAAATTTGATTAAAATTAAAATGGGGAATCATTAGTATAGTAGATATTTATACAAGCTAGCTAGAGACAATTCCAGAAAACGTGGAGAGAAAGAAGCATGAATTAGAAGACAGGGAACCATGGTGGCGCGGCTTTATGTTTGCATTGTACGTGTCGTTTTATGAAATCCTTCAGTCTTTACTCTTTAACGTTGTCAATACTTTCCGTTCGTAACCCGGCATTAGCATTTTTTAACAAAATTCTTTGCATTTGAGTTCGAAATATCAGGTTAGACTCGACGTCATTTGGTTTAGTAAGGTTGGTTGTGTTGTGTCTGCACGACTTATTTAGAAAAAGTAGTACTTTTGTCGTTTAAATGAAAAAAGTAGGACTTTCTTTCTTTCTTTTTTCTTTTTTCTTTTCCTGTTAGACAGAGACATGCTCTATTAGGTGCAATATTGTTTGAGGCACATGCGTCTATCAAATGCTGAAACCTCTTCTAACGAGTATTTGAAACCTGATAAATGTAACCCAGTTAATAAATTAATGCTTCCTTTGATCTTAATATATTTACCTAATTTGATTAGATTAAAAAAGTTAGTTAAATTAGTTAATATGATACATATTTTCTAAAATACTATAGTCATCGTCCTTAATTCCCTTAATTCCTTCTCCACCCTGATTATTGTTAAGGTAGCATCAATAGAGGTAAATTAAAAAAAATTGAAAAATATAAAAATTATATCTTATATTTAGGATCAATATGAATTCTTTAAATATGTCTTATATTAAGAACTGGAGAAATACTTTCTTAGTATAATCGTTATAGCTATGCAAATGAGTTAGGCCTGCCGTGCAAAAAATGGTAGATGGGGTTGAAAATTCTAACCCATTATTTAAGGTGTGTTTGGAATCACGTTTGCACCATAGTCATTTTTTGGCTTTTTGTAATATTTGGATCAATTTTTTTTTTTCAATTAGACTTTTAAAGAAAAAGCTAATTTAAACTATGAGCCAAAATATCATGTTTTTCGTTTTCCCATCATAAAGAGAGAAGAAGTTTTTATCATGAAAAGAGAAGAAATTAAATATCTTATAAAGGAAAGATTTTGGGTTCCACCTTCTTTTTCAAAAATTCAATTCAAACATAAATTATATTATACAATATAACTTTTACTCTATCTTATATTTATAAAATTCATATTAAAAAAATTATTTTTACTACAATTAATCCAAATAAATTCTTAAAAGCTGGCCAATTCCGTCTTGTCTAACCCGAAAGCACGTTAGCTCACCTAGCCTATAGGCTGACTTTTTAGTTTGCGTTTGTTTTAAGCATAGCCTTTTTTTTTAGGTTGGAATTTGGTTGTATGTTTGATTTTAAGTTACAAAAGTTTATAATTCAATTAAAAAATTATAAAAAAAAAGAAAAGAAAACGTTCTAATAGGAGAAATTAAGCATCAACCAATATAAACGAAAACTAAGCAGAGACAACTACCAATCTAATAATGAGAAATTTTATAACTAGAAATATGAATCATCAACCAATATAAAAGATGAACAGTACATTTCACCTGAGCAAAAAAACACATAAAGTTCCCATATAAACCTACTTGATCTTATCGTGCCTGGGGATCATCAAGTACGACTTCCAATGCAAAAGAGGGAAAATTGGATAAACAGGTCTCATGTCTGGATAAAACAATCCAAAATGTTGCTCTACACCAGCAGGCTTTAGATTCTCATTCAACCTGGCAAACACAAAACCTTCAATGAAACTATTAGGTCTCTTTGGTGTTCCTCTCTGTGAAGCAATGCGTCTCACAAAGTTTTGATTATAAGTAGAAGCCAATGATACAGTTGTGAGGTCCCCATTACCATCAGAAGGCCAACCACTCTCAGAAACCACAACTTCCACGTTAGCAAATCTAGCATTCTCCATTGCCCAATAAAACGAATCAATCATAGCATCAAGCAAATTGGAATACCCAAAACTTCCGTCGTCTTGAACCACAATATCTGTAGCATTAAACTGAGCATAATCCAAACGTATGTTTCTAGGGTCAGACGCATATGCAAAATATGGATACAAATTAACTAAAAGAGGGTTTGCTTGTGCCGCAAGAAACCCCAAAATCCCAGTCATGACCTCTTTTGATTGGTCTGAGAAAACAGAATGTGAAGGAGGAAATGAGTTTACTAAGACAGTCGTAGCCACGCAGGTTGTCATAGAAATACCTTTCAGATTCTGAGCATCAAGTAGGGTTTGGAAATTCTGCATCACTGGAAGGATATAGTTAGCCAAGTCTCCAGGGACCAGTTCGTTTCCGGCGACTATGTGCTCGAAGACGATGTTGTTGAGGTAGGGTTCTACGTAGGTTTTGAACCACGTGCTGACGGGTTCCATGCTGGCGGCCATAGCCGGCAATTCCTCGTTTAGGATGCCGAGAGTGAGAGCGATGTTTGTGTTTTTGAGGGCATCAAGAACAGCAATGTCCGGGTCGAATAACCTCATTTGAGTTATGGCGTTTTTCTGGAATAGTTTCACCACCTCGGACGGAGGTGGAAGGTTGTCTCCTAGTCTTCCATAGTTAACACCTACACCAACACCAACACCAACACCAACCAATGTATCTGCTTTTTCTCCTAAAGCACACAAAGCAAGAGCGATTTGAATGATCAATAACATCATCGTTCTGCTCAAAAAGCCCTACAAACACACAAGAAATTGTCACTAATCCCTTCACTTTGTATATATAGAACCCCTCTGATCCACTACCTTTGATTATTTGTTTTTTTTTATGTCAATAATTTGCTTTACTCATCAGTTTCCCGTATAATTCATATAAAAGCGGAAACTTTCCCTTTATATGCTCGGTCATTAAGGAGTTTCCTTTTCCAAGGTAATAACAGTAATCTCACCATTGTTTAATATATATATACTACTTTCAGTGATAAATATATAAAATCTAATTGACATTTTTTAAGATATTAAGAAAATTAATTAAATTATTTTAAAAATATTTATGTTTTTTTTTCAAAACTATATTGCCTAATTTATTTTTTTGGATACAATATTTTGATTAACTTATAAATTAATATATAATTGAATGATGCACTACAAATGATATGATTAAGTTACTTATTTAGTTTCCTAAATTTTTTCAAAAGATGTCAATTTGGTTTTATATTTAGGATCAGAGGTAATATACATACACACATATAAGTTGATATGAAAAATATATATGGGTCCAAATTAAAAATGGTTATAAAAAATATTTATGGAAGGGGAATTAACTAGCGAGAGACAATCCCAGAGAACGTGGCGGGAATCATCCATGAATCTTCAGACATTAAGGAACCGAGGTCATGGGCTTTATGTTTGCTTGTATCTTGTCATTATGTTCTTCAATGATATTCGTTACCCTTTACCATTGTCAATATTTTCCGTTTGTACCCAGGCATTAGCATTTTTAACGAAATTCTTTATATATGAGTTCAAAATCCCCCTCTGATCTTTAATATATGATTTAATTAGAGAGTTGACGATGTTTATTGCATATTTCACATTTTTATCCATCTTTCTCAAATTGACCCTATTAATATTCTCCCAACAATTATATATAAAAGTAGGAGAGGGAGGGAGAGAACTAAAAAAGATAATTAGAATACTTTATAAAAAAACATATAATATTTACTAATTTAACTAATAACCTTAATATACTTATATTACTTAATTAGGTCTTACATTAAGGGACATATATAGAAATATCATGTTAGAAAACTAAGCTGTTTATATAGTGAAGGACTAAATTTGTGAGATAATGAGAATCAAACAAATTTGATTAATTATGAGAGTGAATGACTAAATTTTATATATAAAGTCTTCATAACCCAACTAATCAAGGAGATTATATTTTACAATTTTTTTTTTCATATTCATGAATCCAATTAATTTATCCATCTCAAGAAGTGAAAGAATTTTCATTTATATAACCACGGAGAATGATCATAATATACCAATATATAGGATTTTGGGCATACATGGAATTTGATTGACTCACAAAAATATCTACATAAAACCAAAGCATTGATGTGGACACCGAATATGTTATACATCAAATTCACCATAGGTAGCAACAAAACTAGAAAAAAAAAAGAGAGAGGAAGTTATAAGGTAATAAAAGAGGAAGAAGTTTCCCTAAATCTCTTGTGCTCAATTATTCACAACTAAACTCCTCGTGTGTATATTGTATTGGTTCATCAATACAACTATATAATTGGTGCATATCACAGTTATTGACCCAATTTTTCTATTATTTGTAGTTTGACCCTATTGGGGGTTGGGTATTAATCAACCGTGATGAATTTCAAAACAATAAAAGGACGGCACATAAAATTTGGTTAATGACTTAAAGTACACGTATACATGCCTTTTTGCCCCAATTAACTATATACCCAATTAATGGTATACTAAAATTTTCTTATGATAAACATGAGGCCTAGCACAGTTGTTATTTAACTGGGTTTTTTAAGTATCTAGTTAGGGGCTAGGGGATTAGTCATTGCTAGCTGCCGGTGGTGGATACCCTAGGCCAAAAAAAAAATATTCTTATGATTGTACCAAAAAAAATAATATAAAATTCTCTTATGAGCTATCTATATGTGTGTGGCCGTGTGGGGACCATAATTCACTTATTAGTTACTATTTAAATTAGATAAAATTGATAATTAAATACTCACCATTGAAATTAAAAGTATTGAAATGCCATAAAAATGAAAAAAGGAATTTGTTTCAAAGACTTTGAAAAATAAATTATCTTGACCTAACTAACCTATGTTTCATAAGATTATACTCAAGATACTTATAATTTATTCGTATTAAGTTACAGGTTATAAGCATCGATAATGCATGCTTGAAGAAGCACACTTTGAATACATATTTAAAGGGGGGAAAAGGATAAATAGGCTGCCTGGTAATTGGATTGAAGAGTCCAAAGTTTTGCTTCAAACCAGGAGGCTTTTGATTCTCATTGAACATTGCAAAAATGTAACCAGGAATCACAGCGTCAGGCCTCTTTGGTGTTCCATTCTGTGTAATAATTCTCTTTGCAAAGTTCTTATTATAAGTCGAAGCCAATTCTGGATTCGTTATATTACCATTCCCCCCAGAAGGCCAACCAGACTCAGACACAACCACTCCCACATTATTCACTCCCACTTTCTCCATTGACTAGAAAAATGCATCAAGCATGTTCGTATACCCTAACGGTCCGTCCTGAACCACCACGTCAGCCGCCGTGAACTGAGCATAATCCAAGCGTACGTTTACAGGATCGGATGCATAAGCAAAGTAGGGATAGAGATTGATGAAAAGTGACCTTTGAACGTATGCGAGGAACCACAGAATCTTGGTCATGACCTCTTTTGAATTGTCTGCGAAAACAGATGCTGAAGGAGGATATGAGTTCCCGAAAACTGAGGTTGCCACGGAGGTTGTCACACCGATAGTTTTAATTTGTCGGTTGTCGAGTAGGGCTTGGAAGTTTTGCATTACGGGGAGGAGGAGGTTGGCGAGGTCGCCGGGAACTAGCTCGTTCCCGACTACGATGTACTCGAAGGCGACTTCGTTCATACAGGGCGAGATGTTGGCGTCGAACCAGCCGTTGACGGCGTCCATGTTGGTGGACATGAGCTGCAAATCCTGGTTTCGTAGGCGACGCTGATGTTGGAGTTTCTTAGGGCGTTAAGAACATTAGGGTCGGGGTCGAATAGCCTCATCTTGGTGACACCGTTTTGCTTGAACATTTGCACCACCTCCGGCGGCGGAGGCAGGTTGTCTCCAAGCCTTCCATAGTTAATACCTAACAGAGCTGCTGCTGCTGCTGCTAATGCCCACAGAGCTATGGCGATTTGAACAATTCTCGTAATTATGCCCAAAAACCCTAAAACAAATGAAAAAAAAAAACACTTTTGTATATAAGGATATAAGAGTATATGGAACACTATTTTTAATCTAGCATTTCAATTAATATATCAACTATGAGGGTTGACCACTCTTTGATTATTTAGTGCCTGTTTTAATTAACAGTAGAAGCTGCTTTTCTAATATAATTTATGAGTATGAGATAAATATATGGAAATAGTTTTATCTCGATTTACGTAAATATGCTTTTCACACATTAATTCAAACAGACAGTTAAGAGATGAGAGGTCTTACTACTTTGCCAATGTGAAGTAGTAATGATAAATAAAATATAACATATATCTCAAGCTATATACTAGATTTTGATTTCTACAAATAAAGGAGGAGAATAATAAGATATAAGCTACCTTCACCTTAAAATATCTATCAGAAGACTGAGGGAAATCACCTAGATGATGAGTGAAGAGATGGAGGGATAATAACCCTATTTATACCCTTAGTGCATGGCTCAACTTATCAAAGAGATAAGGTTTTACTATTTTCTCACATTGATGAATCCAATTAATTTATTTCATTAAGTGAAAGACTATGCATTTAGGTAACCAGCGAGAATATTACAGTCATGAAGATTATCAAAGAATGCGTCAACTCTGGTTATATAGCTATGTTTAATTAACATATTTGAGGTTCTCGTTTGTTTCCAGGTTCACAAGACTTGTCTATATCAACGTAAAGTAGATCCATTTCGTGCTGAAATAGGCCTACTTTAAGTTGGAGAGGTCAGAGGACATGTAGATTATATATGTTTATCTTGAAATCTTGATTTTGTTCTTATCATATTATTATGAAGATTACATCAAATCTATATACTCTATTCCCACCTCAATATAAGACATAATTACTTAATTTGATTAGAATGATAAAGTTAGTTAATATGACATATATTTTCTAAAACTCCCTAGTCATCTTCTTTAATTTTTTCCTTCTCCATCCTTCTTGATTATTATTGAAGGAGCATTAGTACGGGTAAATTAAGAAAAAATTGACATATATTAAGGACCTAACAAAGTATCATCTTATAGTCACATGAAGTTTATCATCAATAATCTAATGCATTTTTCCACTTAGCCAAATGATGACATATAAAACTAGCAAACTGTTATAGATTCTTCATTGAAAATATGACTTTGTACATATTTGATATGTATGTATGTACGCATACATTCATGGTTTATCCATAATAACCACAAGCTGCTACTTGGTTGGAGCCACCTCATGCTATTACGTATATCTATCCATTGTATATATAAAAAAATATTAAAAGATAAATAATTAACTTTATTGTTACACATGAATTTAATATAGATACACGGTTTTGACCAATCAACTATTTATCCTATTAATGGTGGCTATACACTTATCTTATGACTGATCATATTTTGCAACATTTTCATGTAGATTATGAGTTTATCTTTTAACCTTCAATATTAACTCTCTCTCCCCCCCTCTCTCTATATATATAGCTTGTTTGGATGAGCGGTAAAAAAAAGGGCTTATTTGAATTGGGCTTATGTAAAAGTGCGATTGGTATAAGTACGATTGTTGAATGTGATTTATGTTTGGATTAAAGATTGTTTAAGTGCTTGTCATAAAAGTGATTCTTGTTTGGATTAATCCATTGCAAAAGTGCTTTTGGGGTTAATGAGAATAAAGTGTGAAAAATAAAAATTTGGATTAAACATTAACTAATATTAAAATACAAAATTTGTAAATTTACATATTAAATAATACTCATTCACATTGTAAATTTTTATATGTTTTAAAATTTCATAATTTATCGAATATAAAATTCCTTTATATTGTAATATAACTAATTGTTAATACTACTTTAAAATTACTAACACTAATATTAATACAACTTTAAAATTTCCACATTAAAGATTAAGTAATTCAAATTTGCAATACTTGTTTGTCAAGTAAGCATATAACTAAACAACAAATTACTCAGTGATCCAGTCCAACAAAATGTGTGAAAAAATGTGACATAAGTGATACAATCAAATGACCTGCGCAATTGCATCTCTAATCATGTCCCGCACGCCATTCATGTCAGTCGAAGATGGACCAGCATTATTTGTGAACAAACCCTCTTCCTCGCCTGTAGTATTGTCCTAATCACTTACGTTCCCATTGTCATATTGTTCAAACATAGCATCACCAGGAGAATTTCTGCGAATAAAGTTATGTATGACCATTGTTGCGCAAACAAGGCGAACTTGTGTTTCGTAGCTATATCTACGCATCTTTTGCAACAATGAGAACCTATTCTTCCAAATCCCGAAGGTTCTTTCAATTGTTGACCACAAACTAGAGTGATAGAAATTAAATTTCTCGTTGTTGTTTCGCAAAGCTGGTTGACAGCGAAATTCTGGCACGTGATACCGCTCACGTCTGTAGGGTCCTAAGTAACCTTCTCGTGTGGGATAGCCAGCATCGACCAAATAATATTTCCCTGCCCAATTAAAAAAACAACAATCATTAGTACAGTAGGGGGACATGAGCAAGCCTGGCCGAAAGCTTAAATTGCATTTCACGTTACAGAATTCATACCTCTAGGCGGATGCGGGAAATTCATAGCTGGATTTGAGACCGCAGCTTGAAAGACACGAGCGTCATGGGCAGATCCCTCCCAGCCGGCCAAGACAAAAGTGAAACACAGATCCCAATCGCAAACATCCATTACATTCTGCGTAGGATAACCCTTCCTACCAATATACTTGTCCCGATTTTGACCAGTGATAACACACCTTATATGTGTACCGTCTATTGCTTCGATTGCATTCTTAAAGTATGGATAATATCGTTGGTTATGCAATACATGTGGGTGGCATTCAAGAAATTCCGGATCGATGGGTTTAATATTCTCCGCAGCTAGTTTGAGGCAGGCCTTAAGAACCTTGTGCAATAAGTGACTTACGGTTTCACCTGAATGTTGGAAAAGTTCTTGCACAACCCTATTACCCATGGCGTGTCCAACAGTAACCAGGAACATGGCAACCATTTCTTCTATGCCAACGTGCGTAGATTGTGTAAGGCCATGTGATGCTAACTTATGACACAGTAGATAAAAGACATGGTTATCAACTCTGAGCATGTCTTGGCAACTACCGTTGTCCGCCAAAAGCTCTTGGACCCACAAATGTCCAGAGCGTATACTTGATCTCCGCGGTTGTTTGGAGATGAAAGGAACCCAGTACTGACATATCAACGCGGTTACCAGTCGATACTCCGTCATCTCCTCCTCGATGAGGGTGATAAGTTGAGAGTCATCATCAGCCTCATTCATCTATTTGGCAATGGAAAAAGTAGCCTGTGAATGTCGCTAAGTTATAAGAGCAGGTAAAAAACATGTATATGGAATGCAGAATCATCACGATTACGAAAAATTTAACCTAAATTTAAGGTCATTCAATTATCAGCATACACATAAGTAAGTCAATGTTCATAGAAATACAAGCAGTTCATAACTAAGTAAATGATAATAGAATTAAACATCCCCAGAGGTCATAACTATAATCTAATCTCCAAAGTAACAATCAACGACAAAGCGCAACCACTCAACCAAATACTCTCTGTTGTCCTTCCACAACCCGACAAACGTATCCCGGGAACTCTTATCCTGAGAAAGCATCTGGATGCACCGGATTCGAAACTGCGGATCGTCCTTCACTGCCTCCAGCGTAATTAGGTCCCTGACCATACTTTCAGAACTCCTCTGCTGAATGTCACTCACAATTTCTGATCTAACCTTGGTGACGTCGGCCATCACACTAACCGCATCAGCAATACGATCCCCAGGTGTGACTCTGGACTTCCTCCTCTGTGGAGCTCGACTGACCCTCTTTCTCTTGCCACGCAAACCTGAATCCGTTTGCTCGGAGGGACCACTTTGGGATGATAACCTTGCACCGAGCAATTCGTCAGTAACCCCGGTGCTGGGTGCAGCCTGCTTGCCGAAAGATTCGTCCTGGCTATCCCCCGACCCTTCCTGCTCATCCATTACTGGGATGTAGACATCATCATGCTCAGCATCTGGAGACAAATCCTGTCCAGTTATCGGGCAGTAAGAACCATCCCCTGTTGTGTACACGTCCTTGAAGATTATCTTAAGTTTCGTCTCAAACTTAAGAGGACCACGACGGAACTTCGTATACGCCCTATTCTCCTGCATTAACACAAGTAAACAAAATCATGACTCATGAAACCAAAAAATTTTCAGGTTTCAGTTGTGCAAAGTTAAAGGACTCGAATACTAACTCGGCATTTTTTTTGCCACCACTCATCAGATGCGTCTAGGGCCCGTGTTTCTGGATCACGACCAACACCAGTCTCATTGACCAACATTTCCCACGTCTTGAGATCCTTGCGTAAGATATCGAATCTATTCTTCAGTTGTTTCCGGTCGTATCCCTTACCTGTCCTTTGATTAAACTCCTCGGCAATTACCTTCCAGCCATCCTTCGAAAATGATAACCCTCGTCGTTCGTGACCGTAGACTTGAGTAAGCATCGCGTGTATAAACACCTCAGTGGTGTTGTCGTCCCAAAACGCGTTATCATGCATTTTTACTTTGGAAAAAGAGAATGATAACAGACATACAAAGATTTAGTTAACTTACATTCATAGACACCTTGATACGTCTCAGGCATGGATTAATGCTAGATTTTTCATGATATTTACATGCACTACACTACAGTATGAAGTAATAGCATACTTGATACCTAATTGTTGTTATCTAATCAAACTTGGTTATGAAGTAACCATGTTTCTTCATAATGCTACCATCATCACAAATAATGAGTGGTGGAATAACACGAGAGATATCACATACATTGAGTAAAGGTTATTCAATACACACGAATGAAGCTGAATAAGCTTCTTGGTTTCTATTCTGTCAGTATAGGAAGCATAAGACTAGAAAATTATGTGCATACGGAAAGGGAATTATTGGACAAAATTATTGGACATAACAATAAAGTTGTGGGGAAATACATCAATGCGGCATGTTGAAATATAAAGTTTTGCGCTTATATCCATTAAAACGGAGAATGAAACAATTCAGGTTCTGTCTTCCATGTGCCTCTGCTCAGTGAGACTCAAGTCTAGCCAATTTGTACTACGACAGTTCTAGGCAACTAAAAAATGGTGATATAGGCGACGGGCTAAGACCTTAATATATGAAATGAAAAGCATCTCACTTCAGTACGGGCAAGGCCTGCATGTTTAGGACAATCATCTTTTGAAATCCAGACTACTACTACTTATTTCCAGAGTTCCTTAACTTGGATAACATTTTCCTTGAAGTAGTTGACTTGATGGTTATTCGTGTGCTCAGGATTCTGAAAGGGTTGTGAGTAGTGAAGAGGGATTAGCTCTTTCCAAAGAGTTGGGCTCTTTGTTTCGTGAATGCAGTGCTAAAACTAGACAAAAAGTGGAGAAATGCTTGGAGGAACTTGCTCTAAAGGTACATTTGGGGACTGTCAGATTATTCTGTGCATTGTTAACTAGACACTGATAACAAATTGGTTGTTGTTTGAAAGATAATGGAAGTTCCTAGCCTTTTGGAAGAAGGATCAACCGTAGAAAAAAGGAATGTGAAGGAACCTGACCTTACACCAGAACTGGATTTCCCCGCCCGTGACAACAGGAGGCAGCGGTAGGACCTTTACGTGGTTGGGGAAGACGGCCGGCAGGGAGATAGGCGCTCAACTCCAGCGACAAGGTGAGATGCCCAACAAATGATTACTTAAACAGGGAAGATGGAGAGAGAGGCTAGAGGCCGCCGTCAGGTGCAGTAGTAGCAGGAGAAGACGGCCACAGATGACAGACTAACAGAGGTGCCCAGATCTGCCATAGATTAAGTTGTTAGTGCATGGCACTGACGGCCATGGCTGCGTTTGCTCGGAGTGATAGCTTGCTTTAGTGATGAACTGAAATTTCTTACCTCACACGATGGCACAGCTGGAAGAAGGTGACAACTGCATTCTTGTTTTTTTCAGCTGGGGTCCGAATGGGAATCACCGTCCACGGGCACCACGGTTTGAAGACGCTGAACAGCACCGGAGGAGAAGAATTTAATAACATCAGCAATGGTAGAGGCTGGCCGTGCATCAGCTTTTTCGCAGAGATTCTGTCAGACATTAAGAGGCACATGGCTACAGTTGATTATTTGCAGAAAGCATCTAATGCATGGTGCACAGTGAAGTTTGCTTAATGGACAAGCCCGATGAAATCAGCTGGTATTCGGGCTTATGGGCTGAGATGAGGCCAAACGTGTATGAAATGCGATCCACGTTGCAATCGGGCTTGGAGCTTCAGAACGGGCTTAACTCAGTGATGATCGCTCAGGCAAACAAGCTAATATATGTTCTTCACATGATTATGAAGGTCACACTAAGTGTATCAACATACCTTGAATACAAATTTATATGGTTATAAAAACCACTTTAATCCTATCATAAGAACCATTTTTGGATGCGATTCCTCTGGGATATGTAGCCCTCGAGATGCAGAGCCTAAATTCCAGCGTTCATAGGGCATAGCAATTGCATATTGTAAGGTCCGATACAATGAGACTAATTGGTATCATGACTATTTGTATATTTTGTTTGACAAAGGATAGAAGGGCTTAAAGAGTAATGCTGCTTACTACCTCAACTGATATTTGTAGTAATGAGCATTTGTAGTAATGAGGGGTAAGGGCTCGATTCTGAAGAAACTAAGAAGGATGAAAGGGAATTTCTATAAATGTCTGGATAAAAGATTGAGTATTGTATCCTCGCAGTACTTGTTGAAAGGAAGAGATGGAAGAAAATTGATGTTTAAAGCGATTGCGCGGAAGCCATTATTAGCATGTTGACTAAGGGAGATAATTAACCAGTGTTGTTAGAACCAGATTGGACTGCCTGGTTGGATTGATCGGTCAAACAGGAAATTAGCCATATGTCCGATCTAAAACAACTGAAAATCGGCCAAAAAAGTCTGTGGAAAACGGATTTTTATTTCTTTCTTTTTTAAATTTTTTTAAATAACCTAAAACTATGTTATTTTGTTTTATTTTTTTTGGAGTTATATATATATATAGTTGTTTCAGTGAAACTGTATTTTAATCAAGTATATTTGATGACTTTGGTGATTTATATAATAGGTAATAGAAACATCTATTGTAATATTGGTGTAATTAAATATAAATTTAGTGTGTGTGTATATATATATATATATATATATATATATGACAAGGATGTGAATAAATATTCTAAGATATTTTATTTTTTCATACATATTAAATGAATAAAAACTGGTCCGACCATTGAAACTTGAATGAATGTACTAGTAGATTCAATAAATCATCAACAAATTGTTAGTTAAAGTGGTAAATGAACTTACTTCTCTAAGAAAGAGAACACAAGATCAAATTTCAGGAGATGAATTTATTAACAGAGACGAAAATTATTTGCATCTTATGCCTCAAACCATTGACCAAATAAGAAAAATTCAATGAGCAATCTGATTTTGGAAATATTAATGGAAATGACTAAACATAAAATGCTCATTTATTTATGAAAATTTTAAATACAAGTCAATTTTACTCTTATTGACGTTATGATTAATGTCTAAAATAAAGGCTTTGTTTTTTTATAAAAAAAATTTTAGGCAGGTGGTTAGGCTCACCCACAAGACAGAAACAAGGCGCCTGCTGTAATCAAAGAAGCAAGGAACAAGTTATTAATTAATTAGTTGCTGATAAGGGAAAGTCTCATATATATGTGTGTGTGTGTGTGTTAGTTAAAGGAAACTGAAAAAAATGTGCTTATGCATTGTCAAGGTTGATGCATCGTCTTCCCAATGATTGATGTTATTTTGAGCTAGCCACTCTTTTAGAGGAGTTGGATGTGACTGATGTTATGTTAATTATGCTATAAAAATCAACAAAAATTAGTTTAGTTGGGAAGGATATTAATCTCATCGATGTAAATAGTAAAGACATTATTGGTATGTGATTTGTAAATACCTTTATAAATACTCTAAGTCTGGAATTATATATGTTCAAACCCTGATGATCCCCCACACTAAACTTTGTGTTATAAAAAAATTATGCTACAAAAGATTGTTATTATAAGATTGAAAGTCAATGTATTTAATCTACTCAACATTTTTATTAACATTTTTTTTCATAATCTAAATATCAGAGTGATTTAATCTTTTATCTTGTTTCAATTTTTTATTCATTTTTCTTTTGAAGTGTCATCCTTTCAAGTCTTCCACAGGTGGATACATATAAACATAAAATAAGTTAATTCACTGGATACATAATCAAACTAACTAACTTTCGTTAGCTAATCAAATTTTCTTCATTAATTGCATTCCCAAATATGTTCTATGGCAATCATCATAGCAACGATAGGATACAAGGTTGACAGCACTACTACAAATAATTATAGGTGTGATGTTTATTTTAATATTATTTGTGGCATTTGATAAATACCACATATCCCAACGCCACTAAAAGAAGTTGTGGCACTACCCATAAATGCCACAATATGTATATTTTTTATTATTTAAATACCATCTAAGATGACGCTTCCTAGAGGAGAACTTCCTGTGGTAATTACTCAAGGAAGCGCCACCTTAAACATTTTTTTAGAAATTATTTTTTTTAAAAAAATAGTCTACGGTGACGCTTCTTTGAAAAAATGTTACAGGAAGTGACTTCTTGTGGCACTTCCTTAAGGAAGCACCACCCTAGGCTTTTTTTTTTTTGAATTTAACCTAAAGTGGCGCTTCTTTAAGGAAGGGCCACAACGCGCCACCCTAGACTATTTTTTTTATATTTTTCTTTTAAAACCCTATAATTATAGTTAATAACACACTTTAAACACATTTCCATATCTCTACAAAAAAATGAAGAAAACCAAAAAACAATTAAATAACTTTAAAATGATATATATTAACAAATAACTAATTAACCAAATCACTACTAAGTAAAATACAAATGTTAAAAATAAATAATTATTTTATTTATGCAACTCATCAATGTTAATAATTACTACAACAACCAAAAATTATAACTACTACATATCTTCACATACAACCTATATATAATAACATTTAATTTTATCTCATTTATTTTTCGGCATATAAAAATGAGAATAATATTTTCAGATTTTATAATAAATCAAATTTAAAAGATATTGAGAAAATTAAAATATTAAGTACTAATAAAATTATATTTGTAAGCTCAAAAATTAAAAAAAAAACTTACAGTATAGAGGAAGCATGAATAGTGCAAGCTGAAACCTCAAACACAACACCTGAAAAAATTAATAACGGAAAAAGAGAAAGACAAAGTTGCATAGATGTTTAAAAAAATATAGTTAACAAGATAATGTGATGTATGTAGCTTCAAAATATAAAAAAAAAAGGAAAAATGAGTGGGTACGACTTACAAGACGAAATGAAACTATAAGGAGGATGAAATGAGACTAAGAGGGAGAAGGAGTATGGTCAGTTTGGTGCAAGAAATGGGATCAAAGAAAAAAGAGGATGAGGAGAAAATGTGAGAAGTGATGGAATAAAGAAATGAAGGAAGTGTAGATCGAACTGAGACGGTAATGAGTGACAAAAAGAGAAGGAGGAGGAAATGTGGAAACTACAAGATAAGGATGATGACACGTGTTGAATAAAGAGTGGAGACTAAGAGGATTGCGAGAGAGAGAAGGGTTTGAATTTTTATTTTTTTTAAAAAATAATACTTTGGGTGGCGCTTGCTAAGCTAAGTGCTACACAAAATACGTAACAGCTGTGACATTTCCTTGAAGAAGCACTACAACTGCTGTTTGAATTTTTATCTTTTTAAAAAACACTTTAGGGGACGCTTCCTCAAGGAAGCTAGGAAGCTGTGGCGTTTCCTTGAGAAAACGCCACCTAAAGTTCTTTTTTTAAAAAAATTAAAAAAAGGGAAGAAAACTGTGGCATTTCTTTAAATAACACAAAAGTTGTGCCACTAATCTTTACTTTTGTAGTAGTACAAGCTTGCGAGTTTAAGCAAACTCTTAACAGCAATGTAAACTCATATCGTGAACCCAAATCGTAAACTCGTAATAGTTTACTTTTATCATTAAATAGGTATTAATAGTGTATAACTAAATAACTAAAATATATACAATGACAACAATTTGATTTAAATATATTTTAAATCTATATAATTGAAATTAAATCCATCAACACTTATAATTTATCATACTTAACAAAGAAATTTCTATAAAATTCATATATAAAGCCATTGAGCATGATCAAATACAAAAAGTTAACACGGGTTTAAGAGTAAGTTGACACTGTTTTGTAAATTAGAAATGTAAACTCGTGAGTTTAACTTAATTTATAACCATCATGAGTTTATCAGCAACACAACACAATTTTATAAGTTAGAAACATAGAAACAGTAAACTTATAAAATTAACTCGCGAGTTTGACAACAATGGTAAAATATATTTTTTTAAAATAAAGGACATATGATTATTTTTTAAAAAAGGATAAAGATATATGTTTTTGCTTATTCTGCTACAACAATAACTTTCTCATGTTTTATCCGGTGCCATTAAAAACACCCTTCCTTTCATCAGCGTTAATCAAAGTGCTAGATATTATCGCTGAATTGGATAAATTGCTTTGGAATAGTGCGAGGTCCAAAAATTTGGGTTGCAAGCCTTGAACTATATGAATAACATGACAGCATGATATATGAAATTAAAATGACCCATACATATGATTTGATTAAGCCCTGAATAATCAGGAATCCCGCATTTTTTCTTAAGAAGGATTTGAACTAAAGAATTTATGTCTTGCTTGAACTTGATCATTACTCACTACAAGGTTGGAAATATATCTTCTTCTGGAAAAAAGAGAATGAATGTTCATTTGATCTTGATCCTTGTGGAGTGAAAAAGTGATTGCACCAGACCTGCACAACCTTCTTGATAATATCCATAAATGACTTGTTTTTGGTAAGATATGGACATTACTATATGTAAATTCGGGTGTATAGTACACATCGGTACTCCAATGCATATCTCCCTCTGAGTTAGAATAAATATGTTTTCGAAACCTCTCTTTAAAATTAAAAGTGTATGTTTCCGCACGAATCTCATCAATCACTTGTTCTGATTCTACATATTGATCGTTTTGAACTAATATAAAACTTTTTGGTGGAATAGTCATGTTATGTATAATATTCTTACTTTCAATAGTTACATACAAATCTATATAACATAGAAAAGCAGTGTGCCCATGACGTGTACGTGTAGGATGAACCAAATCCTCATTGAATTTGATTTTTCCATTAGAGGGGGCTTGTAAATGTTCTGCAGTACCCCCTGTGAATACCCTGCCATTATGAAAATTTCTTAATGTTAGTTGAGTACCTAGCTCTCCAATAGATTGACCCGCAATAATACCTACAGCTTCTCCCAATTCCACCAAGTCGCCATGAGTAGGACTCTAGCCATAACACAATCGGCAGATCCAAGATGTACTCCTACAAGTAAAGGGGGTTTGAATAGATATTGGTTGTCTTTGAGGGTCTGTTTGGTATGAGGGGAGGGGAGGGGAATTGGGGGATTTTACTTCCCTCACCTTGTTTGAATTGTTAAAATTTTTAGGACGGGAGGGAAAATTTTAAAAAAAATTTTCCCTCCCCTCTCCTCCTAACCCTCCCCTCCAAAATTTGGGGAATTTGGAGGGAAATGTTAATGTTTAGATATACATTGACTAATATGTCCCTACTATTTTATAATATTCCCAAAGTGCCCTTCCATTCTTTACCCAAAATTGTCACACATTTTATAATTATATTTATTTAATTTTTATAACTATAAAATTATAATTTTATGTATTGAATACTATTTATAATTATATTTTATTAAATATGTTAGAAAGTTATAAAATGCAAATTAAATGAAATAAGGGTAAAGTTATCCATATAAAAATGTTTTCCCTCTCTTCCCCTCCTATACCAAACAAGGTAATGCTAAAATCCCTTATCTCCCCTCTCTTTTTGTCAATTCAAACAAGGTAAAAGAAAATCCTTCTCAAACCCTCCCCTCCCCTCCCCTCCCCTCCCCTCTATCAAGCCAAAAATAGCCTGAAAGTTTATGAATCGATTGACAAGTCCAATCCCAATATCTTGATTTCGAATGGCAATGCATTGTGAACCTATATATATATATATATATATATATATATATATATATATATATATATATATATATATATATATATATATATATATATCGTCTGCTAATACAAGACCAACTAATGTTTGTATCAAAATTCTTTCGGGCATCATCTCATTTCGAGAACTCACAGAAATCCCTCCAATGGAGCCACAATCCATTCTTCATACAATAATGTGTTGAACCACTTCAACAAGTTTGTGTATAAGATATCCATCATTTGATGTTCGTACAACATTATCCAGAACTCCTTTGTGGGCTCCGTAGCAAGAAATGATATATTTTGTTTAAAACAGCCCTTCACGTAAATTGCTTTAAATGGGTAAATTAATCATTTGTCCTTGTAGATCCAACATTAATCCTCTCATACCTACTAATTGGTGTACTTGATATGCATTTCCTCTAGCTCCCGAAAAAGACATTATATGGACTAGATTAAAAGGGTCAGTCATCCTAAAATTAGGATTCATTTCTTGTTGTAAATATTCACTTGTAGCATACCATATCTCAATGGATTGGCGTAATTTTTCTACTGCATGCACATTCCCATAATAATGGTGTTTTTCTAAAATAAAACTTTGTTGTTCAGCATCTTGTACTAGCCATCCCTTAGAAGGTATTGTTAAAAGATCATCAATTTCTAATGAAATGGATGTAGCGGTAGCTTACCGAAACCCCAAAGTTTTTTACTTGATCCAAGATGTGTGATGTATATGCCATTCTAAAGTGATCTATTAATATGCTAATAAGTCGTTTAATGGAAGTTCTATCTATCACTTTATTGTAAAATACTAGATTGGCTCGTTCTGCCAAAAGTACCTCCATATTTTGCTTAGTGGGGTTCGGTTCAACAATGGGTTTGAGTCAATGATTGGAAAACTTCATTTTCTTCATCTTGATTCGTGTAGAGATTTAAGAACTAGGATCCTAGTTGAACTGGAGAAACACGAATTCACATCGGTATCATAAATTTACTTAGCTTAGGATCTATATGATTAGATACTATTTGAATAGGCCCTGCAAAAGCCTTGTATAGCTTCTTCAATTTCTCGATAAAAAGAAATATGACCAATAGTGGTTCGAATGTATATACAACGAATTTCTTTTTTTTATACTTCTTACTACTAGATAGTGCCCATAAATCTCATGATAGGTACCCAAAGATTCGTAGTGAACTTCGATAGGAACTTCTCTTGAAGAAATAACGCATTGATCTAGTCGCCACAAAAGACTATCAAAATTTATTCTTTTATGTCGATAAGCTCCAATTGCATCATAGGAATTAGATAAAAAAAAGGTTCTTTTTCTTTCGTATGCTTATAGTTATTATCGTAAATTCTTTCATTTTTATAATTTCTGCGATTACACGGATTATACATTTTTGCACAAATACCTCTATGATTCCCGCTTGTTAATATGTAAAGCCCAATAAGCATATCTTGAATTGGTATGAAAATGGGATCACCAATAGCCGGAGACAGGAGATTCATATGGGAAAACATAAGTAAATGAGCTTCCGCTTGAGCCTCCAAAGATAAAGGCACATGAACAACCATTTGATCCACATCAAAGTCTGCACTGAATCCCTTACAAACTAATGGATATAAACAAATAGCATGTTCTTCCACTAAAATGGGTTGGAATGCCAGTATGTCTAATCTATGCAAAGTAGGTGCTCTATTCAGCAATACAGGATGCCCTTGCATAACCTCTTGAAGTATTTACCATACAATTGATTATTTCTCCCGAATTTTACTCTTAGCAACTCTTATGTTTGAAGCAAAATGCTTTTTAATTATACCACGAATTACAAATGTTTGGAAAAGCTCTATTGCTATTTCGCTAGGCAATCCACATCGATGTAATGAAAGGAAGGGACCTATGACAATGACAGAACGCCTTGAATAATCAACTTGTTTGTCAAGCAAAGTCTCGCGAAAGCTTCCTTCTTTGCCCTCAATTACATCTGAAAATGACTTGTAAACCTTATTATGACCGTCCCTCATTGGTTGTCCGCGGATTCCATTATCAAGAAGTGTATCCACAGCTTCTTGTACCAATTTCTCCTGATTGTTCGAATAAATAATTGTTCGATAGAGTTCATTAATATCGGAGCTCATTAGTTTACCCCCACCTATTTGAATAATTGGTTTCAATTCGGGAGGAAGAACTGGTAATAGACATAAAACCATCCATTCTGGTTCTATATTTGTTCGAACCCTTGAATTAATGTTCCTGAAGTGTTACCTAGAACGAAATCGTATATACATAATCATAAATAGCTAAAATATTAAGGAAAAATCATGATGAGGTATGAAAGATGGAGTGTAATCATAAAAAAGTTTCATGACAAATGAGCACCATGAATATGTTCTCATTTTCTGCACTAAAACTTGTCATTCTATACTATATGGGCTTGTTTGATTTTATTTTTAAAAATAGTTCTTTTAAAAAACAAAAAAAAAACTTGCTTACAAAAATGTTTTTACTAAGTTGTTTTTAAAAACAATTTTTTTAAAACTAGAAAAGAAAAATAGTTTTTAGGTGTTTTCTTGTTTTTATTTTTCTATTTTTTATTTTTTGAAACTACACCTATCCACTATCGGCACCACACTATTGACAACAACTACCGCTGGCAACGGCCTCTACCACGTTACTTTAAAAATAGATTTTTTAAAACAACTATCCAAACATATTTTTTTAGAACTTATTTTCTAAAACAACTTTATAAAACTATTTAAAAAAAAACAAAAAACAGAATAAGCAGGCCCAGTTTCACGTACCTTCATTGATGGTAAAGTGGAGTAAACCAGGAGGAACAACGAAAACATCTCCTTCGACAAGAGATTTTTGATACACAATGTTGTTTGATTATATGAATCCAATATTGACTTGTCCCTCCAAAACAAAAGTGGTTTCTGAAACTCCAGGATGTGAATGCATCGGCACTACAGAGCCTTCATCAAAATCTAAACGAGCGATGGAAAATCTAAGAGTATTGAGTCCAGGAAGCAGGTAAACATCAAACACAGGTTGGAACATATTTGTGGTGTTCGCTGGAAGATTTAAGCCTGAGAAAAAAAATTCATAAACAGTGACATCTTTGGGATCTTTGCTGGAATATCCAGTGGCCGGACCAATCGCAGCTGCATGAAAATCTGCAACACAGAAGTCTAATGCAGAAGCTTGGAAAGAGGAAAATAGGAACAAGATGAAGGAAATGAGAGCAATCATGTTTGCTTAATGTAATTTGTTTGATATCTGTGTTGGAGTGATTCTCAAAGCCTTTGGTTTGCATGTATATATAATAAGTAGGGGCGTTAAAATTTGTTAACCATTGATTGTTGAATCATTATCGTACGATTTGGCCCAACGAGTATTACAGATTCATAGACTTCCACCAAATGAAATCGCACGGATTCATAGTTTTGAGGCCAGAAAACGGGTTTATGCATTCAATGGATATCGGACCTAAATTTAAGGATTGGTTCCCATATAAGCAGTATACACCATGCTCTTTTCTGTCTCATATTCTTTAAAAAGTATATAGAAAATGTACACAAAATTAACGTGCCCTTAAAACATTTTCCTTGCAAATGGATTGATATATATCAAGGAAATCTCGAATGAAAATGATTTTGTGATGAGAAAATTCAGATGGTAGAAAAAAATATTTATTCATTCTGATGATAGTTTTATGGATGACTAGAATATTTAAGTTTATTTTACAATTTAAAAATTATAATTATGCTACAATATTTATGATGAGAAGATTGAGGGAAATCACCTAGATGGCGAGTGAAGAGATAGAGGGGCATATTAGACCATCACGTGATCAGTTACACAATCAGTTCAGGATTAGTTACTAGCTTGTTTGGATTAGTTTATGAGAGTTTCATAAGTGTTTATAAATCGTAATTTACAGAATACGAAATAACTTTTACGGTTTACGAGATTATTTTTATGGTCTACGATGTGCTTTTATGGTCTACGAGGTAAATATGTAGAGAAGATTTATCTCGATTTATGTAAATCGGGTTTATAAAATAAGCCCGATTCTAAATAAAATTTTTAAACATGCTAGATATATTAGCTGTCACTGTTGTACACGTGCCATCAAGTTAGACTGAGCACAAAGCCACAAACTCAATATATTGTATCCCCGCATTACTATAGAATAAGACGGGAGAACTTATATCCTAGTTTGGAAGAGTTTAGTTGAATTAAGTTTATTATATAAGTGTTATTTATATAAATTGAAATAATTTTTTTTTATAAATTTATCTCATAAATTATAAAAACATTTTATAAACTGTATAAACTACCTCATAAATCATAAAAATTATTACATATTTCATAAATCATAATTTATAAATACTTATATAACTTCCCTAAATTAATCCAAATATACCTACAAATCTTTCTCAAATTACTTCGTCGTCTATCTTCAATCTGGTTTTCTGACATGGTATCAGAGCCAGGCACAATCGCCTGACTCCGATGCCGCCGATCACCGATCTTGCAAAGAACAGAACACTCCCTAATTTAGGTTGAGCGATCTGTTTCCTTATGGCTCATTTAGGCACGATGTCACTATCTCACTCCTCTACTGGCTCTCTTCCATCGTTTCTATTTACGGCGGCTACTCAAAAAGGTTTCACCAACAAAAAGATTAGTGTTCGTCTTGATGATCACAATTTTTTTACTCTGGAAGCAATAGGTACACCTTATGGTTAAGCAACATCATGTTTATCGTTTTCTTGATGGCACCGTCGACGTTCCTCCGGCGCAAGTTCATGATGAATCTGGTCAATTAATACCAAATCCAGCTCTTGAGGAGTATGAGTAGTTAGATTCCGCTTTTGCTTCTTGGTTATTTGCCTCTGTCGCACCGTCAATTTTACCAAAGTTGGTTGGTTTAGACACTTCAGCTCAGATTTGGGCTATGCTGAATAAACTTTACTCTAGCAAATCGGATTTGAAGATACTTCTCTAAAAAAATCAAATTAGTACTCAGAAGAAAGGTAGCTTGAGCATGCGTGAGTACTTGGCCAACGTCAAATCTCTGTGTGATCATTTAGCTGTTCTGGGCAAGAAAATCGGTGAAGCTGCTCAGATCTCCTATATCCTTAATGGCCTCACCGCGAAGTATAAAGCTGTTATTACAGTGATTAATGCCGCGAGACCTCGTTATGATCTTGACTCAGTTGCCACCATGCTTGTCAACTCTGAAGCTCAGCAACAAACTTTTGTTGCCAATAGTGTCCCTGCCCAAGCACACTATGCGACGAATGATGATGAAGCCTATGATGATTCTTATACCTTCTATCCTCAGGCTTCTTATACAGCTTCTGGTGGTAGAGGATATCGTCCTTCTCATCATTCTGGTCGTTCTCAGTACAACTCGGGGGCGTACCATGGTGGTCATTTTCATGCTCGGCCACAGTGCCAGATCTGTACCAAAGTTGGTCACATTGCTAAGAAATGCTATTACAGGTATGATCCTGACGATTCTCCACCTCATCCTCCTCCTGCTAATGCGTATTATGCTGCTTCTAGTTCTTCTAATGACCATACCTCTGTTTCATTTGTACTGGTGACATCTGTTCCTGTGGCTGCCAAACCTTCAACTGTTACACCAACTCCTGATTCTTCAGGTTCAACTGCTTTTTCTGCTGCCTCTACCACATCTGTATTGGCTCAAGCCTATGTTGCAACACTAGCTATGGTCAATGATTCCAGCTGCTATTTTGATTCAGGTGCTACTCAACACATCACATACGATCCTACTAACCTTAACAATCTAGCTCCAACTGCGAATCCTGGCAATGTTCTTGTTGGTACTGGTGATGCTGCATCTATAGCTCACATCGGTAAGTCTCATCTTTCTTCTCCTTCTGGTACTTATACAATGAAGAGAGTGTTATGTGTGCCTCAAGTGAAGAAGAATTTAGTTTCTATTGCTCATTTTACAAAGGAAAATCTAGTCTCTGTTGAATTTTTCCTCATGGGAGTATTGTCAAGGATTTGCAGACTTGGCATATCCTTATGCATGGACCTTAACAAGGAAGACTTTATCCAATAGCTAGTTCTTGTCACTCTTTGATCTATGCATCAGCTGACTCAGGTGCAGAAGCTTATAGTACCGTGACCATTGGTGATCTTTCTCTCTGGCACAATCGTTTGGGTCATCCCTCTCTTGATATTGTTAAACATGTATTAAAGAATAATAGTATTTCCTTTCCTAGTACTACTGACAATATTTTTTGTATGTCCTGTCAGTTAGGAAAATCTCATAAACTACCTTTTCAACCATCTACAACAGTGTATACTCATCCCTTAGAATTGATTGTCATGGATGTATGGGGTCCTGCCCCATTTGTTTCACATGGATTTGTATACTACGTTGCTTTTGTTGATGGCTACAACCATTTCACTTGGCTTTATATGCTTCGCACTAAGTCTGAAACATTAGCTAAGTTCAAAGAATTCAAGCTATTGGTGGAAAACAAACTAAATCATAAAATAAAGGCTAATCAAAGCGATAATGGAGGAGACTTTGGGCTTTCAAGCCCTTCTTAGCTGAATCTGTTATTGAACAGAGGTTTTCTTATCTATACACTTCTGAACAAAATGGTTTAGTTGAAAGAAGGCATAGGAGTATTGTAAAGACAGGTCTCACATTATTGGCCCATGCATCCTTGTCATTGTCATTATATTATTGGCCTTATGCCTTTATGTCAATTGTCTTTTTGCTTAATCGTCTTCCCTCCAAACCCATTGACAATATGTCACCTTATGAGAACCTATTTTGTTTTCAACCAAACTATTCTTTATTGAGAGTGTTTGGCTGTCAATGTTTTCCTCTTACACGACCATTCCATATCATAAATTGGATTTTCGCTCTTGCCTCGTATGTTTTCCTGGGGTATAGTTCCCAGCATCAAGGTTATAAATGTCTTGATCTTTCTACTGGCAAATTATACATTACTCGCCATGTCCGGTTCAAAGAATCTGTATTTCCAGGAGGTTCTAAGTTCAGTGTTTGTGCAGTTGCGGGTACCTGTTCTATCCCCCTCATCACAATCCACTACTTCCTATTCACCCCACCATCACCTACTCCCTCTCCACCACAGATGCAGCCATATCTTCCCTGTCATTTCTTATCCACCTCTTCACCTGATCCATCTCTCTCCTCATCATCCACTTCAATTATTCCTTCGCCTCCTTGAAATCACCATCCTATGATTACCCGGGCCAAGGATGGCATCTACAAACCAAAGGTGTTTGTTGTTTTAGAGCAAATAGACTGTCCTCATTCTATTCATGAAGCTATGACAGATCCCTTGTGGAAACAGGCTGCTAATGAGTTTGATGCCCTTATAAAGTTTAGGACATAGGAAGTGGCTCCTCTTCCACCTGATCGAAAGGCAATTGGGTGCAAGTGGATTTTTAAAGTCAAAACACATGCCGATAAGTCTCTAGTTCACCAAAAAGGCCGTCTTGTTGCTAAAGGATATTCTTAGGAAGCCGGCTCTGATGACAATGAAACATTCAGCCCTGTTGTCAAGGTTGCCACAGTCAAAATACTCCTTACTCTCTCTGTCACACACAATTGGGCGCTTCATCAAGTGGATTTCAATAATACTTTCCTCAATGGAGACCTTGCTGAAGAAAGTTTTATGTCCCCACCTCTTGGTTTTGAGAGTCTTTTTGTTGTCTCTGTTACTGGCCAGTCCCTTGTTTGCAAGCTTAAGAAGTCACTTTATAGTCTCAAGCAAGCACCTCGTGCTTGGTTTCAAAATTTACAAGCATTTCTTTGCACATTGTCCTTTCAACCATCTCGAGCTGATCTATGCTTGTTTGTTTGAACCGATGCTCTTTGCACCATGTATCTGCTCATTTATGTTGATTACCTGGTTATTACTGGCACTCATGAGCCTAGTGTCCAGACCCTCATTGATCAAATGAGTGGTATCTCTGAAAGTTTTGGGGTGAGCTCTCCTATTTTCTTGGTATTGTATTTCAATGTTTAACCGTTGGGATTTTTCTTGGCCAGCGAAAATACATACATTAGTTACTCATAGAGACTGGTCTTATCATTGCCAATTCTGCTTCCACACTTATGGTTACCAATATGCAGCTTCTTACACATGTTGAAGATCTATTTCCAGACCCTTCCTACTATCATAGCATTGTAGGAAAATTACAGTACTTATGTTACACACGGCCAGATATTGCATTCACAGTCAATCACTTAAATCAGTTTCTTCAAGAGCCATGGATGCCACATTGGCACTGTGTGAAACTTCTGCTCAGATATCTTGCAGGCACCACTGATCATGGTATATTACTCAAGCCAGCTTCACAACTTCAAGTCCAATCTTTTGCTGATGCTGATTGGGCAATCAATAGAGAGGATCGTCGATCCATCAGTGGTTTTTGTACTTTCTTGGCCCCAATCCCATCACATGGGCTTCTAAAGTGGTCTTTAGAGGCCCTTCAGAGGCTTAATATCGCAGTGTTGCTAATGTTGTTGCCGAAGTTATGTGGGTCTCTTCTCTGTTGCAAGAACTGCACATCACTGTTGTTCATCCTCCTCTTGTCTGGTGCGACAATTCTGGTGCTATTGCTCTAGCTGCAAATTCAGTACTCCATTCTAAAACAAAGCATGTTGAACTTGATCTGCATTTTGTCGTAGAAAAAATGCAGGCACGTCTAGTCCAAGTTATGTTTGTTCCATCCATCGAACAAGTTGCAGATATACTCACAAAGCCACTGGTGTTTGGTGCATTTACTTATCTTCGCACCCGTTTGAATATTATAGGCCGAGACCATATAGCCTGTTATACATGGACCTCGCATTATGACGATTTCTGGTGTGATGCTTGTTATGATGATGCTTATGATCTTGTCCCTGATGCGTGGTGGTATTATGATGATTTCTGATATCTTGATATTTTTTTCTTGGAAGGAGAGCTTAGCAGAGGGAATATTAGACTATCACGTGATCATTTACACAATCAGTTCAGGATTAGTTACATATTAGCTGTCACTGTTGTACACGTGTCACCAAGTTAGACTGAACATAAACTCTATATTGTATCCCCTGCATTACTATGGAATAAGACGAGAGAACTTAATCTTTCTCAAATTACTTCTTCGTCTATCTTCAATCTGGTTTTCTGGCATAACCCTATTTGTACCCTTAATGCATGATTCAACTTATCCAAGGAATAATGTTTTACTGTTTCCTCACGCTCACGAGTCTAATTAGTTCATTTCATTAAGCAAAAGACTATTCATTTACGTATTATATTTATAAAGAATATCAAAGAACCGATAATATTATATTTATAAAGAATATCAAAGAATGCGTCAACTTTAGTTATGTAGTTTAATTTGATTAACTTATTCAGGGGTCTCGTTTATGTTCTCAAGTTCACAAGTCTTATGACATGTTAAATTCAAGGAATTGAAGGGAATGTAATGGAAGATAATATAATGTAAATATATAATAGAATGTAATGTGTAATGATGGTTTCATGAATTTTGTTGGTTGGTCATTAAGGAAATATGATATGTATAGACATAAAAATGTTTGGTTAGATTACGTTGAATATGAGAATAGATAGAATAATATAACAAGAGACAAAATTATTAGTGTATATGTATAATTGATTATTCGGCATATATTTTTTTATTTTTCAATGGAGGAATATTTTTAAAATTTTTATATTATTTTTAATATTTAAAGGTGATAATTTTTTTTTTTACTTAATAGCATTTATAGGTGAGCACTTTGGTCTATTTAAAAAACTATAATAGCTGTAATGTATTTTTCACTTCATTACAAGAGGTTCGTATTATTATTCATTAGTCCTAACAATGTAGGGCCTGTTTGGTTCGATCCCATTACACCCAGCAGTGCAGTGCAGTGCGATGCAATGGTAATGCAATACAATATTAATTACATGGCTAGTGTTTGGTTTGATTTTTAAGTAAGGTGCAATGAGTTATTATTTTAACAATTATTTATAATTAATATATTACACAAAGTCTATTTTACCCTTACTATAATCTTTGTAAAAAGAAAGTTAAGAGTCAGGTGGAGGAGGAAGAGGAGGAGGAGGTAGTGGCGGCAGTGCCGGGTGGTGGGTGGCTACAGCGACGGAGGAGGAGGAGGTAGTGGCGGCGGTGGTGGTAGAGGAGGAGGAGGAGGTAGTGGCGGCGGTGGTAGAGGAGGAGGAAGAGGAGGAGGAGGAGGTAGTGGTGGTGGGAACGGAGAAGGAGGAGGTAGTGGCGACAATGGCGGGTGGCGGTGGAGAAGGAGGAGGTAGTGGTGGCGGCGGGTGTCAGCGAGGGAGGAGGAGGGCGTAGTGGTGGCGGGCTAGGCGGCGGCGGCGGAGGAGGTAGTAGCGGCGGTGCCTGGTGGCGGCAGCGGTAGAGGAGGAGGAGGTTGTTGCGGCGGCGGAGGAGGAGGAGGTAGTGGTGGTGGGAACAGAGAAGGAGGAGGTAGTGGCGACGGTGGCGGGTGGCAGCGGAGAAGGAGGAGATAGTGGCTGCGGCGGGTGTCGACAAGGGAGGAGGAGGTAGTAGCGGCGGGGTCAGGCGGCGGCGGCAGAGGAGGTAGTAGCGGTGGTGCCGGGTGGAAGCAGCGGTAGAGGAGGAGGAGGTAGTGGCGATGGTGGTGACGGTGGCAGCAGGTGGCGGCGACTGCGGTAGCGGTAGCAGTAGTGGTTGTGGCGATGTGGCTAAGTGAAAATATATAAGTAAAATAAAAAGAATGAAAACTAAAGGATAAATTGGACTTTTCTAACTATGCAATGAGATGATAATAATGATTCATAGGGGGAGGTATGAATGAGGATTACCAATTTTTTGGTAATCATCATTACCATGGTAAACCCTATTACCATGCTAAAGAGCAACCAAACATTCTTCTCATAATAATGCAATCATGATTACCATTACATACATGTAATATGGTTTAACCAAATGGGTTCGTAATATGGTTTAAATTACATATCTCCGTTCCAACGTGGCAATCAGAGTTTACATTGTCTATCAAGTATCAACATAACTTTGATACGAACTTATGTGGTCATAAAAACCACTTTAAACCTATCATAAGCACCATTATTTGGATGCGCTTCATGGGACATCTAGCCCTCGAGATTTAGAGCCTAAATTCCAGTGTTCATAGGGCAATTGCAGATCGTAAGGTCCTATACAATTATGAATGGTTATATTTTTTATTTGATAAATGGTTTTTCTTTTGATGCTTAGTACATATAGGGTTTTCACTTCTTTCGGTAAGTACATTTTTCGAGATGCATGCACATTACTGGGATATACTAGTATAAAACCTATTAAAAAAACCCGCATTTTAAAAACTTCACTACTTTTTTTCAATGTTTTTTCTTTCTTTTTTATCTTTTCCTTTATTACTATTGTTATAATTATATTATTTCTAATATTTTTTGAAATAATTTATTTTACTCTGTTATATTAATAAAAAGCCTACATTTTCTTTTTTTTTAAATTATTTTTATACACTCAATTTTTTGATCAAGTTACTAACATTTTTCAAATAAAATTATTTATAGGTATTAATAGTGCGGACTAAAATTTGACATTCTTATATTACTTAAATTTTTTTCTAAATTTACTAAAAATATTAAATAGATTATTAGTAGATATTAATGCTAAAAGGTAAATGAGGGATTAGGTATATTGAGAGGTAAATTAGTAAACAAGATTATTCCTAATATAGTTTTTAGAATATTATTTAACGGTTTTAATGGTGTGGATGATTATGTATATTTTTAAAATGGAGGTGAATTCTGTATAACTAAAGTAAAGTAGAATGGGTGGTTAGAGTGATCTAATCTTTTATCTCGTCTCATTTTTTTAAAATTTTTTTTTGAAGTATCCTCCTTTCAAGTCTTCCACAGTTGCATAGGTATGAAAATAAAATAAATTAATACCATGTATAAAAAAAAAATACATTAATACCCATGATACATAAAATATTTCCCATTCATTGCACTCCCAAATATGTTGAGGCAACGACAAGATATATAATTATTAAAAAAACAAAGATATATATGTTTTTGCTTATGATTGTTTCAACAACAATTTTCTCATATTTTATGCGGTGCCGTTAAAAACACCCTTAAGTCTCTTCACTTCATCAACATTAATCAAAGTGCTGGATGCTATCACTGAACTGGCTGAATTGCTTTGGAACAGTACGAGATCCAAAACTTGGGTTGGAGGGCTTGAATTACTAAACCCTAAAATTAATGTTGTACCTGAAACAAAATCATATATACATAATCGTAGTCATAAATACCTAAAATATTAAGGAAAAATCATAATGAGGTCTAAAAGAAGGAGTGTAATCATACAAAATTTCATAACAAATGAGCAACATGAATATGTTGTCATTTTCTACTCTGAAATTTATCGTTACATGTTGTTTACGAGACTTTTTGACGATTACATTTAAGACATAATATTCCAAATATAAAAAAAGTAACTAATTAGTTTCACGCACCTTCATTGAAGCCAAAGTGCAGTAAACCAGGAGGAACAACGAAAACATCTCCTTCGACAAGAGATTTTTGATACACAGTGTTGTCTGATGAAATGAATTCAATACTGACTTTTCCTTCCAAAAGGAAAGTGATTTCTGAAACTCCAGGATGTGAATGCATCGGCACCACAGAGCCTTTCTCAAAATCTAAACGACCAATGGAAAATCCAAGACTATTGAGACCAAGAAGCTGAGCATCAAACCAGGTTTGAACCCAAATTTGAACAGATTTGCGGTGTTCTCAGGAACATCTAATCCAGAGAAAACAAAATCAACAGTGGATATATATTATCTCCCTTAATCAACATGCTATTAAATTGCTAATAAGTTGCATTAGATTGATGACAAACTTCAAGTGACTGCACCATGATAGATGTGATATATCTTCACCGTTAGAACCAGATTAGACTGCCTGGTTTGACTCTTCAAACCAAGAACTAGCCATGTTAGATCTAAAACACCCAAGGATAGGCAAAAAAGTCGGTGAAGAACCGGTTTTTCCTTTTTTTTAAATAAGCTGGAACTATTTTTTTTTTACTGTTATATATATATATATATATATATATATATATATATATATATATATATTGATGATTTTGCAATAGAAACATTTATTGTAATATGGGTGTGACTGAGTATATGATAAATATATGACAAAAATATTGTCTAAGATACATTTTTATACATATTTTTAAAATTATATCTATCAGGCATATGTCTTTTAGGAGAACCACACATTAAAAGTGTTAACTTTTAAAATTGGGGACCCAAAGTTTCATAAGGCCCCTGTTTCAAAAAAAAAAAAAAAAAACTCACCTGATGTGAATTAAGTTCCCCAACCCCAACAATTAACTTTTAGAGTGTGATTCTTCTAATGACTTATGCCTTACTATATTATATTACTAATATTAATTTATTTTTGTTGGCGTGGATTACTTATATTAATTTAATTAAAACAAGTCTGACAATTGAATCTGGAATCAGTGTCATTGTCAATTCAATGTTCGATCAGGATATGAAAACAATAATTGGAGAAAACTAATATAAAAAATTCATCCATATAAGAAGCTTATTTTTATTTACGAAAATATTAATGGTCAATTTTACTATTAATTGACATTAATGCCTGATGTAAAAATGCTTTGTTTAATACTGAACTTTTTTAGTTAAGATTTTTTAAAAATTAACCTTTTAATACTACCGTAAGAGTGATCTAATCTTTCGTCTTGTCTCATTTTTAATTCATTTTTTCATTAGTAAAATTGTTCATAAATACCTCATTAAAAATTTATTTACTAAATGGTACTTTAATGTACAAAAAATATTCCCTGTGTATAAAATATCTTCTCTTGTGTTGAAACAATCTTCCCTGTATTTAATATATCTTCCATATATGACATTTCCTTGTGTTTAAACAATTTTTTCTTATATACAAAAGATCTTCCCTTAAATGCTTTCAGGTCTCATTTGGCAAACATATATATAATAGATACATTTATTGTAATATTGATGTTACTGGGTACAAATTTAGCACGTATGAAAAATATATAAATTAATAATGTCTAAGATATTTTTATACATATATTTTAAATTATATTAGTTTAATTAAAACCTGTCGGACAATTAAACCTTGAAAACATAAAAAAATTTAGGAAAAATCCTAATTAAATAATCCAACTGAAATAACAAAATTTAAATTCAAGCCTACACTTTAAACTAATTCATGATCAGGTCAAGAGGCTTAATGAGGGATTTTTGAATGTTATTAAGAGACTAGAATGCCCTATGTAGTTAAAAAAAATAAAATTGAACATGTTGATTTCGATTTTAATTATTTAAAATGGATGGATTTAATTGGATTTTTCAAGTTTACAAATGCTACATTCGACCATGTTTACAGATATTATCAAACCCAGAAAGGATAGTCGAATATTGAAGGTTCTCCTGATACTTTCTTCTTTGTCCCCATCCAATATCTCGTCTTAATGCATTGCCTATGAAGATAATATTAGTATAAACAAAATGTTTAGCGGGAACAATTTACCTTGAACAGATTGGGGATTTATCGTTATAAAAAGAGTTTTTTGAGCAATCAAAACATTCCGGATGAACCCAGCACTAATTCAACTAATATTTCCCGGAAGAAGCACGAGGCTGATTTAATAATTTGCTAATGCTGGAAAATTTACAATGCACGCCTTGTACTCGCTCGCTTTACTCGGTGTTAGAAGTATCAATGATCGATTTCCCTTTCAACCTCAATCGGATACTCTAAGAGAGGGAATTCAAATCTATGGATTTGAACTATAAAAAAAGTCCATAAATACAAACCCAGTTTTCACATACGAACAAAACATATTAAAATCGATTATCACTTCATTTATAAAAAATGGACACAAAAGGTGATTGATCTGCATGTGATATCAAGAAATCAATAAGCCGGCTTGCTGACAAAGGCTGTTTGTAACATCCCAAAATTTATTTTGCGAATTAAATGCCTGTTTTCCTGAAAAATCGAGGAATAACAATTAATAGTCATAAATTGGCTTGGAAATTTTTAAGAAATTATTTTAAGGCCAAGGATTAATTTATGGGAGTTAGATAATAAGCTAAATTATAGAATCTATAAAATCTAAGGAAATCTTAAATTAGACAAAATCAAGGCTTAGTGTGTATTATTAATAGGATAAAAATATACCTATATAAATATATTGTTAAAAACACACCCACACTTCCCATGCTTTCCATGCCATCCATGCTTCCCATGCCACCCATGCCACCCATGCTTCACATGCCACACTTGCTTCACATGCTCTTCACACATCACTCATGGCACACACTTCCCACACTACACACACAACCATTAAAATAAACATCTCATGGCACACACACACATTTATTTAATAAACAAATACATATCCTTCCACTATAAATATAAGGCAACATACACACACTTCTCATTTTTTCATTCCATTCGGTCAAGTCACATAGAAGACTAGAGAAGTAGAAAATATAGAGAGAGAGAGAGAGAGAGACGTGAGTAAGAGAGAAGGAAGACTAAGGTGAGAATAATTGCAGGAGAAGTGGAAGAAGGAGAAGTCAGTCACCATAGGCAAGCCTTGAATATTATTTAGGTAAGTCTTTTATATCTTTTTCTATTGTTATACAGTTGGTTTGGGTTGTTTATGAGGATTTATAGTTGTTGGAAGTTGAGTGATTTTGAAATTAAGTTGCTATTATTTATGGTCAGAATAAGGTGTAGATATACAAGGAGTAAGAATTTGATAAATTTGATATCACCAATAGATTCTACATGAAAAATTGTGTGAGAATACATGTGGTTGTAATTTTTGGATGATTATGTATAAATCAGGAATTTTTAGAAATTAAGAGGAGATGTTGTTCGGTTAGTTTTCTGGAATCATTCTGGTTATAAAATTCATTTTGTTAGTTAAAACTGGTCCAAAAATTATGAACCTTTACAGACATAACATAGACATAAGGAGCTTTAATTTGATATATAATATATACCATTTGGATTAGTATATTGTAAGAAATGAATTTGTGAAGCTTAAGCACTGAATCTGGAACAAATTCTGGCATAGTTGTATTAATTTTAAATTCTGGAACTTTAGGCATGTAATCTCTAATAGTATGTATTTTTCCCTTAAATTATACTTAAATAGGGTCACACAGAATTTTGAACCACTCTATTTGGAATTTTGTGGATTTAGTTATGAAATTTTGAATTTAAGTACTACCAAATTATGTTTCTAGAAGGAAGATTAGATGTGGCGAAATTTTGGAAAACCAACACATTACCAAAAATTATGAAAATTTTCATATTTACAGTATACATTAAGATATTTAATTTCATAGGTGGATCACAATTTTTAAGCTTGTACATTAGAAGATATGAATTTTCAAAGTTGAGTTTATTTCTGGAAGAAAATTTGGAATAGGGGAGGTTTGGCGAATTTCTGGGAATATTGTGTTATCATTGATCAGATATAAGTATTTTTATATTAAAATAAATTTAAATAGCTTCACATAGGCTTTGAAACCAATCAATTTGAAATTTTCTAGATTTAATTCTGATTTTTCAAAGTTGACTGAAAAATCTGCCAGTTTTATGAAAAATAGTAAAAGTTGTATTGTGGAGAATTATACTATGCAGAAATCACTGAAACTGATATAACCACTAGAATATGGTTAAAGCAGTAGTAATGCAAGTAATAACCAATTACTTGTTAACTTTAATTTATAGGAATTGGTAATAGCCCGAGCCGGTTAAAAGTTTTGGATAAGAATCGGACTGAAAAAGGACCCAGGTAGTAACTCTTTCTTTCATACACTATGTGAGTATTTATATGTTGTGTATTCCATTTTTTGTATTATGAGCACAGTGTCTGGGACACGCATGTTAGCTTAGTTGTGGTCTGGGACCCAACGGAGGCGCAGAGTTAAGCTGGGGTTACAAACAGTCGTTTGGCCTCGGACAGTGTACACACAGCATTTTCATCTTACATAACATGGTGCATTGCATATTTATTTTCACATTTTATATGTCGGATTGTATGTTACTACTGAGATTCATTTGAATCTCACCCTTTTTCAATATTTAAAAATATTCCAGCAGAAGGTAGCGGCTCTAAGGGCAAAACAATAATTACCGGTGATTGAAGGTCCGGTTCTAACGGAGTACAGTTGGTTATCTTTAGTTGTAATATTTATTTCTTTGGATTTTGTTTATATTTTTAAAACCCTATGAGAATTGTCTGTAATATAAACAAGCACTTATTATCAGTATATTTCCGCTATTTCTGTGTGCCCTCTGAACTATGCATTTATTACTCTGCAAATATCAAAGTGTTAAGGGGTTTGACACTGTTGGTAGAGATATTCAAAGAGATTTGCTGTGTAAGTTGGGGGACTGTGGATATATACTTCCCTGAGGAGAAATGTTAGGAAATAAGTTTATTATTGTAAATAGATAATGGTGATAATTGTAAATACTCTCTAGATATTTTATTTTATTGGTGATAGATGTGAGTTGGGGAGCCATCTGAGTAATGTGTGCTAGTCTCACACATGTGCTTATATATGCTTTGTAAGACTTCCCTCCATTAATTAATGAACGAACATTTCCAATCTCCCATTCGCCATTCGGTGCGTTTAGCGATAGTAGTGTTGGGTCCAACAAAAGGATGTAAGTTTTTATACTAATTTAATTGGCTTGACATATCTGCTCTCAATATTCATGATATTTTTGGGCATCGATTGTATCTTTGAGGATCTCTTGCTATAGAACAAAATTATCTATGAAGATTAATGGAAGGAAACAACAAATTATAACAAGCCTTATCTTGTTAGTTAAGGTTGACAACATGCTTATATGGATCCCACAACTCCACTATCCTCTATTAACTTTCAAATATTTAGATATATTATAAATCAAAAGGTTCTATTCAATGACTTCAATGAGAGTACTCTGTTCGATCTTTCTCTACCCTATTTTATTAAACTCCATATGGTCTGATCTATCTTACTCATCGGTGCCTTAATTGCCTTCTTTATATATATCCAAACCACCTGCTTATACGATTTTCTACCATTTCCTTCTCAACATGCGTTACATCTCAAATAATGCTGGCTCTTGGTGAGCTATATTTGACTTTAATTTCTTAGAGTATTGGTATTTTACAATAAACAGTTCATTGGATTTTGTATGCTTACTTTCTTTTAATTTCTTAATTTTATGCATATTTTAAGAGAGTTTAAATGCCTGAAAAATTAAGTCCAATTTTTTTTTAAAAAATTGAAGTTATCATATATCTTGTGCGTTATGATGCGCACGCGCGCACACACCACATTCTGAATAATCAAGAACACTTAATTTTTTAACAAAGGATCAATCATCGTAAATAAAAAAATATATTAAATTTTAATTGAATAAAATGAAATCAACTAAAATTGTCATTTAATAACTTTAAAAGTAGATGAAGATTTTCTATTAATTGACATTGATGCCTAATGTATAAAGGCTTTTGTTTACTAGAAGATACTAAGATGTACGTAATTAAGGAAGCAAGGAACAGGTTAGATAAGTGGAAAGGCTCTCTTAACCTTTGTTTTTAAAAGAGAAGTCTCTCTTAACTTAAATTATATTAAAGGTTAATATTATTATTAGTCCTTATAATTTGATCAAATTAAGAAAACTAAGAGAATGCACTAATACACTAGCAACGTTGATGAGTTCCGGATTAATGTATTTCCATATAATTTTACTCACATTTTTTATTAAGATTTTAATATTTTAATTAAATTAAATTTTTTATACCCATAAGAGTATCTTTTATCTTGTCTTATTTTTTATTCATTTTTCATTTGAAGTATTCTCCTTTTACAAGTCTTCTATAGTTGTAACTTGTAACATATGAAAATGAAATAAACTAATTCACTTGGATACATAATCAAATAAATTTTCTTTCTTGAATCAGATTTTCTCCATTAATTGCATTCCCAAATATATTTTCAGAAAATACTGATTACAACGATAAGATATATAAATATTATTAAAAAAAAAGACAAAGATATATGCTTTTGCTTATGCTCTTCAAAGTTAAAACAACAATTTTCTCATATTTTATCCGGTGCCTTTAAATACACCCTTAAGTCTCTTCACTGCATCAAGATTAATCAAAGTGCTGGATGCGATCACTGAACTGACTAAATTGCTTTGGAACAGTGCGAGGTCCAATACTTGAACGGAAGAGCTTGAACTACTAAACCCTACAACTGACATTCCTGAAGTGTTACCTGAAACCAAATCACATATACAAAATAATCATAATCATAGATACCTAAAATATTTAGGAACAAGCATTGCAAAATCTCAAAAAATAAATGTAATCATTAAAAAGTTTAATAACAAGTGAACAACACACATAAACTTGTCATTTCTTGTACAAGTAAGTGTCATTACATACTGCTCACTTTCTATTAGATTTTTTTGATAATTACATTCATTTCTTAGGATCTCATGGTAATTTTTTTAAAATGTTTAAGACATAAAACAAATATCAAAGAAGATGATGGCATGATAACCAAGTTATTCACGTAACTTCATTGAAGGCAAAGTGGAGTAAACCAGGAGGAACAACGGAAACATCTCCTTTGACAAGAGATTTTTGATACACAGTGTTGTCTGATGAAATGAATCCCAAACTTACTTTTCCTTCCAAAAGGTAAGTGATTTCTGAAACTCCTGGATGTGAATGCAATGGCACTACTGATGAGCCATTCTCAAAATCGACACGAGCAATGGAGAATCCAAGACTATTGAGACCAGGAAGCTGAGAACCAAACACAGTTTTGAACCCAAATTTGAACAGATTTGTGGTGTTCGCAGGAACATTTAAGCCTGAGAAAGCAAAGTCATCAACAGTGACTTTTTTGGGATCTTTGCAGGAAAATCCATTGGGGCCAACCGGAGCTGCATTATCTTCAACACAGAAATCTAATGCAGAAGCTTTGATATCTGTGTTGAAGAGTGATTGTCAAAAGCCTTTGGTTCGCTTGTATATATGATAAGTAGGGAAGTTGAAATTTTTTAACCATTGATTGTTGAATCATTATCGTAGGATTTGGCCTAATGAACAAGGGTATGTTTGGGTTAACAGCGGTAGAAGTGACTTTTTAATCTGACTTTTACAAAAGTCAAATTGTAAATGTAATTTGTGTTTGGATTACTGATAGCAAAAGTGACTCTTTTTTAAAAAATCTAGACTTTTGAGCTTTCTGCTTTTTGAAAAAAAAAAAACCTAGTTATCAAAACACCAATTTTCAAAAAGGCAAAAACGACGGTGATTTTTTTTTTGTTTGAAAAAATTGTTTGGAATGACAGAATCCCATCCCAAATAGGTACTAATACAAACTCATAGACTTCTACCAAATAAAATCGTACAGATTCATAGTTTTGGGGGCAAAAAAAGGTTTGATAATGCATTCAATGGATATCGAACCACCTAAATTTACGGGATGGTTCCCATATATGCAGTATAGTACACCATGCTCTTTTCTGTCTGCTATTCTTTAAAAAACATAAATAAATAACACTACAAAAAATAGCGGATTAGCGATGAAATTTCCATCACTAATCAACTTAGCGACGGAATTTGTTTCGTCAATAAAAAGACCGTTACTAATTGATTAGCAATGAAATTTTGAATTCAGTCGCTAATTAGAGACGGAATTTAGCGATGGAATTTTAGAGGCGGAAATTCCGTCCCTAATTAGAAACGGAATTAACTAATTAGTAACGAAAAATGGAATTTCCGTCTATAATTAGGGATGGAATTTTCCGTCCATAATCCATCACTAAATATTTTTTTATATAATTTAAATTGCCACATGTCTACAACACGAGCCTCCACATATCCCTCATCGGGGGCCGCCACACGTTTACCAGTCAACCACCGCCACCTCGACTCTGGCCACCACGTGTCACCCTCCATCACGCGCCACATGTTACAAGTCACAAATTGGTTGCATTTTGTGACCAAGTTAGGATTCGAAGCCATGACCTCTCATGCATGTGCTAATGCCTTTGCCAATTAAGCTAAGAAGAACCTGTGAAAGTTAAATACAAAATCATATATATATATAGACACAAGTACACACACATTCACACATACGTACAAATATACGTACATACATACATACATACATACATATATATACATACATACATACATATACATACATACATACATATATATATATATATATATATATATATATATATATATATATATATATATATATATATATATATATTCGCTCGCAAAGAAAAATATAAATACAAAATTTTATATATTATTAAATATTTTAATTTAGTTTTCTTATTTTATTTTATGTAAATATTCTACCTAAATTTTTATTATTAATATATT
Organism: Albizia julibrissin; assembly: GCA_037074505.1. Lineage (NCBI taxonomy): Eukaryota > Viridiplantae > Streptophyta > Magnoliopsida > Fabales > Fabaceae > Albizia > Albizia julibrissin. Next base: position 9,842,831 of record CM073482.1, on the reverse strand, counting down.
TTATTTATTTATTTTATTTTATCTTTTATCTTTTTGTTTGTATTTATAAAATTTTCATTTTATTTGTATATAATATATTATTAAAAATTTAAATATATTATATTATAATTCTAATTTCAAAAATAAATATGAATTAATAACTTTTATTTATTCTAATATTATATTATAAATTTAAAATAATTTAAAATTTAAATTATTTAAAAAATTATAATTTTGAAAAAAAACCAAATTATTAAAAAAATTAGTTATTAGCGACAGAAATTTCATCTCTAATTTCCGTTGCTAATTTTTAGTGACGGAAATTAGTGACAAAATTTAGCGATAGAATTACTCCGTCTCTAATTAGCGACAGAAAAATTATGTCTCTAAATTTTGTTGCTAATATTTAATGATAGAATTTAGTGACGGAAATCCGTCTATAATTTAGTGACGGAAAAATTCCGTCTCTAAATTTCGTCGCTAATCTAGTAACGGAAAAATTCCGTCGCTAATTTTAATGACGGAACTTGTGAGGGATGAGCGACGGAATGAAATTCCGTCGCTAATTCGCTATTTTTTTGTAGTGTAAATAAAGCAAATGTACACGAAATTAAGGTACCATTAAAACATGTTCCTTGCAAATGGATTGATAATGGAAATCTCGAATGAAAATGGTTTTGTGACGAGAATATTCTGATGGTAGAAAAAATAATTATTTACTCTGATGATATATAGTTTTATGACTAGAATTTAAGTTTATTTTACAATTTAAAAATTATAATTAAGCTACAATATTTATGAGAAGATTGAGGGAAATCACCTTGATGGTGAGTGAGAAGAGATAAATGGGTATACAGTATAACCCTAATTATACTCTTTATGCATGACTCAACTTATCAAAGGGATCGTGTTTTACTATTTCCTCACGTTCATGAATCCATTTAATTTATTTAATTAAGCGAAAATGTACATAATCACCGAGAATATTATTTTCATAAAGAATATCAAAGAACGCATCAACTTTGGTTATGTAGATGTCTATGTTTAATTAACATGTTCAGGGGATATGATCTCGTTTGTTTCCAAGTTCAAAGACTTATAATTTCTCTAAATTAACGTAAAGTCTCTGTGTGTGTGTTTGTGTTGTCCTCAAATTGACGTACTTTAAGTTGGAGAGGCCAGATGACATCAACTAGAAACAATTGCATGATCCCATATATAGAGTGATACATGACTAACACCAGTTAACTATATCCAATTATTTGTGACTATAATCCTCTTATGATCTATCAGCTTAATTGCTTCATGTAGATAAGGTTTGACTTGAAACCTTGATTCTGTTCTTACCACATTATTATGAAGATATATCAAATCTATCATCATATAATAGTGCGCGGAAGCCACTATTAGCATGTTGAGTTGTTGACTATGGTAGATAATAACCGGTATTGCTAGAACCAGATTGGACTACCCAGTTCACCTGAACAAACCAAGAACTAGCCATATTTTTTTTTTCCTAAAAGAGCTTAAAATTGGCCAAAAATTTGGTGAAGAACCGGTTTTTTCCTCTCTTTCTGTTTTTAAATAACCCGAAACTACATTACTTTTTTTTATTTGTGTATATATACATATATATAATGATTTATTAGTAGTTTTGGTTAATTGTGGAGGCTTGTATTAATTTAGTTGGACAATTAATCTAGTATAATTGATGATTTTAGTGATTTGTAATAGACAATAGATACATTTATTGTAATACTGGTGTGATTGGGTATAACACGTATAACAAATATATAATAAATATGGTCTAAGATATTTTTATACGGACTTGGTTTAAGTGGATAGCCCTGTCCTTAGCTCTCCCAACTCATTAGATCTGGATCCACCAAATCTGATTTTGGACTGTCCATATTTGAGTTTTTTAAAAAAATGATTATTTTTAAATAAAAAATAATTTTTTGAAAGAATAGTAGTTAAAATATTTTATTTATTTTAGATTCTATACACATTCAAATAATTTTTATTAAAAAATATAGACTTTTAAAAAATCAGATTTGAATCGTCTAAATCAAATCTAACTATTCAGATCAGATAAATTAGGAGAGCTAAGCACAATAATTTAACACTGAAACCAAATCCATTTTTATACATGAGTGGAAAGTCTCTCTTACATTACATTGACAAGGTTGATGCACCACCGTCCTCCCAGTGATCGGTAGTATTATTTTGAGCTGGAAACTCTTGACAAGCGTTGGATCTTGGACGTGACTGATGTTTTGTTATGTTAATTATGCTATAGAAGATTTTTATAACGATAAGACTAAAAGTAAGTCAGTGTATTTAATTTACTCAACTTTTTTAATTAAGATTTTTAATAAAATTAACTTTCTTATATAACCATGTCCATAAGAGCGATCTAATCTTTTGTCACGTCTCATTTTTAATTCATCTTTCCTTTGAAGTATCCTCCTTTTATAACTTTTCTACAGTTGCAACATATGAAAATGAATTAATTCACATAATACATAATCACAGAATTTTTCTCCATTAATTATATTGCATTCCCAAATATGTTTCGAGACAACAACTATTACAACGACAAGATCTATAATTTATTTAAAAAAAGAGATATTTGGTTTTACTCATGCTATTTCAGCAACAATAACCTTCTCATATTCTATCCTTTGCCTTTAAAAACACCCTTAAGTCTCTTCACTTCATCAATATTAAGCAAAGTGCTCGATGCTATCACTGAACTGGCTAAATTGCTTTGGAACAGTGCAAGGTCCAAAACTTGGACTGGAGGGCTTGAACTACTAAACCCTACAACTGCTGATCCCGAACTGTTACCTGAAACAAAATCATATATATATATATATAACAGTATATATTTTTTGGTGATCACACTTAAGACATACTCTTCTGATCCTTTATATAAGACATATTTACCTAATTTGATTACGTTAAAAAAGTTAGTTATGTTAATTAATATAACATGTATTTTCGAAACTACCTTAGTCATTTTCCTTAATTCCCTCATTTCCTCTCCTCTTTGATTATTATTGAGGGAGCATCAATAGAGATAAATTAGGAAAAAACTAATAAATATAAAAACTATGTCTTATATTTAGAACTAAAATTAACTTTCTAAATATGTCTTATATTAAAGATAAGAGAGAGTAATACGAATATCAAAGAAGATGATCGCCTAAAAATAACCAAGTTATTCACGTACCTTCGTTGAATGCAAAGTGGAGTAAACCAGGAGGAACCACAAAAACATCTCCTTTGACAAGAGATTTTTGATACACAGTGTTGTCTGACGAAATGAATCCAAAGCTTACTTGTCCTTCCACAAGAAAAGTGATTTCTGAAACTCCAGGATGTGAATGCATCGGCACAACGGAGCCTTTCTCGAAATCGACACGAGCAATGGAGAATCCAAGACTATTGAGGCCAGGAAGCTGAGCATCAAACACAGGTTTGAACCCAAATTTGAACAGATTTGTGGTGTTCGCAGGAGTATCTAAGCCTGAGAAAACAAAGTCATCAACTGTGACTTTTTTGGGATCTTTGCATGAAAATCCATTGGGACCAACAGGAAGTGCTTTATCTGCAACACAGAAATCTAATGCAGAAGCTTGGAAAGAGAAGGAACAAAAGAGGAACAAGATGGAGGAAATGATAGCAATCATGTTTGCTTAATGTAAATTGTTTGATATCTGTGTTGATGTGATTCTCAAAAGCCTTTGGTTTGCTTGTATATATAATAGGTAGGGGTGTTGAAATTTGTCAACCATTAATTGTTGGTTCATTATCGTACGATTTGGCCTAATGAATATTACAGCTATTCATATATAGTTTTGAGGCCAAAAAGGGGTTGATTATACATGAATGGATCGGACCTTCTAAATTAGAGGTTGGTTCCATATATGGAGTATACATTATACATATGCTCTTTTCTATCTCATATTCTTTAAAATAATAAAGAAAATGTACACGAAATTAATGTGCCATAAAATAAAGGAAATTTCGAATGAAAATGGTTTTGAGACAAGAATATTCAGATGGTAGAAAAAATGTTATTAATTCTGATGATAGTTTTTTTTATTAGACTTTATGTTTATTTCTCAAATTTAAAATTATGTTAAATTCTTTATATATTCTCCTTTCAATTTTATCTCTGCCGTTTGACCTTTTTTCGGTAGAGGATCGGATTTAAAATATAGTAATTGTCTTGACATGTTTACTTTTAACATTCATGATATCTTTCTGTACCGCATCTTTGAGGATCACTGGCTATAAAATAAAATTATCTTTGAAGATCAATGGAAGGAAACTGAAATGGAAATAAATCAAGAGGAACAAAGCACCTACGCTTGTCACCAACGTGGGAGGTTTGGTTCCTTGTAATGGCATCAATGTATTGAATGGATGGGGTTTGAATTTTAAATTCGTGGGTATGAAAAGCCTCGCGATTGTCGATCGGGCGGGTGAGTCAAGTTCCTAGTAATAGGATCTAGATGCTGGTGGTTCCCTCGTAAGAAAAAGCATGTGCGATTGTTGATCTTTTGGTCAGTATTGGTGATCATCAAATTAGGTTGAATCATTTAATTATGGCTTGATCCTTTAATTGGAATCAATCATCAACGATTCAATGTCAATACTGACCCCTTCTGAACTATGTTTGACTTTCTTTTATTTATTTTTTTCAATAAGCATTTCATGGGATCTTGTGTGCTTATTACTTTCTTCTAAATTTTCATTTCTTTCTGCAAATTTTAAGTGAGTTAAATGCTAGCAAAATTAAATCCATTATTTAATAAAAATTTAAGGAAAATTTCCAGAAAAAAACATTTAAAAGAAGGAAAAGACAAATCAATGAGTCCAATATCACAAATCTCAAGTCAAACCTATGGGAGGAATATGAAATTTGCAAATGTTCCCAAATAATCAACCTGCTCCTGATAACATTTGGGGAGCTCAAGTTATCAATATTGTATATTGAAATTATTAATTGTGATTCTTGGGTTGTTATTCTTTATACCTAAGGATTCAAGGACACCTGACATGTGTGGCTTCAAAATAGCTTAAGTTGTCAATATGTATGTTAAAGTTGTTAATTGTGATATGTAATCAACTTAGGTATAAAGATTAACAATTTAAAAATCACAATTAACAACTTTAGTATACATATTGACAATTTGAGCTCTCCAAATATTGTCAGGGACATATTGGTCATTTGGTAACATTTGCAAATCTCATATGCTTTTCACATGCCTGACTTAAGATTTGTGATATTGAACTCGCTAATTTATCTTTTCCCTATTTTAAAAGTATTTTTCTGAAATCTTCCCACAAATTAAAAGTATCATCTATATTATGCCTTATGAGTGCCAATTTGAATTAGCGGTGAATAAGTAGTTTTTTATCCAATCTGATTTTTTGCAAAAGTCAGATTGTAAATGTGATTTGTGTTTGGATTGACGGTGGGAGAAATAACTTTTTTTTAATCTTGAACCTGTTTGGATTAGCGTTTTAAAAGACCGTTTAGATGAAAAATGACTGAAAAAGGCATAAACTTTATTAAATACTATATATATATTGTGATAATTGAACTGAAAAATTAAAATTAAAATTTGACAAAATACAAAAAAGTTCAATTATTATTAAAATTTGTTAATTATTCATATAAATAACCTCTTGAACTCTTAATGCTACATTGTATTTAATCTTGCATAGTAAGTACTTAATAAGAAATTTGAGATTTTGGACGATTAGAATTAATATTTTGAGGATTGAAAAAAATTATAGAAAAGGCCCTAGAATTTATGAAAATTATAAGTGAATGAGAAAATGGACCGGGGAAATCATAGAAAATAACCCATATGTTTTGGAAATTTCATTTATACCTCAAAAATATTTTAGAAATTTTCAATTTAATCCCTAATCAAGAACTCTTAAGCAATTAAGTCCCTGGTCAAATCCCAATTTGACCAAAGTTTCTTCTTCTTCATTTGAACAGAAGCTGAACCAGAAAAAAAGAGCACAACTTCATTCCCCGACCTCTACAAAGTAATCATAACCATTCTTCTACCAATTAAGCACATCTTCATTCCTTGATCATCAGCTTAATGCCACTGTGAATGCTCGCCACGCAGAGAAAAAGCCAAGATGTTGGACTTCTGGAAAAAGTCACGTTAGCCGCTGAAGCGCAATGGGTTGCAGCGTGAACCCAAACGGTAATTAATATACCAACTGGGCTTTTGATGTCTAACTGAGCTTTTTTTTTCTTCTCTAACGTGTTTCCAAATAGGCCCTAAGAAAACTATATGTTTTGAATACACACACGCATAAATACATTCTTTTGAATTATATATATAATGCATTCTAAATAATTGAAAACACTTAATTTTTTAACAAAGGATCAATCATCATAAATAAAAAATATATTAAATTAAAGTTTAATTAATTGAATGAAATGAACTAAAAATTTCATTTAATAACTTTAAAAGTAGGTGAAGATTTTGTGGAAGAGAAAAACGGATCTTGTGGAACAACATTTGATGAATGAAAAAAAATCAGAATTATTTGTTTCCATTATTTTCAAAACATTTTTATTTGAATAGACATGAATTTAATATTGATGGATGAAAGCTAAAATATTAAACTTTGTGAAAACAAAATATCACATCCTTCATTGACCTGGATAATACTACAACTTGACTTGATATCACACATATATAGTTTTATGTTAGAATCTTTATTACATATTTGATTTTTCATTTTTGAATCAATATAATTTTTTCCTCTCAAATTTCAAACAATGGCTCTTGACTTTTGATTTCTCAAGGGACAAAATAGTTCTGATATTTATTAAATTATAGGGACCAAGAACTCCTAATTATTATTGATTTTATCATTTTTTATATTGAAATAATAATTAAGTAAAATATATTATATGTTTATATTTTCAAATTTCTGGCTTAATTTAATAATATAAATTTCTCTTTTTCATAACCTTCATTCCCGCCCTCTGTGCATGTCCGTTCCATTATAAATAATATGTGTGTGTTAAAAGAAAGAGTCTCATATTGTTTGGGATTGTGGGAGATCAAGTGCATATGTAATAACATGTAATTTTAGGCTAGTGAATGAGCTAATGAAAATTAAATCTATCTCTTCTTTCATGGCTGAAGCCCTAGCGCTGAAGCGTGCCTTACTGTTGGCTCATGACAAGGTGATTTTTGAAACTGATTGTAAACTTCTGCAAAACTGTGTTGCCACAAAAAAAACCTTATTTGTATGGCTGGAAATGCTTTGCATATAATGTTGGGTTCACTCTTTCTTTTACTCCTAGACTGGTTAACGTCACAGCTGACCATCTCCCAGCTGAAGTATTTAAGGGGGTATGCCCGTTGGGTTGGGTGTCCACACCATCACTCTCTTTATAAGACCTTTCTAACTTCAGATGCTACGAAGGCTCAGGATGCTTCGGAGGCTACTTCATCTCCAGAGTTACGAATGGGCATTGGTTAAAGTTTGTGGTTTGCTTTTGCTTGTTTCCCTTGTTTCTCTGTTTTCGTCATTGCTATCTTATGTTTCTAGCATTTGTTCTCTGGATGATTATTAAATAATAGCCTCATTTCGATGAGAGAGAGAGAGAAAGAGAGAGAGAGTAGCGGACTTGTGAGAATAAATTCACTTGAAACGAGAGTTAATTCTGGTTGTGTTAATTACTTCTTTTACTTAATAGTATATATCTTTTGATCTTTTTTTCCCCAAAAAAGAGAGATTGATTTTTTTTTTTTTGTTTCAGAAAGAGGCCTAAGGCCCAAAAGACTCTAGATAACACTTCTCGTCGCCCTCCCACCATTACAATATCTTATTCTCTCCTCTTCCACCAGTAATGAATTGAATCCTTAAATTTTAATTATCATTTCAAAAATTAGTATGACTAATCCATTATTCTTACATGTTTTGCATGCACATTCCATATTTCAACCCCATAGGTAAAGTTGATAATTCGTGAACTGGCCTTGATATACAAGGTTGTTCCAATAAAACAAATTAATTCTACAAATAAATGCATTCTTATATATATATATATTTTTAGTATAGCAAGCTTAGCTTTTCAATAATGAAGAAAAATTAGTTTGCATGCAGAACCATTTTTTCAACTCGAAATCTCTCTTTTCATCCTCCAAACTCCATGATTATTCTTCCAAATGCAGTTTTTTCAGTGCTTGGGCATCAGATGCTCCAAAAAGCTTTATCTATCTCAGTCAGATAGTAATATCAATATGCAAATAAGGACAGCTGCAAAAAGTACACATACAGAAGGTAGCTATATTTTTAAATACATTAGGTAAGAAAAAAAGCTCATTTGGACATCAAAAGCTCATTAGAACACATGATAAGTGTTTGGAAAATCATTAGCTTATAATGGGCTTTTGATAAAAATGAGCTTTTTTCCTTAAACTCATTTTTTTAGCTTTTGAGCTTTTATCAATGGGCTTTTGAACTTTTTCATTGAATTTTTTATTTTTAAAAAATATATTTATATTTTTTAACATCAATTATAACAATATATATGTAGTATCCAATAAGGTTTATACATTTTTCAGTCATTTCTTATCTAAAAGGGTTTTTCAAACGTTAATCCAAACAGGTTCAAGGTTAAAAAAAAGTCACTTTTCCCACCGTCGATCCAAACATTAATTAGGTTTCTGTAAAAGCCCAATTAAAAAAAAAGTCACTTCTCCACTGAAAAACAGGCTCAAAGTATCCTTATTCTTTAATTTGAAAACACTGGTAAGAAACTACTCATTACTGCAATTATGAATTCAGTGCCTTGTAAAGGTGAAACTTGATGTCCTATTTCTGGTTTATAAATTTGATATCCTCCTCGTATCTTTAATACATGATTTAATTATGGAGCTGATATTAATTAATCATAAATATAAGACATATATTATATATTTATCAATTTTTTCTAAATTAACTCTATCAATATTATTATTTAAATAATAATCAAATAAGAGAGTGAGGGAGAGAATTAAAGAAAATGATTAGAGGGTTTTAAAAAAATGTCATATTCACTAACTTAATTAACCAACTTTCTTAATATAATCAAATTAGTTAATTAGATCTTATATTAGGGACCAAAATTATATGACTAACAAGACAACCCAAAAGTACAAAATAACTTATTTCAAAGAATATTTGTAAATAATAATAGCCAGTACGTAGTTCAATTTCTCATAATCAGAGGAGCCCACGCAGAGAGCATTGTAGGAGTTACTGTTCACCAAGATGAGCACTAGCCAAGCATCAACTTTTAGATACATAACTGATGATATCTTGTAAATGATTTCAAGCAAGGCACTCCCTAGTATATTTAATATAAAATATATTTATATAATTTAATTAGATTAAGAAGTTTAATTTAGTTAGTTAATATATAATATTTTTTTTAAAATACTCTAATCATCTATCTTCCTTAATTCCTTCCGTATGTCTCTTATTTGATTATTGTTGATGGAGGATTAATAAGAGTAAGTTAGAAAAATGTTGACAAATATAATAAATAAATATTATATTTAGAACTAATATCAACTCCTTAATTACGTCTTATACTAAGTAGCGGAGGAGTAGTAATTATTATCATCATTCCAATGATGAATCACTGATTCATATATGCTTTCACTCTCTTTGAGCATCAATAAGCCTTGGAATCTTTGATCATTGTCTCAACTTGTATCTCATAATAAAATTAATGTTGTGTTCTAATAGCTCCTCCTTCTCAAAGAAGAATCCCATCGGCCATATGCATCCTTACAAAACTGATCAATCTAAAATGAAATATAAGGTGGGAAATGAATATAAACAAAAGGAACACTCCAGAATTGAACCATCTCTCGTACATGCTGGCCGCACAGTGCATCTCAATCACAATGTTCACCTTTTTTTTTCAAACGTCAATTGTGTTTCAATAATATCTGAAAAATCTGACAGATTTCGCAACCACCGACCCATGTCTCTTCGTCCCCACTAAAGGGCAACGACATTCACTATATATGACAATAATGATATTTACTTCATTATATTGAGACTTTTCTTCACGTACACTGATATGGAAATGACTGGTTTCTGCTGGTTTTGCCCAACAAAATCTTATCCTTTGTGTGGGAATAATGAGTGTGAGCATTCAGTAGACTTTGTAACTTGGAAATATTTCCATGTTGAAGTGACAGGAAAAGGCTGGCCTTGTTCTACCTTCAGTGAAAAATCTAAGTTCCCTCAAAGATAGGGAATCCAGATATTCACGAGTATGTGCGATGTCCTTGGATTCTGTGTCTCACTTGCAGAGATGGTCCTTCTAGCTGTCTTAAAACGTCTTCTTATGCCTTCATCACATTCTCTTGTCATGTGATCTTATGGACCACCTTGTTTATCTTTTCTTACCCTTTTAACCACTGATGAAAATACAAATGATTTTGATTCCTGTAATAGCACAAAGAATCAGACACTAAATACAAAAACAATATTAGGCGTTTCCATTTCATTGACACTACCGAATGTTATCGTTATTATGTACTCCTTTTGATTTTTGTGAGTACTGATCCTCCATTCATCTTCAAGAATGTCTCCCGTGCTAGGGTTTAAATGTTACTATTTCCCACTCGTAATATAAACGTTAGTTAGAGATTGAATTTGGTTTTAAATATAAGACCCTGATTTAATTTATCTCCCAAATTTATAATTTTTTTTAAAATATATCACTATTAATTTCACTCATATTAAACGTGGATCATTATATTTTGATCCAATAATCATAAAGAGGATAAAGAATAAGGGTGAACGGGAAAAAAAAAAAAGGAAAGAAGTCTCGTCCGTATATTTCATCTTCAAGCATAAAAGTCAACTCAAGCAAACCTATAATTTCATGAAATAAGATTGATAGGTAGAGAAGCAATGAGAATCAAACGTAAACTATTCCATTTTCTTATATGATCATGTAACACAACCAACTATATTCTGGGTGTGTTTGGAAATTTATTAGGAGGAGTTAGAATCTCATTTAGAGGGTAAAAATTCATTTGGCATCTACAGATACGTTTGTGAACATGTTAGCTTTCACTGGGTTTTTAAAAAAAGTTGTTTTTTTAGAAACTCATTGAAATAGCTTTTGGCTTTTTTTTTCGCTGGGTTTAGAAAAAAGAAGTCACTTCTCTCACTGTCAATCTAACCACAAATCACATTTACAATATGATTTTTTTCAATTTGACTTCTGCAAAAGTCACATTAGAAAAAAAAAGCCAATTTTCTACCGCTAATCCAAACAGACACTTTATCTCTTTTGACTTCTAAGGCCCGTTTGGGTTAACGGTGACAGAAGTGGTTTTTTTTTTTAAATCTGAATTTTATAAACTTAAGATAGGATACAAATCATATTGTAAATATAATTTGTGTTTAGATTGACAGTGAGAGAAGTGATTTTTTTTTCAAAAAGCCAAACTTTTAAATTCTTCTTATAAGCTACTTTTAGAGGGGGGAAAAAGCTCGGTTGCGATCAACCTAAACACTATAATTTTTAAAAAACCAACACCACCATGCTTTTTTTTATAAAAAAAAAAATCATTTTTGAGATGACAGAGCACCATCCAAATATGCTATAAGTCTTTTTAATACTAAATCTGCGCTACTAAGTTTTGAATTACCAATCAAAGAGTGTTAGACCCTTGAAGAAAAATATCATTGTGATTCATATCATTGTGATTCAGAGCAAAAAGAAGTTTCTTGTTGGTATATTGTGTGGAAAACTTCCAAACCCGACCTTCACGTGATTAAACGTACAGCTCAAATTCTGTCGTTTCCCATGGAGGCACAAGAAAAAGTGAAAATCACAATAAGTCCCAGTTAAAAAAAATAATATTATTTTTGATCCTAAATATAAAATCTAATTGATTTTATTATTTGAAGAGATTAAGAAAGCTAAATAAATTATTTTAAGGTATTTACTTTTATCGTTTTTTTCCAAACTAATTTTCCTGATTTATAACTAATATATAATTTAACGATACATAATATGTACTATAATTAAGTAATTTATTTAGTTTTCTTATTCTTTTTTAAAAAAAGTCAATTAGGTCTTATATTTAGGATCGGAGGAAGTATTAGAAAAGTTTCATAACTTGTCAATGATTCTCTTACACTTGTCGTTGACAAGTTATAGGATTTTTGGGAAATTTTTTTTTTATTGAGACATTGATGTAATTTTCCCCAAAAAAATCTTATCTGTCACAATAACTCAATAATAATGGCAAAAACAAAAATTTTACATGCCCTTCCCTTCTTATATTTCATCTTCTCCAAACTCTTTACCAAAGAAAAAGAAATTCAGTAGAACGTAGCTAGTCCTATTAGTGAAAATGATTCTCCCACTCTTCTTCATCTTTTGCCTCCTCTCTTCCACCTCCCAAGCTTCTGTTGTAGATTTTTGTGTTGCAGATTATGCAGCTCCCAACAGTCCTGCAGGATATTCTTGCAAGAAGCCTGCAAGGGTGACTGTGGAAGATTTTGTATTCCATGGCCTAGGAGTTGCAGGTAACACCTCAAACATTATAAAAGCCGCAGTTACGCCGGCTTTTGATGCTCAATTTCCTGGCCTAAATGGCCTTGGAATTTCATTGGCTCGTTTGGACTTCGACAAAGGTGGTGTTATACCAATTCACACACATCCTGGAGCCTCAGAAGCACTAGTTGTAATTCAAGGCAGTATCACTGCTGGTTTTGTCTCGTCTGATAACACTGTGTTCATTAAAATACTCTACAAGGGAGACACTATGGTTTTTCCACAAGGCTTACTTCACTTTCAGATTAATTCTGGTGGTACTCCGGCCTTGGCTATTGTGAGCTTCAGTAGCGCGAATCCCGGCCTCCAGATCCTCGATTTCGCGCTGTTCAAGAGTGATTTGCCAACTCAATTGATTGCTTTAACAACTTTCCTTGATGTTGCTCAGGTGCAGAAGCTCAAGGGTGTTCTTGGAGGCAAAAATTAGTTGTATTTGGGAGATTATTGTTGCCCTTTTGTAAGAGACGGGTCTCAAAGAGTGTCTCTTTATATGTTAGGTTCATTTCATATCTTGGTTTTCATTTTCAAATTTGGTCGTGTGTTTGTAATGATATGACTCTTGTTGAGCAGTGTTGGTAGCTAGCTATGTTAAGTAATAGTTGTAGTCTGATTGTTTCTAGTTGTCGAGTGATTGTGCAAGTCAGCTGATTTCTAACTTCAGAACATTGTGCTGCGAGAGGTGAATAAAATGTATGGTCTTTATCTAATGTGTTTGAAATAAGACGTTATCTGCTGTATCAATGAATGCTCAATGTTATATATGAGGCCATGAATTTTCTTTTTTATGTACGAGTTTTATGTTTCAAAATGAGTTAATTCGCAACATGAAGAGATTAATTAATGTTCATCCCACCACCAGCCTAAAAAAATGTAATATTAGAAGTTTCAAAATGAAATCTTGCATTTCAAATTTATGGTTCAAAGGGCATGTCTAGGCGTTCTTATGGGTTTAATATTTCTCACATCCTAATTAAATTTATGAGGAAAATCGTTCAAATTACAATTTAAAAGACACATATTTAAACCAATCAATTAGTTGTTGGTTGAAGTGGTAAGAGGTCTCACCCGCAAAAAATAAAAGGAAAACACACTTATTAGGATATGCGAAAACTCTTTGCGCACTAAGTCTTGAAAAAAGAAACCCTTAACCAAATTAAAAAACAGACATATTTTAATACAATCTCATCTCGCATTTCCTAGGGATCACCTTTTATCCCTAAGAAAATGGCATACCACCATTCAATGATATGAAAAATGAAAAACCATTAGAAGATATTGATGATGATAAATTGAAGGCAGATTCAACTTCAGCCATCTTGCCAGTATACAGTGTTTCTGTATGTTTCTTGGTTTTGCATAGTTATATATATACTTTAATGCCTGTCAATACGCTAAAGTAGTGAAAACTGTAAAATGAACTTCTAAGTATTAGTTTCCGATGACCAAAAGTTATCAAAGTGAGGGGTGTGGCAAGACACACTTTGAAGGAAAACAAATAGGTTCTGCATTGTCTACAGTCAATAGACTTTAACTGATTTGAATTTGATTCGATCTCTTCACACAGCCAGCTGCCAATTGTCTTATTTTTTCTGGAAAAAAAGAAGTCAATTGACTCGATGAAAGTGTCGAAAATGATGAAGAGAAGGATATTAGATATTAGATAAGCATGTATAAACCACATCATTCCGAACTTTTATATTCCTTTTTAAAAAATTAAAATACATAAATGACATGCTTTAAATGGAATGATTAAATTAAGGGGTGAATCAATTGACTGCACTTGGATATAATGCAATGAATATATTGTTTATTTCAGAGACAAAAGGAGGTCCAACTTTTGGGAGTAGAACATACCAGAGAAGATTCCTACCCCAATGATTTTAAAGAAAAAAAGAGGCTTTCGTCTTGTTGTCAGGGAAAACTTCCAAAAGTTCACATGCATTCACGGGCTTCCGAATTCAAAATCTGTCTTTTTCCATTCATATATGCATTATTAGAAAAAAAATCTCACCCACCACAGTAACTCAAAAGAAATAATGGTAAACAAATTCACTCGCAGTCCCTTCTTATGTATAAGACCATCCAAACCCTTGGAAAAATAAAGAAACATATCCAGCTAAAACAAAAATGATTCTCCCCATTATCTTCATCTTTTGCCTCCTTTCCTCTTCTTCTCAAGCTTCTGTTCTAGACTTTTGTGTTGCAGATTTTTCTGCTCCTAACAACCCTTCTGGGTATTCTTGCAAGAGCCCTTCAAAGGTCACTGTGGATGATTTTGTATTCCATGGCCTAGGAGTTGCAGGCAACACCTCAAACATCATAAAAGCCGCCGTGACACCGGCTTTTGACGCGCAATTCCCCGGCCTAAACGGCCTTGGAATCTCGTTGGCTCGCTTGGACTTGGCCAAGGATGGAGTTATACCAATTCACACACATCCTGGAGCTTCAGAAGCACTTGTTGTTCTTGAAGGCTCAATATGTGCAGGCTTCATTTCATCTGATAACTCAGTGTTCCTCAAAAATCTCAACAAGGGTGACTCTATGGTGTTCCCACAAGGCTTGCTTCACTTCCAGATCAACGCTGGCGAATCTCCGGCCCTGGCTGTTGTGACTTTCAGTAGTGCTAATCCTGGCCTGCAAATTCTTGATTTCGCTTTGTTCAAGAGTGATTTTCCCACTCCATTGATTACGGCAACAACTTTCCTTGATGATGCTCAGGTCAGGAAGCTCAAGGGTGTTCTCGGAGGCAAAAATTAAGAGTGTCTCTCTTTTGTTTGATTCATGATTTGTACCTTGGTTTTCGTCTTAGATTAATCAGGCTTGTGAGCAAATGATTTTTTTTCTTGACTAGTGGTTGTAGGCTAAGTAATCAATAAAAGTGGCAGTGATTTGATGTGGTTCTTGTGTGTTTTTATCTAGTAGTCAAGTATCTGTATGAGTATTCTCCTTGTACGCAAGGGACAGTTCAAGAGTATCTCTTTTGTTAGATTCTCATTTGAAACAGAG
The DNA here is from genome assembly GCA_037074505.1 of Albizia julibrissin. Lineage (NCBI taxonomy): Eukaryota > Viridiplantae > Streptophyta > Magnoliopsida > Fabales > Fabaceae > Albizia > Albizia julibrissin. The sequence continues at coordinate 9,827,209 of CM073482.1, read as the reverse complement.
TAGTTGTCAGAGGAGATGGTAACCACTAAGAGACTAAGAGGGAGTAGTTGGAAGATAAACCAATGTTTTTACAAACTGGCTCCAATTTCCCTTATCCAGTCTGCTCTTTTTTCTTATTTAATGTTTCCTTTTAACTTACCCTATTAGTATAAATAAGGGTTCCTTATTGCTTACAATCACATCTAAATTGAATAAAAACATTGTGTTTCGGTTTCTATACAAGTTTTTGTATCAGAGAGGGTTCCATAAGGCCAGAAAGAGAGAGAGTTAGGAGTAGGTTGAGAAACAAAAATGTTGAGAAACAGGGGTGTGCGAATTCCACCCTTAAGACCTTTTTTGGAGAGACCGACCTTACCATTGTGTTCAGAAGGCCGAAAAACGTGGGAAAGGCATCGGTCGCCGGTGAGAGAGGCCTCCACAGGCATCCACACGCCTTGTCGAAATCCCAAGCACCGTCGCCTAAAGCCACACGCTGTCTGAAGGTTGAAGACGACCCAGTCAGCATCTGCTGCACAATCAGCGCCACGTCATCCAGTCACTCACTGTCACGTGTCACAACACGCCACGTCACCCAACCCCATAAGCTGAACTTTTCAAAATTATATTTTGACCCCAGATTTTTGTCAACATTACATTTTCAGCCCCTGAACTTTTTAAAATTATATTTTAACCCCATAATTTTGTCAAAATTACATTTTCCACCCCTAAACTTTCCAAAATTGTATTTTGACCCCATAATTTTGCCAAAATTACACTTCGGCCCCAAAATTCCAATTTACCCTCTAGAAACACAAATTCTACCCCTACATCCTTCTGCCCTATAACTAATAATTATTTACTCTAAGTCCTAACTTCACAAGTATAGCTCCAAAAATGCCTCTAAGACACAAGAACATGCACGAGGTTGAGATAGATGAGATAAGACGCTGAATTCAGGAGCTAGAGGCTGCTGTAGAATTATAGCGAGTGTTACTAGAAACTCGAAATGAACACCCAGAAGGTGATTCGGGTAGCAGCAGTTCGTCATCCACTGACTATTGTTGTCGTCCTCAACAATAGTCATTCCGCTTTAATGACATTAAGGTAGACATTCCTAAATTTGAGGGAAGACTCCAGCCAGACGAATTCGTCAATTAGCTTCAAACTGTGGAAGAGTTTTCGAATACAGGGAGATTTCCAATGAGCAGAAGGTCAAAATTGTTGCCATCAAGATGAAGAAACATGATATGGTGGGAGAATCTCAAGAAAAGGCGTGAAAGAAAAGGAAAAAGCAAGATCCGAACGAGGGACAAGATGAAGCGTGAGCTCTCACGTAAGTTTCTTCCTGAAAATTATTATCAAAATAGTTTTCTTCAATTACATAGGCAGTGTTTGGAGAAGCTTATTTGAGCTTATCAAAAGCTCTTATGGGCTTATACACATAAATCGAGACAATCTTCACCACATAACTTACTTCGTATTCTGTAAATCACGATTGAAAAACACTTATGGAACTTCTAATCGCTATTCCAAACATACTAATAATCTCCGCCAAAAGGCTATATCTGTGGAAGAATATACCAAGGAATTTGAAAAGCTCGTGATTAAATGTGATATCCAAGAGAAGGAGGAGGAAACAATAGCCCGTTATATTGGAGGGTTGAATACCAACATTGTCCATCCAGTGCAACTCCAACAATACTGTACTTTGGACGACGTCATCCGTCTAGCCATCTGTATCGAGTAGTTGCCCAAAAGGTTTCCGTATCAACCGTCTTCCTCCACCAGAATCCCTTTTGATGGACGTAAGGCACAAGTGCATTAGCCTAGTTCTTCAATCGAGCCTCCACCAAAGACCACCAAGGAGTTTAGCTCCAAAGCACCTAAGTGCTTCAAATGCCAATAGTTCAGTCATATCGCTTCAAAGTGTCCTAACCGTAAAGTTGTTACCATTATTCAAGGATAAGTTTCTACAGTATCTGAAGAAGAATAGGAGCCCATACCTAAGAAAGAGCCAGTATTTGATGAGGAACCATTTTTTATGAAGAAGTCACTCCTGCTTATCACGGTGAAACACTTGTAATTAAAAGAAGCCTGCATACAGCAATAGTGAAAAAAGAGCCTTGGCTACGTCACAACATTTCCCATACTCGTTGCACTGCTCAAGGAAAAGTCTGTGATGTCATCATTGACAATGGAAGCTATGAAAATGTTATCTCTAACTATATGGTAGAAAAGTTGCAACTACCAACTCACAACCATCTGTATCCTTACAAGCTCTAATAACTTAACAAAGGAAGTGAGGTAAAATTTTCTAAACAATGCATTGTTGCTTTTTCTATATGTAAAAAATATCATGATGAAGTTTGGTGTGATATTATTCCTATAGATGCTTGTCATCTTCTTCTGGGGAGGCCTTGGCAATATGATCGACATACTCTGTATGACGGTCATACAAACACATATTCCTTCTAGAATGATGGTGTGAAGATTTAGCTAGCACCCTTGATACCCGGTGAACATAACAAAGGCAAAAATAAGTCCAAGCCATTGGTGTCTCTACTCGAGAAGTCACAACTAAAGGTAACCAAATTAGAAAGCCAAGTCATGGGTCTTGTTCTATTGCTCGGGGAAAATAACGGAACTACTATCCCACCATAAGTTCAATAGTTGTTAGTTGAGTTTCCTAATGTGATCCCAGGTGACATTCCGCCGAGATTACCACCTATGTGAAACATTTAATATGCCATAGATTTCATCCCAGGAGCAGTAATTCCTAACAAGCTAGCTTATAGGATGAGTCCTCAAGAACATGCTGAAATTCAACGCAAAGTTGAAAAATTGCTGAAAAAGGGATTGATCTATGAAAGTGTCAGCCCATATGCCGTGCTTGCACTCTTAGTATCCAAGAAGGATGGAAGCTGGAGAATGTGTATAGATTATCGTGCAATCAACAAGATCAGAATTAAGTATCGGTTTCCGATACCTAGGCTCGATGACATGTTCGATCAATTATATGGCTCCACTACTTTCTTCAAGATTGATCTTCGTAGCGGATACCATCAAATCCGAATTCATCTCAGAGATGAATGGAAGACCGATTTCAAAACCTGAGATGGGTTATACGAATGGAATGTGATGCCATTTGGGTTGACAAATGCTCCTAGCATATTTATGTGCATAATGAACCAAGTCCTTCGCCATTCTATTGGCAAGTTTGTTGTTGCTTACTTTGACGATATTCTTGTCTACAGTAAGAGCCTAGCAGATCACTTAGAGCACTTACAACAAGTGTTGCAAGCTCTTTGTGAACAGAAACTTTATGCTAATTTGAAGAAGTGTGCTTTCTTAATAAGTAAAGTCATTTTTCTGGGTTATATTATCACTGCAGAAGGTGTATGGGTTGACCCAAGCAAAATTAAAGCCATTAACAGTTGACCAACTCCGCAATCTATCTAAGAAGTTAGAAGTTTCCATGGATTAGCTTCCTTCTATAAGAAGTTCATTTGAAAGTTTAGTTCTATTGTTGCACCCCTCACGGATTGCATCAAGGGAGACAAGTTCTAATGGACAGAGAAAGCTCAGAAAAGTTTTGAAGAATTGAAGAAACACTTGACATAAACTCCTATGCTAGCCCTTCCTAATTTTGACCAAGTGTTTGAGGTCAGTTGTGACGTCTCTAACACCAAAATCGGTGCCATCTTGAGTCAAGAAGGCCATCCAATTACTTTCTTCGGTGAGAAGCTTAATGATGCTAAGCTCAAATATTCTACCTGCCATTGTCCAAGCCTTGCAACATTAGATCCACTACCTATTTCATAAAGAGTTTATCCTCTATTCTGACTATGAAGCACTCAAGCATTTGAATTCTCAACAGAAGATCAATCGAAGGCATGCTGCTTTGAGTGAAATGTTGCAGACCTATCCGTTTTTACTCAAGCATAAGGCTAGTGTTCTGAATTCAGTAGTTGATGTACTTAGTCGTCGCCATGCTTTATTAATGACTATGCAAGCCAAAGTAATGGCTTTAAAACTATAAAAGCATTGTACCAAGATGATCCTGATTTCCAGAGTGCCTGGAATGCAACTGAATCTCAACCATTTCAGCAGTATTATAGGGAAGAAGGATTTTTATTTAAAGAAAAAAATACTTTGCATTCCTTGTTGCTAACTACGTGATGCTATAATTTGGAAAGCCCATAATGGGGGATTAGCCGGTCATTTCAGTAGAGACAAAATTGTGGCCTTAGTAAAGGAGAACTTCTATTAACTAAGGCTTGAATGGGATGTGAACAAACATGTCCAAAGGTGCAAAACATGTCATCTGGCTAAATCCAAAAGCCAAAATACCTAGTTGTACATATTGTTGCCAGTGCCCTAAACACCTTGGGAAAATGTGAGTATGGATTTTTTCCTTGGGTTACCTCAAACCCAGAGACAAAAGGACTTTATAACGATGGTTGTTGACTGTTTTTCAAATATGGCTTACTTCATCCCTTGCCAAAAGACTAATGATGTAGTTCAAGTTGTAAATTTGTACTTTAAGGAGATTGTTCATCTTCATGGCATTCCCAAAACTATCACCTCTGTTAGAGAATTAAGTTTGTAAGCTATTTTTGGAGGACTTTATGGAAGAAGATGGGAACTAAACTTCAGTTTAGCAGTGCTAGCTATCCTCAAACCGATGGATAAAGCAAAACTATTAAAAGAATTCTTGGAAATCTTTTATGAAGCTTTGTTGGAAAGAACTTGAAGCAGTGTGATCTTATTCTTACTCAAGTTGAATTTGCTTACAATAATTCAGTCAATCAAGCAAACAGAAAGTGTCCATTTAAAGTTATTGGCATCCGTCCTCTTAACCCACTTGATTTGATGCCATCATCTGATAAGCAACAATATAGTGCCGATGCGGACCAGTGGGCCAAGGACATTAAAAAGCCATATGAACACGTTTGAACGAAAATCCAAAAGAAAAACTTGTGCTACAAGGCTTATCGTGACCAACACCGAAAGCCGCAGGTGTTTAACATCGGGGACTTGGTTTGGATTCACTTGCAGAAAGAATGATTCCCAAAGCATCCAAATGCCAAATTGTCTCCACGAGCTGATAGTCCATTCAAGATTGTGAAGAAGATCAATGATAATGCTTACAAAGTTGAACTACCAAGTACCTATGGAGTCTCTGCTACCTTCAACGTTGCTGACTTATCTCCCCATATTAATGATGATATTGATTCTGACTTGAGGTCGAGTCATGTCCAACCCTAGGAGAATGAAACAAAGTAGTTGACAAAGGAGCTGACAACCACTAAGAGGGAGTAGTTGGAAGATAAACGAATGTTGTTACAAGCTAGCTCCAATTTCCTTTATCATGTCCTTTATCTTGTTTGCTCTTTTTTCTTATTTAATGTTTCCTTTTTCCTTCCCCTAGTAGTATAAATAGGGGTTCCTTATTGCTTACAATCACATATGAGATAAAAACATTGTGTTTCAGTTTCTGTACCATCATTCAATCCTCAATTTGGCTTTCATTTTAGATTAATTGGCCTTCTAATTAACTAAGCATTATTGGATTCTACTTGATCAAAGTTGATAGGTTAAAGTTGTTGACAAATAAAAGACCTAGTCTAAATTATTTGTTTCCTTCTTTTTCCCCCAAAAAAATAAGGAAGGCTTGACTGCACCAAAAAATGAAACTTCCATTTTTTATTTTAATTAGAGGGAAGACACTCACAGTTTATGTTATAAATAGAATCAAGCTCACATCTTTCTGTTTATTTAAAAAGTTACACGTCGTTAACCCATAAAACCATTCTTAAACTTGTAAAAAAATCCATTGACAAAAAGGAAAACCAGTGTACATATATGAATACGAATTGGCTAACTATTGTCCAACCCACATGGCATCATTTGCCTTTTGTTCTAACTTTGGGCTTTTACCCTATTTTTGGCCCAAAATAAAAATTATAAAGGATATAACTAGATAAGAGAAAAGGGTATACCTCTCGTCATTGGGTTCAACTGGCAAAAGGGTCAGAAACTCTCACCAAATATAGGGGATTCAATCCTGGAGTTAGTCAAGGCACTGAGGGAGGCATCCTAGCTCCTAGGTGCCTAGGTAAACGCCTGAGGTTAATTGACGGCTCACCCTACTCAATATTGGTATGACCTAGAAAAAGGGAGATTTCGTCCTGCCCTTAAATCGTGGGTGAGCCCAACCTCTTTCCTAAAATTTTAGTATAAAAAAAGAGAAAAGGGTATCAAACTTATAAAATCACTATTCACTAATGCCTTGTTTGGTAAGTAGAATTGGATTTGATGGAGATGGATATGGAGATAGAGATAGTGATGAATATGAATATGGATATGGATATAGAGATTAGGTTTATAAGTATGTTTGGTATGTATTGGAAATCAGACCTGATTTTTGTACGAAAATACTAGAATGCCCTTTTAATTAAAAGATTAGAAAAATATTCTCAAAATAGCAGCAATGAAACCAGATTTAAAGAACTATCGTCAACCACTGGATTACATCCACCTTGCTGGAAAATCAAACCAGGTCTAGGGATGAAACAAACAAAAGCATATATGACAACCTTAAAGCTTTAAAGCTGTATCCATTGACCCCCATCCCCCCTCTATCAGGTCATCAAATCTAACTTTAGATCAAAAAAATCCACCCTCTTTCTTCAGTTGTGTGAAACGAAAACAATGGTAGGTATTTGGGTTGAGAGATCTACAGGTGTCGTCAAAGCTTGATGAAGAAGGTGGTGAGGTGTACTTCAGAAGTTAGTTAGTCTGGGACGCGCATCGTTGAGGACTTCAAGAGGTCACAATTGTCGTCGCTGTGTCGGACTCTTCAACATCGAGATTTGGGTTGCGTCTTTGGGTTGCCACTTCCTATTTTCTGATCTATGAGTTCGTCTGAAGATCAACGCCGACTGGGAAGATCTTCGGCGATAGGGGAGAAGAGCGCTAATGGTGTGGGAGAATGGTGCCGACGGTGAGAAGTTCAATGCTTGAAGAAGAAATAGGAAGTCTAGCGGAAAAAAAAGTAGAAGAAAGGGAAATGGCAAAAGTAAAATTCCACATATTTTTTAGAATTGCACGTGTTATGTGATAGAAGCAATTCCATCAATTGGCTTCCACATGGAACCCAATTTCATGACCAACTCTTTGTACTAAACAAACTTCATTATGAAAATGAATTCCATTTCCATATCCACCTACCAGCATACCAAATAGACCTTAATGGAGGCTCTATTGCATGGGGATCAATTACCTACTCATACTTTAGTTCATCTGCCCAAATATGGGGTGTCTTCTAGAAAATATTTTTAATTTATAATATAAGTCACTTGATGGATCATTAATATTTTTTTATGAAATATTACTATATTATAATTTATTAAGAAAATATTTTAAAACTAATGTAGCGTTCATCTACTCTATACTTTTAAATATAGATTGGAAGAATGTTTATTTTCAAACAAAATTAATGAGTCAAATAAATCAATATATTTAAAGTTGGCTAAACTAGCAATGATTGAATTAATTTGTTTTTGATATCATAAAACACTATTTAAATCTAAATAAATTAACATTCATCCTTAATAGTGTAACAGTCATAAGGGATTTGGGTCAAGATGGAGGCCTAATGGGAAGCCGAAGATAAGAACAATGAGATTTCACAGTAGAGATAATATAATAAGGGTGAAATCAGTTACAGAAGGTGTGGATGAATTTGGACTTGCTCCCTCTTATGTCTTCTCTCTCTGGCCATAGTCACAATGTCAGTGGAGTTTCTTCTCTTTCTTTGGACCTTCTTCTATCACTTTCTATTTCCTTTTTTTTTTTTTGCTATATTTCTATTTGTACTAGAGTAGTTCTATGATTTATTTGTGTTTATAAACATTGTGACTGCACTATATTGCTCATTTGAATCCATATTCAAGGTTATTATTCTATTTTGCTTCCTATATCTTTTGGGATCGTTACAATTTGTGTTTTCATTGAAAGAACCCTTTTCACCATGGTGGAGGATTTTGATGAAGCCAAACTAGAGGAGCAAAGCTGGGATCAAGAAATTCAAACATTGCACTTCATATATGGTTACAAAGATGGATCATATTAATTTGGCAATGGAATTGCTAAGTTTTGAAATAGAATTACTGAATTCTAAATTTAACATTATTGTTGAGTCTGATATAAATTATTCTTCTAAGCTTGTTCATACCAAGGCTACCACCGTTGATGTTGTGATGAAGGATTCTTCTAGCTTAGACCATATTGAAGCAATGATGAAGCATATGGGCTTAATGGATGAGCCCCCCATAGGAAACAAAATAGAATAATACCCTCATAAATTCGAATAAGCAATATAGTGCAGTCAACTAATCACAAAGCTTATAAACAAAAATAAATAATAACACTGCTCTAGTATAAATAGAAATATAAAAGAAAAGGGAAATAGAAAGTGATAGAAGAAGGTCCAAAGGAAGGGAGAGATGAAACTCTGTAGACTTTGTAACTATGGCTAGAGAGGGAGCAAGTCCAAATTCATCCACACCTTTTGTAATTGATCTCAACCCTATATTGTCTCTACTACCAAATCTCACTTATTCTTATCTTAGACTTCCTATTGGCTCCATCTTGGACCAAATCCCTTATTCTTTTGACCGAAGCCCAAATCCCTTATTACTATTATAAATAGTTACACATCAATCTCAAAATAGTTAATTAACAATCCCATAGTTTTTATTGAGTAAATACATGATCAAAATCACATGCTAATGTTAAGATTTGATAGTCAACTAATGGATGAAAATTGAATCTTAAAATTAGAAAGAAGGTTTATGCAACACATTTTTTCAGGGGATATTGATGTATTTTACTCCTATACTATATATATGATGAGCATCCAACTTCTAATTATTCTTCATATTGTATGATTAATTCCGTATTTTAAAAAGATTGCACTTTCATACCTTTAAGAAATTATTGGGACCAAATTATTACTCCCTCCTCTTCCTTCCTTAATTTAGAACTTATTTAGATTGTTAGTCTTGATTTTAAATATAAGACGTATTTTTAATATTTATCAATTTTTTTTCTAATTCACCTCTATTGATGCCCCTTGTAGCACCTGAAATTTGGAAAATATGAAGCCGCTACCAAAATTTTGAAAAATGATAATTTTGGAAACCTTTTTTGAAAGAATAAAACCATATAGGGTTCGGGAGTCAATTGTGCATGGGAAAAATGTTAGGCACCCCACAACAATCATTCATAAGAATAGTCACCCTAAGTTAATTATTTAAAAATAAATATGGCCCTTTTAAATTTTATCATAATTACCCAAAAATAAAAATTTACAAAATGAGAAAAAAATTAATTATTTATATTTTTTAACTTGACCTAGGAAGAGAGTCTATGACCTACGTACCCTTTAGAGGGATCAAAACCAACATAGTTCGTTAGGGGTAGAAAGGCGTGACTCTTGGTTGATGTCTTTTAGGAAAATTTTATTTAATTTATTTGAGAAAAATAATTTTTTATTTGGTTTTGTGTTTTTATTTTTTTAAAAAAAGTATTTTCTTTATTTTCTTATATGAAATCAAATTCATTTATTTTAAGAAAAGAACCTCTTTTTTTAATTATTTTGAAACTTTTTATTTGCAAAAGAGGAAAAAAACAAGAGTTCATCAAAGCCAACAAGTAATTGTATTCTCCATATATCATTCATTGTAGAAAGTCCACGATGGTAAGAAAATCAATAAAGACATTGTGAGAGTATGTACCTCTGGTGCTTTGAGCCTTGCTATGAAAGAGACAAAGTGAAGGGATCATATAATGAAACTATGGCACTTACAAAATAATCACAAGTTCACAATATTCATGCATGATAGTTCGCTACTTTTTGGCTTAAAAATGAAACAATTAGCAGCAAGCCAATAGGTAAGTTAATACATAGTTTGTGACATTGTATAAAGTCAAGTTCATAGATATGTCCACTTTAATCAAGCACACAAGAAACAATAGAAGATGATCAAATGAACATATGAGAATAGTTAAGAGGAGAGACAGTATTCAAAAGGAACAAAAAGGCACCACTTTCAATCAACCTACTACAAGAAGATATGTTAGCCATTAGCTCTCTACTTTGCCTCCTTATTCTCCCAAAATTCTTATGTATCTTGCTTCAACTCTTACTCTCCTATTTATAGTCTTAAAGTAGGACTTTCCTTATAAATGCATCTTTTTTTTTATTTTGGTTTTTTATTTTTTTGTATTTTATGTTAATAAAACTTCCTAACTTAACCCAAGCACCATCATTGAGAGAGATTTTTTTTTCATATTTTCTATTATTAAAACTTCCTAACTTGACCTAATCATAATGATAGAAATTTTTTTAAGAAATTTTTATTTTTTATATTTTTTTTATATTTTTCCTCCATAAACAATTTCCTAATTTAAACTTATCAACATAAATGAGAGATATTTTTTTAATTTCTATTTTTTTTTCTCTTCTATAATGACTCCACACTAAATTTCCTAATCCAAACCTCAACCAACAAGATAAATTATTTTGAAATTTGTTACCATTTATTACAAACCTCAATTTCAAAACAATCACCATTAATGATAATCATTTTTTCAAATTTCAATTATAATTCAATCATCATCAATGTCATTTTCTTATTAATTTAGATGTATAGGCATCAAGTATGATTTTCTTTCTTTTTTATTTTTTGTGTGGGGTCCAGACAAAATAGGGTATTTACACCCCTCAATAATAATTAAAGAGGAGGGAGAGAGAATTAAGAAAGATGATTAAGATATTTTAAAAAATATATATTATATTTAAAATAAAAATACATATCATATTAATTAACTTTTTTAATATAATATTAAATCATCTAACTATATTTTATATTAACAAGAGGAGTGAGTATTTTTTTCCTATTTAAGCGTGAGCGCGGACCATGGCACTATCATTTGGTGTTTGAAAAAAAAAAAAAAACTTTTGGCAGTAGCACAACTGCACAAGTGTACTGAAGATGTTGGAGCTCCTTCTCTAAGCTCGAGCTTGCGGCAATGAGCGGAGACGCCACCCACTGGGACGAGAATGCTTACAGAGAAGCCATATTGAAGGAGAGGGAGATTGAGACCCGAACCGTCTTTAGGACCGCTTGGGCTCCCACCCGAAACCCTAACCCTGATACCCTCTTTGTTGCGTCCAGCGACGGATCTATCGCCTCCTATTCTATCCCTTCTTGCATCTCCAACCTTGTCAGTCTTCTCTCTTTTACTCTGTTATCTATTCCTTTTGTTTTGTTTTGTTTTGTTTTTTTTTGGGAATTCTTGTCTTTGATCCTTTTCGTTTCTTTTCTTTTTTTAATGTGTTGCAGCCGTTTGGTTTTACCAACCTAAAGACACAAAAGTAAGTATAAATCCCTATAGCTGCTTGAAACACATTAAAAATTCAGTTCTTACAGTAAAGTTTGCTTTCGCGTATGATGCAATTGGCCTAGATTGTTTGCTGAACCAACTTGCTTCTTTCAAGGGCACGATGGACCTGCTTATGATGTCAAGTTTTACGGGGATGATGAAGATTGTCTGTTATTGAGGTTTAGATTCATTCCATCTCTCTCTCTTCTACACAACTTGATAACTCTCCTCTCCCCATACTATATATAACATCAGGTGGCACTGGCAAGCTCAAATTTAGAAGCATGTCATTCTTGAATGTACTTATTTGCCGATGGTTCTGCTAATGTAGGAAAAGAAAAAATTATTCTCCTATACAATGAGAAAAACTTCCTGTTTTTGTTGGTAGTACAACATATGACTTTGCCTTAGAATTAAGAAATGTTGGGCAGTGGCTTGTGATTTCGAGATTTATTACTCTAAATCATCTCCTCGCATCTAAAAGAAAAAGATTTTATTGCCTGAGGATTATTAGAATAAAAAGAGTGTTTAAATAAAAATATTTACATACAGCTCTATAAGTCTCAATTATCTTATCATTGAAGAAAGCAAATTGCTTTGAATGTGTATTAATGAACTAGTAACTCATGCATGTTTAAATGCTTGTACGTGCTTGCATGGACAGTGAGACATGATATTGTTTACCATTTGGCCCATTTCATGACAGTGGCTTTGTCATGCAGTTGCGGCGATGATGGTCGGATACGAGGATGGAGATGGAAGGAACTTGCAGGATCAAAGGATTCATCATCTTTGCTCGGTAATAAATCTTACTGTTGCAATTTAACTTTGAATCAGTTTGACCAGTTGATTATACAGCTATTGTTTCTTTTTCTTTACCTTTTATGCTTTTCTTTGTTAGTATCTGTTCAGTAAAAAATTTAAAAATTGTGAAACTAGGGGTTATAAAGTTGTTCATGTGGTCTATTTGCTTAGTTTTCCTTTTTTTTTTTTTTATAAGATTGAAACAAAATAAATAACAGAGGAGACTATGGAAATAAATTCAAGCTAAACTCTGCTGGTTAAGAATTACACGCCGAGGTTAGACTTGCACTTGTTTATGTTAAGGGACAGAATTCAGTGTGTGAATTTACCTCAAAATGATTGATTGTACATTCTTAATTTTGACATTCATGAGGCTTGACAGTAATATGTTCATTTACTCTGCAAATTTGATGCTAGTCTTGCCTCTTTCTCCTGCTTCTTCATTGGTCTTGTTTTTTTGTAAGTAATTTTTTATTTCTGCCATGTATCTCCCATCACACCACGGGCATCTGATTTGACAAGTCAATTTTATTTTCTTCTTCTATGTATCCTTTTGCCACTTTTCTTTTATAATGGAGCTTTCCTATTGTCTTACACATGCCATCCCACATGTTTGCAGGAGGTGACATCAAGCCTTTACTTGATCTGGTGAATCCTCAGCACAAGTGAGTTTGAGAACATATATGCTCAACTAATCTATATTAGTAACTAGACATTGTTTACCCACACATAATTTAGAGCTTGAGAGATAAATGGTACTATTCTGTTTTTTCAATGCTGTTTTTGAATCTTTTTCTCTGGACAAAAAAACATCTTTTTTCGCAGTTAGACATCCACATATAGGTCATGGTTTATTGTATGGGCAATCAAATCTCTGTTCCTCTAGCTCTAGTTATCTGATTGACTAGTTTTTTCTATATTCCCAGTTTCAATTCTGGACTGCTATGTCTCCCATCCTTGTTCTACTTCCAATACCAAATTTCATTTTATTGATGTCTTTCCAGAGGTCCTTGGGGTGCCCTTTCACCTATCCCTGAGAATAATGCTATTGCTGTTGACACCAAGGTTTGTATTTTTTCCTTTCCTCCTTGACTATGTGTCAAAATATTTTGTTTGTTCTTCAATTATTGAGTTAGAATCTATTTCCTTGCCTAATTTTAGGGAGGATCTGTGTTCGCTGCTTCTGGTGATTCTTGTGCATATTGTTGGGATGTGGTATGTATCTGTTGAAGGTGAATATTTTGTATATATTAATTAAAATTTGTTGTATTCTTTTATGGGATATTTTGACTTTATAATAGTAGTGGTGTTGACACTAGAGTGATATATGTTGATGTTTGTAGGCAACTGGTAAAGTGAAAACTGTATTTAAGGGGCACTTGGACTACTTGCATTGTTTAGTTGCCCGAAACTCAGCCAATCAGGTATAGAAATTCTAACTTTTTACTTGACAGTGATAATTTCTTTTCATTAACTCTTTATATCAAAATTAATTTTGGTTGTTATTTCGCTTGATATTTCAAGAGTTCACTTTGTTTCATACTTTTTCTGTGAATATATAAATTAATAATGCGATGGAAATGGACTAACAATTACAACTACCATAGGAAGTAGTATTGTAATAGACTATGAAACTGTTTTGTTGAAGCGCTTATTGATTGTTTGAAAAGTATCATTTCTAGTCTGTGCACTTTGATTTGGAGATGTCATTTAGTTGTAGAATCTGAAGTCTTAGTACTTCTGGTAGAAAATAATCAAAATATATGACAGGTGTATTGTAAATTCAAGCTAATCGAATATATCCCTTCTTTATTGCCAATAGCTTATTTATCAAGAGATAATAACTCTGCTTTTTTAGTATGTTATCTATTATACATGGGAAATGTAATATATTTCAGCAAGAGTGGTGGTCTTAAATATGTCTAACTATGGGTTCCTTCTGAACAATATTCAGATTATAACAGGTTCAGAGGATGGGACTGCACGAATTTGGGGTATTATTTATTTCCTTCTGTCTGTAATTGTAACAAGAAAAGAAACATGATAAATCAATGTTTACTAATTACATTTGTGCAGTTTCCTTATAGAATTCCTTTCATTTGTGTGGCTTATGTACCATGTTCACTAGATTGCAAAAGTGGAAAGTGTATCAAAGTGATTGATCCTGCAAAAGATTTGAAGTCAAGAGGACTAGTTAAATGGATTAGTTGTGTCGCTTTAGATGCAAGTGAAAGCTGGTTGGTAAGAACCTATCTATTATTTCATAACTACCTCCATATGCCCTCCCTCCCTCCCTTATATATAGGGCACACACGTATATTTATTTATTTATTTTCTGCGTGATATTCTGATAAGAGAAATGTGTTTGCTGACTTAAGACAATATGGTAGCTACTAACGAAGATGAATGTTAAGTAATTTTTTCTCAAGTTATTTATTTTTGGAAACCAGAATAGTGATGCACATAATAGCTCATCGTTGGCTTCAACCATCACATTTTTATCATTAAGACAAAAATAACGGTAATTTCTGATGATAAAACATTATTTCACTTTTGTACTCGAAAAATAATTCTCTTTTCTAATTATTTCTTATTTCATCATGCAGAATTTGTCATATTAATAGTGATTACACTTTATAGGTGCCCTTTTTCTGTAGGCATTAGGAAAATTAGTGTAATGCATACATACAATGTAGAACGCAGTTTCCTGAGTTTAAATATTAATATATCTTTATTATAGTTTATTGACGTTAGGAGTAATTTGAGGGACTATTGAACATTGTCACCAATTACAGGCTTGTAGCTATGGTCGGAATATATCGCTTTGGAACCTTCCTGCTTCAGAATGCATAACAAAGATTTCAACGGGTTCTTCTGTACAGGACATGTTATTTGACAACAATCAAGTGAGTATATTACTCCCTCCAATCCTTAACATAAGACATACTTACCTAATTTGGTTAGATTAAGAAAGTTAGTTAAATTAGTTAACATGGTATATATTTTCTAAAATACTGTAATCATCTTTCTTAATTTCCTTATTTGCTCGCCTTCTTGATTATTGTTGAGAGAGCATTAATAAAGGTAAATTAAGAAGATATTAAAAAATATGAAAAGTATGTCTTATATTTAAGACTAAAATCAACTTTCATATATGTCTTATGTTAAGGACCGAAGGGAGTATTGCTTTTATTTCTTGAGATGTTTTAAATATGGCCCCAATAATTTGATTGTGGTGAGCTTACGTTGGAGACAAGTTTTTTGAAGAGTTAACTTAGCATTGACTACTGTTAACCTCTACTAAACAATGACTTGTTTGTGCTAATAATATATGCAAGTTCTCGCTGTATCCATTGATCTTGTAGTTTGTAAATATTTGCATATCCATGTCAGATACTGGCAGTTGGGGCAGATCCTCTACTTAATCGATTTGACATGAATGGTGTGACCCTCTCACAAATACAGTGCGCTCCTCCGTCTTCGTTTTCTATCTCCTTACATCCATCAGGGGTACTGTCTTGATTTGAATTCTTCTATTGTTATTAATATTTTTAGTTACTATACATTTGGGAATTACTGACTTGTAGCTGAAGCTCTTTATGAACTGCGTCTCAATCTTGACTTGATTGGTGCATTTTATGTGTCTCAGATCATGGCAGTTGGAGGTTATGGATGTCTTGTGGATGTCATCTCCCAATTTGGAAGCCACATGTGCACATTTCGCTGCCGAAGTCTTTAACTTGTGGTGCATTTTATTTTGAACAATATTTGTAGGCTGCGTTTGTTTCATTAAATAGTGAAGTTAGAGGGGGAGATTTCCCATTTCCAAACTGAACGTTGAAATATATGTTCAACGGAAAGTTATAACTATTCTTCCCCCAACTTGGTTGCAGTTAAGTTTTATAATTCACGATGATTACTTTAAGCAATACTGTTGGCCCTTCAATTTGTGTCAATTTTGTTAATGGGTTTCTTATTTAGTGCTTGTGCTAAATAGGCGGGGGTACGAAGTTAGTTTTTCTTGTTATAAATTATGCATATCAACCTTGAAGAAGATAAACAGAGGAGGATATAACTTGCTCTCTTTCCATGTTTGCTTCAGCTGCCTATCTCCAATTTAACAACGAAATTTCAGGAGGCTTCGTAATATTTCAAAAGGCATACTTTACTTGTACTCTTTAATATAAAAGTCAAAGTCAGTTGACTAATTTGAAAAGATAAGATTAAGAAAGATAAATAAATAATTTTAAAATATTTTTTTTTTTCAATCTAATACCATGACTTATAAAATGATATACAATCTAATAATATATATGAATATTTTAGAGATATCATGTAACATATTATAATTAGAAGATTTATTTAGTTTTTTTAATCACTTTAAATTAATCAATTGATTTTTATATTAAGGATCAAAGTAATATTAAGATGCCTTCTCCTAGAAACAAAATCCAGACAACTATATCACCAAAAGAAAATCCTGACAGGAAGCTCCAGCCTCAGGAATCATAAACGCAACTTTTATATTGTGAATAATCTGAATGCAAACCGATGAGGATCAACAAAATCAATAGCGTGTATGCAACAGTATTCTCCATGCATCAAGTTTATAGAGAAATGCGTGTGGGTTTAGTATCAAAATTCCACTAGTTTTATTACGTGGATGCAACATATTTGGGAATTGGGAGGCATTTCCAGATATCATAAAGATCTAACCTAAACCATTTACAACTTTTGAATTAGTTATTAAACAGAAGACAGTTGCACTGCTACACGGCAATTATCATTGTACATGGATTGGCACGAAACAGCATCAAGAAATTGTGACTTGGAGATGCTCAGCAACTATCAAGGCGGATAACATTTCATTTAGAAAAAAAATAGGCAGCAGCATATCTACAACAGTTCCAAGAAACTCGTGCACTTGCATGGTTGATGATGTAATGCTAGCCTACTCAGTTTCCTTTTTCCTATTCATCAAGTCATGGTAGTATAGCAATACACACATGGGTTGACCAAGAATACTGAATATGGACCAAAAAATCATATTCCCAACCTGGCATGAAGAAAATAAATCACTTTCAGAATATGAAGTGACACTTTTTTTTTTGGGGTGGGGGTAAATCAGGGTGGTTTGAATGATTATTATTTATATCTCATCCTAAGCAAGTCTCATGCGAAATAATAACATAGTAATACTTGATAGAATAAAATGATCCCATGGGATATTTAAGAGGTATACCATTGAGCTTTTGAATTTGTTTTGAAGGTAATTTGTAATCAAGACCAACGGAGCCTGGAAAAGCAGCAGCACAAACAATGATTATTGTCTCAAGTGTAAAATAACCAAAACTGCATTACAGAGTTTGAGTTACCAACAATAAATAGCTGAAGCTTAGAATAAATTCAAAACTCGAGAACAACTGACTGTTACTAATCTTGTGAATTATGGCAAGAAGGAACTTAAGTCTAATGGTTGTAGTGCCAAGGGGGAAAAAGGAGAATGGTTTTATACCTGAAACATAATTGCAATGAAAGCCCACAACTTAAAGACGTGGCAAGGAACGGCAATGCACAGCTGCACTCAGATGAAACGGAAAGCGTGAATAAAGTTGAAGTCAGCTGCCTTTGAAAAGTAAATATATATCGAGTTAATGAGATTTGCATGTACTTCAATTGATAGGAATCAAATTACCTAGTGGCAGGCTTCATCAAATATGTCAACCAAAAATGCATGAAAATGAGTCAACTCAGACGATTCTCATCACAAGCAACTCTACAAGTTTTGATAAAGCTTGAGAAAATGTTCATGCCAATATTATGAATACGCTATAGGGAGCGATTCCTGACATCAAAACCTCCCGTATATATCAAATTAATTTTGTCATCGCATCAGTCCACCATATTAATTTTGCCAGACCCCTTTTAGTCTTCTCGAATATCTCCTTTTTTTTTTTCTTTTTGCATTCCGAAGTTTGTGAAGATAGCAGATTGTCAAGTCAGAATCCATCTGGGACAGATTTAAGACCTGTATGAAGTGTCACAAGCCAAGCAATGGGCTTTCAAGCACTTGGTTTTGCCTTGTCTTGGCTTAGCTCTTAAGGCCCTTTGATATTTGCGGATAGTTCTATGATGATGCCTAATAGACTAAAGTCATTGGCGACCTATGAGTCGCAACTTTATAGTTTTTAACTTTTAATCCTCTCCACCAAACCCCATCAAAGGAAAAGGATCAAAGAAAACACCTGGGATGAAGTTAAACAAGCTCTAACCAACTTTTTATGAAGCACCCACACAACCAACATACTTTATAATGTAATAAGAGGGAGACGGGTTGATAGAGGATGAATCACACACCTCATGGAACACAGCTGATACCAGGAAGACGATTAAAATAGCAACAACCTGTACAGAATAATGAAATAAAATTACAAGGTATTCTAAAACTCAGAAAACAAGATTTCAATGTTTAACATAAATCCAAATATCAGCCAATAAAAAAGAACACAGATTCAGGTCAAGAGCAACTAAGGAGTTATATAAACCCTTGATCATACAGAGCAGAGACTGCAATTTTTTTTTTCCCCATCAGATTGCAATATAATATATAAACCTATCTTCTGGAGGGTTTTTCAATTTTTTAAAGGTAGCACCTATCCTAAGTTGTGAGCTCCAGAGAGAACCCACATGAAATATCAACAACAGCCAAAAATGCTTCTATAAGTGACTCCTGATTACTGAAGGTAATAACTATAATGTAGTACGAGAAACTTAAATTGTATCATCTTCCTTCTGATGGGGACGGACTAGGGGCCTCAATTGCAGACATATTCTAGGAGTTTGAATAGGGCAAGAGACTGGCCTTTGCTGACTTGTACCAGGAAAAGTAGGAAAAAGAGAGGAGAGGATCCAAATGAGGGATATAGTCAAAGGTACAGGACCATAGGGAGGTAATCAGAATGTGAAAGATTTTCTATCGGTGTGTAATTTGCCTCCTATTAAGTTCTTTATATGAAAAATGCAACACATTTTCTGTTTTTTTAAATTATTCATCATCCTCTCTTTCAACAAATGAAGATATAAATAAAATTAATTGTGCAATTGACGAGAAGGTTCCTTGCAACAAACAAGAAACTGTAGTCTTCAATGTTCCACTACCCTCACCCAACCAAGAAGACAAGACAGGCTCAAAGATAATAGTTAAAGAAGTGATGAACACCGTCAGATGATAAGACAAGCAATGTGCTTGACTAGGATTGTTCACACTCCACTTATTCAGACGAAGATTCTTGATTGCTAAAGTACCTTGGGTATACCATTCCTTAAGCAGGGAAAATATACGTGGCGGACCATCCATTTATGCACAGGCTGCAATGGGAAAGAACCAACTCAGTTATACAGTGATGAATTAAAACAACACTGGTAAACTGCACATATGTTCTCTTAAATAAAGTTCTGGAATTATTTGTTAGGGGTGTAGTAAAACTCAAGCCATACATATTGCAGACTACTATTTGGGTGCTCCAAAATACCTAATAGGCAACAGGCAAGCATCCTATGTTATTCTGGTTAACTTTCGAGGAAGTTATATGAAATTCATGTTAAAACAAATGCACTATAGTTGGTTGTATGCCATAGAATCTGTTCATATATATTGTATACTTAATTAAGTTCTCTCTTCACTAGGGTCTTACAAGTATATGAAAAATTTAAAACTTCAATTGCAAAGTAGAATTTTCATGCTTCTGCCAACTTATAAAGCAATATAACATTTTTTTAAAGACTGATTGATAAATTAATACATTCAAGGACTCAATTAAGATGTATAAGACTGATTGATAAATTAATACATTCAAGGACTCAATTAAGATGTATCTCTTAAAGACCACTATGCTTACGCTAGGAACTGCCATGAAAGTAGACAAAATTCAAACATCGAGTTTAAAAAATTTGAGGAGTTTCATCAAGATCAAACCTCACACCACACCAACGAATTATGATGCATGAAAACTTTTAAGTTCAAAATAAGTAAACATATAGAAATGGAAGCAAACAAAAAGATGAGAACCAAAGCAAATGACCCCAACGAAAATAAAAAATCAACTCATCCAACACTGTGACCAATATAAAGTCTGAACAGCTAGACATACCATGTTCCACATTCTCCAGTACTGATGACATCCACAGCATGAACGCAACCAACAGGAACAAAAAGGTCAAAAATTCGATTTGTGAAAATCTTGTAAATAAAACAACCCAGAAATATGCCAGGGCAAACAACTACCTCTTCAACAGTTTTTGCATTCCACCAGTCTTTATAAAATTCACGATCACCAAACCGAAGAAGCTCAGCAAGTATATTTAGCCTACATTGCAATAGTGCCTCTAAGCATGGACCATACCAAAAATAAATCATATCTAAAATATCAAAGCTGTGCTTTCAGATTTAATAACTATAGATGAACTATCCCCCCACAGCAAAACAAACAATTTCATCAATACTTTGCCTTCTGGCCACTCTGTATTTTTCTCAAATGCTCCCTTAACAGAACCATGGGCAAAGCAACAAAAAGAACCCACAGAATTCATTATACATCCTGGGAAGCATATCTTTTAGATGACAATAATCCCACGTGTACATGTACCAGAATTAACTAGAAATTCCCATCAACACTACAGTTATTCATGGGTATACTAGGTGGAAATTATTTGTCAATATATAGACATGCTAAGCTAAAAGACAGATGAAGGACGCAACACACACCAAAGGTGAAAAAAGCAGTAGAACATGCAGAGCCACACATATAAATTTGGAACAGAAAGCTTGAGAACTCTTTCGAGGGCATATAGAAGGTTTCCCTTCAAAGGGTGTTCTGAATTTTGGACAATAGGATTAATATACTGCAAAATCAGATTATCAAATAGACATCAGAATGTAAGAAAATGTAAAAAAATAAAAAATAAATTTGAGGAAAGTATAAGATGTATACAATATTTAACACATGAATAACCGCTGCTTACTTGTTCTATTATAAATCCCATAACTCCGGTAAATATTATCAGCTTAATAAGTTGGCGAAACACCCAACCTTTTCGAACATATGGTGTGCGGGGATAGCTTGGCTATATCAGCAATGCATCAAGTTGACAATAAAGAGGATGCATTAAACAAGTTTGTGATGGAGTTCAGAATTATACTCAGGAAAAAAATTATTAAGACAAATTCAAACAAATTATAACAGCATTTAGACAGGCACAAACAACTCAAGTAGATTGTACATGTTACTCTTTAGAACTTTGATGAATCTCAAAATAAATTGCAATAGCCTACTAAAATGAAGACTACAATTCAATGCTACAAGAAAAAAAATAATACATTTTCATTTTTATTTCTGTTGATGAATAATAAACATCATACAAACTGCCACGCTCATATATGACCGAACAATAAAATAATGGAGCCAAAAATATCCATAGTTTCTGAAGAGCACCAGAGAATCAAAGTAATGATTGAGGGATATGTAACCAACAGCATATATATTTGAAAATAATCAAATGCAATAAAGTGACCAGAGTTTTCTATGAAAGGAGGGTTTGGCCAATGCTCCCTACAATCAAATTCCGAGCACAATGATTGATGATAAAAAATATGCAGCTTTTTGAAGCGTGTCAAAATAAGAACAATGGTTAAAATGGTCGTGGAAATAAAATATAGGAGAAGAAATGAAAGTACTTGCCCAAGTGAGCATTCATTGAAGACAAGAAAGAGGCTTTCAGTAAATTCCAGCTGGGTAATTACTAATGCAGCAAACTAAATAATCCATAGGTTTGAGCCTTAGAAAGATTCCTTGGGATCAGAACCACATGGCCTTACAGTGTGATCAAAGATCAGTCTTTGCATATACCATAAAATGGACAGATGGGAGACGCCTCTCAGTTGCACTAAAAATAGCCATATCAACTTATTTCATAGGACAAGATTATACATCCTTGGTGTATTACTTCTAATATTAACTCTAATAAAACACCCCATACGACAATTTGGTAGCTTTAAATAAATTATATGACAGCCTTATATCCATTAGGATGCAAAAATAGTTAGCAACGTAGAACATTATGCATTAAAAAATAAATAGATCAATTGCTTAGAAGTGCCACAACCTGGTAACATAATGTAGGAGCAACCATGAAGTATGCCAAGCTCTTCAAGCTCACATTGCATTGGTGCTCTATATTCAAAGTATTTGGCATTGCTTCTCCCTGTAACACAGAAGAACATTGAGTACGATGGTTTTTTTTTTTTTTTGGGGGGGGGGTGTTGTGTTTCAAAAGAAAGTAATTTATCATTGTCAGAAAGAAAATATTGCATAATATTAGCGTGCTGTAAGAAAGAATGGAGGGGGAAGTTAGGTAACCTTTTCAATTGATCTGGCAATTGCTCTCATATCATAGTTGGTGTGAGCATAAGACACCAGCTTTAGCCACACAATGCAAGCCAAAAGCATCAATGTAACACCTGATAAAAAAGCAGAATCACACCTGCAAAGAACGACCACAGATCATTAAGACATTTTGACATCATCCCTATCTAGGAAATGGCCAGGTACTCCCATCAGATTAGTTATTTTATTCATCAATTAGACAAATTCACTTCCAACGACACTGTCAGTTGAGGTGGTCAGAGGAAAAAGTATCTCTCCCTATAAAGCAGGATCCAATTCTTCTTTGAGTAAAATCCTAAATGCATCAGGCTGACAAGGGTAAGTGCGCCTTCCTCATCACCCTTGAAAAGAGCTTAGACTAGACAAGACCTAAAGAAACTCCCAACTGTAATACCAAAAATAGACATCCCCACTTCAGTTCATAGAGACATAGGATTTAGCATGATCTCATGGCTGGTTAATACCTTGCAAACGTTAGACTTACATACTTACATTGGCACCAACTAAATGCAAATGAAGGTAGATATGATTTGATGTCTAGTCATAAATGATTGGTTTGCCTGTACTGGATGGCACTCATTAGGAATATTTGTTTGAATTTTTCCTCATTGATTAGGTTTAGTCAATGAGGAAAAGAATTAGACTCCAACACCACATGAACCAAACATCAAACTAAGGTAAGCCAAAGGGCTCTAAATCCCTCCTCAAATACTGCAAGGGTCATGCTAGATTATGGCAGAGTTCTTTTTAAGCAACTAGAACTCATGCCCTAGAAGTAAAATCTTCCCAGATGGACATAAATGCTGTTGCCAGTAACATAAAATGAGGGTACAATACGAACCTCCAAATGAATTTTAGTCTCCAGGGAAGAATCATACCAACCTGAGGATTACTAAAACCGGATATAACACTGCAGCTGACGTAATGGTTACATGTAGTAAAACAACAACCTGAGATATTCCGGTCAATATTCCCAAACACGTAAGTTGGAAAATTGTGTTCCCGAAAAGTGCTAAACCATAAAACATTTATTGGTTCGAACAGTGTAAAAAGACGAAGGACAGCGAAATCACTTCCAATAATTTTTTTTTTTTAAAAAAAAAAAACAGGCTTGAAAAATCACTTACTGGTTCAGGTATATACTTCTTTTGCGCCAATTTCTCCACTACAAAGGAAGCAAGAGGAATTACTGCAAGGGACAGGCTGCAAAGGAAGCGCTGTTAAAGAATATGACATCAAATGACAAATTCAAACAGGGTCTCTCGAAAGTCCTAAAATACAGAGTTTAGTCATCAAAGAATTAAACTAAGGCATTACCAACACATGAAAAGGGACCAGTCTCTCAATGATTTTGGACTAAACCAAAAGCCATACTTAATCAACCAACCATACTGAAACATCAAAATAAATAAGAAAGAAAAAGTAAGGTGTCAAAATTCAAACAGACTTAAGCAGAACGGAAATTTAAATCGCTCAGAGTGAGTAGAAGGAATAAGTGGAAGAGGCAAACCTTGATTAAGTTCTCAATGATGAGTCGACTGTTCACCGCAACAAGCACTACAATACAGAGGTTGAAAAGGCCCGCGTGACTCTGCAATTCGTAGATTATTCAGTAAAATTCTATCGAGCGAGAACAAACAACTTATTCATAAAAGCATCAGTAAAAGAGCCAATCAATTAAACTGGAAAGAACGTCACCGCCACAACCTCTTTGAAAATTTTTTCGGAGCTGAGAGGGCTTTCCTTGATTCTGCGATGAGCTGGAATCGAAGGACGATAAGCAAACTTGAGGGAGGAAACATCCGGGAACTGTTCCGGAACCTTCTGATTGATTACATTGGTACCTTCCAACTTCCGATTGCCATCTTCAGCAGAAGACTCAGACAGGGGCCTTCGACGAAGAGAAGCACGGTTGAGATCCAAATCGCTATGAACGGAGGCAGAAGTAGCAGTCGTAGTGGCGGTGCCATCAGTTTCAGGCACCTGAGAAACCGCCATGGAGTAGAGAAACCAAGCCCTTACAGGATCACACAGAAAACAAAAATACAATTTCTGATGAGAATCCTCTCATTATTAGCTTGATATAGAGAATTGAAACTTCATGCAGAAGAACGTCAGGCGAGAGATAAAGGAAGAGAGAATATTGAGGAGAAGGGGGGAATTCTACTTTGAATTTGGAAGAGAGAACAAAAAGAGGGAAAGGGAAGAGACGACGTAATTGACTGGAGAATATGCGTATGAGATGAGAAGGAATAAAGAAACAGGAAGAAGAATAGAATAGAATAGTGAGCGCTTGAGGAAGTTAGTTTTGGGGTTTGATTAGAAGGAAAGGAGTGAGGTGAATGAAGGAATTAGGAAGGAAGAGTGTGTGTGTGTGGGGAATGAGACCGTTGGAAGATTCGTTCAGACGGCAAGAGAGATCTGAGGAGGCAGAGCCTCTGCTTGACACGTAATCCAGGCTGCCTTTCTTAACGTCTAAGCTGTAGGACACGAGCTCAACCTCAACTCTGGCTCTTTCCCCACACTGATCTTATTACGGATTAATTACATTCCAGAATATTCCCTCGGTCCTTGTTTATAACTAGATGATAACCGAATTATGCCATTTAAGTAAGCAGTTAAAATTTAGGGAGAATTCTAAAAAAATACTATTTAAACTTCAAAATCTCAAATAGGTGATTTAACAATAAAATGATTTGTTAATTGCATTATCATTCTTGTTAATCCCATTACCGAACTTGTTAACGGGATTTTGAAATTTAAATGGTTTTTTTTTTTTTGCATTCTCCCTAAAATTTATTGTTCTTTTTTCCGGCCTGAAACAGTTAAATTTGGTGAAAACTAATAAATATGTGATAAATGAGTCTTTTTGTCCTTTAAATATACCCTTACAAAATAAGTTAGCAAGTAAGATAGAGAAATATGTAGTGATCAAAGAAAGTATAAAAGATGGTGTGATATAGGAAAAAGATGTAGAGAAAGAACTAAATTAATTCGGGCATTATACCCAAAAAAAATTAATTATAAGCAAAAATGATAAAAGTACATTAAATGTTCAGATAACCTCAAATAGAATCTTATAAAAAAAAATAAGACAATGCTCTTACAAAAAAAGATAGACAGGAGTAGTATTTTTTTTTTTTCATAATTTCTTTCACATGAGGCCAAATTTCATTAAAACTTTAACAAATAAAATCAGACGGAATAAGCAGTTAGATGGACGGCTAATCATGACTATACAAGAATGTTTTTATTGGAGCAATCTTTTGTTTGTTAGTTATGATAGTATCCAATTGTATTTTTTCAACCGGATGGAATTTGTACACACATATATATTAATTTTACATATTTATTAGAGTTGAAGATTTAGCTCGTTTGGATTAACTTATGGCAGTTCCATAAGTGTTTATAAATCGTGATTCACGGAATACAAAGTAACTTTTACGGTTTATGAGGTTACTTTTACGGTCTACGAGGTAAATATGTGGAACAGATTTATCTCGATTTACGTAAATTGGGCTTATAAAATAAACCCGATTCTAAATAGATATTCCAAACATGCTATAATTTTGTCCAAGAAGTTACTCTCTCTCTCTCTCTCTCTCTCTCTCTCACACACACACACACACACACACACACACATATATATATATATATATTAATTTTACATATTTATTAGAGTTGAAGATTAATTTTGCCCAAGAAGTTTTCTTATAAGAATTGTTTGTTGGTTCAATTTTGCCCAAAAATATTAAAAAAAGGAACAATATCAATGCTGCCTCTATAATTAAAAATATTAACATTTAATATTAATTTTTTTTAACAATCAATGTTGGTTCTTTATTGGTTAGAGCGACTTTATTTTTAATACTACTTCCTAGATGAAAATTTTCAATGCAAAATTACACCTTATCTCTATTTATTATATATGCCTTTAATATTTTATAAAATTAGGTAGGGTCATGCTTCATATTGAAATTGAGATGAGTTGAAAAACATGTCTATATATAAAACTTATAAATAGGGGTTCTTCTTATAAATTTCATAAAATATAGGGGTATATGAATAAATTTGAAGGCTAGAAAATGTGTAAAACTTCAATATAAATTTGTATTTTTCAGTGGCATTACTTATAATATTATGAAAAATGGGGCTACATCAGAAAATCTAATAGGTAAACGAATGTGCTAATAGCTCTTAAGGGTCTTCGCGTTTCATTGACTCATGCGGAGTTTGGAGTTGGAGTAGGTGGATATGTTAGCATCATCTTATTAGTTAGTTAACGATGCTGAGGTCAAGAGTATATATAACAATGCAAAACCAAATATGCTCCTTTCATATTCTTGCACCACCTAATGTGCAGACGTTAAGGATACGTTTCAAGGGAAGGGAATATTAAAAAAAATTGACTCAAACACAACGGTCGCCCCTCCATCACCATCACCATCACCATCACCGAAACCTCATGATTTAAGTTGCCAATCAATTCACATGTACAGGAAGATCACTAGAAACACACTTCCATAATACTCCTCTAATCTTAAAAATATGAGCTAAATACTGAAATTAAAAGTCATTTATTTGTAACAATGTGTTGCTTCCCTAAAATACCACATTTAATCATTACACCCATTTCACCTCTAAAACATACAGGATGTGTTTGGAAGAGCGGTGAGAAAAGTGACTTATTTGAAAAGTGACTTATAGATAAGTTACATTGGATAAAAGTCAAATTATGTAAGTTATTTAAGTTTGTATTGACGATTGGATAAGTGCTTTTATAAAAATGAGATGTGTTTGGTTTGGCTTTTGCATAAGTGACTTTTATGATATTTAAAATAAAAAATTATAAAATATATGAAAAGTGAGAAAAATATATTTAATCACATTTGACAATGGTCAAATAGATAATTAAATTGTAATGAAAATGCAAATAAATTAAAAATGATACAAAGTTCAAGTTTTTTATTGTAGTCAAATATATCTACATAAACTATATTTTCATTTTTTTGCTTTCCTAAAATCCACATCAGTTTGAGAATTTCTTCTAATGAAATTATGTATAGCCATTGTTGCACAGACAATACAAACTTATTTCAATCACAAACAACCATAACATTCTACCACCAAAACAATGAGCTTATTCCAAAAGCTAAAGCTAAAAGCTCCAACTTTGAGCTTATTCCAAAAGGAGCTTATTTAACTATAAGCTATTTTATCAAAAGCCTTACCAAACACCAAAAAATCATATACTCCAATTCAATTGAGCTTTTGACTTTTTAATTGAGCTTAAGGGGTTGAAAAAGCCCATCCAAACACACCAACAGTCTACAAGGATAGCTTAGGGGGGATTACAAATTTGTTTAGATCTTACATTTAGAACTAGAGAGCATATCCTACTAACTAGCTCCTACATTTAGAATTGGAGCAGTATAAATAATAATTATTTCATCAATGGGCATAAAATCATTAAATGTAATTTAAAATTAAAATTAATATTAGAAAAATTGGCTGCAAAAACTGCGTAACAACGGCCATAGAACAGGCCATACACCGCATTGTGGCAACTAAGGGATTCCACGGTGCAAGTAGTATCTTATCACTTGGACAACAGATAATTTAAATCAAACTACTACGCCTATTAAACAAGGTTTAATCTTTAAAATTGGGGATCTAACAAAATTGGAAAGCAAAAAAAAAAACGCATTATATAATACTTACCAAAGAGAATCCAACTTTCCTCTATTTCTGATGGCACCTTTTCTCTATTATGATGGAAGGCAAAATATCATTATAGGAGTTCAGCAACATTAGATGGCAGCTCCTCAATTACCACATTATAAAATCTCTGGATGTCAAACAGCATTCTTTCATCATCCCTGGTCACAAAGTTGATTGCGACACCCTTCCTGCCAAACCTCCCACTACGGCCAATACGATGGAGATAGTTCTCAGGCTGGGTAGGAAGATCATAATTAATAACTAGTGACACTTGCTGGACATCAATACCACGAGCCAAAAGATCAGTTGTTATTAAAACACGAGACGACCCAGAACGGAATTCACGCATAATAATATCTCTGGTATTCTGGTCCATGTCTCCATGGGTTGCTGAAACTGTGTGGTCCCGGCTTCGCATCTGGTCAGTAAGCCAATCAACCTTCCTTCTGGTGTTCACAAAAATGACACTCTGAGTGATAGCCAAAGTTTCATAAAGATCACAGAGTGTGTCTAGCTTCCAATCCTCTCTCTCAATATTGACATGAAACTGTTTTATGCCTTCCAAGGTTAGCTCATCACGCTTCACAAGAATTCTAACAGGTTTGTTCATAAACTTCCTGGTGATCTCGAGAGCCTCAGGAGGCATTGTGGCTGAAAAAACTCCCACCTGAATCCGGGATGGAAGCAGCTGGAATATATCATAGATCTGACAACAGCAACACCGAGGTTAAAGCAGTTATACAAAATAAATGGGACTTCTAACCACAAAAGTTCTGCAAAAGTAACAAGGTTACCATGACTAGCAGAAGTTTCAAATAAATAGAAGAAATATATACTGAGGAAGAATTCATAGCTCACAGAAATCTCAAGGCCCTATAAAGTAAATAAAGGAGTTACTTTTGAATGAGTCAAGTGCTTTTGTAAGGTTTCTAAGAATGAAACTGTTTATTTGCATATAGATATACACAAAATATGCAGACACGTTACATATTTATAAATGCACAAATCAAACATGAAAAAAAAAATTCATTATAAAAGTACCTGATCTTTAAAACCTCGCGAAAGCATTTCATCTGCCTCATCCAAGACAAACATCTTGATGTAATCTGGCCGAAGTGACTGCCTGCGCAGCATGTCAAATACACGACCAGGGGTACCAACAACGACATGAACACCACTAGATAGAATGCGTTGGTCTTCACGAACACTAGTTCCTCCCACACATGCATGCACCTTCACACCAAGATAGTCTCCAAGTGCTCGCATAACCTTCTCAATCTGCTGGGCAAGTTCTCGAGTTGGTGCTAATACCAAGGCCTGGCATTCCATCAAACTATAGTCAAGCTGCTGCAAAACCCCAGAGCAGAAAGTTGCAGTCTTTCCAGTTCCAGACTGAGCCTGCTGAATAACATCAAGTCCCTTGCAGAAGGGAACTATTCCCCTTTGCTGTATAGCGGAGGGCTTCTCAAATCCTATGGTAAAGTAAAATCATACAAATTTAATGATTTGATAGTTCAACCATGCAGCCAAAATTATGATTTTTTTAAAAAGAGAGAGAGAGAGAGAGAGACGGGAATATGCACCATGCATTATACATCTATATATAATATAAAAAAATCTAACAAGTAGCACTACTCATAAAACAGCAACATTACGGCTCATTTCTCATATTACATATAAATGCACAAGACCCACACTGGTTAATTAATAATAACGAATAATTTCAACACCATGTCCATACTTACAGTAACATCCTCCATCTATTTGAAACAGTAATAATCCGTGATTATTAACACGAACAAAGAGTGTCATAACTCAGCAATACAGAACCAAAGAATAATCAGATGGACATTTTACTACATTTTATAATTAATATCATGGAATGCACAACGAGAAATGCTATTTTTTAACAAAATTAAAATTTAATGCAAAAAAGGATCAAATCTACCATATGCATAAATGCCTCTGAGAAGATTCTCTTGCAAACCCATGGCATCAAAACTATCATGAACCTCATCATAAGATGTAAAGAAGTCCTGCCCGTCATTCGTAAGCCTGAAACCATTGAGTCATCAAACCAAGCAATAAGCATAGCATCTAGCTAAAATATTACTGTACTCAGAAGATCCAAATACGGAAACAATAAACATGAGCAACAATTCTAATAAGCAGGCCAACAAAACCAGATAGAAACCCACTAATTTGAAATTCTGAACAAGATAAAGTTCTTACTGTTCCAATTTTGAATCATATTGACGAGCGTCAAATTGCGAATTATCGGGTGCTACGCCAGCCATGACTGCAGGAAAAAAAAAACCAGTTATGCCCGTAATTTATTCAGCGATTAGGACGAGTACAACTGCATGTAGACTAAATAGAATATTAAAAAAAATGAGAGGGGGTTTTGATCATCGTACATTCGAAAATAAATTATTTCGAGCCATGTTTCTCAACGTACAAAACATGATATTGTGAATCCATTCACCCACAATCCAAACAATAACTAGGAATTACGAGAGAAGTATGATTGACAAGCCAGAGCATCATAAGCAGATCCAACAAATAAAAGCTCAAGAATAACATAAAAGAGATATCGATAAAGATGGGAGGTAAAATTGAATAAATTTAAACAAATAGCGCCATTACGAAGCAACCTAAATATTGAGGACGGAATTATAACAAGGACCTTTCCGATGACGAGTGGTTTTGTACAGACAGGCCGAGAGGGGAAGGCGGTGGTCGTATGTGGCTGATCGAAGAGCGGTATCGTTTTGGGAGAGCAATTAGGGTTTTCCCAAACTCCTCGAACTACGCCGCGGAGTCGAGGAAGTTGAACAAAGAGAAAGCGAGTGCAAGTTAGTAAGTTGACCCAAGTACAAAGGTATCATGCGGTTTATACCCTTCGTGAGCTTTTTTCGGTGTATTTGCATTTGCCCCGAGTTAATGGGTTCAGGTTAAGCTCGTGGATCGAACCCGGATATACTGAATTACATTTACTGCACTTAAGCCCAAATTGGCCCATAGCCTTTATTAAGACCCGTAAGGATGAATACGGCATTCTGGGCTAACAATTTCTAGTTAATGCAACGACTAGATGGATTCCTACCATCAACATTGAGGAGACGCTTGTGTTGGGTAATTACTAATCATAAATCGTGAATGATAGTATTAAAAAAATAGAATATGAATTCCTATTAGGGAGTTGGGTCTAGCAGAATAGGCTAGTCCCTCACAACATGACGAATCAATGTTCGAATTTTCATTGGGGGAGATATCCATATTTAGTGTCTGACAATGGCTCAAACATGATTGCCTCCAATAGGAGGATACATGTGCCTAGAAAAAAACAAGAACATAGGAGCCCGTTTGGTTCAACCACATTGCATGCATGCAATGGTAATCATGATTGCATTACCATGAGAAGAGTGTTTGGTTGTTCTTTAGCATGGTAATAGGGTTTACCATGGTAATAATGATTACCAAAAAATTGGTAATCCTCATTCATACCTCCCCCCCTATGAATCCTCATTACCATCCCATTGCATAGTTAGAAAATTCTAATTTACCCTTTAGTTTTACTTCTCTTTATTTTACTTATATATTTTCACTTAGCTACATCGCCACAACCGCTACCGCCGCCGCTGCCGCCTCCTCCTCCACCGCCGCCGCCACCTCCTCTTCCACCATTGCAGCCATCTGCCGCTACCGCTGCCACCTCCTCCTCCTCCGCCGTTGCCGCCACCTGCCGCCACCTCCTCCTCCACCGCCACTACCTCCTCTTCCTCCTCTACCGCTGCTGCCACCCGGCACCTCTCTGCCGTTGCCGCCACCTGCCGCCACCGCCGCCACCTCCTCTTCCTCCACCACCTCCTCTTCCTCCTCTACCGCTGCTGCCACCCGGCACCTTCGCTACTACCTCCTCCTCCTCTGCCGCTACAACCACCGCCACCACCTCCTTCTCCTCCTCTACCGCTGCTGCCACCCGGCACCTCCGCTACTACCTCCTCCTCCTCTGCCGCTGCAACCACCGCCACCACCTCCTTCTCCTTCTCTACCGCTGCTGCCACCCGGCACCTCCGCTACTACCTCCTCCTCCTCCTCTGCCGCTGCAACCACCGCCACCACCTCCTTCTCCTCCTCTACCGCTGCTGCCACCCGGCACCTCCGCTACTACCTCCTCCTCCTCTGCCGCTGCAACCACCGCCACCACCTCCTTCTCCTCTGCCGCTCGGCCCCGCCACTACTACCTCCTCCTCCTCCCTCGCCGACACTTGCCGCTGCTACTACCTCCTCCTTCTCCGCTGCCACCCGCCACTACCTCTTCCTTCTCCATTCCCACTACCACTACCTCCTCCTCTTTCGTTGCCGCCGCCACCTGCCACTGCCGCCACTACCTCCTCCTCCTCCGTCGCTGCAGCCATCCACCACCCGGCACCGCCACCACTACCTCCACCTGACTCTTAACTTTCTTTTTATAAAGATTATAGTAAGGGTAAAATAGACTTTGTGTAATATATTAATTTTAAATAATTGTTAAAATAATAATTCATTGCACCTTATTTAAAAATCAAACCAAACATTAGCCCTGTAATTAATATTGCATTGCATTACCATTGCATCGCATTACACTGCACTGCAGGGTGTAATGGGATTGAACCAAACGGGCCCTAGATTCCTTAGTACAAAAGTAGTTTTGCCCACATTTAGTACTCGACATACCTCGAACAGAATTACCTCCAATAGAATGATACATATGCTTAGCAAAAAAAAAAGGTATTATTCTCTTGTGTTCTCATCTCAAAAATTATACTTATTGATAGAGGAGATTCAGATAACCTGTTAAACAGCACATTCTCTTTCCTCAAGCTCAAACTAATCGATTACTCGGATCTGACCATGTTGTAAAAGGCTAGGGGCTAAAAAATGCATCAAATATTGGGTGGTGGGGTTTCCCCTTGTACCCAAAAAAAAAAAGTTGCATGGATTGATTGTTGGGAAAATTAATCTTTTGGTCTTATAATTTTAATTAAATTATAACTTAGTTCCTACATTTTAATTACATGCAACTCTATTTATATGGTTGACTTAGTTGAAACTGTAAAATCATTTCTTTAAAATAATAATTCACTAAAGGTTTAATAAAATCATTTGCTAACATATTATCATACTCACAACCGGGCTTTGGACATCACAAGGCCTAAAATAACTATTCCTTATCGAGTCCACACTCTTTAACTAAATAATATGTCCTTATATATTAAAATATTCATATCAAACTAAATTGTGGATCCACAAGTTCAAAACATATCATGTGGTTCCTAGGCCATCCAGCACTATCAAGAGTAATTAAAATATATAATTAATGTATCAAATCTCCAAAATAGATAAAAGTATGCTTGATGAACCCTAACGTGACAATATACAATAATTCAATATATATTAAAAAGATGGAAGCACTACTTTTAACAGAAGTAGCTTAAGCTTCCGGGGTCTTCTCTGATAGACCCGCATGACAACTATCACCTGGAAAAATATTAAATCAACGAGGTGAGATAAAAACCTCAGCAACCAGTAATTCATCTCATCGGCCATACGAGTAAGTGCCCGTGAGGTGTCAAGTAGGACAGTTATAAAAGCATACCATTATTAAAATATCACATGTCTATATGTATATCTAAATAATAATTCACAATATCATAATCTCATTGTCATATTTATCACATAATTATACCAAGAATCAATATACAAGAATTTATTCTCTGTCCTCCCTTATTTCCTCACCGCCTTATTTCCTCTGACTAAACCCATAGGCTATACTCACTCATATGACTAGTAGTTTAACTCAATAAGCTCACCGATCAAGTGATATAAACCGGCCAAAATCCACAAAGTATAAGACCGGACTATGAGTTCCCTCTCTAAATACATTAGTAGGGTGTCAAGACCCTACTAAACACAAATGGGTCAAAGGATCAACCAGTGTACACCTGGAAGTTCACCACCTTATTTTCTCTTTTTGTACAAGAATTCACCCCCTTATTTCCTCTTTGAGTAACCTCCCATCAAATCGACACCCATTATCCCCTCTCATATCAATATTTTGTGACTATAACATGTTATTATCGATTAACAATTATCAAAAGGATCTTTCCAATCTCATAAATAAATACCAATTTATATAATACAATATCACTAATCATTTTCTCAATGAAAATAAGTCTTACAAAACAATTTCATTAACAACATAGTTTCAAAGTCCACGTCACATATCAATAGCCAAATTTATAATTATATATAGTTATAAATCACTTACAAACATCATACAAACATGCACAACAAGAGAAAAGTGGTTACCCCTTGCCAAAAGCAAATTATAACCATAAGGCTTCTAATCCAAGAGCTCAAATACACGTCAAAAATAATCTACAACAATCAATTTATTATACATTAATAACTCTTTGAGTTATTAGAAAATTAACTTATTTAACTTAATTCTATAATTTTAAAGTTTTGAATTAATTACTCTTAAAAATTTCAATTTCACATTAAAATCTCAATTGTTAATTCAAATATTTTTCTTAACTCAAATAACCCATTTAAGTCATTCATTATTATCAATTTCATTTCTTTATATCCCCAATTTTAAAAATAGATAAAATTATAAGTCTTCACTAATAAAAAATCTAAACCAATTAAAACTTTAATAATACTTCCAATAATCCAAATAAATAATTTATCCTAAATTTAATAGGCTAAAAATTCCTATATAGAATTATTTATAGACTGATAGTATAGAAAATTCATTATAAAATCTTATACTAACTAAATAATAAAAGTAAACTGATTAAAATTAATTATTAATTAGCCTCTACATTCTTATAGTCATATATTGACAAAACTTAAACTTGCCCAAAATCCTAATCCTAAAATATTTTCTAATCAACACGAAATTACTATGATAAAAAAAATAAAATTATTTGGAACATTTTTCATAAAAGAAATTATGTGATTAAAAATAATTTTGAGTATCTTATAAATCTCTAAAACTGTAAAAATTGAAACTTTATAAACCCTCTCCTCTAGAAATATCACTTCGTCCCAAGTGAAGGAGGGTCGGGGTGTATATATATAATACCTCACTTCCCTTCTTATCACACCACCTAAATGTGGTGTGATTATTGTGGGCGGCGCCACTTTTCTGCGACACCTACCATATAATTTATTTATTTTTTTTTTAATATATGCACCCATGTTTATTTTTATGATATATATATATATATATATATATATATATATATATATATATATAATTAAATCGTATTTTAATTAGATCCTTTTTTTTACTCCAAAAAATTACCTATCAAATTTTTTATATATATAAATAATTATTTGAATTATAATTATATCCTAAAAATAAAAATAACGATATTATAAAAACTCAGTGTATAAACTTTTAATTTAATGTAACATAATCCTTGTAATTTTAACCATTATAAACTTTTGTCCTTAGAAATCAAGAAATAACTAATTTTATTTTTAAGGTATAATAACAAATATTTTAAATAGTTAAAACTGTAAAGATTAAATTGTATCAAGTTAAAGTTAAAGAACTAAGTTTTCGTTAAGTTATGATTATAGAGATTGAATTGTACTAAATTAAAGTCTAACATATTTTATAGCTAGAAATCCTTACCAAGTAGATATTGACAACATATTTGGATATCATGTGGTACATGTTGCATTTAAATAATAAACATAATGCATTTACATATTCTTAATATAAAATCCACTTTAATAAAAAAATTAAACTACAAAATAGATCTTATGTTAAAGATAAAGGTAGCAATACTATTTAATTAACACTCAATTAAGAGGATCCAGGTCTCAGAGTCTGTGGGACTCCCTTGTTTCATAAGTAACTCCTAGAATACTTTGATGCCATTTTTTGAATATTTATTATCATGCACGTTAATAAAAAGTAGGCAAAAATAATTTTAAATAATCTCTTCATTGCTTATTATTTGACATTTTTTCATATTGAATAAATAATCATTCTTATAAGTCACAAAGTGAGGCATTAATTACATTTTCATATGACTGTTCAAATTTAAATTTCGATGGAATTTTTTTTTTACTTCTCAAAACATAATTCATAATTTTAAAATATGGACAAACTTAAAAATTTGTTTAATTTCAAACAAATTTAATGGTTTTTGAGGTTGTGGTGAGCTTGTTAGAAAATAACAATGTTTTAAAAGCCGAACTAGACATCGAGCAGGAAAAATCAACAGGCCATAGTTCAAATGGTCAGATCGGTTGAGCTGTCTGGCCGAGCCAAATCAAAAATTAAAAAGCCACATAAGAAAAGTGGTTAGTAAACAATGAGGTGGCAGAAAACTGGACATATTTTTATAAGTGGATCTGACTGAGCATCTATAATAATAAAGCCACATCAAAAGATAATTTCTAAGGTTAAATGAAATTGGGGTTTTGGGTTGAATCTCTTAGGCGGGTAATGGGGTGATTTTGATTTTGGAGGTTTATTAGGGTTTGTTTGGTTGGAGGTTTTTGGAGGAGAGGTTAGAGTAGGTGAGGGTAGCAGGGATAAAAGTGTGTTTAGTTGGAAGAAGGGAAGGAGAGGTAAGGCTAAAAATTTTGTATTTTTCTGCTCACCTCTCCTCCTCTCTCTACCCTCCAAAATTGAGAGTTTTTGAAGGGGAGAGAAATATTGTGTCATACCTTGACTAAAATACACATGCCTATTTTTTAATATTCCAAGCTTGCCTCCAATTTAAACGCCTTTTTCCCCTTGCTTCCTTATAGCAGCATACTATCTTCCTCTGCATTGTATCGGAGCAAATGGCTTCAAGGAAACAAGTTATTCCTCGTTCCAGATGCAACAAAGTGAAGCAAGTGATTCAAAATCGAGTTCTGTTCTAGAAAGTGAATCAATGAGTTCAACTGATTAAAAAAGGACATTCAATGAACAAGATTTGCCTCAAGAAGCTGCATCGATATCCACCATAAATCATATTTATGGTCATGTTGAATATGGGAGCCTATGCTCTAGTGAGGTTGAGTCAACCCGGATGATACCGGCAAAGCAAAGAAATGTTCACCGTGAAGAAGTTGAATGAGGAATAGCTTGCTCCCTCTCTCCTCGATGATAAAGATGATGATGGCTGAGCTGAGCCTAATGGCTTCCTTCTTCCAACCTCATGTGTGTCCTTTGGTTCAATCAACAGCCCCTCCTCTATTTTGCTCATCGGATCTGACGAAGAAGAAGATGAACAATGTAGAAGTTGGTTGCTATGAATTATCATTTTACTGTATTATTTTGAACATAAGGAAAAAAAAATTTGTTGAAAAGGTATTTTTGAAGTTTGAACTAAATTTGAGTGTCTGTTCAGCATCCCTAAACTGTGTAATTGTGTGTGTGTCGTCAATTCTGGATAAATAGACTCCATTGCATTGTAGAAAACATCACTTTGGGAAATCTATTTTGTGCATGCAAACCTAGTGTTTCAGTGTTTCTTGAATCTTAATTACACTTGAAATTAGTTGAGTAATAAATCTCAGGGTTATTAAACCCGGACCGAACCGGCCGGTCCGGCCCAGAAACCGGCGACCTGGGCAGGAAACCGGTCCGGTCCGGGTAGTGAACCGGTCCCCCCCTTTTTTTATAAAATCAATTTTTTAAAATTTTTCTTTATAATTTCATATTAATAAGTTTAAAATCTTCATTTTCTCACCGGTTTGGTCCCGGGTTAGCTCCGGTCTGACCCACTGACCCTTAACCCAGTACTCCGACCGGTTCCGATTTAATAACCTTGATAAATCTACACCTTTAACTGCTTATATTGTGAATTTGATAACTTAATTATTTCTAAGCTGCTGATAAATTCTCCTCTCATCTAAAAGTACCTGAATCAGTATTCTTGATTGATATACACTTGTATAATCCTTATTTATGCATTTTGACTTGTTGTACCAGGCTTAATATGAATAGAGCTTGTTGTCATTAGTGTGCACATGCTTCTAAACTGAATTCTTGATGGAATTGGACCTTGATTACTGATGTGACTAGATTGAGAAATTACTTTGGTGTGACTAGTGCATGCTTTTAATTGCTGTCATGATTTTTCTAGGGGGAAAATCTGTGGAAATTTGTGGCTTTCTTAAGCTTTTGTGATTCTTATTTCTGTGATTCTTGGGGATTCACTTGCATTTTGTTCAATGGAGAATTTATTGTTGACTTAGTCAATGCCTCTATCTTCATCACATTTCTCTTGTTGAAATTATAAGTTTTAGAAATTTTGAAAATTCTTGAGTTCCACTAGATGGATTGTCTAAATGGGATTTCCTGAAAAATTTTGGCACTTCTATGATTTCTACCCACTCATTGATGTCTTCATTATTTCTTTGAGTGTGCAAGAGTGCTAAACTCATGACTATAATTCTCAATTTAAGTAGGTTTATTAAATTTGTTCCATTTCTGTTTTCATTATGGATGAGTTAGAATTCTATTAATAATTTAACAAATAATAATTATTAATAAAAAAATGGTAAAAGAAGAAGGAAAAAATATAGATAAAGCGAAAAGGGTATATTTATCCACTTATAATTATCTCCCTTCACCTACCCTTCTAAATTAAACAAGAAGCCAAACTTCATATCCCCTCTTCTTGAACCAAACAAAGCTCATAATCTCCCTTAACCTAACTTTAATAAACCTCACATAACCTAACCCCCGTTAAACCAAACACATGTTTAGGGTTCGTGTACACAGAGGAGGAGAAGGGAAGATTGCCACTGAAGATCAAGACTATCAACCTTCTGAGTAATGGCCAATGTTTCTTTCCCTCTTATATGATACAAGACCATGAAAGGGAGCGAGACAGAGACAAGGAACGCAACCGAGATCGATCAAGTCGCAACAAGAGGAGGAGAGGGGATAAGATGATAAAGAAAACGAAGCCCAATTTTTCCTCTTTGCAAGAACAAGCGCAGCAACAATTGAATCTTTAAGGGATCATATTGCTACTTTAATATTACTACTACTCTTTCTTTTTTTTCTTTTGGTTACTTTCTTCATCTCTTGTTCTAATTTACTAGATTGAAATGTCTCAATGCTTGTTTGGAATAGTGATTGGAGTCTTCAAAAGCATATTTTCATGTTAGATATTTTAATATATTATAATTATTATTAGTTATTATTAATTAGGTAATTAAAATATCCTGAATGTGGCATGTAAGTCAGATTTAGGCCCAATTCAAGATTAGAGTTACTGGCTATTAGTGTGATTTTTTTAATGGTGGAAAAGATACACTTGAGTTTATGGCCAAATGAAACAAGCGTAAGGAAAACCTAGTTTGCTCATCTAAGGTTCCCTAACTAGCGACAACACTTAACCCAGTTGCCATCGCTATACCCCACAGCCAGTCAGAAAGAGACCTGACAATCTACCTTCCGTCTTTACCTTTGTTTTGCAGCTCTCTTTCATCATGATTTATGAGTTCTCTATCTGATCAAAGCTTAGCAATGGTGAAAGGTAATTCCTATAAGTCTTCCGCTAATTGATATAGGAAAATTCATGTACACTAATTTGTGATTTATTTGAGAATTTATGAATTTTGTCCTACATGTGGTATCAAAGACTGATTCTCTGATCCTCTACCTTCTACTCTTTGATTGGGGATGATCCAAGCATGGAATTAAATTAAATTTACCATAATAATTTTATACGGATTACATAGCTTGGATTGGAGATTGAATTTCTTTGGTAGATGAATTATATCATTGCTGAAAGTTAAGTCATCTAAGTTTCTAATTTATTATTAATAAATTTCCTGTGTTTTCACCCTTGAGATCAATGAGATATGAGGATGATTAATTTCATCTAGGGAATCATGTTCGTCGATGAATTTTAGGAAATTTTCTGATTCCTGTTTAAATATGTTTATGAGCTATTTAAATTTTAATATGGATTTTCAAAATTACTCTTTTCAAATTTACGTCTGAGCTAGTACAAGAGAAGAATGATTTAGTTCCTCTATAATCATCTTTTCCATGCTATGATAGTAGCTGGTGTATGAACCCTTCATAATCATCGTTGGAGCTAAGAGTTTACTTCAACCCAATTCATTTGGCGAGAGTTTTGTTTCAATTTTTGATTATATGATTATATGAGAGATAACGAATTATGTCTCCGAGGACTACCATCTCTTTTTCATAGAAACAAATCAAAGGAACCGAAACGCTTCTCCTTTTCTTGTTTTAAATTTCAAAAATCATGCTTGTGTGCAAAATTTTGCCCAGATCTTGCTTCGTTAGTTGTTTCCATGCACGTCGCCATGAAAATCATCGTTTTTTAGCTTCGAAAATGTGGCCTAGACTCGCAGCAAGCAGCGAACCCATCAGGGTCTGCAACCGGGTCACGATGCGCTCGGGTCGAGTCTAGGGTTCTTAAACTGGGTAGGAGAGACAAATGAAACGACGATGTTTTGACTTAGTCAAAACGTCGCAGTCTTGAGTCATCAGGAGAACTCTCTTGAACGCGCGAAAACGATGGCGTTTTACCCTTTAGTGAAAAGCCGCATTTCACAGACCTGGGGGAAGGTTTTTTGGGCTGAGTTTAAGCACTCTGGGCCAATTATTAATATTTTGATTTGGGCCGAAGGAATTATGCCTTTTATATTTCCTGCCATTTGACTATTAGATGTATCATGGGCCGGAGCAAATTGGGCTTGCATTTTTTTTAAATGGATAATTAATTTGTTCTAGGCCGAGGCTTTTATGATATCTTTTATAACAATGATGCTTGGAGGAATCTTCTGGGCCCTATTATGTTTTGATTTTTCTAGGCTATAGATTTTAAATTTCTAGTAAAGATTATTGGGCTAAATAATGAATCTTTTTCCTTCACTATTTAATTAAATTGACTTCTGTTTTATGTACAATTTTGATTATATCACATTAAATTTTTTAAATTAATGAAAAGGATTAATCTTAGCAATTTTCACATACTAAAAAATTTGCAAAATTATTTTATGAGTTATTTAATTGTCTAAACATTTGGAAAATTAACTTTAGGCAATTATCTAAGCATTTAAATTTTGTAAAGCTTAATTTAAGTCGAAAAGTACCAAAATTAATTCTTTAAACAGTTTTTTTGGATACATAAAATAGTGTGAGGGTTTTCTAATTAATTATTTAGGGTCCTTGTTGATCAAATTAATTAATTAATCCCTCCCTTAAGAAGTGCATATATTGAATTTATTTTGAATGCATAAAATAGTGGGAGAATTTATTTATTTTTTTGATTATTTAGTCACATTTTGTTGATTAAATTAATCTATTAGATAGATTCTCATTAAGAATTTGTGCATATTTGGAATTTAAATGCACAAGGTTGGTATTTGTGATTACCATGCATCTTAGGGAATAACCATATCATCCTCTATTGCATGTGTAGATAATCATTTATGTGTTTTAACATATCAACTCTATTAAATGGGTAATATTAATTTAATCAAAGTGAGAGGATTGTATTTAGTCACTTATGTTGATTAAATTAATTAGTTAAGTCCTCCGTGAAGTTATGCATATACAGAATTTAAGTGCACATGATTGATATTATGATTCACTTGCATACTAGAGTGGTAGCTACAACACCCTCTTACAACATGCAAAATAATCACATGGATTTTGGAATGTCAATCTTTTGAAGGTGAGTAAATATTATTTTATTCACGTTCATGATTTAGTTGATTAAATTGATTAATTAGGATTCCCATTGACATTGTGCATATACATATGGTATTTAAATTGTACATATTTGATGTTAGTGATTAGCATACATATTTTGTTTAAGGAATAGCTACAGTATCCTTATGCACATGTTGTATGCATATTTAATCATATAAGATTTTACCGTATCAAATTATGATCATATGTACAACTAGTATACACAATGGTGTGATGTTTTTGTTATGAGTATGTAGAATCGAAGAGTAGCCACAACATCCTCACTAGGTACATACACT
This sequence comes from Albizia julibrissin, assembly GCA_037074505.1. Classification (NCBI taxonomy): domain Eukaryota; kingdom Viridiplantae; phylum Streptophyta; class Magnoliopsida; order Fabales; family Fabaceae; genus Albizia; species Albizia julibrissin. Next base: position 9,784,763 of record CM073482.1, on the reverse strand, counting down.
TTATATTATTCTAACGAACAAACTACATCACATAAAGATATAAGACATCAATTGTAATTAAATATATGGTTATAATTAATCTTTGCCCACAAGTAGATAATTATAATCATAGTTTTAACTAGGGTGGAATGGAACGACATTATATTTTCTAAGTAGCCCACAAGTATTAGAAAATATAACTGCATTCCAGTTTCACCAATTCGAGATAAATTCATGCTATGCTAATGTCTTTACCCACATGTAGACTTTAGTGATACAAATTTATAATTGTATGATTTACATTGGTAAACATACGTTTATATGCGGTGGTTGATTGCCTCTTATAGTAATTTTGTCAGCATGATTTAATTTTGACTTCGCAGCATGATTGCTATCTGTTCAATTATTTAGTTTGATATAATTTATTAGAGACAATTAAGCCTATAAGGAGAACTCCTACCATTAGGATAAAATTGACATTAAGAAAAGTTCTAGTATATATAATACTAGCGTGAGAAATGAGATAACATTGTTGTCTCAATAAAGTAATATCAATTAAGAGCTGGTTATTATAAGAACATAAAGAATTGAACAAAGTCAATGGTTGTTGATAGGCTGAAGGACAGATTTAGAAATTTTCATAAATGTTATTGCATTGTTTTGTTGACTATGAAGTAATTCTCTGTAATAGGAAAAAATGTATACATTAATCAGGGTAGGACAGATCCTCAATTTATTATTTCATGAGTCATTACTCCTTTTCATGAATACATGTATGAACATCAAGTATTCATTGGAAATGCGTATATATAAGTCTTGCTTTCTTTTGGAAAAGCATGAGATTTTAAATGAGAGCTATTTAACTACCAACTCAAAGGCCATAAAGTTATAGACATATAAAGTTTAATCTGTCTATAATTAAAGGCTTGATTGGAGGCAGTAGTTGCCATTATTTTTGTTCTAACAGATGAAATAGTTCATCCTAATTACAGTTGACTTTTCACAATACTTGAATACTATTTGCTTTATAATTAAGCAATGTCTTGTGACACTTTTAGAGAATATAAAGCAAAAGTGGGTAATTTAATCTGGTAAACGGATTAATATAGTAAAGTTAATTAGAAGAGATGGATGACATGATAGGTACATGACAGAGGACGGTAACTTAGCCTATATGTTTTCCTCTTAAGGAATGCACTCAAGATAATTATATATCTTAGATGAGTTTCCAATAAAATTGTGTTTAAACCCTTTTAAAATCTGAAAGTTGAAAGCTTAGTTTACATAGAATTGTCTTATAAATGGAAAAGTGTGGAAGGAAAACATCTCAAGGACTAAGATTGCATATTTTGGTAAAGATGCAGAGAAATCTTAGGAATTCTATTAAGTTGTCCATGTCATTTTAGAAGTTGAGTAGTAATTTTCAAATGCCAAATTATTAAAAAAATTGACATGATTAGTGGGAGTGATCAAATTCATTCAGGATAATCACACATAACGAATTGTAACCTCTAATCATGATGGAACAATGGTTTTACATGATTCTCTTCTCGTTGAGGTAAATATGAAACATCATGAAGTTCTGAAATTCTCAATTGGTCAACATTGAAATAAGAATGATCAACATTAAGGACTCTATCAATTATTAGGAAAAGAATCACAAAACAAACAAGGGATATTCCAAATTGATAGATAATGCTCTTATTATACAACTTCAATCTGTCAACAGATTAGGTTGAGACTAAATGACAATTCAAATTTGGCAACTGCTACCAACTATACATCATGTATTTCAAGTAATCTGACTAGAGTATAAACAATGAGAGTGACCCTAAATTCCATTGGCATCTTTCCATTATAGTAACAAGGAGAGATGTATGTGAATTAAAAGAAAATGTCACATAAACTATGAAGAGAGTTTAGTTAGCAAAACTGAGAAATCATTCTTATAAGCATGTTTCACATTAGTGACAAATGTGTTATGATGCGATCACATACATGATAAAGTTGAAAGTATCATAGTCTTGTTTGTATCACTAGATCAGTTGGAGTTGAGACATCTATATCGAACAAAAAGATGATTCACTCATTGCTTGTGAATTTTGACATAAGGTGTTGCATATAACAAAATCACCATTGTTCAAGTTTGTGATATGACTAGGATAAACGTAGTATTCTTCTAGAATACATAAGGGGATTGTTCTCAAAACACTTAAGAATGTCATATGTAACCTACGATCACAAGTGTTTGAACATTTATAGATAGATGGTAATTGCTATGAAAATATAATTAGATTGTCCATATATCTCTAATATATGCCATTGAATTCCTTCTAATTTAATTTCCCAAGTGCAAGCTTACTTGAATGTGCACATAAACAGGCAACACCATTGGAAATGAACTTTAGGAGGATTATCAGACATATTCTTGCTTGAATAATAATTGAAAAAGTGCAAGTCATGAAGTATATTGCAAAATGTATATTAAGCCTCATGCTCTACATATAGGAGAATGATTAGCTTTGTTTAGTTTCACATGATGTGTTAACTATAAAATAGTTAATACTATAATGCATCTTTACGTTTACTGAACAAAAAGTAACATGGAGGAATACAAGATTGCTAAGTAGTCACTGATTGCTCAGTTCCTCCATAAATTGTTTAACCTAGTCATTCTTCGAGGCAAGTTATAAGATTTTCGGTTAAAGAATTTCATCATGTGATTTTAAATTTATTTAAAACCCATTAAGGGTGTTGTATGACCATAAAATCAATAGGTCATAAACATATAAAGTATTGATCCTTGAATGAATTGCATGAATTTAGAGATATTAAATGATCAAATACCTTATTTGTGAGTTGGATCACATTGAGTGATATGAATAAGGTATTGTTAAATGATGAAATTTAAGTTGGAGTTTATTGTCTCATATTGGTACTTAGTTATCGAGATTGACAAACATTTAAGTAGGAACCGAATAAACATTTAAGGTTTATTCATTAAGTTTTAACCCATTAAGTAAGGGTGCTGTTACGTAATACATGGAAGATAATACTCGACTAAGGGGACTCATCGTCATGATTCTTACAACATAGCCTTAATTAATCTAGACAGGGCAACTGACATATAGTTACAGGCCAAGTGAGAGAATGTTAGATATTTTAATATATTATAATTATTATTAGTTATTATTAATTAGGTAATTGAAATATTCTGAGTGTGGCCCGTAAGTCAGATTTAGGCCCAATTCAATATTAGGGTTATTGGCTATTAATATGATTTTTCTGATGGTGGAAAAGACATACTTGAGTTTACAACCAAATGAAACGAGCGTAAGGAAAACATAGTCTGCTCATTTGAGGTCCCCTGACTGGCGACGGCTCTTAACCTAGTTGTCATCGATGTGCCCCACAGCCAGTCAGAAAGAGACCTGACAATCTACCTTCTGTCTTCACCTTTGTTTTGCAGCTCTCTTTCATCAGGATTTGTGAGTTCTCTATCTGATCAAAGCTTAACAATGGCGAAAGGTAAGTCTAATAAGTCTTCCGTTAATTGATATAGGAAAATTCATGTACTCTAATTTGTGATTTATTTGAGAATTCAAAAGTTTTGTCCTACATTTCAATCGTTATTTACGTATATGAGGTAAGTATGTGAAATGAGTGTTATCTCGATTTATATGTATAAACGCTTTTAGGATCTTCAATCGTAATCTAAACATACTTTCGATCTTTCTAACTAATTGCTGGAGGCTGAGATTCTAGTTTGACTCGAACCATTCTGATATGTTCCGTTGGCCTAGACTGAATTCTTTATCAACCTGCTAGATGCAAAAATATTTTTTTCTGATATGAATTGGTTTGGGGCACAAAACTGTATCAAAGTCAAATTTGATTTGTTTTATGCATTTTCTTCAAAAAGATTCTGAGGTCTTCAAAAAGATTATGAGGGTTTATGTTTGATAGGCAAGCAGAGGGATGGCTTTTCAACTTCTTCGGGGCCTTCTTCGTCTCCGACCCCAACACCCAATTCCATTTCATAAAGTATTTTGAGAAAATTGCTAAAAACTACCTTATAAGTAAATTAATTGATAATTGCTACCATTGTACATGGTGGGTGATAAGTTGCACACGGGTGAATGATATTTTACATACGAGGGATGGTGTTTGCACATTCGCAAAGATGAATTTTGCACATGTGGATGATGCTTGCACATAGGGGTGCTTGTTTGCACCCGTAGTACCAATAAGCAAATAATTTCATTGTAAGGTATTTTTAAATCATTTTTTCAAGTATTTTCAAACCAGCCGGTGATGAACCAATTGTTTAACACCGTTAGTCCTTATTCAACTATTTTAAGACCTGACAAAAAGGGGGGAAAATGCAGAACCTGATGCAAAACTCTGCAAGGTTATAAGGACTGGGAATTAGATTTCCCCTAAACGAAGTTCCATCCATCAAGTGAGGTGAAATGTTTACACACGCCTAAACAATAACTCATGTAGCCATGTTGTCCTTGATGTTCGGGTTTCATAATTTAATATTTTTATAATTTTATTTATAAATTATTTCTAACATATGTTATATAAAAAAATTCTTAAATCTTATTAATTATATTTTTAATATTTTTAATTTTTTAATTTTATCCTTATTTAATAGTCAATACAATAATAAACTTTTCTTCTCTCCCCTCTTTGGTTTGCTAATGGGATCAAGGAGTAGTTTTTATTCCTGTCGAAAAAGCCATGATGTGGTTTGTTTTGATTGGCTAGGTAGGACCCCATGTAGGAAATTCCCTCTTTGGAACTTTCACCGACGCCAACAAAAATCATCGTAGTCAACGCCACCTTGGTCGCAGCATATGAGCTGCTGGCAAAGGATTAAGAATGAATTTCTGGGTGAAAAAATGCCATTTATTTTGTTTGTTCCGAAGCAGAAGCCGCTGCTTCAGGCTCCCATCGGAAAAAGGTCAAGCCTTGGAAAATGGAAGACCTCAGATCCAAATCCTACGGCCATGGAAGGACTCAGAATCAGATTGAGCCCTATTCTTTCTCTGTAACAGCATCGTCTTCATCTGGGGTCCGTGACATGCGAGATCTTAGATGTTACAGTGCCTCATATGCTTCTTCTACTGCAAATCCAACTCAAAGCCAAATGGGAAACGATGTGAATTACAAGTTCAAGAAAGGAAGGTCCAAAAACAGCTCTTCCTCTCCAAGCTGGAGTCTTGATGATCCTGAGCTGCAGAGAAAGAAGAGGGTTGCTAGTTACAAGGTATATGCTGTTGAAGGCAAATTGAAAGGCTCTGTGAGGAAAAGTTTCAAGTGGCTCAAGGATAAGTACGCCAGAGTTGTGTATGGATTTTAGCAAGTTTTTTCAGGGATTATCTTGGTGAAGGGGTTTGAACCTTGAATCTTGGATCAACACAAGCTTATTCTTAGCTGGCTATCTTCATGTTGATTCAGAAAATAATTGATTGCCCTTGTTCATTTCATGGGATGAGGTAGAGAAATTGTGATCCGAGTGTTGGTTTTGGATCTTGTAGAGTGTAGGCATGGTATTTGTTTTATGCTTGTTCTTTTAAATTTCCTTCGCTGTGTATCTAAACTCAAATAAATATAACTCACTCTGTTTTCATGACATAGTTTTCAAAAAACTGGTGAACTTTTGTTCAGGAGGGGGCTTCTATGGTTTCAAAATTGCATAGGGAAATAGAAATTCCAGTTGCATTATTTCTCTGCAATTTCTGGAACTATTGGACATCACTTGATGTTATATTGTTTGACATGCTACAATGTCAATATGAATGTGCAGTGTTCTATGACATATTCTCTTTTCTGTATGTCTGCATAATATTGTTCTGGCTTGGGGAAAAGATAAGGGATACTGTACATGTTCTGAGAGGGTACTACTTTCTGATGATTAGGAGACTTGTGCGAGAAGTGTTCTACAATCTATACAGATGAAGCAATCCAAATTACTGTTCAAACATATTTAGATGAAGCCTTTTGATGCGCAATTACAGCCTCTAGTTGATTACTTTGAAGGAGGGAATGAAACTTCAATGTGGGGATCACAATTTGGCCTTGCACATCAAAGGGTGAATTCTGTTCAGGCTTTTACGCACCACTAGTTTCTTGAGTAGTGTTTATAATCAAGCAAAAGATCACTATTCAGATGAATTCTGTCAGAGGGTAACTAAGAAGATAATAGAAGGAGACAAATATGAATATCATTCTTCAGATGACTTTATAGTAATGGTCCTCAAATTGAATATCCTACCACAACAGCTCATCACTTGGAGGCCACTACATTCTCCTCCTGTTCTTAATATATAAGACATATTTGGAGAGTTGGTTTTAATCTTGAATATAAGACATTGTTTTCATATTTGTTAATCTTTTCTTAATTTACCCGTTATTGATGCTCTCTCAACAATAATCAAGAATGAAAGGGAATGAGAGAATTAAAGAAGATAGTTAGGGTATTTTAGATAAAGCATGTCATATTAACTACTTTTTCTTAATTTAATCAAATATATCTTATATTAAGTACAAGAGGGAGTAAAACACAGTTGCTTCTTTACCCAAGCTTTAGATTGCTTGATGGTTAGTGTGTTAGAGGTGCACAAAAACTTGCACAGGTATTTTTGAAATGAAAGTGGCAATGGAGTTGACAAAGTGGAACAAGAGATCTATACTGATTGTATTCCATGTATAAGTTGTACCCTCTTGAAGCATAATTTGAGCAGAAAGCATGATTATTAGTGACAAGAGTTGAATGAGGAAAGATTTTACGGGGAGTTTTCATAGCTTGAGTTACTTAGTGGTGGAAATACTTATGGTGACTTCATATGGAGCTGAGATATATATTTTTTAATGAATGCGAAAGCGTATCCATAATCAGTGGCCAGTGCCTTGATCAACAACTTCGAATTGTCATTGCAAGAGCGTTGTGGAACTTAGGCTATAATTATTGGACAAATAAGATTTAAAAGGATATAAAATTGTAAGAAGTTACAATCATGATCATAGTTTTCAATCTTAAATAACACTAACAGAGTTTTATCCCACTATATGGAATCGGTTACACAAATCACATAACGTCATTATGTTTTATCAACAACTAAATCTTTAAACAAATTGTTAATTGACAGGTTAAGCTCAATTACTTTATTGATTGTTTTCTTCAATCTTTCCTCACCCTTTTTTATAGGACTCCTTCCTACTTGTTTTACACTCCCCACCATTTTCTTCAATATTCACTCACCTTTTTTAACAGGACTCCATCGTGTTTGTTTTACGCTCCCCACCATCGCAACTAATGGTCCTTTTTTGAAATGTCTCCAAGCCACCTCAAATAATGAGATTGTTTAGAATAGCTTATGAAAATTTCATAAGTGCTTATAAATTGTAATTTACGGTCTACGAGGTAACTTTTACGGTCTACGAAGTGCTTTCACGGTCTACAAGATAAATATGTGGAGGAGATTTATCTCGATTTATGTGAATCAGACTTATTATATAAACCCAATTCAGATAAGTGATAACAAAGAAGCTCAATATTCTGTCATTTTCTCTTTAATAAAAGCCACCCAACTCTTCCATGTATATGTTGCTACGAACAGCGTCTTTCTTAAATAAGTCGACTTTTTCCTATCGATATGTGCGTGTCAATGTTTAGTGTCAAGCGAAATATGTCATTTTATAAAATTATACGCATGCGTTTTTCAATTGAGCCCTTGAAATTCACTGGTTCACTTATCGAGCATCACTGATGTTAAGGAATAATAGAAGCTTCAAATAAGACATTCATGAAAAGATGAAAAATTGAAAAATTCTAGGGATAAATTCAATCTGTAAATGATATTAAGATGTACAAATGCCATCAATCAGAAATATATAAAACTTGCATATAAAATTAAATGGAAATTAATGAACAATTATCCTCAAATTTCAAGAAATCGAAGTCAACCTTCACATACAAGTATAATCAAACTAGACTGTCTAAGCAGTTCATACTTCTTCTGAAAGCAATAAAACAGGAGTGAGAATCAGACCTGCTGCAGAAGACAGTTATCGGATTTAAAGATGATTCAGATCAGAAAAAAATGTCATGGAGATCTATTTGTTAAAGAACGGGAAAGCAATGAATTACTCTTATCAGAACTTGCGGAGTAAAATAATCTATGAACCCAGAACAAGTTCTCCTTCCACAATAATCTCCACAAAACTCGCACCGTGGTAGCATTTTCAGTATTATGAACAAAAAAACGAGTAGCATGACTAATTACATTGTCACTGGTTCAGTAATGTTGAACTGTGCGTTCCAAGACACATCAGGTAAATCAATAACAACTCACAGGATAAAAGGCCATAACATTCAGGAGTTCCCGCCAGAAGATAAAAAGCCAGTTAGGCTCAAGCTTTACAGCAAGCATAAATTTTAGCTCAAATTCGTTCATCAGCTTCTCAGCTTTAGGTGTATACACAATCCAAACCCAGATTTCCAAGTTTAGACCAAACTTGCCTCAGCTCAGATAAGCAGAATCAGCAACTAGAGAAGTGCAAGTCAATTCATAAATTTACAAGATGAAAAGGTGGCGATTTAATAATGGGCCCTCTCATCATTCTCTAATTGCAAGCCTTCAATGCCCCTAACAGCAGATTCATAATTCTTGACATGAGAAGCATTTCTTCCAGAAGAAATTCTCTTTGCATCTGAAGCTCCCAGTGGCGAGCTTCTATGCCCACCTGAAATTCTGTGAGCAGCTCCAGGGCTAGCTTCAGTAGTGCGAGTACGGGGATCTGACTCCCCACCAATAAATGCATCACGGCTACTGGGAACAGCAACTCGCCGAGATGACCCACTTGACTGGCCCAAAATATGGTTGCTTGGAGACTGCATGACAGAAATATAACGGCTGTTAAAAGAAGTTGGAATACTAAAGTTTGTTTATATATTGGCATCATCATTGATATTGAGCTGTCAGTGAGTTAGAGGAACAGTGACCATATTTCTCAATGAAACCCATGCCCTCTGAAATCCAAACAACTGACTATGGCATCATCAAATATAAGAGGACTTTTAGTGACCAGAAACTTACAGAATTTAATATGGGCCCTGACATTTTTCGCCTCACAGAATCCATCGAAACAAGACCCGGAGTTCGCCCTTCATCCCCTCCTGTCAGGGAGACAAACAAGCAAGCACAATCAGAGCTCAAAAGCAAACATAAATTCTGAGAAACATAAAAAGGGATAAAATTGGAGAAAAAGACAAGACAAGCTAGCACAAAACCTATACCGATGTCTAGCTGAAACCAAAAATTGGTAATACCAAAGGTACAAGAGACCATACTGTTCAAATAACGAAATTATTGGAGAGTTACACACACACAGAACGAGCACATTGATTGTGTCAAGGGGAGTGATTAAGCAATAAAGTTTCTAGGAAAGCTAAACACTTGTGGATTAAGTATACCAAGTTACCAACACAATTGTGAAGTAAGCAAACCAAGTTTGCATATAACAGAGAGATGTAGATAGGATATTTGACCTGTCTATGAAGTAGCATCAGAAATATTACCTGTCTGTCTATCAGCATTAGCCACAACGAGGGGCATTCCAGAACTAGTTCCAGCACTTGGGCCCTGAAAAAATAAACATCTCAGGCTTCTAAACATTGATCATAATAACAAGGGTCATAGGAGAAATAAAAAGAAGAAAGGCAATTACAAGGGCACGTGCAGGAGGAGTAGCCAGCTGTGATTGCTGATACTTCAAGATAGTCCAGTCAAAGACGTAGTCAAACTGGAAGCCTAACAAGGTTGCCACAAAATACAATTAAGAAAGTATGTTCACATAATCCTTCAAAAAATAGGAATGAAAAGTACATTTAAAAGTAAACACATGATCAACATAAAATTGCAAACTAAAGAAGTGATTTCTAAAAATTCAAACCTTCCCGAATAAAGAGGTCACGGAATATCCTTTTCAGGTAAGCATAATCTGGCTTATCATCAAACCTTAATGATCGGCAGTAATGGAAATAAGAAGCAAATTCTGTTGGATAACCTCGGCACAAGGCCTGGAATAAAAAATATATTCTCAGTGTAACCCAAGAAGCCTAACTTGTACTATTCAAGGAAGGAAGATAGCTGTAAAATTTACCTCAATCGAGGTAGAAACCTTCTTTTCACTGATTCTCTCGTACTTCTGTTTCTTGGTGCCAGCTTTAAGTCCCTGCCAAGGAAGACTACAAAAAAATACAAGTTTAACACAAATTTACAACATGGCACTACAAAAGAAAATAAAGAAGGGTATATGTCTGTAATCACCTTCCTCTCAGAAAGTACATAAGGACATAACCAAGAGACTCTAGATCATCTCTTCGGCTTTGCTCTATGCATTGATCATCACAAAAGAACAAACATCACATATCTAATGGCAGACACCACAACTTAACACGAAAAAGGGTGCTGAAATATAAAATGACACATACCAATGCCAAGATGAGTGTTCATGCTAGCATATCTTGCAGTTCCAGTCAAATTCTTATTTTCCCTGCAGTTTTAATTATCAAATAGATCATACATCCTGTCATTCTTTTATGTAATAAATTATAGGGGGAGAGGATAAATTTTTTTATAGAAATTCAGGAAAAAAGAAGGGAAATAAGATGAAAGGGGAGGCCTGTAAACATGTGGAAATCTCACATGTGACAACTCTCTTCTCTCCTAATTATAACAAAAAGATGATACAAAGATAATCAAGACTCCCACACAGTAATTGAAATGCAATTTGAATTGTGCACTGAAAGGCTAACTTCTAAATCAAGAACCATATAAAATCGAACAGTTTAGTAACACATTGAGAGCTGGCTTGAAATAGAAACCACATACTGTTTATAATTTTTAAAAAACTTAAAAGTAATAAATTAAACCAAGTATTAACTGAAATTTAACTATAAATCTTAAAGAAAATATAAGGCGCATATCCAACTATCTAACTAGTACCTCATAATTTATAATAATTTATTTCCAAAAATAATAAAAAATGCTCTCCAATTGATTTCCATATCGTGCATATGTTTCGGTTTCTGGTTTGTAAAGTGTATCATACAATCGTGTTGTAAGGCAATGTGACATTCAAGCATTGTTCATGCTGTGCTGCTCTAGTGCATATAAGGCTCTAGGTGAAAGCAAATTGACATCATTTCACTTATCAGAAGGAAAAGAAGCTTCAATCAGTACCATGCACATGTGCAATATACTTCAATTAACTGAAATGACCCTGTCTGGCATGAATTACAATTCCAATTTCGATGACCAATTCAAGCAGCAATCTGTATCAATGGACTCACAAATCGATAAGAAATGTAATATTAAGCTGGGTCCTTTGTGGCCTACAAAACCATTGCCCTCCTTGGCACCCTCAAGCAAAATTCAGTACAATATACATGGTACACGTGATGTAGCACTTAAAATTTGGCATTGGACCAACCAAAAATTCAAGCTAAAGTATATATCATCCAAAAAGAGGGAACGATTTATATGCTTGTTTCGCTTATTATTGCAACAAAAATGTTTGTAGTCGTTCAGATGTGCTGATAATGCAGGATTAACGTAATCTTGAAAGTGATCGCTTCATATTCTGTATTACTTCTTCATACTGATTAAGCAAACTAGTTTCTTATTACATTCTAAAAAAGCACTAATACAATGTCATGAAAGCATGGGCATTTCCTAAAATTTTCTGAGATTCAAGATTATGACAAATTTCATTTTCCTACTGAGCCCAAACAACAATAATAAAACTAAATCTAAAACACATAACAAATCTTCATACCTGTAAGGAATGTGTTGATGAGTTGAACTATCTCTATATTTCTTAGCCAAACCAAAGTCAATAACATAAACCTACATGTAGATAAATGTCATTAACCACTTTTATAACAAACATTATGCAAAAAGATAACAGACCATGTGTAAATAAGATTAGCTACCTGGTTTGCACGCCTTCCTAAGCCCATAAGAAAATTATCTGGTTTGATGTCCCGATGTAGGAATGATTTAGAATGAACAAACTCAACTCGGTTGATCTGAAAAATGATGCCAAGATCATAAGCCCTTATATTTAATTAATTAACTATATATCTAAATTACAAGGTCAAAAGGGCCTACCATTTGATCGGCAAGCATGAGAACTGTCTTCAGTGACAGCTTCCTACTGCAGAAGTTAAATAGATCTTCCAGACTAGGTCCAAGAAGATCTATCACCAGAACATTGTAGTCTCCTTCGACTCCAAACCATCTGACATTTGGAATTCCAGCTGCCAAGACCATCAAATATTAGTTGGCATAAATTTTACAATAACAAGGAAGAAAAAAGTGCTCATAGAGAAGTGTACAATAATACAAATATAAAAGAAAATTATAATAAGAGAGTCCATACTTCCTCCCTGGAGAATTCTGTACAGCTTGGACTCATACAACAACTGAGGATGCTTTGTCTTGACATTTTCCTAGTCAAAAGCAAAAGAATATAAATAAAAGAAACACAAAAATATCAACTGTGGTGCGCTTGAAGACACAGTAAACAACTTGATGGTTGCTTCAAGTAAAATGCAACTAGGAATCAAGAAGTTTCTCAAACCAATAAGCTACAGGGATTCAAGAGTCATATGCACAAAGCAAAAAATGAAATCTTGAAAGATGATTTTCAAGAGTCATATGCACAAAGCCAAACATGCCATCTTGAAAGATGATTTTCATTCAAAGACTAACACAGATGCCCGCTCATAATTAGCCATAAAACAGTCTTCGTTCCTAGAAAGACATTCATTAATAATCACAAGTTTAAATAGCCCCCTTATTTAAAGATGATCTCCAACTAAAGGTGAATAATGCATAGACTATAAGAGCCCCTAAAAAGTGTAATCTTGCACTTAAATATAGTTTCCACCCTAAAGTAGAAGAAGAGTAATTATTTACAATATACCGTCTATTAGAGCAATTGCCTCCAGATGATCATTGCATAACCAGACAATTAGAATCCATCAAACAACTCAGGACCGTTTGATTTTGCTCTCAACTAGAAAATCTTGTAACTTCGAGGAAGATTCCAATTCTCAGGTATACTAAAGATACCACAGTTTAAAACAGAAATAACCACAAAGGTGAAACACCCTAAAAAGAATGAACTAAAGTAAAGCCCTCTAAAAAGAAAGTTTCTACGAAAGACTTTGAACTTGGAATGCAAACAGCCCCGAGTCACAAATCAGGACTTCCTGAAAGCAGTCAGGTGCATATTAATGGTAAAGACCGGTTTCTAAATGCTCCAACGTCTCTCGTAAGACCCCTTTTCGATGATCGCTCCCTATCACTCTCTAAGACTTAGCAAAAAGGAACTAGCTCAGCGAAGACGTTGGGATCAATAGATAATATCATGCAGCAATCTTTAAGCCCTTCCAAACTGAGACTGCGAGGCATGTACAGAAAAAGGAAATGCAAACCCATGTCCTGTAATAACCTTCACAGAAAAACAATTAAAGAACGAAAGTAACATGCCTAAAACCTCATTGGTAACACTTACAAGCTTAATTGCGACCTCTTCGTTAGTTTGAATATTAGTACCTGCATACAACCCAAAAAAAAAAAATCCTATCAGCATCCCGCCCGAAACGATTTAAACAGCAGGAGAAAATGAAAAGAGAAAAAAGGAAACAAACCTAAATAGATCTCGCCAAAGGAACCGCTGCCGATCTTGCGGCCGAGCCGAAACTTATTCCCAACACGAGGTTCCATTCAAGAAGCGAACGATGGAAACCCTAAGCTAACAAGAGCACCTAATTCTAAATAAGAGAAGTATGCAACATCAAATATTCTCCGAACCCAAAACTGGAATCCATGAATCCGATACGAGCGAAGACAAGCTAAGGAGAATAAAATTAAAAAAAATAAATTTAATAAAAGGGTAAGGGGGCGAAAAAGAAGAATTTCTTCAGAGATCTGGGGATAGGAAACCTCCCATATGAAAAATAGTTAGCCTTTTTTGTTGTTCTTGATGAATAATAATTACAAAATCTAGGGTTAGGTCAGGTGAAAAGTAAGGGGAAGAAGGGTTATTGGTAGAAGAAAAAGTAAGGAGGAGAGGTCATGGTGAAGGAGGTGGGTAATTGGGCGCTGTGTCTCCCTGTGTTCCCACCAATTCGAATAATGGGGATTGTTTGATGATCCAGCCGAAGCATAGAGCAAGATAGCAACCGTCGGTTAATTTGGTTTTTTTTTTTTTTTTTTTTTTGTATTTTTTATTTTCTGGGAGATATACGTAATAGGAATAGGAATACCACGAAACGAGAAGCATGTCCAGGCGCGTGTGGCGTGTAATCTACGTGTGGCCACTACAACAAAAGCCACAGTCACAGGTGGGTCCCACCACCATCTTGCTTTCTCATCCATCCTGGATTGTTGCGGAGCGTCCTCTTGTAAGGTGACCGGATGAGGTGTCATAAAAGGATGGATTGATGTCTTGATCTCAACTCTAATTGAAAATTTTTAACGGAAAATTTCAGAAAAATACGCTGAAAATTAAAAAAAGATAAATCAGAGTTTTTAATTATTAAAATTTCATGTCAGTATAGTAAAAAAATTTAAGATTATAAAATTTGGATAAAAAGACGCTACTGTCCTTGAGTTATTCATCTTCTTCTCCTTCTCTCTAAACTCAGAATAATCTAAGCAATTTTTTGTTTGGCTTTCCTCTACCGGTTGATCAGTACGATGCAATTTAGAGAACGAGTTTTGAATTTTCAGTATTGAGACCAAGCGTCTGTCTGGCACACTTCTTGAGGGCCAAGGAGCAATGGGAGCCAATGAAGCCAGAGCACCATTGACGAGGAGGGATGGTGAGGGATGTGAATTAAGGTACAAAGTTGTAAACAAAAAAGTGAAGTTGTTAATATAAAAAATGGTATTGTTAATATAGAGACAAGTGTTTTTTTTCTCCTAAAACTTGTTAATTTCAAACTTATCACTGGTATGTGTTGGTTTTTGAGCCAATAAAGCCAGTAAAACCATTGACGAGGAGTGTTAATTGAGAAAGTGAAGTTGTTAATGTAAAATATAGTGTTTTTAATATAAAGACAGGTGTTGTTATTGGCCTTGAAACTTGTTAATTTCAAACTTATCCATGACATGTGTTGGTTTTTGAGCCGATGAAGCCAGTAGCACCGTTGACGAGGAGGGACGGCGAGGGGAGTGAATTGAAATATGAAGTTGTAAAAAAAAAGTGAAATTGTTAATGTAAAATATGGTATTGTTAATATAGAAACATGTGTTGTTATTAGCCATGAAATTTGTTAATTTCAAACTTCTCACTTTATTAACAACACCAAGTTATATATTAACGACTACACTTTCTTGTTTAACATCTTCGTAGGAACAAATTAGGAAAGTAACAAGTTTGATGCTCAATAACAACACATGTCTCTATATTAACAACACAGTATTCAATATTAACGACATGACTTTCTGCTTTCACATCTTCCTATTAGACAATCCAAGACATACCCAGTGACAAGTGTGAAAATAAGAAGTTGCAGGGCCAATAACAATACATATCTCTAATAACGACATGGTTTTTTGCTTTCACAACTTGCTATATTTATCAGGTGATGTCTCATGACAGTTTGCATAATTACAAGAAATTAAAGTTGTTAAAAAAGAAACTGAAGTTACCGCCTTTCCATATGAAGTTGTTAAACAAGAAATTGAAGTCGTGAATATAGAAGCTTGTGTTGTTAATAAAAAGAGAGGTGTTGTTAATGTAAAATCTACACTTGTGAGTTTCTGAACATATTAATGGGATTCAATAATAACAGTGAAGACAGAGAACATTTGACAGTTGAAGCTTTTCACAACTGAAAACTAAGCCAATAAAGTCTTAAAGCAAAACAACCAATTCGACAAAATCCAGCCGAAGCTATGGTGTCATTTCTCAGTTACCACCTTCTAACTCCGTCACACGCAGCCGAAGCTCGATGAAGAGATTGTTGTTCCCTTCCAATCACCACGCAGACCCATTCGCCCCCTTCCCCTCCTAATTTTCTTGTTTCTCAATTACCACCTTCTAACTCCGCCTCACGCCACTGAAGCTCGGTCAAGAGACCGTCGTTCCCTTCCAATTGCCACCCCCAAGCCCTTCCCCTTCTCCTAGGTTTGTTGTTTCTCACTTCCTCTTCAGTCAACCGATTCGATTTTGGCCTTGCCTCTTTTCTTTTTTCTCTCACTAAACTAAAGATATTATTGACTTTGTCTCAACATTTCAAATCTCAGATTCCTGCTCTGATTTAGGATTTTAGGAATTGACTACATCATTTTGTCCTTTCTTAATTTTGACTATATTTTTCTAAAATTTTCCCAATTTTTAACTAGAAAAAATTGTAAATAAAAAAGTAATTAGCATTAAAAAGGGATATTATTAAAGAAAATTGTAATAAATACTTCATATAATCAAAGTTGTTTAGTTTAAAGATTATTTATAAATTGTTCATTTCACTTTATGTTATAAATATAATAGGCATCATAATTAATTTTGTCATAGAATTCTTTACTGCCAATGATCAATTTGAAATGCTTCAGAGTTCATAGCTTCTCTATTATGAATTTTAAATTCTGGTTTGATAACATATAAAACCAAGCCTCCACTCTCTATTTATTTTATTAATAGATTATGAAGGATTTTGGGCGTACCTGGAATCTGTTGACTCGCTGAGTACCCACAAGAGATTGCAGTACTGATATAGACTCCGATCACATTGATACAGCAGATTCACTATTCGAAAGAAGAGAACCAGAGAGAGTAGTTTTAAGAAGTTTTCTTGTAGTATTTCAAACACATCCCACAAACTGATAATTATCTCATGTATTATGTACATGAAGTTATCCTTGTTTGAATTTCAAATCATAAAGATAAAACTCCTCATTTAAACCCATACTTTACTTGGAATTCTATAATAGCTCCAAGTGAACTAGGCTTGGGCCTGATCCACCAAGGGTGGACCAGGCAGATTCCAATATCTTCTACTCACAGTTGGTGGATTAGACGTTATGAGTCAAATCTCTTTCTCTTCGATCCTTCTTTCATACTAGGTGCTCTGCCGCAACCCCTTGGGCATGACGTCTCCATTTGGGTATCTTGTACTAGAAATCTCTTTCACAAAGACCAGTACCAAAAACAACCATGTAGTGCAGCTCAATCATATTAATATAATGCCTCCAATGTCATAGATTTTAACCCATATACACTTTCCTCATGGCTAATCTAATCCCTTTTAAGTCAAGATAAAATTTAGATTTCCTTTCTCATATACATAGTATCCACACTTATGAAATTACCCAAGTAACATCATAAGGGACTGGTATCAGACACAAGCATAAATGTGTATATTCTAGTTAATCTTCCTTTCGCCTATATATCATTTCAATATGAATTAACCACTTTCCTAACATAATACATTTAGATCATATTGATCATGATCATAGGAAAAATGTTAAAGTAGTAGACATTGAAATATATCTCCATGATATTATCAAAGTCAGAGGACATCTTGAAAGGGTTAACCTTTCTAGGACTCGCACAACAATAAAGCTGGGATCTATTCAATTGCTTCCCATTTGCGGTTCACTAGCACATGCGGTATGAATCGCATGCTACGGTTTTACTCTTATACTATAAGAGTGCATGTTGTTTTGATCTTACTGTTAACAACGTACAAACTTAAGTATTGACTTAAGAATTTGTTGTCTGACTACATGTATCACAGATGTGAGTATCCATAAATCGATTCATATTTATAATCACGGATCTCATCCCGACTGACTGCACTGCTAAGTCGAGGCAACATTTAGTTTTGTGTTTCTTCTCTACCATATTAGCTCTCTCACTGCTTTACTGGTGAACACATATATCTCATCTTTGCACACTCCCCTTGAGTGTCAAAGGTGATCGTTCGTGTGAGAATTTGACCTCATCAACCTACACGACATACTAGCCATATAGCCACTTGTACTACCATAGTACATTAAAATGCACATAATCATTATATGCCCTAAAAAAATATCTTGAGACCTTTTGTGAAAACATTCCTTGTCTCTTACATTATTAGACTAGTACCAACATACAAGTCCTACCACAAAACAGATATCTGGTCTTGTACATATAGTTGCCTACATTAGACTACTAACAGTGTTTACATGGAAACCTTTTTCCATTTTATATGTTGATTTATTTCAGGGACAAATATAAAGACTCAAATAACATTGTTGAAGCCACTGGGGTATCTATGAGTTTGCATTCACTCATATAGAATTGCTCAAGAATCTCTTAATATAATTCTCTTGTTACAAAGAAGATTCTCCTTAAGCTATCTCACTGGAACTTAAGTCCAAGATTATACATTGCTTCACCCATGTTCTTCTTTTTAGAATTTATAAGTACATTCTTTAACATGCACTAATAGATTAAAAATGTTTCTAGCTAATAGTATATCATCCATTTGAAAAGATAATATCACAAATTACTTGACAATGGTTCTCTTGAACCGTTTGAAAAACTACATTAGGTTATCGCTCTTACAAAACCTTATGCATTACTGTTTAGATGATTGCTTCAATCCATAAAAGAATCTCTAAAAAAAACATATGGTTTATCCCTTTATGAAATTTCAAATACCTCTTTTAGTGAAATCTAACGTCATTACAAATAAATTTTGTCATCTATATCACCACTTAAAGGTATACATTTTACATTTTCTTGATATATATCTAAATCTAAACAATAAACTATTATCAGAATAAGTCTGATTAAAATGCACAATAGGTAAGATGAAAGTCTTCTTATTATGCTTACCCCTTTGCAATCAAACAAGTCTTTTATTTGCTAATTGATCTATCCACTTTTACTCTTTAGTCTTCAAAAATTAACTAGTTACAAATATCCTCTTATATTATATTAGATCAACTAATTCTCAAGCATGATTATTTCTCAATGAATCATCACTTCCATTTCTTTCTTTCATTTGGCCTTAGCAGCAATCTTGTACAGAACACGACTCTATCTTCTAGAGCAAGCATGAACTTCTTTCTCAATTACTCCTTCTTATTAGAACTTCCTGCTTCTCTTGTTTAGGTCTCTTGATTAACCCTTATAAGCTCCCACTCACAAGGACGATTAAGAATCGTCGGCTGGTTCTGTACTATCTTATCTATGTGTCTCGTAAAGAGACATATAGTCATCAGTTTTGCCCTTGTTTGGAAACTAATGCATAATAAATGTGGTATCTTTTAATTCTTTTTAGTCATAATTCCATCTTGTCACTCATGCAAAAAGTGAAGGCATAACCCTATTGAATTCCCACTTACAAACACAATGGGAATGCGCAACTGACCTTTATGGTCTACCATCAACTATAGAAATGCACAAATGGCCCTTATAGTTTGCGGAAAGTCAAATCCAATTTGCACTTTGACCACAATTCATAAGGTATAGAAGTAACCAACTTAGAGAGCATATGGTTAAGTTTAATACCACATACACTTTACGAAATCAAGTATGTGTACTAATCTACCAAAAGTTGACCTTATAATACTAAATATTCTCCCACTTACATTTGGTGGGTTAGCTTGAACCATCACATACCTAACCATGTTTAATAGTATATCAATATGCCTTTTAGCAACTCCATTCAAAAAAGAAAATGCTATGCAACTCTCTTTCTTATATCACAAAGCTTATTTGATTCATCAAATAAATATTCTAGACCTCGATCAATTTGCAGGATCTCAAAACTCCTATTTAATTGATTCAATTGATTTCGCAACATATCCATTAACAGTTCAAAATACTTAAACTTCAGACTTATGCGAAATCAAATAAGTATGATCATATCATGAATAGTCCTCAATAAGAGTTATGAAATTTTAAGCTTTGTTTCTTTCCCACTTACATAGCACCACATTTATCATAATGGAATATTTGCAATGGAAATATAGTCATTGTCCCTTTACTGTAAATCTTTTTGTTTTGCTTTACTTGCTAGATTCACACAAGGACATCTCCACATTGGAAATTAAACTTAGCAATCCTTATTATGTTAGTTTTTTGTAGTAATTATATGTGCTTGTCTAGCATGACACATAATCAAGTTAATACTTGAATTACAAGAAGTGGTAAGGCAATCAAGCATAGAGAGTCACCAACAATGCTTAAACTCAAAGAAATCTAGTGAAAAGAAAATTGAAACAAAACTATATAATTTTATCACAAAATCATGAAAAGTTTAAAACATTCATACCCATAATCTTGATGTCATGAGATAATGATTTAATCTCATTCAAACTAATGCATGAAGTACATCACAGAGAACTAAGGTCATTCCACTACATGAAGTAGACTTGTAGGCGCTAATGCCTTTCACCTTAATCCTCATGTTACCACCAACGCTAAGTCTCTTACTTAGATTTAACAATAGAGAACATTTTATAAAGGATCATCAATCCTTATCGTCATTATTTATGAGGTAAGCTTATCCAGAGGACTCGTAAACCTCTAGACATTCATATCTAAGCCCTAAGTACTTCAATACATCATTGAAAGTAATAATATTTTTACTATGGGTCATGCTGACTTTCATTAGCTCCCACCTGAAAATGAGTGTCTTGATGAACAAGCTACACTTGTTCATTAGACAATACATGTTCAACTTCTTTCAGTTTCCTCGTCAAGTTGGCTATCTCACGTAGATATTGTCTCTTAAGAGGTGATTGAAGTACCTTAAAAAATTATCTTTGAATGTAATTCACAAGGCCTTGTTGTTGGATTTCTTTCACATTTGCACATGCATTTATCAAGTATAGCATACACAGGGTAATTTGTGCTATGAAGTTTCCCTTAGACAATAATCTCTTATTTGCCGAGCAAATTCTCAGCTTATGACCTACGTCAATGGTTTTACAATATATTTTATTTATATGAGACCTTTCAATGCCAGATATCACAATTGTCCCCATTTAGTTTATTAGTCACTTAAATCATAGTAAAAGGGAATCTCAAATGGAGAAACAACTTCCCAAAGCCAAAACTCCGGATCATGATGAGATTTAGGAAAGTGATATCTAGCATTTGGGAAGTTTTTTTTCCATTTGAGATCTTCTTTCACTATGATTTGATATTATCTCTTTAGTATCAAATCCTCACTTTCACCTCCATGAGGTTGCTTAATATATGAATCTTGACATTTTCCTTCTTAAGATTCAAGATTCAGGTTTTTCATTAGGTTTATCTTCCGGATTTCTTTATGGTTACACCTCTTATTTAATTTCAGGTTTTAGTGAACTTTAATTTGAATCATTTTCCTCTCGACTATCTTTAGAATCTTCCCCTTCTAGGCTATGTTTCAGGGCTCAAATTTAAATGAACAAACCCCTCTGACACATCCAGCGCTTCTTCTTCTCTCATTTAACTTTTTTTTTATATTCTTTACATGTTCATGATAGTTTTATGGCCTTAAAATATAGATTTGAAGAGATCCATACTCAAGGCTCAAAGACTATGGTTTTTGGTTCATTACTGAGATTTTGCATGTTATCTTCCATTCTAGGAGAAAGAAAAATTGTATTATATGTCTTTTAAAAACAAAAACTAGAATTTGCTTGAGTAAATAAAAGCAAATCGTGTCTACAAAATACAGAAAAAGAAAATGAAACAAGGACATTAGCATACATAGTAAATTAGAGAAGCATCTATCATGTTTCATGCCAAGGATATACAAATGACAACGGAAAATATATGAAAACACAGCGAAAAAATATATAGCCTCAGGATAGATGAGCTCTGATACCACTGAAGGATTTTGAACATACCTAGAATCCGTTGACTCATTGAATACCTACACGATATTAGAGCACCGATATGGACTCCAATCACGTTAATACGACAAATTCACTGTTCAGAAGAAGAGAACAAGAGAGAGAAGTTTTTGGAAGTTTTCTTGTAGTATTTCAAACACATCCCACATAATGATAATTATTCCATATATTATGTGTTTGTTTGGTGCTGCAATTGGGCTACCCAATCATACGATCGGGGCCGATAAGCCTGATTGGCACAATGAGTTTTTTTTAGTGTTTAGTATTGCGATTGACTTTATGTTCTTATAGGTTGTTAAGCAACTTTTACCATAAGTCACAATTTGTCGCTTTTTGCGATTGCCTTGTCTAAAATTAGTGGCAAAGAAGTTGCTTTGCTGGGCGAATAATTACAAGGATTAGTGATTCAATATTTACTACTCCTTTCGATCCTTAATATAAGACATATCTATAGAGTTGATCACTTTATCTTAGTCCTAAATATAATATATATTTTTTATAATTGTTAACATTTTTTTAATTTACCGTTATTGATGACCCTCAACAATTAGAGACTATATTGTACGAGACATGTGATCCAATTAGTTATGTAATATTATTTCATCAAATTATTTATTTTTTTAATTGCCAAATTTCCCAACCTGGCTTTTTTAATTTTTTTTTATAATTTTTAATTTAATTTATCTCTTATCATTATCACAAAAGCACTTATACTACCATCAAGTCAAACAAGTTTCAATTTCAGAAAAGCCACTTATACATCCATCAACCCAAACATAAGTCACATCACACAATCTGACTTTTATCAAAAGTAAGATTGCAACGGTCAGATTGTAAAAAAGACACTTTTATAATCGCTATTCCAAACACACACTATGTACGAGAAGTTATCCTTATTTGAATTTCAAATTATAAGAATAAAACTCCTCATTTAGACTCAGACTTTTCTTGAAATTTTATAATAGCCTTAAGTGAACTGGGCTTAGGCCTGATCTATCAAGGGTGGACCAGGAAGATTCCAACAGATTTTTTTTGCGTCTCCTTGCAGATTCCTCTCATTTGAACAACACCACATGATAGGAAATACTCTCTCTCTATTTTTTTATTTTCATTTTCTTGGTATTTAGACTATTTGCTATCATATGTCTTTTACTTCTTCAATAGGGTCTTTTACTGTTTGTAATAGGATAAAGTATACAAAACCCCACTGAACTTTAGGTCAGTTGCATATAATCCCCCTAATATTTTAAAGTTTAAATTTAACCCCCCCCCCGACCTTTCATTTTTTTAACCATTAACCCTCTGTTGTTGAGTGACAGTTATCTTTTTAACGAAAATTGTCACGTCAGGTTATAAGGTGACACATGACATCCTGTGTAAATTACTAATTTCATAAAGCCCCCTGAACTTTGAACAGTTGTAGATAACCCCTAAACTTTGATTATTTACAAATAACCCCCTGACATTTCAAAATTTAAATTTAATTTTCTTAAAATTTTAATTTATAATATTAAACCACACACCATTACTTTTTATCATTTTAATAAATTTATTAAAGTTTTTACTATCATTTATTAATTAAAATAGTTCTTTTGTATTGAAAAAAACTAGAAGAATCATATTTAGAAAAATATAAAATAAACGTTGGACCTTTAATTCAAAAAAAAATAAGGGCAAGAGTTATCTTCTAATAAAAATGTAATCTTTAAACTATCAATGCAATCATCTCAAAAATATATTTAATACAAATGATGACACTTTTATACTATCAATACTTAATTAACATAAAAAAAATAAGTAAATGTTATACATATGATAACAATTTTTATATTTTTTAAATATTATTCTTCTATTTTTTCATACAAGAAAACTATTTTAATTAACAAATAATAGTAAAAAATTAATAAGTTTATAAAAATGATTAACGTCACAACATGCCATTTATTTATTATAAATCAAAATTTTCAAGAAGTTAAAATTTAAATTTTGAAATGTAAATGTGATTATTTATAAATAATCAAAGTTTATGAGGTTATCTGTAGCTGTTTAAAGGTGAAGGGGGTTTGATGAAATTAGTAATTTACAAAAAATACCATGTAGGATGCCACGTGTTATCTCATAATCTAACATGATAATTTCCGCTAAAAAGATAACAGTCACTTAACGACAGGGAGTTAATTGTTTAAAAATGAAAGGCTAGAGGGTTTTATATAATTTCGCCTTTTGTAATATATGAAATACTTCTTGTTTAATATCATTTTGTCTTATTAAAAAAAATTCATTTCATACATTGGGATGAAGATGGTCGTATCATCAATGGGTCTGTTTAATATTAAGTTGAACTCTTTGTTCATCAACATAGAGAATCCAGGCTGTCTATTGCTTTGAAAGCAACTGTGACAGGAAATATATAATGAGAGATTTATTTTTCATGATTGAGTTGTTTACGGTTAAAATCATCTTATCTTTAAAGCAAGACATTCGCTGAACTATCATGAAAGTTTTTTTTGGTCTTTTAAAAGTCCCACAGATTTAAAGTGAATGAGGCAGGCTTATGGCTAATAAACCTTATCATATATCCTTTGATCTCTGCTCAGTGCTCAGTGCTCAGTGCTCAGTGACTCACATTTTTGGTCCAGTAGTCACCACCATTTTCCGTCCTAGCTAGCTGTTAATGAGATTTGAAGATCCTTAAGGAAGCTTGAACTGAAAGGATGTTGACCATATTTAGAATCTCAAATTTTCAAATTCAGGTTTCAAGATTGGACAAAAACCAAAATTTAAGGCTCTTGCAAATTATTTCTGGCAATAACTTTCTGATATACAAGCTAAGTCTGCATAACTAAAGACTTTACTTTTATTACGCAAAGGGCTCCCCACGTCATGGTTCTTTGATGCTAGCCCTTTTACTTTGTACCCCTTCTGTGAAGCCTTTGCATGAGCCTAATGGGCAATTGGGTCTGATAATGTCATCCCAAAATCAGTTAAGATTACTTTTCTGAATGTACAGTAGGCCACGTGCATGATGACTACGTACAGATAGCTGAGAAGAAGTTAAAGTCCCTTTTTCCAGTGTTTCTGGTAGCTAGTAATGATGGAGTGTTAGTGACTTGTCTTTCTAGTTCACACACAGCATTTCCAATGGGGTACAAGTATGGTCGTGTCTCCCTTCTTTTCTATCTGTTCAGAGTATCAGACATCAAATAGTATACAAGATGCCTTCCTGCCTCGCAATAGTGTTCATCAGATTTGACAGTTTTATTTTAGTAAAACTAGTTTTAGTATTTACACTTCAAAGTAAAGCTCAGGTGAGTTAGTTCACTAACTTGCATGCTTCAAAATGAGTTAAAAGAGAACCAACCATAAACGTTTCAGGAAATCATAAGAGTGACCGTCGTTACTTGCTTTATTACTTGCCATCTTACAGAATTTATTAATCTCAAGAGAGTGATGAAAACCATAAAAGGCTATTGTTTGCTCATGTTTGCGTTTTTAGTTCCTGCCTTCTTATTTTCTTCCTTGAAGACCCTTTGTCATTTTTTCTACCAAACACAGCACCAACATATTATCAAAATTACAGGCTAGGGGTGAATACTGAAGACAAGAAATGCAACAATTAATATATGTTTTATTGATCAACTATCACTTCTTTACAAGGCTTTATAACTAGGTCAAAGTGACAATGTGTGCCTCATCTTCAGCTTACAAGACATCCAAATTCATCAAAAAATAAAGGAATGAACAAACTCAAGTCCCCAAAAATACAACAAAAGAGACCGATGGCTTTTTTCTACCAGTCTCTCTGTGCTATTTTTAGCTGCTGTCATGTTATATGTGGCTTCAGTTGGAATTTGGGTCTTGACTTGTCTATTGTATATGAGACTTATTTGTTTTATAGACCCTACTTAAATCATTAATTCATTTACAAAATTGAAAAAATATAGATCCCTTCACCAGTCAACCAAAAGTAGACCCATTTTTGGTTAATAAATACGAAAGGGTCTGCATTCCTACCAATCCAGGTTCAACTCATTGCAGGAACAGATGCCCTTGGACTGGGTAATACCATGTAGGAAAGCCTGGGGGAGACCTTCACTTTTGGGCTGGGCCTTGGAGAAGGAATTGGGCCATAGTTAGTGGGCCTCACTGAAGTGGGCTTAGGTGACAAATTCACTTGCTCCAATGCTCTTGATTTTAGATGTCCAGGATAGTTACCCACACACCCAATCCTGGGCCCAGCACCAGTAGACCACTTGCAGGATGACGCCTTAGAAAAGTCAAACACTGAGCCTTTTTCATCCTTCTTCTCATCATCACCAACCTTTGTACCCTCTTCATTAACTTCCATTTTGTTTGCCTCTTGGCCATTATTCTTGTCACTATCATTTATTACACTTGACTGAGAAGTTATTGGAGGACCTAAATTTTCTTGTGCTTCATTATTGCCTATGTATGAAGGTGTATCATCATCAATAGCACATCTCTGCAACCAAACAAGCAAGATAACTGTCATCTAATTTGTCTTCATAGATTTATGAATCAAATCAAGAAAGATTAGCACTACAGCAAAATTTGTCATATTTGACGCTTCATACTTGTTGGTCAAGTAAGGTGAGACAGAGGTTGAACAAGAGCTTATTTGACAGTTTAAATATGGGCAAAAATAACCGTCAAATATCAACATTTCTGTAGTATAATCGGGTTTGGTTTAAGGAAGAAATGAATGATATCACTAACCTTGACATTGGTGAGGTCTACCTTGTTGACCTCGAGGAAGGAGACAAACTCTTGGAAGTTCTCTTCTGTGGGGTGGTAGTGACCACTGTAAGGCCAGATAGCCTCAAGAACACCTTCATGGGCTACTAATCTGCCTGCAGCTGTGGTTGCAGCCCCAGATAGAAAGCTTGAGTGTTGAAATGAACCTTTCTGTTTTCGTCCAACGTACAAACTTCTTGTTGTGCTTAGAACAAATATCCATTTGGACTTGTCGTCTGTATCCACCAGCTTCCCATTCAGCTTGTATATTAGCTTCCCGTTTTCAACAACTACTTCATATTCTTCCCTTTCCTTCTGCAATTGTATTAATTAAACACAATTATGTCAGATACATGAGATTCAAGTTGACATAAATGATTTTTTTATGCCTCTAATTTTATTAACATGTTTTTTTGATAATATGAGCACAATAACTTACCGGTCCTAGGTATTTAATGCATTGACGTTGAAGGGTGGTCCTTGGGCATTTCTCAAGATTAATTTCTTTGCCATCTCCAATATCCAGCCTACATTGACAGAAAAGAGAGTTAGTAAATAATTATATCCAACAGATGCTTATGATGGTCATGGTTAAGAAGATCATATAATAACAGAACAAGAGACGATACCAGTAGAAAAATGGTTGAGTGCTATGACTTTCAAACCAGACATCATAATATAAATGCAGATTGTGTCCATAACGATGACGTGGGTCAATCTGTGTGTAAATAAATTATACAAGAGTGTTAGTACCAGATTAGATTATATGGGTTATTGAACAAGATTTTAAGATCGATGTGAGGAGAATTCCAGGATTATGTTACTCACAGCTTCAAGCCAATGTCGGAGAGCAAGTTTTTGTGCTTTGTCATCCTTGGACAAACCTTTTCCAACCTGTGTCAGAAATTAAAAGCGTTTTAGTTTGTAATCTGTTACTGGTCTTTGTTTTTAGTTAAATGATAGTTTTGATCAGTTGACCATTAAAAAAGACAAAGAATGAAATTGAAAGTAATTGGTTTTTGGCACTACACTCCAAAATGAGAAAATGACAAAACTCACTTAAGAGAAATATGAATTCAATCAATTCGCTATTCATTATTGGTATTATACTACCTTCGGTCCTTAGTTAGTATAACACACCAAAGGAGATTTTATATTAAGGAATAGGAGTTAGTAACAAATTGTATACCTTAGCTGCTCGTGTTCTGGCCCTCGCCCACCGTGACTGGGCGGTCTCCGGCTTCCGGACATCAAAGAATGAAACTGAACTCCGTTTCAATGCAGCAAAGTCTAGGGCCTTCCACCTAGACAAACACCATTCAATTCATGGCATTAAGATAGGAAAATCTGACTTATAGGGCACTGCACAAAATTCAATTGAAAAGAGATTGATTGAGAGAGGGAGTGGACCCCATTCCTTCTCTCTATCCATTTTTTCTCAGTGCACTAATTATCAATAAAAAGGTTGGAATATGGAGAATGGGGAGAGATAGATGAATAACCGCAAGAGGAGAGAGGCTCATAAAAGGATTGAAACCGAATTAATTATTAATAGTTGAGAAGAAGAGACGAACCAGAGCTCCTCCACCACCACAGCACAATCTGCGAGGTTTCTTCTTGTGCGGTAACTCTTGTAGACTTTCTGGAGCTTAGTTGCAGCAGCATCAAGCTCATGGATGGGTCTGGGTGAAGAAAACACAGCTGATCCAGGAAGAGAAAGAAGAGGCACTGGTTTTTGAGGCAAATCAATATCACCCATGTGTTCCTTAACATTTGTATCTAGAGTCACCATCTCAGGTCTACGATCCCTCAACCGCCTTGAACTACTGGCGTTATTATTTGACAACGGACTGCTTTTTGATTCTTCTCTTTTCTTGTTGAAGCTGGCTGCTCTCAGAAGTTTAGCACCATCTTTAGGTCCAAACCTGAAGCTGAAAGACAGACCTGATAACCAATGCCTCACAATTTTTTCACACGTTGAAACTAGTAAGGAAAGCGATAGTCCCATTAGGGCTAAGCCTCCAGCTCCAAGCTTCAAATTGTTTATATTACTCCTGCACAATTAAACAAAAATTAAGATTCGGAATTACAGAGCTCTCTCAGCTCAAGCAGAAGTTATTGTTTGAAGTCTCTTGTGGAACAGAGGATGTTTACAAATCGCTTCGTAAGGTTATAACACATTTCATCAAATAGCTTTACAGCATTAGAAAATTAACCTTGCTTGTATGGCTTTTCGGGTTTCGGGTTTGGTAACCCTCCTAAGAGAAATGAAGTCGATGCAGAAGAAAATAAGATAGCTGTATCCAAGTTGGTGCGTTGCTTATATATAGGCTAAACAGCTATACAGGATGTCTGATGAATACAGATGTTCCTAATTCCAGAGCGTCTTTCCCCGAAGAGACGTGTCAAAGACTGAAAAAAAATGAAGAAGAAGAAGAAAGAAACTAAAGGAGAGAGATCTTAATTTGAATTCCACTAGGGACCTAAGTGAATGAAATGAAAGGGTATAGTGAATGTTTTGTCAAGGGTCTAAAGGCACGAGTTATTTGAGGGATTCAAAGCTCTCGAAAATGGGAAAGAAATATGGGAATTTGGAGCTTTGCGCAAAATGGTTGGGTTTTTTTATAACATATCCCCGGTGATGAGACGGAGACCAGAGAAGGTCAAAGAAGGTAAGCTTTATCACGAGGGAGCAGGAGATCGAGAACACGAAGTGGCTTTGTTTTTTCAAGAACACGATGGTGGAATTAGAATAGAGCTGGAGGATTTTGGTTCAGTTCTTTCCATTCATAACAGTCAACGACCTCGGGCGATGACGTGACGATGAAGCAAGTCATTTCCCGCGTTTTCGTGGGATTCGTGTTCTGCACCTGCTTAGTGCCAGATTAGTCACGTAAAAGGTGGTTTTGCAATATGATTTAAAGTATATGAAATAAATATGTAAAAAAAAATTTATTTTAATTTACGTAAATATGTTTTCCGAATATTAATTCAAACAAACTTACTTTATGCATCTTATGATTGCTCTTTTCATCTGTTTTGCTACTCCTATCTTTTAAGCCCTAGTTGACTAAGTGGAAAAAAATGGAAAAGGTAAATAAATTACTATTACCTCTTATTTTTAAGATAAGACCCAATTTTTTTTAAGGGATTAAGAAAATTGTTTGAAGTATTTATATATGTCATTTTATATTAAATTAATTTGTTTAACTTTTGAACTGATATATAATTTAATAATATATAACATATGTTATAATTAATAAATTTATTTGATTTTTTTAATCTCTCTAAAAAAATTAACTAGTCGGGGCTTATATTAAGAACAGAAGGTAGTATAAAGTATTTATATTTATTTTTTTCTCTAAACTAATTTATTTAACTTATATACTAATATATAATATAATGATATATTAGTATTTCAGAAAGATTAGGTGTTATATAAAATAATTAATAATTTATTTAATTTTTTTATTTTCTTATATTAATTAATTGTATCTTATATTAAAGATTGATACTAAGTAAAAGTATCAAAAAGTGAGAAGTTATATGGGAAATTTGAGCGGGATCCTCTCACAATTCTTTCTCTCTAATCCCTTCTTCCCCGTTGGCCATTAGATCCAAAACCAAGTAGTTCACCAGGTCAAAAAAAAAAAAAAACTAAGTAGTTCAGATATATTATCTTATAAAATATTAATATATTATTAATAAAATATTAATTAATTGATTAATTAAATCTGTTCACACGTTTAGCATAAAAAATCTTAATTTATAAAATATTTTAACTATAGATTTACAAAGTATTAGATTTGAACTGTCTATTTTTTTTATCCATTAGTAGAGATCAGGTGTTCTTATAAATTACTCTCTCCAGTCCTATTTATAAGCAATTTTCTTCTTGATTGCGTAAAATGAAATAATAGTTAAAAGCAATAAGTGTGTAAAAAATGTTATATTTTTTTTTTCATATATGCCCCTATTTATGAAAACATAGAGAGAATGTATAAAAAGTATAAGAAATAGTAAAATATATTTTCCCAATGCAAGAGACTTCATTCACCTAATGAGTTATCTCTCTCCTGAATATAACTCTTAGTATGTGTGATAATTAATTATAAATAATATGTATTTAATAAGGGTAAAATAGGAAAAATGAACTTACATTTTCAGACACAAAGTGAAAGTTGCTTATAAAATGGACCAGCCCCATGAGAGAGAAAATTGTTTATAAATAGGACCGGAGGGAGTAAATGAATGAGGGAAAGATTAACAAGCTGTTAGTTGAGGTGGTAAATAACTTCACTCACATAAAAAGAATAATATAAATTTGAATCCCGAAAACGCATTTATTATGAGAAGTAAAAAATCTTTACTTTATAAGCCTTAAAAGAATAAACCCTTCAGGTTATTAAAAGAAGACGAAGAAGTAGAAAGATAATTCTGAAAAAAATATAAGCAATGCAATCAATGATTCCAAACACACACATTAATATAATTGAGGCCTTCTCAGCCAACCACACTGGTTACTATAAGCTATCTTTTTTATGTGTGGAGTTACGAGTCGGACATATGATATTATAGACTCAAAATGTTATCAACTGTATGTCTATATATTATTAATATGAATGATAATTTTTAGTGTTGATTGTGCTTGGTCCTAAGAAAATTTTGATATCTCAACTCATTTGATCACTTGGAGATAGCTCCATACTTTAAGTAAACTGATTCTCTTAAGTATACGTGTTATTACTTACTAGTTACTATATTATTACACACAGTTTTGTTGACTACTGTCACAATTTGGTCACAGAAGACTGTCCTAAACTGATAGATATAATAAAGTAGCCAAGAACATTAGTGGGTGTTTGGAATAACGATTGGAATTTTTTAAAGTGTTTAATTTTACGATATACGAGGTAAGTATGTGAGAGGAGTTTTGTCTCAACTTACGTGAAAAACACTTATAAAATAAGCTACAGTTCATCCAAACATCCCTTAAGCTTTTTAAGATATAAAAGTGAATTGCAAGACTATCAGTGTATGTTTGGGATAGCGGTGGGAAAATTGGCTTATTAATAATCTGACTTTTTTTGGATAACCTCCATAAGTGATTTTCAATCGTGATTTATGGAATACGAAGTAGCTTTTATGGTCTACGAGATAACTTTTACGGTATACGAAGTAAATATGTGGAGGAGTTTTATCTCGATTTACGTAAATCAGACTTATAAAATAAGTTAAGCTTAACAAAACAAGGCTTTAGTGCCTATTTGGATTAGTGATGGAAAAATGGTTTTTTTTTCTAATGTGGCTTTTGCAGAAGTCAGATTAAAAAAGTCATATTGTAAATATGATTTGTGTTTGGATTGACGGTGGGAGAAATAGTTTTTTTTAAACCCAATGAAAAAAAACCAGAAGCTACTTCAATGAGCTTATAGGAAAATTAGTTTTTTTTAAGCCCATTGAATGCTATCGTATTCACAAACGGGTCTGCAGATGCTAAATGAGATTTTACCTTTCAAATGAGATTTTTCCCCTCTTAATGGGTTCCCAAACAGGCCCTTATAGAAACTTAAGATTGGGTAAAAATTAGATTATGTAATATGATTTATGTTTGGATTGGTGATTGTATACATATTTTTGTGAAAGAGAAAACTTGTTTGAATTGGCTATTGCATAAATGTTTTTATGATAATTGTAAGATAAAAATGAAATTTAATATTATAAAATAGTGAAAAAAATTTAAGTTAGAAAACGTGATGCCAAAATATATAATTTAATTAAAAAATATTACATAATTAATTGAATGATATGTCCGCGACAAGTTGATCTCTAACATAATTAACACATAATAATCTAAAGGATAAGTTGTTTTAACGTTTTTTTTAAAGAACTAATTAGGTGTCTATATTTGTCACATACCCCATGTCAAGAAAACAGAGCAACGTTGGCAAGTTTTTTTTTTTTTGACCTGGAGCAACGTTGGCAAGTTAGTTTTTTTTTTTTTATTTGCACCTGGGTTGTTCAGCATTAAATGAGGATAACGGTAAAAAAATTAGAACCTAATATCATAAGCTAATCGTAAAAAGCTGGTACTGGTAGTTTACAGTAAAAACAGTTTTTAAACCTATAAACCTTTTCACCAACTGTTCAACCAAACACAAGGAAGAAAACACCTAAATGTCCAATCTCTCAATCATGCGAACACTCCTTGAGTTAATTTTATTTTTCAAAATCTGGTCAGAAAAATAAATCAAAGAAGCGATGTTGTTTATGAATTTATCTATGGAATGAAAAGACGAGTGTGAATCGTGGTTAAAAAAAAAAAAAATTTAAAGTAACGTTACGTTAGTTAAAAGCTCGTGATGGAAGGATCACATTGTGTGTCGTGTGACCATGCTCATGTGGAAAATGGAAAGTGGAAACACATTTTAACATGGACCCACCTTGACCCTTGATCTTCGATAATATATCGGAAGAGAGAAAAAGTAGAGAAAATATATTTAAAAAAAAAAGCCCATGTTTAAAAATTTCATTGCATAGAAAAAAATTAAATTCGAGTACCGACCATTTTCTTTTATTTGGCGAGTACTGATTATTTAAGTATTTAAAATGATCATGCATATTATGGATATTTTTTTAATAATAATATATCAAATTCTCATAGCTAATAAAATTGTTAAGAATGAGACTCTTCATTGATTTTGTGAATGAAAAATACTTACATCAAATTTTTTAAATTTATTATATATATATATATATATATATATATATATATATATATATATATTAAGTTTCTAATTACACTTGATTATGTATTATATTTTTAAAATATTACCTACATAAAGAAAATATGACACGACGGTTTCAAATTGAAGAACCAGAATTTGATGTAAATGTTACCCATTTTAAAATTTCTCAGAAATATTTTAAAAATTAAACTTTTTGTTAAAAAAATTGTAACAAACTAGTCGTGTATGTGTTAAAATTAAATTACATTGACCTATGACCAAAAAGGGAAAATTATATTTTATTTAGAATAGTGATTAGAGTTTTAAAAGTATTTTTTTAATCATAATTTATGATATATAAAATAAATTTTATCTCAATTTATATAAATAAATATTTTTTAAAATCACAAACATAATCAGAAACAAGCACGTTAACCAGTCTCTGAACAAAAGCCATGTTTTCGTGGAACGAGGAATGCTGGAAAATAGACACAACATAAGTCCGTACATTTTATCAATAAAAACATAAATGTACTGCAAGTTGGTGAGACCCACGCTCCATCTTATACAGGGTCTGTTTGAGTCCATATTTAAAAAAATTTATAAATAAATTAGATAAAATTATTCTCACATATTTATTTTATAAATCATAAATCACATTAAAAAATTAGTTTCTACTGCTAATACAAACAATCACAGATTATATTTACAAATCTCTAATTTTACAGTTGATGATGTAAAAATATTGAGGTCAACGGTCAATATTTTGATCCAAGTCAAAGATTATCATATTCCAGAAACTAATTCACGGAACACATTCGTGCCTATGCATGAATATGATAACTTATTTGGTACACCTAAAAAATATATATATATAACAATTATCCTCAAGATTCTGACTTTGGTTATCATCCTCTAGTTTTGCTCTTCCTCTCATCTCATAATATTATTATCAAAATATATAATGTAGGAGGAATATAATGAATCATTTGAATGTCAAAAGCAGCCATTGTTTTTGTTATCCTTGATATTATCGTCATCAAGTTTACAAACAAAATATGTCAACCGAATTTTTCAAAGCAAAATTTATTACAAGCGGTTCAACCAGATAGAAAAATCGTTTGCAAGATTTTAAAAAAATACGCCACGATCACGTGTTTGATTATCGTTACTATTTAATTTTCAGCTAAAAAAATTCAGTACTTTTTTGCTAAAAAAATAAGGTTAAGATGCAATTTTAGTTCGGAAGTAAGCACTAAGAAGTGTTAGGTATCTTGAAATTTTTTAAGGAGCAATTTTTCTTTTAAAATGTTAAAAAATAGCACATTTGCCTTCATCATTAAAAAAACTAATATTAACCGTTTAAAAATTGATATTTACTATTAACATTTTTAATTGAAAAGGGTGAAATTATTACATTTTAGTTACTTTTAGGACAAAATTATTCATCAAAAAACTTTCAGTGCCCAATACTCTTAAGTAATTACTTTATGATAAAATTGCACTTTAACTCAAAAACATATCACAATTTTTTATATCCTTGACCTAAAGGAAAAAAACTAAGGTACTCATAATATCTATAGAGAGCCCAGCTCATAACATGATGATTAAAAAAATGTTAAATTATATATTTTGTCCTTTATTTTTGTATCAAGTTTCATTTTATTAATTATTCCCTGAAGTTTATAAAATGCGTTTTTAATTTTTCAATCTCAACAGTATTAGTTTCATCTAACAAAAAATGCTAATGCATCAAACTTGAGTTACTATTGTGCAATTAAATGCTAATAACGTATACTTGTATTTTATTAATATTTTTAATATATATAGAGTAATATTTTAGTATTTTAAATATTGTAAATAAAAAAATTAAAATAAAAGCAACTATATTTTGCAATATTTTGTTAGTGTTTTATTACACGGTCATTGCTTAAATTTGATAAGCCAACATTTTTAGTTAGATGAGACTTATGTTTTTAAGATTGAATGACTAAAAAATACACTTTATATAAGGTTTATACTTTAGTCTTAAAAAAAGTAAGGAAAATGTTTATAGGATCATTAGATCATAAGACCCTAATAAATACTATATCCGATATTTAATATAAGATTTTATTAATAGTGAAATTTTCATTATAAATGAGATCTTATTATATTAAGGACATGTCATAATATATAATGGATTAATAATACTTTAAAAAAATTTAATGATCAATGTTGCCCTTTTCTATTTAAAGGTTAATTGTCAATATCAATTTTTTTAACAATCATTGTAAGTTTTTTAATAATATGATGCAACGTAACATTGTTATATTTTAAAATTTCTAAAATGACATTAAATCAATCTGAAAAAATTTTTAGAACAACATTACTTCTTAATAAAACCTTGTGAAGTAAATTAACACTTTAACCCATTTATCATAGTTATTTCTTATGTCTCTCTTGTCGAGACAGTGGAATGTAATAATATTCCTCTTGCTTGGAAATCCTCGTTTTGAACTTCAGTTAAAATAAGTTTTTCTCCATAAGCTTTCAAAACTGTCGTCTTTCTATTAAGAGTTTGTTTGAAATAGTGGTTGAAAATTTCATAAGTGTTTATAAATTGTAATTTACGGAATACGAAGTAACTTTTACGGTCTACGAGGTAGTTTTTACGGTCTACGAAGTATTTTTACGGTCTACGAGATAAATATGTGGAAGATATTTATCTCGATTTACGTAAATCGGGCTTATATAATAAGTCCGATTCAAGATCGCTCTACCAAACAAGCATTAAAGCATGAATTAATATTGGGTCTTATAAATTTTATATTTAAAAGTAATGTTACTCCTATTATATATGTGTGTGTGTATCGGTAATGGTAATATTATTTATAAGAATGAAACTTATTGTTGGTTTGTCCATCATAAATCATGTAGCCGTGCTTCCCGGCCGCCATAGCTGTCATGCAGGTTGACCAATCCATAATTTGCAGCTGTCTTAGGATAACAACATAGTTAACTTGCCTTTTAGGTGTATGGAGAGGTATAGTGACGACGTTTTGTGTTGTCATACATTAAACGCATAATAAAACTATATTTAGTAATATATATATATATATATATATATATATATATATATATATAATAAATTGTAAGTTACGTTATATGTGCAGCCTCCATTCTAGAATGATATGGCTGTTCTAGACTTTTTATTTTTATTTGTTGTAGAACATATTATTTTCAAAATTCAATATATGACCATTTTTAGACATACCCTTACTCATATATATTTAATTAATCATTACATTATAATTTTTTCAGAATTATTTTATCTGTAGTTTAAGTGTATATATTCTTATGTGTGTGTGTATGCACACACACATATATAAGTTTTATGTATATATTTTCGTGTGCTACGGATATAATATATGTGTTGTTCATTTCCATAGAATAGTGCAACTTAAGTAGTGAATCATGAATCACGTGATTTTTGCTTTTCCTTTTGCCTTCAGGCCATGGAAGCCATTCGAATAATTAAATAAACTACAACACGTAAACGTAGAATATTCTTGCAGTAATATCTACATAGATTGTGGTTGTTTGCGCTTTGCCTGCAGCATGAAATATGATTCAACGCGTTGTAGGTGTTCGTTTTTGGTCATGTTGTTTAACCTAATGCATTTTCTATTAAGTAAAAAACAAATCTATATATGGAATACCAAAAAAGGAAAAAAAAAACCTACAGCAACGTGTCATATGATATTATTATGCTCTATTTCACAGTCAAAGTTTTAAATGGACTCTGCTTATTAGGTTGAGCTGGTATAACCGTAACGCAATTAGCTTTTTCTCACATACATTACCTCTTATTTATAATATAAGTCATTTTTCAGAATAATGATTTGGTTTATAATATAAGTCACTTGAAAAATAATTAATACTTATTTATCAAATTTTCCTGTAATTAAAGTTTAAATATGACTCATTGCATGTTTTTCTCTTTCTCTCTCAATACTTTATTTAATATGGGTAAAGTTGAAATTTTCTTTTAATTTAGACAAGTTTAATGAGTTAACTATCAATTTTTAATTTTAATAAATTAATTGAAGTAATTTATATTATGGATAGAGAGAATGAGTATAATAATTGCTTCAACGAGTAATAGATATTACTTCACAAGTCAGCATTCATCACCCGGCTATCTGTTTTCATGCTGAACATTAGCCTCTCTCCTGTCGGAGAATAAACAAGTATTCTACTTTCGATCTTACTCTTGATAAGGTCTGACGATCGACTTCAAGCATTCAAAGATATGAAACAATCAACTATATTTCTTTGGTTGCCTGTCGACTTCAAATGCAATTACACCGTCTCCTCGTACGATTAGCTAACCCTAACCAACAATGGGTTAACATGAGTTAAGTGACGGTGCGTCTTGACTAATACACATGGCAAAAGCCAATTAGTCACCTAGACCAATTTCATCGAAGTTTTTTCCTTTTCAAATAAATCACTCATCAATACATTCATCTACTAAATATGATCTTGACCTTACTTGTCTTTTGAGTTAGGGATGTGCGCTAACCCGTGTATTATGCGGTGCATACTTTTACAGACTAACAAAGCGCCAACTCTAACTCACAGGTGTGATTATTATTGTTGTTGTTGAAAAAAGAGACTAGGCCTTGTTATTTAAAAAAAAAAATGAGGATCCATCCCATTATACTCGTAGTCCCTTTTTTTTTTTTTTAATGATATGAAGGGGTTGGGCCCATTACACTCTTTTTGTGTTTGCTTTTTTCACTAACATCAAGGTGCTATACTTATTACACTAGTTGATTTTCTCTTGTTTGACACTCCAGATTATTCTTAAAAAAATTTTCATTACCCCGTGAGTCCACAAGTTAGTGCGGACTAGCTTGCAACCCATGGGTTGGCCTGCCTTTCCAGCTCCACCCAATCATTTTCCGTTGACATCTCTATTAGTTTTCTGGGCACATATAAAAATTATTTTTAATTATTTTTAATGTTTTTTCCACAATAGATACAGCACCGACCTTTTTTATCCTTCACCAATTTTTGTGTGTTATGCATTCATTCATCTTATTGGGCGAGCAAGAAGCCCGTTTGGTAGATTGAAAATTTCCCAGATGGTTTTGAGTTTTAATAAATGAGCTTGAAGGGCGGAGTGGGAAATATGGACTAGAATTCTCTGCCGACATTTATTAAAAATGTCCCTGGTTCTCAAACTGTTGAGGGCACTCTGATGATGCGTGTGGGTTGGTTGGGTTGTGTCCAAACATTAGTTAGAACATGCTTTTATACTCAAAGAACGAGCATGTAAAAGCATGTTAATGGTAGTATTTAAAAGCATGTTCTTATGAGGCACACGAGCTGTATCCTTGCTAACTAGGACCGTCCTTCTCTGACTCACACGCCCCTCTTCACACAATATTTACTTGGAAGTAAGATTATTGAAACCAAATATATTCATAACGTTACGTTATAGGAAATTCATTTTTAGTTACAAAGTATGACCTATAATGCTAAAAATATACTAAAATATTTTTTATTAATTTCTTAATCATTGCCAAGTTCTTCCCCAAATGGTTTATAAATATACAACAATACATATGAAATGCTAATGCTAATAATGTAAAATCTTGAGCATTCCTACACATATAACTTTGAAGGAATACAAATTTACTACTGTTTTGGGAAAGAATACATTATGGCGGGTAATGGAAGCAGTCCTTTTTTAAATGGTCAACCTACACTTAAGATGATATTCTCATAATCCTTTTTTTTTTCTTTTCAGAATTTCATCTTCACCTTCAAATTAAAAAATAAATATTTTAGATTTAATAGTTTCTAAAATTATTATTATAATATTTTATAATTTAATTTTTTATATTTTGATCGTATTGCAATTATGAATTATGTAAATCAGATTTTAACAGTTTAAATTTATTTATTTGTTTATATTTAAAATAATAGTTGTTGTAAAATATGAAATATGAATTATTTGATTTCTCTAATCTGATAGTAAAAATGAGATTTTGAGAAAAAAATTATATAAAAGATTCTGAGAGAACCTAAATATCAATCGAATGTATTTCATGAAAGGAATGAGATTTTTGTTCCACTTAATTTTAAAAAAAAATTCCCCACAACTAAACAACCCAGACAGTGGGACCCTCCATACACTTTTAATATTATTAAGTTATTTTTAGTGGGTATTTTGATTAGCTCTATATAGAATAAATATGTGAAGGAAACTTTGTTTAATAAAGTGTAATATAACTTTTTTAAATTGATTATAATGTTTTTTAGACATCGCTTATAGCAGAGGATATTAATGTTTGACCGAGAAATCAGGGTCTGTCCTTTAAGGTGGCAATCAAATTAAGGCAAAACGAACAAGTTAATGTGTGTTCACATCTTTGAAGTTTTCGCCAATGTGTTTTCCAATACCACAGTGGTCAATCCCTGTACCACTGAACTGGTTAATCTTGATTAAGCAAGTGATTACCAACTCTGCTAGTAATATAATGTGAAACGGTGCGCGGTGTGAAATTGAAGTTGCTGATGTGGTACAACTTAAACCGTAGACAGAAAATGACTCGATCCCACGGCAAAAAAATTTTTCGGGGGGGGGGTGGGTTGAGGAAAAATTGAATATAGATATGCAGTTACTGAAAAAGTGAAATCTGCAGGCCCGGCCCATTATCAGTTTTTTTTTGGAACAACGCGGTTAGGACAGGACAATCCCGCGCGTGTCTTGCACTCGCTTCTGTCGCTCTCCCCTCCCCATGACCCCTGGTCGGAATTGAAAAGGGAGGGAAATCAAACGTCCAAAAACCCTAAACCTCTCTAGGCTCTCGCGGGCTTCCTACTTAGTTCTTCTTGCATGCATATCACAAACCATTCAAGTTTCCTTGAGCCTTTTAATTTTGTACTTTTGGGTGATCAGTGTGCTTGTGAAGGTTAGTCTCTTTCCTCTCGGGGTCGAAGGCGGGAAGTGAGAATCCTGCAGAGTGCTTCTATGGCAAGGCTGCTTCGGAACACTTACCTCCTCAAGCGCTCTCTATTCAACCCTACGATCACTACGGTGAGACATTTTTCTTTTTCTTTTCTCATTTTTTGTTTTCCGAGCTATGTTGCCGTTTTCCCACCTTCCCACAGTCCCTCATTTCTCCTTATCATACATTCTCACTTGGCGGAGTCTATGCGGCCATGGATCACCTTTCAAGTTCAATCTTCTTTATTTATTCTTTATTAATGTTTAATCTGTCTTGGCTTGGTAACAAAATGAAGGGGTGAAGCTTAAATGATTCTCGGATAGCCTTTACCGCGAAAATCAATGTATTCTGAATATTATCGGCCCTTTGTAGAGGGAAAAAAACTAAGAAAATCGTAATGACGAATGGCCGAGCATGTTTATGCAGACCTAACAATAGCTTTCCCTCTTTTGGCATATTGTTCTACGTATGTTTGTGAGATTGATTCCTCATCTTTAATATACTGGCCTGTTGCTTGCTTTATTTACAGGGCTTTAGACAAGGAATATTCGGCGCGTCTCAAGTTTTCAGCTTTTCATCCAGAGGTTTATTTTTAGGAGAAAGGCCTTTTCTACTTTCTCTTTTTATCTTTCTCAAGTTGATGACCAACCAAGAAAAACTAGCTTTAATGTCTGATGCAAGATTAGATGCATCGATTAACTTTAAATATAATGTATAGATACTATGCTAAGAATCTTTTCCCCCCAGCGACAATTATCACCTTTTTCTTTTCTGTTTATCATAGTCTTTGCGCTAATACTTCTAAGTTTGATTGTTATTTATTCATCTACCTGAAGGTAGAAGGGGATCTAAATCAGATGGAAGTGGCTCGAGTGATGAGAACATGTCCAAGAAAGACTTGGCCCTACAACAAGCTCTGGATCAGATCACGTCTGCCTTTGGAAAGGGATCTATTATGTGGCTTGGTCGCTCTGTTGCATCAAGACAAGTCCCTGTGGTGTCAACAGGGTCTTTTTCTCTGGACGTAGCATTAGGAATTGGTGGACTTCCAAAGGTAATTTTAGCTCCACATATGAAGTTCTTTTCTCTTTTATTCTACATGAGTAAATGAATAGAATTTTAAATGTTATGATTTTATTTAAAAATGTAATTATTTGATAGTAAGAATTTTTTATTTTTAAATGTTTCTTCACTGCTTCTGCCTATTTCCTTGCAGTTTTGATATGACAAGTACATTTTTATGTTTATGTGCGATTCACAGAATAAATTTGTTGTCCTGGTCAGTTTTATTGACTGTTTAGTGCTGGCATTTCGTTTTTAAAATAATGTTTTATTGCAAGATAACACATTGTGTGCATATAGGTTGTGTGGCTAGAATAATTCGGGTTACAACTACATATATGTATATGGAAGAGGGTGAAAAGAATCAACCTTATGTTTTGCTGTGCAAAAAGATGCACACTTATGTTACATGCAAATTCTAATTTTTTGTAGGGACGAGTTATAGAGATATATGGTCCAGAAGCTTCTGGGAAAACAACTCTTGCTTTACATGTGATTGCGGAAGCACAGAAGCAAGGAGGTTATCTTTCTACATCTTTTCTTCAGACATAAGCATGTTTATAGCTTTCTGGTTGTCTTGGCTTTGTTTTAAACTAGCTAGTGCTATTTTCGTAGTCTCTGTTTCTCCTGCACTTTACACGTGCCTTTGTTATTTACTCTGGATAGATGTATTTTCTTTTCATGAAATTTTAATGCAGGGCCAAATAAATTTTAAGAATTACCCGCATGACAATGTCATTTGAATGCAGTAAATCGTTGGTCTAATTCTTATAAGGCTTCTCATTTAACTATGGCTGCTCAACACTGCGGCAACTTTTTGCAGGTTCTAGCAATTTTCTAACTCTATGAATGGGGGCTGTGTTTTACCTACCGTTTCTTTGATTACTTCTATAAAGAAGAGACTGTTATTGGTTGTTTTTTATAATGTGAACTTTACATGATTGGTTCCTTTGTGTTATGTTAATCTATTACATTTGCTTTGCCATTACAATGACAGCGAAGATGAGGGAGCTTATTAATTTTGAATGCCAAGACTAACTTCTTAGTGCATATCTATCAAGGACTAGTGCTTGGTCCATGCAGCATTATAGACTTTGATTGGTTTGTTTCTTGCAGGCTACTGTGTTTTCGTTGATGCTGAGCATGCACTTGATCAAACACTTGCAGAGTCCATTGGTGTAGATACTAAGAATTTGCTTCTCTCACAACCGGATTGTGGTGAACAAGCACTTAGTCTTGTGGATACCTTAATCCGCAGTGGCTCAGTTGATGTAATTGTTGTTGACAGTGTAAGTATGGGGCTCCTTTTCTTTTGTTTATATTATTTTTATTGGTCATTGTAAGTATGACTTCTTGATTGCTTTTATGAGTAAAATCTTAAGTGTTCCATCTCTCCCTATTTCCCTTTCACCTTTTGTCTGTATCTCTTGTAGATATTGCTTGCATGTGAATATGTGATTTAGATTATATGCTCTGGTTTAATGGATTAGAGTTCTTATATGCCAGGTATATGCCCACTGACTCTTTGCAGTGTTCCCAATACTAGGTAGCAGCTCTTGTTCCTAAAGGTGAACTGGATGGTGAGATGGGTGATGCTCACATGGCAATGCAGGCAAGGTTGATGAGCCAGGCACTTCGAAAA
Source organism: Albizia julibrissin (assembly GCA_037074505.1). Lineage (NCBI taxonomy): Eukaryota > Viridiplantae > Streptophyta > Magnoliopsida > Fabales > Fabaceae > Albizia > Albizia julibrissin. The sequence goes on along the minus strand of CM073482.1, from coordinate 9,741,664 downwards.
TTGAGCCATGCTTTATCACTATCACAGTGTATATTGATTTTTATTAACCAGGTATCAGCTTTGGTTGCTGATTGTGCTAATTTTCTTTACTCAGCTCTCTTTCTTTTGACATCTTTTATAAGATTTCAATGAACTTAGGGGTAACATAGTTGCAGTTTCACTGGTGGGGTTCTTGGGAATCCTAATAATGTGGGTGATATTATCTTTTCCGGTTGTTTATGTGGGAAGTGACTGTTGGCTCGTTGTCTTAAGATGTATTTTCTGGAAGAATTTATATTTTTCATTTTTATTTTGTGCATGAATAACCTGATTATATTAAATCAATCAAAGGATCTGCTTATATAATCTTTTGATGAGTGTTTGCATGTTGTTTCAGGTGAGGTCTAAGCTTTCTACTTTTGGATTTGGTGGGCCTACTGAAGTTACCTGTGGTGGTAATGCATTGAAATTTTATGCTTCCGTGCGGCTAAATATCAGGAGAACAGCGTATGTTAAGAAGGGTGAAGAGGTATAAATAATCTGTTCATTCCACTGCTCCCCCTGTATTCTTTATCTGGTTGAAATTTTTTGGACCAAGGGTTGGATGTCAACCGTTTGATATTAGTGGCATACTAAGACTTCTCACGTATATTGGCATGAAAACTTCTTAGGTTGCACTTGATTCGGGTGAAAATGGGCACATTGAACATGGCAATGTATTTTTACTTAATTGTGTTCAAATATTTTTCAAATTTCTGCCTTATTGTCTTACAGACCCAACCAAGCATAACCTTAATCTGTAATCGTGATAGTTTATTGATAGATCTACTTTGAATGCATTAAAAAGCATGGGTAATGGATTACTCATACTGTCATACATACTATCCCAATCACCGCATGCTTCCATGATTGTGATAGAATCCATTATCCTCCTCCGGTTGCTCTACAAACTAGGTCCACATTTAGGTCCGGAAGTAATACTTCATATTGAGTATTGACAATAACTGATAGGAGTTAAAAATCATACATGTGGAATCAATGTCATCAATATTTGGGGAATATGTTTTATCATCTCTTTTGGAGAAACTGGTTCAGTGCATTGGAGTATGTCTCATATTAAGCCTGTCCGTGTAATTTCGGCTTTTGTAGTATTTTTGGGTATGAGGATTAGCTTGATTGCATTGAAGTGTTTCATTACTGGTCTGAGTCGTCCTCTTTTTTGATGTTTCATTATGCAGGCTATAGGAAGCCAGGTTGTAGTCAAGGTCGTGAAGAACAAGCTTGCCCCTCCATTCAAATCAGCGCAATTTGAGCTTGAGTTTGGCAAGGGTATAAGCAGACCAGCAGAAATTTTAGATTTGAGCCTGAAACACAAATTAATCTCACAGTCTGGCTCATTTTACCATTATAACGGCGAAACTTTCCGTGGTAAGGATGGTATCAAGAAGTTCCTAGCAGAGAATGATGTTGCGCAAGAAGAACTTATTATGAAACTCAGGGAGAAGCTCTATGCTGAGACAGAAAACGAATCAGAGGCAGGGGCAACAAGTAGAGGTGTCACTGAAGAAATTTTATCACCTGATTCTACTGACGAAGAAGCAGCTACAGCCGCTGAAGCATGAGTTTGTGAATGGCCTCAAAATTCTGGTTCACAGTTTTACCCTGCCGGGATTTGGATCCAAGTGGGTGGGATCCCATGTCCTAAACAACTGGTTATAAACCCCTCAATTGAAATTCATTTGAAGAAAGCCACATGAAGAAGCATCAGGTGGCTCAGGTAAATGCTGAAAGTGCTGCATGTTGTTCTTGTAGATATAATTTTGCTGGTCGTTTATATGTATCCCATTGTCATGTGGTTCTTGGATGTCCCGTGATTGAGAAGAAAAAGGGAGGTCATTATTAGTAAAGACTGGCTATTTCCAAAGATTTGTGAGGATATTACTCCACTATATATGATGCTGAATCTGTATCTCATTGGAGATCTTGTGTGTTTCATGTCATTCATCCTCCTAAAGAGGATAACTGCGTGTGGCACAGTTCTGTGTTATGTGAAACCCTGACACAAATATGCATGGATAGAAATGGCACGGTTCATATAAGAGTTTGTTTGGGATAGCTTATAGGCCTTGTTTTATTTATCTTTTGTTTATTTTATAAGTGTGATTTACGTAAGTCTAGACAAAACTCTTCTCATACACTTACCTCGTATATCGTAAATCACGATTGAAAAGTACTTTTATAGATGCTGAAGTCTGAGTGATGTTTGAAAAGATGTCCTAGAGGATTATTTTATTTGCATAGATAAAACATACTCTTCATAAACTAAAATTAAGGACGCAAGAGCCCTAGGTAATTAGGACTTCTGCAACCCCAAGTTAAAGAGAGAATGGTGGTGTAAGTATTCGTCCGTCTGAAGATTAAGAAAGAATGAAAGATAGCGGAAGATGTACAAGTTATGTTTTGTAAGATTTTGTAATAATGAAATTGTTATGGGATTTTATAATTAATTTTTCTGTTTGTTAGTTATATTTTTAAGGGTAAAGGGGCAAAAATGTCCATATGTTTTTTAGAAACGGGCACCCAGCACTAAATTTTTTTACTGTGAACATAAATGCCCATCAACATTTAAAAAGAGAGCTAAAATGTCTATTTATCTGCCACATCATCGTTTTATCATGTCTACTTTTATTACGAAAAATTTCAGAATTTTTTGAAGTCATTTACTAATTGAAAAGTGTCACACAATTGTTAAAGGTAAAATTGTAAAATTTCATTAAATTGTAGGGTAAAATTGTTATTTTTCTCAAAAAAAAAGATGATGTGACAGATGGATAGGCATTTTAACTTTTTTTTTTAAATATTGATGGGTATTTATGCTCTTAATAAAAGAATTTAATGCTGAGCGCCCTTTTCTAAAAAGTATATGTGCATTTTTACACATTTACCCTATTTTTAATAATTTATACCCGCACTATAAGCAATCATCAAAGAGGAGAATTTCAAATCTTTTCAAAAGGGGGTTTAGATTGAATATTGTAACGTGCCGTGTGTTGCATCATGTAATATAAATCAAAAATAAAATGTGATATACATTTTTTTAAAAAAATGAATAATTTGGAAAATCCAAATTTATTTTGTATCAGTCACAAATCATATATCAAGAAAAAAGGGAGACCCAATTTGTTACGATTGAGATAAATAGATATGTGGAGTTATAAAATTTGAATGAAGAGGTGTAAAATAAAAAATTAATAAAAAATTTGTAGAAATCTGACTCATTAAAATTTCTCATCTTCTAAAAATATCAAGGAAAGATGCCTTACAGCCTTAGAGAACATGCTTATCTCTGGTAATGAAAAACCATGGGCTCCGGTTTACCATTAAGAGTGTGTTTGGAATCCCCTAAAAAAGCACTTCTAGACCCAAACCATGGTTTAAAAACAAAAATTGCCAAACACATGATTTTTTTTCAGAATCCCTTTTTTGATTAAACCATGGTTTCTCTCCTGAAACCATGGTTTACCCAAAAGCTTCTTTCCAATAGATTTTTACACTCTCACAATATTTCTCTCTCCTCAGTCTGTACGCCTCCCTATCACTCTTGTCCATTTCCTTCCTCCTCCCGTGTTAACTTCATTAATCCTCTTCCCTCTTCCCTTTCCGTGCATGCCTCCGTCGAGGTTGAGATCAGAAGCTGGGAGCTCGCTGCCACATTTCCGCGTCGTCTTCCCACCGCCAACCAGATCAGAACCACTTCACCGGCAGCTGAAGTGACTTCCCTTTCCGTGCGTGCTTCCGTCGAGGTTCATATCAGAAGCTGCTCGCGAGCTGCCACATTTCTGTCTTCGTCGTCTTGCTCTCGCCAACCAGATCAGAACCACGTCACCGGCAGCTGAAGTGAGATTTATGGGTGTTTCTGTTTTGATTTTTCTGGTCTTGGTTTCCATTCTTGCGGTGACCGGTGACGGGTTCTTATTGCAGATCCGGCGACCTTCTCTGCCTCTGTGGGTCCCAGTAAGTCTTGGTTTCCATTCTTGGCATTGACTGGGCAAAAGTTGAGTTTGAAGATAACCAAGACTGCCTCAATCTTTTTGAAAATGTATAGTTGCACGGAGCTTCCTCCCTTCCTTTTTGATGCCATCTGTAATTTGCTTTTTAATTGCAATTTGAATGTATGGGAAATAGAAGAGACTAGCCAATCTGACTCAGTTTATGGGCCTGTGTTGATATATGCTTTTTTTTTACACCTCATGTATAGAGATGCACATGCATGATAAATGTCTAAACTTCATTATGGAAACAGTACCATTTTTGTTTGCCAGAGAACTTTTTTGTTTTGTTTGAATAAACAAGGCAAGCTAACGCTTGAAACTAATTCTTGCTAATCGTTCTCAGCATCTCTTGAAGGGAAGTCCCTATCATGCCATCAGTCAAATCTTGTCTCATCTGATTCACACAAAATGATTTGTCAGAAAACTTCTGTTACTCATGATTGATGCTAAAGAAATTGAATTTCTTTTTTATTAAACTTTAACTTTTGGTATGTGCAGAAACCACTGGGATTACTATCTCTGTTAGATGAAGAGTCCACTTTCCCTAATGGCACAAATCTGACATTTGCTAACAAACTTAAGCAGCATTTGAATTCTAATTCATGTTTCAGAGGAGAGCGAGACAAGGCTTTTACAGTGTGTCACTATGCTGGGGAGGTATTAATCTTGTAGTGCTCATAATACTATATAGGTTCTGTACGTCTGTCAAAGGAGCTCATAAATATCCATAAGATATCAAAATATGATTTTCATTTTTCATTATGGTGATATTACATTTGACTTGATTTTCATTGTATTAACTGCATTGAAAGAGCGACTATTTATATTATTTCTAGATGTTAACTATTGAATTATGAGCTTTCAATGTACAATTTATTAATATATATATTTCTATGTATGTATGTACAATTAATTTTTTTTAACAATTTATCATTTTTTCGGACAAATTTAAAGAGTTTTTGGTATTTATTGTTTCAATTTTATGTTAATAATACCTAAAATATAATCTAATATTTTATATCTAATTATCATAAATTATTTTTTACAATTTATTATAATATATATATATATATATTAATTATACATTTTTAGATAATTTTATTACATTTTTTTGTATTTATTATGAAATTTATTACTATATAATATATAAAATATAATATTATCCTTTCTATGTAATTATCCAAAAAGTTAATGTCCTTTTCAGTAATTTGACCATGAAAAAAGCTATTCTGATCATATTATCCAAACACTCTCATTTTATCAAAATCACTTTTTTTTCATAATCTATTCTCCATAATCTATTCTCAAAAATCACTTTTTTTCACTTTTTCTTCATAAGCTATTCTCAGAAGCTGTTTCCAAACGCACCCTAAATAAAAGGTCAATGTACCAATTTGATAATGAAGTCCAGGTGAAATGACACCTAGCACAGTAATATTTTAATGAGTGTAAAAATATATATATAATTTTCTGTCGAGCAAAAACACTACATCTGTTACTTTCCGTATGAACATTTTTCTTCTATGGGTCCCACTTGCTGTCCAACTCATCCCCATCTTTCACAACCAACGTTCTCTCTCTTCCAACATCATCCTTCAGCCCCACCTCTGCTCTCCCTTATCCCTCACCGTTGGTAGGTCGGCGGCATCCGCAGACAAGAAGACTGTCAATTTTTTCTATATATTTATCTCATAGATTGTAAAAATTACTTCGTATTTTATGAATAACAATTCATAAATACTTATGGAGCTTCCATAAACTAATCCAAATAACCTCTAAATTAGAATCTGAGTCGTTTGGACTATAACATAGTTCTTGTAACTTGGTTTTTTTTTTCATGTTTGATACTCAAATTTCAATTGCATGTGGAATCCAATGGAATAAAAATGGCAAAATTGGGTTCCATCCTCTAACTCAAAAGAATTTTACATTCCCCATTTTTAACTTCTGGCCACTGGGTAAGAGCCTCCAATGCGTCACTTTTTAATGTTCTTTGTAACGCCTCAACTCCTAAACATTTTTTTTAACCTTTTGGTTATTAGATTCTAAAAAGAATAGAAACATTTTGATGTTTCATAGATAAAAAATAATGCAGTTTTAAATTTTATATGGTTTTGAAAAAAATAAATGAAAAACGCACAAATTGTTTTGTTTAAAAAAATTTAAAATTGTATCATTTTCACCTGTAAAATATTAAAATTAAAATGTTACTATATTTTTGTGTAAAATCGAAAGATCGACAGAAAAAAATCATTTGAAACATTACTGTGTGTATTGGTATTAAAGGATGCGATATCCGGTATTAGATGCCCATTGCCCTTACCAACCCACCGCCGGGGTAACTTTTCACTTCCGTCCACCTCCATTGCCTATTATTCACTCACCGGCGACGATGGCATGGCGGCGATTTGAGGAGGATGATGTGACCACAGTCTCTTTTACATTACTGGAATGGAATGATAAATCTAACAAGTCCACAGTGATACAAACACAAAAGGCCAATACATTTCTGTATCAGACTAAGATTGAAGACAAATAACTAATCCAAGAAGAAACCCCAATGAAGGCAAATACAACCAAATGAGAGGCTTAGAATGAGGATAGAGATAGAGAGAGGGTTAGTCAAAGTCAATGCTCTTGAAATCTTTGAAAATTGGTCAACACATCGCAACCCACGACGGGCTTTGTTTTCACAATTCCCGCTTCTTCTCCATTCCTTCTCTCCTATTTCCCTCTCTGTCCCACCCAACCTAATCTTTCATTTTCTTCTTCTTCTTCTTCATCCAAATGATTTCAAATATACCCTAATTTTAAATGCAAGAGATATCATGTGGAATTGAACAATGTGATGTTTCGAAATGCTGGCCTTAATTAGGAAAGTGACTTTGATTTTGGAGGCAACAATTTTTCCACAAAAGAATTAATCCTCAAGTTCCACAGTTTGACTAGTCTGTGCTTGAAGGGACTCGCACTGAACATCAAAATTTTGATCCCTAGCCCAATCCCACAATGTCCCCAAGTTGTGAACAAAGACTGAAGCTTCTGATGTATGAAATTAATTTTGACGAGACACTCGAGTGTCAATTGTCAAATGTTAAAGCATTATATTCTGTGTGTTAAGTACATATATATGTGAACCCATTTGTGTGTGTATTTTAAATTCTTAAATTTTAAATATAAAACTTCTTTTGAATTTTTGTGGACTTAGACCCTCTTCCGAGAATCTCTAGTTGAATTAGTATCTATTTGTGTTTCTTCTCAGATATAAAACTTCTAATTATATATGTAAGTGGTTAGGTAAGGTGGTAAGTTGGCTAATATTGATAAGGAGGAAAATAGAAGTTTGAATACTGATAAATGTATTTGTTAAGAGAGATAAAAACTCTTTGCACTCTAAATTTCGAAAGAGATTAATTCTCTTAATCAAATAAAAAAACTTCTAACTAGCTATGAGCATTTGCATTTATGCATGGCATCTTATTTATTTAATATTATGATAAGTTCACTCCATTAGTGCTAAATGTATTCACATTCTTTGTTGATTAACTAAAATACATAACACTAAAATTATCTTTTCTTCTTAATAAAAGCATTTGAGTTCAAAACCCTAAAGATTAAGGATCGACTCACCATTGAGACTGGTTTTGCATTACACAGGACTATATATCATTGTACAAAAATAAATTGTAGATGAAAACTTTATCAACTAGTGTTTATTGTGTAGCATAATTTTACTGTACAAAAATAAGGAGAATTACTATGAGGTCCCAAAAAAATAATTTAATTACCAAGAAGTCCTATTCTAAATATAAGCCAGGTGTCATTTTTTTTATACTGGAACTTGTCTTTGAATTATCTTTAGTTGTTATTGGGACTTCTGGATAATTAAGTATCTTATTTGAGAACTCATGGTAATTCCCCCCTAAGAAAATATACAAATACCAAAATTGGCCGGTGACGTGTCAGGTGGTAATTGGTCTGGTTAGTCACTCTGCCAGGTCAGCAACCACCCTTCTCACAGCTTCACTGAAGGTAGCCTCATCCCATTCGCTCCCCTACAAATAATTTTTTTTTTTGAATTTTTGAGACACAACTTCAATAAATTAAGCATAAAAAACTGAAAAAAAAAAATTGGAAAAACTCATCCTTTAAAAATTTTATTGGTGAGAATGAAATTTTGTACATAGAAAATATCAAAGTATATTCAGATATATATATATATATATATATATATATATATATATATATATATATATGTATATATGTATATATATATGTATATATGTATATATATATGTATATATGGAGAACCAAATCATAAACTTATTACTGGTTAATTATATATTTTGAAAATTTTAAATGTATATACAACTACAACATAATTTTTAATCAAAACATGACAATCATATAATTCTGATCACTTTCACTTATATTGATATGTGTGCATGAGTGTGTTGTATATAATAAGTGTGTATTCTTAGAGTGTTCAAACCTGGGACGGAATTGGCATCCCTCCATCCCGGTAATATCGGGATAGGATCGAGAAATTTCAATTTATTTTTTTAAAAAATAATAATTTTAAAAAATATTATTATATTATTTAAATTTTTTATATTCAATTGTTTAAAATGATTATTTAATAATTACTAGAACTATAATAATTACATAAATTGATATAGAGTTGAAAATAATAATAATAATAATATATTATTATTATTATTATCATCATCATCATCTTCTTCTTTATACCATATATAGTTAAGATTAGTATCATGATATATGCGGTTTAATTTCAACTAAAAATTTGATACACATCTAATAAAAAGGATCACTTAATTTATAGGGTAAAAAATATAAAAATAAAAGAATAACTTAATTTATGAGATAAAAAAAGGATTGATCCCGGTCCCGATTCAAGACGGGATATTCTATGATCAAAATATCTAACACCAAACCCCTAGTATATTCTTCACCACAATTATACATATCAGTTATCACATATATTATATTATTATTTAAAACCATGATTGCATTTCAATTTAAGAATTTAACGAATAAAATTTTGAATACATAATATAAGTCTATCGTGGATCATAATCAATCAATTATACTACTATAAGATATTTAACATGTCAAAATTATAATTTTTTATGTTTATTATTTCAAAAAACAAATCCAAAATATAACACATGAGGTACTACAAATTAATTTAGATTCAAATCAAATCATGTTGGGTATTTAATTAATACTTATTTGTAGGCAACATTATCGATTTTCATAAAACAAAAGGAAGAATACTGGTATAGTTATATAACAAATACAATTCAACGCAAGGAGACTCCTCCTTTAATATAATCTAGCAGCCTATTTTCAGCAGTCGAAATAGTGTAGCAACAACATTATTGCAACTAGATATCATATTGTAAATTAGAGTATTCGTAGTTATTTTTAGGCCATATTTGGATAAAAGTTGGAGATAATAGGGGAAGGGAATATTTAGAAAAAGAACTTTCTAAAATGGTAAAACAAAAAATTTACTATTTTTTGAAGTTTTCTCTATTTCTCCCCTAATTTTCTTTGCATGCAAATATAAGGTTAATGTCAACTTGTCAAGTTAAAAGAACAAAAACCTCATTAGAAAAACCACAAAATTTATACGTTAGTTTTCTCATCTATACCTAGGAACTCGTTACTACATCCCGATGTTAATATAATATCCTGTTCGTTCGTAGTGTAAAGTGCACTACAAACAAATGGGATCTTATATTAAATAATGGAAATGATATTAATCCGATTCCTAGGTGTATACCATATGTCTATTTATGCTATGTATATTAATAGAACGTTTTATTACATGTCTTCCAGCAGCAGGAGACAAGTTTTTGCAAGAAATCAATATAGCTTAAATTCTTAATTGGTGGCTGCCAAAATTAAAGTGGAACCTTCTTGAATATATGAAATGTTGTTGAATAATCAAATCCTCAGAGAATGCGACACATAGCCACCAAGTTCTATCACTGCACTTTCTAAGATCCTTCCTTTTAACTTTCCAACAATATAATATTACCTAAAACATCATTAACATTTGCTTCTGATTTTGAAATCTATCAAGACCATTCTATGTTCTAAAGTGTGATAGCTAGGGGGCAAGGGGTGCCAGCCGCCCCTTTTTCCCCATTTCCCAAATGTTATTTGTATTTGTCTTGATGATTAGATTTTAAGTAACATTTTGATATTTTATGAGTAGACAGTTTTAAATTTTTTTTTATGATTTTTCAAATAAAAAATACTATAAAATTGTGTAGTTTCTTTTTAGTTTGGGGCGTTTTTCTTTGAAAAATCATTAAAACAAAATTTAAAAGCTGCACCATTCCCTAAGCATAAGATATCAAGATGTTATTTATTTTATGTGAAATCTAATCATAGAAAAAAAAAAACACGAATAACTATTTGGGAAGTGTGGAAATTTTAAGGGGCGGCTGAGAGGGAGACATACACCCCAAATTCGATAGCTAGTCTTGTCATCCTTAGCAACAACGTAAGGTACGTAACAGGCCATCTATAAAGTTTAGCCAATCTACATTAAGCCCTACACAGAAGGAAATTTTATATACGAACATACCACTACTATATTAAGCAACACCACACATGTAGAACCCTAAGAAAGAAATAAGATATAGCATGGCTAAAATTTTGTACGTACTCTCTTATATATGAACTGTAAGTAGATGTCGGGATGGGATTCATATGTAATGTACGTACCTCTATCTTGAGCGTTAAAGTTGCTTCATTAATGGCGGCTCCTTGTTGTGCTATATGTGTTGTGTTAGAGTCCACAGAAACCAAGCTCACTCCCTGAACTCCTTTCAAGAATTCCAATAAGCGAATCAATATCTCTTCATGAGAATTATAGCTTCGTCCTCTCACAGTCACTTGCAGGTCAATGAATCTTTCCTCTGATGAGCTCGACCCTCCCACATCTGAGACTCTCACACTCAATCTTTCAGTAGTGGAGGTACTAATGGTTTTCGTTTCTTGATCTGTTAATAGTAATAATTCACTGGCTTTCATTTTCTGATCTCCTTTGGTCATCTTTTCAATCTCAGCCATCAATGAGTGCAATGTCTCCTTTGCTGCTGTAAGTATTGAACCCTTGTCTTTCTACATACACATGAAAATTCAACTATACTAATCTCTAGAGTAATTTATATATTTAGCTTTCTTAATCACTTGGGAAAAAAAGGTTAAGTGAAGGATCAGAGTTAGTAACTTATACCTTGGTTCCAGGAGGGAGTAGTGACCTAAGTGCCTGAAAGTTCTGATTGAGCTTCTCACGTCTTCTTCGTTCTGAGATCACATGAAGGAGCTGGGCACTAGTGGGACGACCAGCTTGATAACTCTCTCTCATATTTCTCATGTAATGTAAGCCTCCCAACAATTCGAATGATCTCTTGAGCAAGCTTTGTTGCTGCTTCCTGCTCATCAAACTGGGTAATTTGGAACTTATCATTTCTGAATTAGGTCTGTAACTGGTAAAAGCACTAGTTCCTGCTTCTGGATGTGTAATAGGCGGAATTTGCTGATGAATAAAGGCTGAATCATTATTAGAAGAAGAAGGCGAGGATATAACATGAATAATTGCTTTAACTATTGCTTCGCGTTCTTTCTCTTGCAGCAGCAGCATTTCAGGCGAGAGCCAAGTGGCCGCCGGCGGAATATTACCGGACCCGAGGGATGTGGATTCGGGACTGCTCGCTGTGGATATTATTGATCTCAAAGAACATGAAGATGGATTCTTCAGTTGAGCTACATGGGACCGTCTAGAATATTCTTCTGCAAACAAGTTCTTCATCACATCATCTGTTTGATGAATCTCAGCACCCTGCACGCACGCACACACAGAAATTAAAGCTACATACATACATCAGAATCCAAACAATAATGTAACAAATTCAGTATATATATTGGCAGAGAGTAATTATATACACTTTAATAATTAACTTTACTGACTTGAGAGATAACTGAGAAACCAAGCTCAATTTCCCCATTGCCGCAACCTATGAAAACAGCTGTCTGTATATAATTAAGGAACATGATATATATTAATTAATGATTAATGACCATGTTCTATGTAATAAAAAACTAGCAATTCTCTAGTTCAGAAACAAATTAAACTAACCTTAATCCTTGCTTCCTGTAAAAAACATGCATACATCATTAATTAATGCGAGTTCTTCTGTGTGATGATATATATATGTTTGGCTACTAAGTCGCGAGTTAGTTAATTAATTACCTGAAAGAAACGTCTTTGGGTATGAGTGCATGCTAGTCTTAAGAGATCGGATTGTTGGAGCTCTAGGCAGGTGTACTGGTGGTTCCGAAAAGCTAGTCCTGGGACGCCACTGATGATTAAAAAAGCGAGATAATTAAGCAAAACACTCTTCAGTGAATGCATAATTATCAGGGAATTAATTAATACATGAGCCTTACTCATTGTCAGAAGTGACATCAAATTCCAAACCCCTATATTGGTCAAAAACACTCAGAGAGTTTGGTGCGGCGTCGCACAAACCATCCAAGAAGAGAAGCCGGCTGCGCAAGAATAATCAAAATCAAAAAGAGGAATTGTAAGTGGAATTAAACCACACAAGATATAAATATAAATAAACATATGATTAATTACTTGGAAGAGGGACAGTAGAACCAGAGGCAGATATAAGCGCAGCCATAAGTGTTGAGTATGGATTGGAGGAAATCAACTCTTTCGGCTTCTGAGAAGGAGAAGACGCTGTCCATGTTGGAATATTCCAGTGTTGTTGTTGATGATGATGCTAGGGTTTCTTCATTGTTGTTAACGAGGGATGCGAAATAAGAGTATTGTAGTTGGTGGTGCCAGTCATTTTGGGGTATATGCCATCTAAGATTTTGATTATTATTTCAGTGGCTTACTTCGCTGTGAATTGACAAGCAATATTGGAATCTTGTATAAAGCAGATTAATTGGCAACATGGTTGAAAAATACAAGATGACTGTGTGTGTGAAAGGGCGCTTGCGATCTGTCAGAGATTTTTTTATAAAAAAATAAGTATAGCGTATTGATTCTGGCTTAAATAGTATTAGAAAATTGATTGATTTTATTTAGACACATGTAAAGAAGACTATTAAAGACGTCAGAAATAAGATAATCGACAGATACTGAAAGAGATAAAGAAAGATAAAACATATCTTCATATACAACGAAATTATTAAACGAAAACATTTTGATTAATAATCTAAAGACTTAACATAGCAAAATAATATTGTGCAGTAAGTCCCACCCAATGTAACAATTACAGATGTGATTACGTGTAGGTGTGAAACGCCGATGAAAGAAGAAATTAAAGAAAAATGGAGGGGCAACTTGCAAATTAAAGGAAGTTAAGGGGAATGCATGTATTATTGAAATTTGAAAAGTAGAAAGAGAGAGAGAGGAGGTTGGAAAAGTATGGAGTCAAAGTCAAAGTGAATGCCTGAAATTAGTGGAAACCAGTCAAGAAAACCACCCCACGAGCTTTTCTTTTCACAAATCCTGCTTCTTTCCCCCTCGTTTTCACTGCTATTTGTCTTAATTATAAGATTTAGTTGATTGTTAAGAAAGATTAAAAAAATTAATTAAAAATATTTATATTTATAAGTTTTATTTTAAATTAATTTATTATATTTATAAATATATATAATTTAATTATACACAACATATAATATGATTAAATAACTTATTTAATTTTTTAAATTTCTCTAAAAAAAAAGTAAACTGGATCTTATATTATAGACAGAAAGTAGTACTATTTTATTACCTATCCAATCTATAGCCATGCTGCTCGGACACTCTGACCCTTCAGGCCAAAATCCATACGTATATATAATTTGTTTAGGAGTCATTGTGATTTTTTTTTTTTGCATTTTGAATAACATTTACTTTACTCATAAAAATAAAATTCACATAAATTTTGTTGAAAAAATTGTCAATAATATTGTTGAATGAGCCTTGAACTAAGTTGACTCCGTCTTTTTTTTTCTAGCCAACACAATTTGTCGATGGCGCCCTGAATAGATAAATAAAATGCGACTATCCTACTTGTCCAAAAATGAAATACTACTACTTGTCATGACACGATGATCTCTCAGCCCAAATATAAAATACTGCCTCTCGTGATTCCTACGGATGGGATTGTGTTTGAGTGCTCATCCTTTAAATTTGGACCATTTATATTAGACTTGGGTGGTTTAGATTTAGTGTTTTAATTTTACTTTTATTTTTTGAAAAATATTTTATACATATATTATCTAAAATAAAGATAATACCTGTTTGCCAAAAAAAAAAGGTAATATCTTAACAGTAGTCAGATTTCAAATAAAATTATTTAAAAATTATTGATTGAAAGCTTTAGCTAGCAACCCTGAGTGTACGGAATGTAATTCATTTAAAACAAGTAGTATTTCTTCCTCTTATTCCCCCCCCCTTCTCTCCATCCAAATATAGGATGTTTGAGAGTGAAATGAATTTTTATTATTGTTTCTATTTAAAATAAATTTGTATTTAAAAATTAAAATAAGTACTACTCCATTCGATCCTAAATATAAGACAGTGTTACTTTTTTTTAGAGATATTAAGAAAGCTAATTAAATTACTTTAAAATATTTATATTTATCATTTTTTCTCCAAACTATATTTCTGGCTTATAAACTAATATATAATTTAAGGATGCACAATATATGATATGTTTAAGTAATTTATTTAATTTTTTTAATCTCTAAAAAAATCAACTCTGTCTTATATTTAGATTAAGGAGTACTAATTTAGTCTCAATTAACTCCATATGATTGCTCAATTATATCACAGTCTGACAAAGGAACTGTGAACTAATACCTATATTTAGTTAAATGCCTATAGCTCCATTCTGGATACTTTGATTTCCAAGAAGAAGCAAGGGCTGGCCAAATTGGTGTCCTATATACGAGTGGTTGAGATTGGCTTTAATTAAATATTTCACCATTTGATGGAATTAAAAGGTCACAAAACCTGCGTAGCATATGCCTTATTGTGGTTGTTGTTGTTGTATGGTTGAGATGCGTTCACGTTGCTACACAAGGGTATGTGGATCTCTTGTAGCCAATATTTTGATTTGACTAGTCTTTGCTTTCTAAAAAAATTGCAGGGAAAATCACACTAAGGCTTCAACAATAAAAAAAATGTTTAAAAAATTCTATAATTTATTAATAATTAGTGAAAATGACATCATTAATAAGTTATGAAACTTTTGAGATATTATTATTTTTTATCAGGATCTTAGTGTGATTTTTCTAAATTTGTATTTGCCTTTTGTAGATTCTCCGTTCATTATTGCATGATATAAGGAGGATTTTGGATCAACTTATTAAGTGATTTGTACCAGATAAACATAAACGTGCGTGTGAGGAGTTTTCTTACAAAGCTAAGTACTATAAAAGTATTTATTTTTAGTGCTCCTAAATAAGCACTAAATATTAACAACACCTAAAAAATACAACAAAATATATTATTTGAGACGTATTTGATAATATTATTTTTAAGAGATATTACGTAATCCCTTAATTAAATCAAGAGGCGGACTCTCTAAAATTAAACCAACCCTTCAAACATAAAGTAATATGGCAGAATAATAGATAGATAACACCGAAATTCAGGAGAAGAGAGAAGGGAATCGGAAGTAGACTGTGGCATCAGCAAAGAGGAGTACATATCATAATGTGAACGTAGAAAAACTAGCAGTCCAAGCAAGCTGGGATGTATTAAATCAAGAGCTCTGAACTTCTTTTTCTAAAGAAAACAAATTTATCAAAATAATCAATGTCAGTGTGATAAGGACAGTCTGATACATACGGTCACACGGTGTTTCCAACAAGTGAGAATGCATATATGTGTGTGTCCCCAACGTTTTACATATATTTTTCTCATTGCTGACATGAAATGTGAAAACATAAAGTGATGTGAAAGTAATGGAAAGGAAGGTAATTAAACCTAATCGTTGACTGAATAGGTTATTAAGTTAATAGTTAATGGATTAGGTTAGAGTTATACTGGGATCAAATCAATAAAAAAAGTAAACTTGAGTTATAATATTTTTTAGAATAATTTTAGAATTTGATAATTTTTTAAAATCAAATGATAATATTTTTGAGTAATTATTTTTATATTAGAAAATAGGTATTTCAAGTTTTCTACATAATCCTAATTTATAATTTTTAGAAATATATAAAAT
The DNA here is from genome assembly GCA_037074505.1 of Albizia julibrissin. Classification (NCBI taxonomy): domain Eukaryota; kingdom Viridiplantae; phylum Streptophyta; class Magnoliopsida; order Fabales; family Fabaceae; genus Albizia; species Albizia julibrissin. Next base: position 9,725,355 of record CM073482.1, on the reverse strand, counting down.
TAGACATGAATTTTTAAAATCAGAAAAATCTTAATATTGATGGAAAAAGGGTTGAACTGGACCGGTTAGATAACTCATTCAACGGTTTTGTAGTTGAACACTTAAACTGATCAGTTTGGATCGATTTTAATCATATTGATGGAAAGGGCAAAAGAAGAACACGACACGAGCAGAAAATGAAAGTGATTTAAATAGATGTGTGTGTGTGTGTGTGTTTTTTTTTTTTAAAATAGATGTATGCTAGTCAACAAATTAGAAAGCATCAATATTAATATAGCAAATCAGAAAATGGTCAAAATCATATGTTTGCTAAAAAAATATCAATAACAATGTGGCATATAGAAGAGAAAATTACACTCATAAACCCCAATTGAAACATGTTTGCATTCAACGACCCCCAGTGTCCATGGGTTTAGATGTAAATTATGCACAGTGCACTTGAAGATCATGAAAACTCGATATTAAGCGCTTGTTTGATTCTATTATCTGTTTTTTATTTTTAGAAACGGTTTAGAAACAAGTTTTAAAAATAAAAAAACAAAAAAAAACTTATTTAGATATATTATTTTAAAAAATCTGTTTTTAAAGTGACGTGGTAGTGTGGTTGTCGATAATGACGTGGCGGTGGTCATTACTAGTGGTGTAATGTCGATAGTAGATAAATGATAACCTTAAAAAATAAAAAACAGGAAAACAAAAACAAAAAAACAACTAAAAACTATTTTTGTTTTTTAGTTTTTTAAAAAAACTTTTTATTTTTTTGTTTTTAAAAATAATTTTTAAAAAACAGTCCACCAAACAATTTTTTTTTGTTTTATTTTATTTTTTAAAAAAACAATTTTTAAACACAGAATCAAACAGCACCTAAATGATTTGGAGTCAAGCCTGTTCAATGTAATTGTACTTGTAATTTTCAAAAATTTAGTTGTAAATCATAAAATTAATTTTCAAATCATGGACGCCCAGTAGCATATCAATCCCATTGTATGCATGCAATGGTAATCATGATTGCATTACCATGAGAAGAGTGTTTGATTGCTCTTTAGCATGGTAATAGGGTTTACCATGGTAATGATGATTACCAAAAAATTGGTAATCCTCATTCATACCTCCCCCTCTATGAATCCTTATTACCATCCCATTGCATAGTTAAAAAATTCTAATTTACCCTTTAGTTTTACTTCTCTTTATTTTACTTATATATTTTTATTTAGCTACATCGCCACAACCGCCGCCGCCGCCTCCTCCTTCTCTATCACTGCAGCCACCTGCCGCCATCGCCGCCACCTCCTCCTCTACCACCGCCGCCACTTCCCCCTCATCTGCCATTGCCGCCACCACCTCCTCCTCCACCACCACCGCCACTACCTCCTCATCCTCCTTTACTGCTGTTGCCACCCGACACCTCCGCTACTACCTCCTCTTCCTCCGTCGCCGCCGGCCCCACCACTACCACCTCCTCCTCCTCCCTCACCGACACCCCCCGCCGCCATTACCTCCTCCTTCTCCACCGCCACCTTGCCACTACCTCCTCCTTCTCCGTTCTCGCCACCCACTACCGTCGCCACTACCTCATCCTCCTCTGCCGCCGCTACTACCTTCTCCTCCTCTGTCGTTGCAACCACCACATTCTCCTCCTCCTCCTCCACCACCACCACCTCCTCCTCCTCTGCCGCTACCACCACCCGGCATCCCCGCTACTACCTCCTCCTCCTGTGCCGCCGCCCGGCCCCGCCGTTACTACCTCCTCCTCCTCCCTCGCTGACACTTGCCGCTGCCACTACATCCTCCTTCTCCACCGCCACCCGCCACCGTCGCCACTACCTCCTCCTCCTCCTCCGCCACCGCCGCCGCCACTACCTCCTCCTCTTCCTCCACCTAACTCTTAACTTTCTTTTTGCAAAGATTATAGTGAGGGTAAAATAGACTTTGTATCATATATTAATTTTAAATAATTGTTAAAATAATAATTCATTGCACCTTACTTAAAAATCAAACCAAACACTAGCCCTGTAATTAATATTGCATTGCATTACCATTGCATCGCATTGCACTACACTGCAAGGTGTAATGGGATCGAACCAAACGGGCCCTAAGTTTATTGAATTTGATACGTATTGGACTTTGGGTTCATGTTTATTTTTTTGGGTTGGACTATTTGATTAGAAAATAAATAGTTTTATTAAATAAGAAATAAATCAATATTAATTATGAATTTATTAATTGATAAACAAGTTTATTGTATTAATTGATAAATAAACAAGTTATTGTATATTAGGGAACAAGAAATCAATTAAGAATTAATTTACTAATTCTTACTTAGAGGGTAAGTAAGAGTATACATAACTTCCTAATTAATGATTTTTATACACCTGTATAAATAGAATATGCATCCTTTGCTTGAACTTAGCTTTGAGCTTTTTGACAATATCTTCTCTCTTATCATCTTTTTTATTTTAGTGATCTGTAACCTATACAAACATTAACTTGTGCGAGTTATGGAACATTTGAGTTGCAACCAGATGCCCCTTATGTCTATTCTCTCTCTTTATTTTTCTCCTTCAATATAACTACACTAAAAAAGTTGGACGTTTAGTTACAAATTATGCATATGATTCACTTGTGAATTACCTAAAAGAGATCCGGGACAATTATCATGGAATCCAAAATTTGACATCTTTAACGTATTTGTATTTGTAAATTATAAAAATTTAGTTGTAAATTATACATATGCACTTTACTTTTAAAACACAAAATGTAAATTATAAGTGTGTTATCTTATAACTTAGGAGTATGAATTGTTTTACATTTTTTAGGGAACTTCTCATTTGAACTAATTTTTCCAACTAAGAACCAAAGCTTTTTAATGTAGCTTTTTTAAATTTGGGGTTCTTAGGTATGAACATGTGTCTAGCGATCGTTTTCAAATAAAAAAGTATAGGAAATTATATTGTTGATACAAAATGAATAATACGACTTTATTTTTGAATTCCATTAAATTATACTGCTATTTTCAACTCATATTTTGTCTGAAACCTTTTTATAAGAGGAATTATTTGAGTAAATTTGTTATTTAAAGTTTTAAATCAGTGGGGTTTATTTTCCCATGTTACTCAAGAAGCAACTGCAATTGGATTTGTGAAAAGGGCCAACCTCTAATAACGTGACAAACAATTATTTGAATTTGAATTATTACCAAAGGAAGTGTTCACATTTAATATCTCCACTAATGTGGCTTGAATTGCTGGTTTGCCACACGCCTTTACCAACTTCAGAGGAAATTTCCCGTGACAACCTTCCGAAAGCAGCATCCAAACTAAAATTAAGAAAGTGAAGAGTTTGAGTGAAGAATTAATGCCGTTAAGGGGGAAAAAAAAAGAAAACGTATAAAAGTTCTTGTTTTTTAAAAATATATGATTGTTTTACTAAAAAAAATTAACTGAAAATTATTCGATCCGTTACTCTGAGGCCTAAGCAGTCTTTCAGCTAAAAAAAAAAAAAAAAAAGCAGTCTGCGTTGGAAGCGAGTGAGAAAGGATGGAGACTGAAAGTTTGTTGTCTGGCCCAATTCACCAAACTGGGCTGAGCCCATTAAAACATCCATCCGGACCAGATCCAAGACTTGGCAAGTGTATACTGTTCATTGGCATAATAAAGTATAAAATGTACAAACAAAGCTTATTATTCACTATTTGTTTTCAAATTATGAGCTCGATCCTGGCAATGAGGCAAACGAGTGCACAGATTCATCACCTCTCGCTTCTCAGTGGTTGGATTTCCAAATTTGCAGGGCAATAATTTGTAGACGATAACATCACAGACAACAATAACGAGTGGATCCTGTAGGTAAAGTCTTGTCGTTGTTGCCTCTTCCGATGGACATCCTTTTGATCAAATCCCACCCTCTTCCCCCAAATCCATTAATTACTAAATCGTCTTCTTCATTTAGTCATTCTCAGAAGGCTCGCATTTTCATCCCTCTTCATCACAAACCCAGAAATACCTTCAGATTGAAGATGTCCCTGCCTGCACAAAACCCTTGTGAGTATGTCAAATGCAAATAGATACTAAAAGGCTCTACGTGTTTTTGCCGCTTTCTCCTTCTCTGTCCTTCTGTAATGGTCAGCCTAAAATCGTGTTGAGCGGAAAAAGTCTTCTCTCATATAGAACTGATAGCGACGACCCGGAAATTTGAGTCAGGTTATGTGGCGGTCGACTTTGGTAGTCCCAATCCTTACCTGTTGCTACCAAGTTAGATGTATATTTTGTTCCTCCGCATTGTACATGATTCAAATCCAAATCAACAAGTATCTGCAAAACTCATCTGGTTTCTAACTTTCTCTTTGCTTTTCTAGCTATCCTGAATACAGAGTCTCCAATTTTTACTTGGAGTTCATGTCAAGCTTATAATATTATTCTTCTGTTTACGTGTAAATGATAGCATATGGTAGTGTGATGTAAGGATTTTCCCTCAACTTCGGTGATTCCTTTGGATTTCAGAGCATCCTTTAATATCTCTTCCTCGGAATTTGAAAAACAAAGGGCTGTGGATGTTTCAACTAATATCATGGAAATTGATATCGATCTGTCAATTACTTTTTCAGCTGCTCACCAGAAGGTCGTCATAGCTAACAAACATGGTGAAAAGCTCGTGGGCATATTGCACGAATCTGGAACTACGGACATTGCAATCTTGTGCCACGGATTTCAATCATCAAAAGTTAGTTTGCTTGATATATGAAGCCTTTTCTATAATTCCTACGTAAACGCATGTAACATCCGATATCATAAACATAAATTCCGTGGGTCAATCTTACTTGTTATGTTTTTCCCATATCCAGGAAGCCGAAGCCATATCAAACTTTGCTGCTGCGCTGGAAAATGCTGGGATCAGTTCTTTCCGCTTTGACTTTGCTGGAAATGGGTATGTTTATGGTATTACTATGAGAGTCATAGATTTTGAATATATTATGTATCAACCCCTTCACCTTTTTAAGTGTGCAAGTAAATAGCTGCTTTAATTTCTGCTGTAACATTTTGTGAAGCTAAATTAAAAATTATGCTGTCAATGATAATCTGAAGGAGAAAAATTATTTCTCTTTCTGTTCTTCAAGTTTTCCTTCTATAAGGATTTTTTTATAATTTTTTTCCTGAAAGTTATTTCTAAAATGCATGAATTAAGAAGTTGAGATTGAGGTTTTTGGAGGAGTTGCGGAAGTATAACTGTAACAGTGAAAATAAAAATTATGAGTAGAGCGAAGCAGATGCCTTGAATATATTAAATTTTTTTATATGGAGGTTTTGATTCTGATTAAAAATTTATTACAGGAAAAACCCAGTAGTTTTAAAATTTTAAATTTAAGTTCCAGTTGGGGGGAAAAAAGAATGTGTGAAGTTTGATAAGCACAGTATTGTTTACTCTCATAATATAAGAGTAAGAAAAACTTAGGGGGCACCATTGGTTGTAATTATTTTTAAGGACAAAAAACAACTAAAACATCACTGGTGCTAATACAATGAAGGGGGCAATCATAATATGGTCCAAACTCCAAAGTTATCAATGGCTCAATAACCAACAATCTCTGATGTCTGCCAAGCTGGTGATATGAACATCACATCAGGTGAAGTATTACTAACAAAAAATATACAGGGAAATGAATGCCTTTGCCTCAGAATTTAGATCCACAATATCACAGGCTAGTTGTAAATGTGAAGTGTTATATAATCATTGGCCCACAACATAAAATTTAGTCCTTTTGCTAATTGCGTCTAGGGGACTTTATATTGGCTTTAGTTCCTCTACTTATGCTGAGTCTTATGCTCTATAATTTCTGACATGTGTGCGTTTAGATTAGCTTTTGGAGAATAGCTTTTACGATTTACGAGGTAAGTATGTGAGAGGAGTTTTATCTCGATTTGCGAAAACTATGGTTTGGAAGGTTTCCAATGATCTTCAAAATTACTTTTGCCTCTCTTTTTATAATTTCTTTTTGTACCTATGGTATATTCTTCTAGGGAAAGCGAAGGTTCATTTCAGTATGGAAACTATTGGAGGGAAGTTGAAGATTTACATGCTGTAGCTCAACACTTTGGTGGAGAAAAGCGAGCTGTCAGGGCAATTGTAGGGCATAGTAAAGGTGTGTTGGATTTGTTGTCATAATTTCTTGACTAATTTTACCAGCAAGAAAAAGTGGAAAAGGCTCTGCTACAGTAGAAGTGATTATATAATTGGAATTGAAGTTTTCTTTTGAAAGTGATTTCTGCTCAACATGATTTGGCTCTGAAGTAGAAATTGTCAGTAATTTAATATCAGATAAGAATGGTGTAATTTTGTTGGCATTAGCTTTCATCTAATAATAAGTGTGAACCAGCTAAATCTTCTAGTATCATCTAAGTTGATCCACCAAACTTCTGCTTGAAGTACTGAGATACTTGGTAAAGATGCTAAAGTGCAAATGTAGACTTCACTTTGTAATGCTATGAACTATGTCAATAATAAAGTTTGTACAATTAGAATGATGATATAATTGGAATTTCATGGCTTTCTTTGTTGTTAAAGTCTGGCCTTCAACTATATCCACAGTAAGGAATAGAAATAGCCAAGGTGCTTCAAATGTCTTGGTGACTCAGACACACGGTTATCATTTATCATAAAAGATAAAAAAGGACATGATTGGTGATGATCTTCCCTTTATTATGCTATTGAGAACTATTATTTTAAAGGCATTGGTATGACATGAATCTCTTACATATCTTAATTTAGGCCTTTTATAGAAATAGGTAAGGTTTGTGGTAAGTGCTACACCATGTCGGTGGTTGTCTGCCACAGGTTTCATCTATTTGAATTTGCTTTTTGGCAAAGAGAAACTCTTAATTAATTGTTTCTGCACCTTGACACAGGAGGTAATTTGGTGCTTCTGTATGCTTCAAAATATCATGACATCAAAACAGTTGTCAACCTCTCTGGTCGATATGATCTGAAGTCAGGTGTTGAAGAACGCCTAGGAAAAGATTTTATGGAAAGAATCAAGAAGGATGGATTCATTGATGTGTGCAACAAGTCAGGTAATGTCTCATCTAGTTTTGAATGAAATGATGATAATAGCCTATCAGTTCATTTCTCTCCCTCCTACACTAACGAGGGTTCTTGCATGCATCAATTTCATTATTCTTTGACCATTTGAGAACATCTACTTCTGCAGGAAATCTTCTTTATCGTGTGACCGAGGAAAGCTTGATGGATCGGTTAAATACGAATATGCATGAAGCATGTCTCCAGATTGAGAATGGATGCATGTGAGCAAAAAAGGAAATTCTGATGACTTTCATTTTCCTTGTCCCGTGAGTTTGCCAAGATTTTCTAAAATACAGTGTCATATCCCTTTGATATATATATTACAGGGTGCTTACAGTTCATGGTTCTGCTGATAACATTGTCGGTGTTGAAAGTGCATATGAGTTTGCCAAGATTATACCCAACCACAAGTTACATATCATAAAAGGAGCTAATCATTCATTCTCAAAGCATCAAGATGAGCTAGCCTCTGTCGTTGTGAATTTCATCGAGGAATCCTCTCACCAAGACAAGGCTCCTACCCCTACTAGCACATGATCATTTTCTTCATGTGTTGCCATCTCTCTCGAGTGGAAATGGAAATATATTAGACAAATATATACAAGGTTACAAAATTACAAGTTCAAGTCAATTAGGCTTCTGGCGCAATAGAATATCTCTTTTTAATGATAGAATGGTGTGATATTGAGCTAGCTTCTGTTGTTGTGCCCAAGTATATTTTGAAGTCTTGCTTCGGTGTGTGGAATAACAGGGAATAATGGCCAATACTTTATATTCCAATTCAGAGGCTAAATTCTTTGAAAGACTTCAAATCATTGAATAAATACGAAACCAATATTTCCCAAGTTACACCTTATTACTATTAAAGATAGGATTCTTTAAAAGTATTTCAAGAGTCTGAATGGATACGTTCATTTCAAAATCAATTTTCACACCCTTTCACAAAGTTCTCAAGGGTGACTATAAAACAAATCCAAATGCCTCTATTATGATCTATTATACTTCTATGAGGCAGGTAATTATTATACCACCAGTCAGGCTAACCTAGCCCACGTTAAACGGCGTGAGAAGCCCTTGCTTTTGCTTTATAATATGCAAGGCCTAGTCCAACATCTCCTCTCTCTTTCTATCTATCAAGTACAAAATCCCTCCACGCTTTCCGCGGGTGCAATAATTACTTCATATTTAAGCATCACTTACCTACCAATTGTCCAATGTCGTTAACAACGAAAAAAACATCCCGCAACGAAGGTGCCTTTGCCTGACAACATAATTGTATTACAACACACCCACCACAAAATTCTCATGCACTGTTACAAAAATCAAAACATCCATCCAGAAAAAAAAAGGAACAAAACCCAGCAACAGACCTTCGTCGAGGAACAACCGATTTCCAACAAACATGTAAACAAAACCTGTCCATGTTATGTGTGTAGCAAGTTCAGCCACAACTACAGAAACAAAAAAGAAAAAAAAATTCAACAAAACTTTTGCATAACAGTACATGAAACATTTGTAAATGTCAAATGACTTCATAACATCTCACGTACGCTACTCTATCTTTCTGAATATCTCCCTGGAAACGATATTGGTAGTTGTATTCTTTTGATAATTATTCCCATTATGTATAAGAATTTTCAAACCTGCGATATTCTTAACTCTGGATAAGACAACATATAATTGTCCATGTGTGAACACTGGCTTTGATAGGTATAACCCAACATTTTGTAATGACTGCCCTTGACTCTTATTAATTGTCATCACAAAAGACAAAACAATAGGAAATTGCCTTCTCTTCATCCGAAAAGGAAGACTACTGTATGAAGGATTCATATCAATTCTATAAATCAAAACCTTTTAATTTGCATTTGACCCATTTAATGTTATTGCTTCAATTATATTTTTTCCAAGCAGCGTGATACATAACCTGGTTCCGTTGCATAACCCACTAGCTTGATCTATATTCTTTCATAGCATTATAGGTATTCCAACCTTGAGATTAAGATTATGCCTTGGCAAACCTGAACAATTAATTGTATTCAAGAACTTCGTGCTGTATAAATCTTCAAATCCATCAACCTCTTGAGATGATTTACAAATAGTATCACAACTATAATACTCCATCACTTTACTAGGTAATAAAGAGCATATGTATTCATTTACATGGTTTACACTCTCAATTGTAGGGCATAGAATGACTCGGTTACTGAAGTAATCTGAATTACCTAAATTATCCAACAAGCCGGGGTGTGTCGCTGACACAGTAGCATGTATAGGATCTTGATAATTTTGAATACGGAATTCTTCAGGAATGTCAATCCCTGCAATATCATCATGAGGCAAACCTAATTTACTATCACCTAGATCTAGAAGCCATTCCGAGAACACTTGTAATTTACGACTATCTTGATTTAATGAAGATGATAGTCTCATGTTTTTTCTGAGATGGAAAATTGTATATGAATCCCACAAGTATGACGAACTAATGCAAGCATTCACTATAGTAACTCTCGATCCCTTTGAAATAATAGGTAATAGTTGGCGAAAGTCACCACCCATCAATACAAACTTCCCACCAAATGGATTGTTGCAATGCATAATATCCTTTAAAGTTCTGTCAAATACTTCAATACAAAAACATTGAACCATCTTAATCAATCTAGTGGACTTAATCAACTCAGCCAACATTGAATTTTGTTTAATATTTCAAATTGAATCTTCATTCACTGCAATAGGTATTGCAAACCTCGAATGAGCTGGCCTTCCAGATTGTAACAATGTGGCTGCAATGCTGCTAGATGCAACAGTTAGCACTATTTCACCTTTAGATCGAAGTAATGAAGTAAACGCGCTCCATAAAAAAGTTTTCCCAGTTCCTCCATAACCATACACAAAGAAAATTTCACCAACACCAGCATTCAATGAAGACATAACTGAATCATAAATGATTTTCTGCTCCGCATTCAATGAATTGATTATTTCTACTGACTGCGCTCCCAGCTCAACTTTATCATAATTTAATTCCTGACGAATCAAATGATTACTAACATCAACATGACTGACTGATGAAGGTAGTGGGAGCGAAGGGAAATCTTAAATGCTCTATCCATTCAGCTGCAACAAACTTTCAATCTCAGTAAGGAAAGCTTGCTCTTTTTCTGTTACTAATATTTCTATCCCTACATAAGTGAAAACATACGAGTCAGAACATGTGTGTAAAAAAAGTGTTAACAAAAAAGAGCTGCAAGGAATATGAACATACTTAATGACATAGGATCATCATGTGGGATGTATAATAGATCTTCAGGCAGAATTTGAGAAGTCTTATTCAGAACAACCTCAGGGCGGCTTAAACAACTACACAATAGCATGCTGACAAACATGGTACGCAGTAAAAGGCTCGTTGCCCACACTGAAGCTTCCTTCAAAGCAGAAATAAATTTAGTGTCATTGTTTAACAATCCCAATGCAATATATGTATCACGATATGTTGGATATATGATACCATCAACTATCCTAATAGCTTCATAAGATGAAAGTTCTTTTACTTTAGTCAATAAAATCCTGAGGTAATAGAGTTCTCCAGAGGAAGGTGAAGTATGAGTAAGTCGACTAATTGCAAATCCTCTTTTCCTTTTTTTCCAGATTTGTTGCCTCCAATGATACATATAATATTGTAGGAATTCATAATAATATAGCGTTTTAGTCAAATCATCATCTTTATTTTGTTTCATCTAAGCAAGGAACATAGACTCACACACTCTAAGCTTGTCTATAATCTCAGCCGCATCATCAGTGTTAGAATATATGACACATTGTTGGTTTGATAGATAAAAACTTAACCTTTCTATTGGTGGGAACCTATGATGGATATCAAAACCAAATATATGCCAAGTTGCCTTACATACAGAGATATAACAAAAATTATAATATTGTTGAATTTCATCCAATGATCTTTGAGGATTCCCATTTTGATCACTATCATAAATTGAGTCTACCACATGGTCATTTCCTTTACTAATATACTTGAATATGTACTTGATTGTAGTAGACTGATTACATTTTTCAACATTAATGTGAGCATGAAACATAGACAACAACGTATGATTATATGGAACTACAAGCTTGTTATCCAAAGGAATTCCTTTCACTTCAACAAACTTTCCATAATCTCTTCTTTTATATGTAGGAAACCCTTCTTGATCAAAAATTGTTTGTTCATTAAATTTCTTAGGAAAGAACTTCTTGCATTTCTTATCCTCCAAACATTGCGCTTTTAGATTGAGATGTCTATAGGGAAAATACACAATGAATTTCTGTACCAGCTTATACAATTGAGGATTAGAATCCATATGGGATTTCAACGGATATAATTTTGTCAATATCAATAGGATCTTTCAACTTGTCACGTTCTGCAAGCCATATAAGGATATGTGCATGTGGCAAATCTATTTTTGGAATTCAATCATATAAACTTCTGTAATACATGAAAAAAACTATGTTAATACTAGTTATAATTGAAATATTAAAAATTGAATCTATGAAAAAAGGCATTACATAGTTGACCCTATGTATATATACCTACATGAACATTCCCAAATATTCTCTTCTTCTTAATAACCTTCATTAAAGCTCTCAATTTGAGTCTGAAAGTTCTGGATAATATATCAGCTTTGTTTGTAGCAGACAGAGTACTACTTTGGCAGTATCTGAATATTTTAGACCACGATGGGTTGCATGTAAAAGTTATGAATAGATCTGGATACCCAACAAATCTACATATTGTCTTGGTATCTTGATAAGCTTGGATCATGTAATGTGCTTTACCAGTAAATGAAGAAGGAAGAACAATACGCTTCCCAGTAGTTGATGCACTTCTTTCCCCACTAAATAAATCATCAGACAACCCTTAGTACATGTTCGTACAGAGTTCTTTCTGATGTGTCCTAACCCATAACAACCTTTGAGCCTCAATCATTATATATACATCAACCATAAATTGTTGAAATAGCCTTCCAACATGCAAGATAGTTGACACTTCATCATCTCTAGCCATCAACTTATAAAAAAAGTATTATCTCATACTAACTCGTTTCTTCGCTTTATTAGTATCTGTTTTGTCATCTTCAAAATGCTCTATATCATCTTTGTAACCATAGTCTCCTCTAAGGAATAAAAGAGGGTACTGCAATGGAAGATATGATAGATGTAACTCATGTAGCCTTTGAGGTGTACCAGAAAACTCCTCAACAATAATGTCTCTCTGCTGAAAATTGATATAAATATCTCTAACTATCAATGCTGCAACTTCTGAAGTGGATGGCAAATTATGTGTTCAGCCATTATGTTATTTGTTGCTTATCAAACATAAGTTCAACCTATGAGGATGAGGCCTACTAACCATTGTAGCCGTCATCCGATACTGTTGCATGTACGGATTTAATTAATCTAGCACATTCTTAATCACATCAACAATGACCGGATCGATGGTTGAGTCCTTCAAGTGCGTGCTGGGAAAGAAGGAGCGCATTTGCATTAGCTAAACAATATTAATTATCATGGCATATTCATCCTAAATGTAACATAAGAAGATATACTATATGTACTTCACCACAGAAATCCTATTATAAACTTCATTCTCGGTGTCATATATATACAGTTGTGAGTACACAGGTTTCGCTCCATGTTCAGGTAAAAGGCTGCCTTTGTGATAGTAATTGAGACCGAATAGTACAAATGTGTCCAGACCACTACCATCATTTTTAGCATGATCAATTTTCCCACCTATTGATGTAAATGCAAATATGTTGTTGTATGACCTAATGTTTGCATGAAAATTCTTAGACATAGTAGAGTTTTTTTTTTCAAAGAACACACATACAACATGAATACATGATAGAGGCTCTTTGTTTTTTGGAAGCTTTACTTTTCCTTCATGGCAACACATTGTAAAAGTTGGTGCAAGTGCATTCTTTTGATTCTGAATCCTTTCATTATATCACATCTTTATACCATAAATTTGGCACATATAAGTAGCATCTCCCTCATCAATATACTCTACAACATTAGATACATATGTTAAAAAAAGCAAATATTTGTCATGAATGACTTGTCACAACTAATATTCAAATTTATTAATTACCTACTAATAAATAGTGTCCGCTTCCTTGTTCTTTTTGAAGTGTATTTTGTGCGGTAACACTAAATTCTAACACTCTATCATCAGTATCTGAATCTAAACCCGAAAATATGAGTAAATACTGCATATAAATCATACATATACTTATCATCATAGATAGATACAATACTTTTAGCTGAATTTGCTTGGCTCTCATTAGCCTCATTATCAGAATCCAATTCATCATTATAGGTGAAGTCAATATTTTGATAATATTGTTTAAGACGTATTCATCAGAAAGAAGTATATGTACTTATTCAAAGCATACAATTACCAAAAAAATCCTTACCATCAAAAAGCCACATTCTAACATAAGTGCAATTTGAAAGCACAATTCATCTATTTCCTATGCCCATAAACTATAATTGCCTTTAACATCTTCTTAAAAAGCATAATGGTTCTAACTTTGAACATTCAATACACATGACTCTTCAAAATGACTTCAATGCATACTGACAAAAAGACTATGGAATGAAGGCATATGGAAGAATAACATACAGTTAACATATTTGATATTAATTATTAAAGTGATGGAAACTAGTTTTCTTAACATCCCTCTTAATGGAAGACAACCTGCATGTATTTGAAGAGGCTGAGGGTTGCCCAATGACTGCTCTGTTATTGTTGACAAATTGGTGAAGGAAGTAAGTTGGTTGATGCATGTATTAAAGTACTATCTACAGTGATGTAATGTGGACTTGAACCTGTACAACATTTCATAAGTATTAATACTTACTATACAAAATAGAAAACTTTCATTACCAGATATGGCAGTTATGTTTACATAAGAATTAGTACTTATCATAGACGTAAGAAACTTTTTCCTAGCTGAACCATAAATAAAGATAATCTAAAAATCAGGTTTATGTTTCGGACTACTTCATCACCTTCAATTGCTTACTTGAAATTAAAATCTAGACGTCGGGTATCCTCAAATGCATGAAAAACTTTTCTTTAACTGCTAGATGAGCATGTCAAAATTGTGCTACGTTGGTTGGAATCTATTTCCATTGAGAAAAATCTGTGGCTTCGGTGTCTAATGGTACTGTTCCTGAAGTCTATCTCCCTTGAATAAATGTATTCTTTAGTTAAAAGAAAAATTGCAACCTGTATTGAACCTGTTAGTGAGCATAATGGAAATTGATATACCAGGACTTTTGAAAGCTTGAAATGGTGACTTATCAGTATCCACCACATTTGTGTTATCCTAAAAAACACTCCTCCTAGCCTGTTCTTTATAGTCAGTTTTGACTCCATTATTTAACAATGGTCTTTTCTTTGGAGGCATCTTCAACAAACATGTTAAGGGAAATAAATACTTATAACAAATATGTACAGCCCAAGAAATTGTAATGCAGGGAATTTGAAACTACCTATGTTTGGAGTATGAGGAAAACTCAGTCTGTCATCCATTTACTCTTGAAAGACTATCATAAATTTTGAAATTTATACTAGTTTTATGAAACAACCAATAGAGAGAGATATCAGGAATTTAATGTATCAAGGGATGAAATTGTGATATATTGGAGGAGGTGAATGACTGATCAAACTGTGGAGTGCGACTTAGAGTTAACATTTATTTATTAGCCAAAATTATTGCCATTATGGGTTAGTCTATAGGAAATGACAAATAATCATGTTATGTTTTTTTCCTCGTGTCCAGATAGTAGTTATGTTGGTGGAATACATGTAAGATGATTTAATATCCTTGCACATTTGTAGCAGATGTTTGTGATGAAACTAAATTTTATATGTATTTTCTATATTCCTTTTTGCATCTTCAGCCTATGATTTATACCCAAACTCTCATCTGCCTTGATTGCAAATCTTTAAGCATCAGATGCATGATCAAGGTAACTATATGAAAAGCTTCAATCTGTTTCCAATTTAATGTTTTGTTTTCAAACTGTTTTTTCAATTTTAACCTGACTATGATTGAGCATGTTTAATATAAGATTGCACTTCCTAAACTATCGGTATTGTGATAATCTACAAGTCAATACCTTACTGATGTTAAATTAGTTTTTGATCCCAATAATTCCACTTGCACTATAATAAAATATGTGGTTAACCTTTTCTTTCTATGATATGGGCTGTTAATATGCCATACCAGAGAGACTTAACTTGGGTTAATACCTGTTCAATGCTTAAGGCTTCTCATCAAATGTTGTAGAGTATGAATTTAGGTCTGATCATCAATGTGCTAGATCTTTGACAACAGATAAAATATAAGGATTGTTCTTTTAAGTGCACATAAATGGAACCACAGAATATGAATAATCTTCAGCATAGGCTATCATAAAAACACATTTGATAGGTATAACCCATTTGTAATATCCTAAAAAAACTTCATTATCTTGGGAACTTGATATGTATATATAACTTTGTCAACTTGATATGAGGGAAACCTTTAGACAATTAGATATGCCTTTCAGCCTAAGAACATTTTAAAAGTTATTTCCTTAGTATTTAATTTTAATTTGTCCGTTCATGACAACATGAAACTAATATGACAGCAAAATCCTTTCACTTTAGTGATATGCAAAAAAAAAAAAAAGACTACAAAAAACCAATACCATAACTGCCATAATTATGATACTAAAATAGTTTATAGCATGAGCAACAATGCCTAAACCCTATTCTTCAAATTATTATTATTAACCTTTATATCATCAGTAAGTATGAAGCAATATAAGTTTGAAAAAAACTCAACATGATTAATCACAACCATCAATATTAAAAGGCATCCAAATTAATAACCACAATCAACAAATCAACTTACTATTTAGCTTGTGACTGTAACCATTTACCTTTATCATAGCAAGAAGTCGCATAATGCATCCCCCAAATCTTATCTACTCATAAAGTCACTTACGAAGTGGTCAAGACTTGGCTTTTTCCAATGTGTAAGAACCATTATGTTCTTTATCCAATAGTAAAAGCTGTTGGTTTGATAATAATTTACTAGAATTATATATAACTTTGTCAACTTAGTATATGGGAAACCTTTGGATAATTAGATATGCCTTTCAACCAAATAACATTAAAAAATGATTTCCTTCCTATTTAATTTAAATTTGTCCCTTCTTGACAACATAAGTCTAATATGACAACAAAATCCTTTCACTTTAGTTATATCAAAAAAATCAGACTACAAAAAAGCAATACCAACAGCAAAATCCATTCACTTTAGTCATATGCAAAAAAAAAAAATAGACTACAAAAAAAGCAATACCATAACTAACATAAATAAGATCCTAAAACAAAGAGTTTATAGCGTCAGTAACAATGCCAAAAACCTCTTCTTCAACTTATTATTATTAAACTTTACATCAACACTAACACTATGCTTGGATTGAAAGAAGATGAGGGAGGAAAGAAAAGTAGGGAGTAAAATGAGAGAGGGAAAAGGTTTTTTCTTGCTTGGATGGAAAAGAAAATCTAGAAGGAAGAAAAAATTGGAGGGAAAATGGGGTGGGTCCTACACCACATTTCCCCCCCCAAAATTTTACTCCATATATGGCGAGATTTTGAGGAAAATTGTTCATTCTCGTGTCTGCCCTCCTGCACCACGAGAAAGATCTTAGCAACCATTCGTGGCGTGAAAGGAGCTCATCGTCCGACCAAAAAGCCAACTGTTCATCCAGTTATGGCTTTACATTGAGGTATCACTGTCATCTCCTCCATTCTATTATTCTTTTTTGGTCTCCTTTCCCTATTTTTGAACCCTAATCTCTCTTTTTGTTTGTTTTGGTTCCTCCATTACAAAGAAATTTTTTTGAAACAGAGTTGTGTCTATTATGAAGAAACACTAGTGTAATGGTGCCATAGGTATTTATTTTCTTGAAATTCCATCCCTTACTGATTATTTTGCTACTGCACTTCTAAAAGCTTCGACCTTGTAGCTGTTGTAGAGTTTTTTTTCTTTTCATTTTTATGTTATGTTGTAGAGTTATGTTACTTAATATATACTGCGGAGCTCACACATGCACACAACACAAATCATCTCTTTATTTTCACAAAGATCACGATGATTACCATTAGATTAATACATAGCCCCTCTTTCTCCTTTATGAGCTTTGGATGCCTATCTTTTTCATCCATACTATGCATTTTGTCATTATTATACTTTGCATTTGATCGTCTTTTCTCCCAAGAAATCATTCCCCTTTTGATAATAAAAAAACCTTTGAGGTTAAGAGCAACCATAAGTATTTTCTAAACTATATTCCCATTGTAATCATGTGAAATTAATAAAGCCTAGTTAGTGAATACTACTAGTAATAATAAACTCAATTGTTTATGTTGATGCTCTTACATTAAAATAAATGCTCCATAAAGAGTTCTTTAGTCCTAAAGACTTCTCAATGACTCTATATAATATTGATAATGATAAAAGAAAATCTAATTAATGCAAGCTCCTTATCTTCTCCTAATCTAGCTTGTTAGAAGAGATTTTCTTGCAAGTTTTGCAATTGTTGCCTTAACATTGCTGCCTCCCTTTGCCAAAACTAGAAATAATTGAACAAGAAAACACAGAATGGTGCACTTAGATACTAAAGTAACATGAAGTATTAGTGCATTGACTGGAAGATTTTTCCTTTTACGTTAAAACATGGTTTTGAAGTGTCTTTCATTGATTGAATTCCTTTTTTTCGTAATTTATCAAGAATCTTTGAGCCTTTTTGGTGATCATTAACAATGTAATTTGGTTTATTTTTCTTTTGATTGCTTGCTTTTATACTTGTTTGTTCAAATGAGCAATGGTTTCAAAACCGGATCAACTTGACCAGTTAGTTTAACTAGTAACCATAATAAAGAAGGATCTATGAAGGATTTTGAGGGAGAAATGCTAGATTTTGAATATGAATTTAAAGAGTTCAGAAATTTTGAAGTGGCAACTCAAAGTCCTAACTCTAACTTGAACTTGAACTTCAACTCTAACTCCAACTCCAACTCCAACTTTTACTTCAACAATAATGTGTTACAAGACTGGGAACATCGTAGGTGAAAGTGCGTCATGCAACTTGTTTATTATCTTGTACATAAAATATATTTGTTGGAAGGGGTATCAACAATAGTTGATAGGCCCTTAAGTTATGGTAATGCTGAAAGATAGAGCATGAGGATAATATTTATGAAACAATTAAAAGAAACAGAAAAATGTTGTGATGTAATTTGCATGGGACCACAAGCATTTATGTAGTTATGTGCAAAACTTTGAAACACTGGCAGGGTTAAAGATTCAAGAAATGTTACAGTTGAGGAGCAAGTGGCAAAAATTTTTCACACATTAACACATAATGTAAGAAGTAGAACGATGACCTTTTACTTTAATCGGTCTAGGGAAACTATTAGTCGTCATTTTCATAATGTATTACAAGCTATTATTTCTCTTGAAGATGAATTCATTGTACAACCTTTTGGCTCAGAGGTTCCTCCAAAAATCCTTAATAATGAAAGATTCTACCCATATTTTAAGGTATGTTTTTGTATTTGTCCACACTTTTGCTATTGTACGGTGTACATATATATTATGAGTAACCAAAAATTGTAACATGATTGCATTGGGGTAATAGATGGAACTCATGTTTGGGAAAAAGTATCTAAAGAAGAAATTGCCCGTTTTTGAGGACGTAAAGATTATCCAACTCAAAATATTTTTGCCGCATGCTCATTTGATATGAAATTCACATATGTTCTGGCTGGATGGGAGGGAACTGCCTCAGATTTAAGAATCCTTAAAAATGCTTTATCAAGAGAAGATAAAATTATAATTCCCCAAGGTTAGTAAGAAACTAAAAATGATTTTTTTACTTCTTTCATGATTGCTTATTTAGGCTTATGAACTACTTTATATTGTTTAGGAAAATTTTATCTTGGGGATGCTGACTTCTCACTCAAGTGTGGTCTTATAACACCTTGCAGATGAGTTCAAGTTGCAGAAAATCAAGTTCAAGTTGCTGAGAAACAAGCTCAAATTGTTGAAAAGTGCCTTTCAATACTTGAAAAGAGTAGGCCTTGTCATTATAGTGAGGGGGAAGTATGGGCTGCAATTGCTGAAATTGGAGTGCCTGAAGGAAAGAAACTGCAATGTTACTTTTTCTTATCAAATTAAGAAAGGTATAAGCTAAACTTTTTTGGAGTTCCACCTCATATGCGATTACAGACACTGCTCAAGATTATGACTGATACTGGGATTTAGTAAAAAAAGTATGGATATTGTGTTGGACTTTGTTTGTCTAAAGATCTTTTATGATTTGGTGACGTGCTGGCCTTTTTTGTTTAGGGAACATATATCTTCTTGATGATGTTTCTAATGTAGTAACATGGTGGCCATTTTTTTGTTTAGGGAAAATAGGCATTTTGTCATGCTTATTTTTGATACACATCATGATGCATATGATGTAAATGACATGTTCACCTTTTTGTTTATAATACATGACACTTTATTGGTGACATTTTATTATGATATCAATTTTCATTTTATTATAGTCTTTCATTTTAATAATTTTTTTATCATTTTATTGATAATATTAATATATAAATTATTCATTTCTTTTTATGTTATTTAATATTAAAAAATATCCCCTGTTATTTGATTCCTTTGCTCATTGTTCATAAAAAGGGTATTTTAGTCATTTTAACATTTACTTAATTTCTTTCCTCCCTATTTTCTCCCTTCCATCCAAGCAGGATGGGTGATCATATTTTCTTCCTAGTTTTCCCTTCTCTTCATTTTCTTTCTTCTCACTTTCTTTCCACTCAACTTTTCCTCCTATCCAAGCAAAGCATAAGTATGAAGCAATATAAGTTTGAAAAAAACTCAACATGATTAATCATAGCCAGCAAAATTAAAAGGCAGCCAATTTATTAACCACAGTCAACGAATCAACTCACTATGTTAACAAACAATATATTTGAAAATGGAAAAATCCTATAACAAAGAGTTTCCTTACATCATAATGAAAAATTGCTGCTAGGAGAGGAGTATATAAAACATTCATACCAGTGAAAATGCAGCATATACGATCAATATGTACTGAATATAAGTGTTCCAACAATCTGGTCCAAACCTGAGTGCGGATTATGAAAGGCAACAACTTGAAACTCATCATCACCTTTTCATGAGCATCTTTAAACACCAACATTCATGAAACATGACAATGACAACAGCTTCATCATATCCGTTTTGAAGATCACAAAGTGTAAGAAATGTTCCAATACTGCCGAGGCCATCCAACAAAATATTATTATAATCCTTAAACAATATATCTCCACCATCACATCCACTGCAGACCTAATATCTTTCATATGGTCATTTCAATAATAGTGCAAACGTAGCAGTCTGGAACTCATATTAACTTAGCTAGGTCCTATTGTCAATATGGGCACCAATCTCCAAAGTCCAAATTGTAAGGTTTAACTACAACATTTTCCAATAAACGATAAAAATTTAGAACGTACTTTTTCATAAAGATTAAGATATAAGTCAACTTTGAGATACATCATTATCTCTATCCACTCTGTAAAACATAGAGCTTATTGAGGCTACAAAATCAAACCAAATCTTCCATAAACAAACATATTTGCAACATATTTTGACATTTGATGCAAAGATTTTTACCAAAATACTACATGATATAAAAAATACTATGAGTACACCTACTGCAAACCTATTCAAAAAATAATTTAACCCTATAATTGCATAACCTATTTAATTGATAAGGCACCTATTGTTAACATCATGAAATTTCTGTCAAAGTAGTACATTTACCTTTAGTTTTGCATACATTTTGGGTAAATTCATAGATAATAGATTATAAATGTGTAAAAGTAATGTGCCCAGGGGTATTGATGATAAAAAGGTGTAATTTCTCTGTTTAAGCCCCATAGTTGTATTAAAATCACATCAACACTATTTTTATAGATTTTATTGTATTGATAGGTTAATATTGGAGCCACAAAGGAGTCATTGGAGGCATCAAAGGATGACCAAGAAGTGGGAATGGAGCTAAGGAAGTCAAAGAACCATGGAAGAAAAAGAAAATGATGAAGAAGGCCAAAAAGCTTTATGTGAAAGCTTGGCCGCGACCAACATCATCAAGGAAGTTTGGCCGCGGCCAAAGTTGTGCCAGAAACTTTTTGTCCGCGGCCAAACATCTTCCAGAAAGATTTTGGCCACAACCAACAAATATTTGGCCGCGACCAACACTCGAATTCTGCAGCTACGCTTTTTGATTCAAAACAAAATTTTAGGGTATATAAATACTAAAACCCTGAAGTAGAGACTGATTCTGGACCTGGGAAGCGTCGTGGAGACAAAGCTCTGCTAGGGTTTAGAGCTTGGAGGTGGAGATTGGGCTAGATGTTGAAGATTTGAAGAGATTTGAGCTTCTCCTTTTGGTTTTTCCTCTCATTTTGCTGTCTTTCCCTTTTGTTCTGCTGTGTAACTTATTTATGCCCTGTTCTTCTAGGTTTTATGAACATGTATAGCTAGAGTTTTATTTTTTGGATTGTTTAGAACCCTTGTGTGGATTAAGTACTCATTTCCCCTTTTTATTTATGTTGAATGGTTGATTTATGTTGATTTTACTCTATTCTTAATGCTCCTTGTTGATTGATTACCAATGAGGTTGTTGGGTTCACTTGGTTGATGCTTGAGAGGGATAGATTGAGTGTAGAACTTGAGTTTAATCGTGTGAGAACTTGAAATCCAGGGGTTGGATGGATGGTTTTGTTGATGAGGTAGAGATACACTTATTGACCTCACATAGCCACATAGGTTCTGCAATGTAGGCTGTGTTTAATTCTTCAATTAAGAGATTAATGAACTAATTAAACTAAACACCTATTTGGAGACTTGAGAGAGCACTTATGGGTAAATTAGTGACCTTCGTTAGCATAATCCATCATTGGGAGCTTTTTGTTGTGGGGATTTGAATGAGTACCTATGAAATGTAAGGGGGATAAACAATCCTAACTCCCACTGCATCCTTTCTAGTCCATGAATCATTTGTTTATATTTTCATTTTAGTTTATAATTCTGTTTTTCCTCCACCGTGATAATTGTCCAACTCGAATTAGGAGAAAGTGCGATAATTGTTACTTAACAGGGTTTTGGAACCAAATCCTCGTGGGAACGATATCTTACTCATCACTTTATTACTTGGTGCGACCCGTGCACTTGCGGACCTGCGGACACCTATGTGTCTACTTCGAAAACCAATCCTAAAAAAAGATATTCCTGGCTTGTATACTCATAGTATAATACTTCTCTCATTTTATTGTGAATTCCCAACATCATAACTTATCTTCTTAATACCTAATCGGTTTTCTTTATAGAATGGATAGAATGGACATGACCCTTGAGCTCAACCATTTTACACATGTTCTTATAGATCATATATGATCCAGTAAAGGTCATGATCAAGGGTTGATCAACAATTGGAAAAAAGATAATGTGGGTAAATATGGCTGAACCTTCTTATCCCAAATATTAACCATTTTAACATCAACAAGTCTCTTTGACAGTATAAGTTTCAAAACAATTCAACATGACTTTGGTAGTTGAAGTTAATACATTCCTGCACATACTTGGTGACCACTCTGAACATATGTGACATTATTTCAGTACTTATATTTGTGTTCATAACATTTTGGCAGTCTTATCAAAACCATTGACATATTTTTAAATGAACTTCCCCCATCATAATCTAGGAATTTGACAACAACATCATAACTTTTTGATATTAAAATGCAAAGAAGTTTAACAGACTGTGAATATTTTAGGCCCCTCATGTGCATATCTTGGTGGTAGCCTAATATCATTCATAACAAAAGGACTTACAAATAACAACATCCATTCAAGAGCTTTTATATCCTCTACTATATGGCCAAAAAGGACAACTACTTCTAATAGAAAGGGGCATTTTACACTAAACACATAGAGAAAGACATTACATGCACATGATGACCAAAATGCTAAGTAATACAACCTACATTATAAAGAACTACTTAAAGTGCTCAAGGAAGTAGAGTAATCTACTCAATTCTTCTCCTACTTAATTAACTTTAATGGTTTAGATGATGATTTTGCTGGAGATTCAGGCCCAATTACACACTCTTTGAACCTTGAGTAGAAGGTTTCTTCGAAAAAACCTTCCTCTTCCCCTTTAAAGGAACTGCAGGTATGACATCAGAAGTAGAAAACTTCATCTGGCTCTGTAGTGGGGAAAGTTTCAGAGAGCATAACACATGCATCATTATCTGTTGTACCCTTATCTTCAATAGTGGCATTCCTTATAAAGATAAAATCCCCTTCCTTATCATTAACTAATCCACTTGGTTTTGTAGCCTAAAAAACATTAAAATGAAACAATAATTAGTACATTACAACGTAGTCAACTGTTGTAGCAATATTATGAACATTACGTGACGTTAAACCTTAAAAGCAGCTTTATTAAACTCATCGATAAGGTCATCATGCCCAACATACGTTGCAACCGATACACTTGAATTTGGGTGCTCCTTGTTGTACTTGTTCAACTTCATCTTTAGGATCATTTTTTCCCAATCAAGCTGTTTATTTCACTTGGGAACTCATAATTGATTGCTTTCTAGTTGTAAACATAATCAGTAATGACAGAACATGTAAACCTTTTCTTTATAAGCTCAAATTAACAATGAAATAATTACAAAAATTTAATAATCAGACCTCAGGAATATCTTCTTTGAGCTCAGCTGCACTTTTCTTTATAAGCTCATATGCATGCTTGTCGAAAAGGACAATTGAGGCAATTCCAGAATCATCACCAATCAGGTAATTAAGCCTTAGCCTAAACAAAATGAAATTTCTGTCATATATACCTTTATGCACAAACAATAAGCATAACTAATCCATAGTAGACATATCTTTAATCACCATACTTGGATTGGATATTACAGGGTTTCCCCTTATAGCAATTAATGCCACAAGAAGTTGAACCATTCTTAACTTTTGGTTTAGTGCCACACCTTTTACATCCCTCATAAACCCAGCCATGAAGGGTCTCAAATTTCTTAAACTCACATAGCACAACACAATATCTCTCCTACACACAATAGTATTTCAATTAATTCCCATAGCTCCATAAGTAAACATAGGAAAATGCAGTCAGAAACACACCACTTATTGATTAGGGATGTCAGATACTTTGACTCTTGGTGTGTTCCTCAGAATGCTTTCAATGGAAGAATTAGACCTATGGGACTCAATACTTTGACTCAGTGAACTAATCATTGGTGATGGCAAGTTATGAGTACTATGGATAGGTAAATAGTAAGTCAGGAATAAATCCATTAGAAAAGCTTAAACAAAAAAAGCCTACAAAAAACCCTTCACAGGTTAGTAGGAAGTGATCACCAATTCCATGACAAATACTGAAACCAATAATAAAAAAGAAGACCCTTAACATTATTAATATGCCATACCTTGCAATAAATTGTTTAACCTCTGTAAACTTCCCATTCAAGTGAATCTTAGTGGCATGAAAAGAGATGCAAACCTCCGGTTTACCTTAAGATGATCTATACGTATTGAATTAGCAACCATAACCATTATTACAAAAAACATGAGAGCTAGTAGCAAACTAACCACTGTTATCAAAACCAATCCTTGCAAGCTGAGAAACCAACACTATAGGCTTCTGTATAGGATTGAAATCGTTCATACATAAATTCATAGCACACTCATCATACAAAACTATCTGGACAGTATTCTCCCTGCGACACATATAATCTATAACGTAAATATAATGTAATACCCTAGTGCTATACTACAGAAAAATTAGAAATCACATGATCCGTGTACCTCTCATCACTCAATATCAGCCGTATCTTACTCTTAACCTCAGATCCTGAATGATATTTTTCCAAAGGGCCAATACTTATCACAAAGCCAATGACATCTAAGAAGAAATGAATAAGTTCAAAGGGGAATAAAGTGAGATAAACAGCTCAATATAAATGGAAACTCACTAAATATGTACATTGTATGCTTGTTAACAGTTTGAATGAGTATGTCTCTAATAGGAAAGAAGCTAAAAACATAGTAGAATCGGAGCAGCCTTTTCTTTCACATAAGTGGCTTTAAAAAGGAGTTTAAACTTGTGCTTAGCATCCTTGTAATCCTTCCCATTAGGTATAACCTTCAGATTTGCAATAAAGTAAGAACGACCTTCAATAGGTCTTTCTCATACTGCTTGAACAAATACTTGTTCATGATTGAAGCTTATATCTTACTTCCCTACAAAGAAACATGGAAAAATTGAAACTGAGGTGTAATCATACACGTCAAAGCTAAGATATACATGATACTTATTTAACCTACTGACCTCTTGGTCCACCATAAGGAAACATATAGCATACAATTAAGTTAGAGAGGCCTTTTGATAGCTATTCCACCTCTTCAGCACACGTACAACAATTCTCCACATATCAGTGCTATCATCAATATCTTTGATCATTGAATACTTCCTACCCGCTATTAATGACAACAAATAAGATCAGAATATAAACATACACGAAACTACTCAGTGTTGGGAAAACTTAAAAACTAATTTGCCTTATATAGAAGAAATGAAGCTAGCATAGGCATTAAAAAATGATCAAATACATTAGTTTACTATTATTAATTTATCAGTCAGGGAGTAAGGCATTAGCCATTATGATATACTATTAAGGCTAACAGTATTAGGCATTTAAAAAATATTTTTGTTCAATAGAACTGTACCAGATAAGATAACTATTCATACATACTCAAGAATTGGTTATCTATATCACCTACTTCCTTATCCATCATACTCAAAATGTACAATTAATTGTTAGAACATATAACCCCTTCTGTATTTACAACATATCCGGGGAAATATCTTGAGCTAGCCACATTAAATGACAGACATTTAAGTTGTACTCAATTAAATTATAAACAATTACCTACTCCACCGAGATTTAAGGATTTGAATACCTTGGTAATTGAATGATCCACTAAATATGACTGCCCATCATTAAATCTATTGGTTTCTTAGTTTAGGCTGAGAAAATAGGAACAAAATGTTAGTTTAAATGAAATTAGTTAGAAACACATTCTATCCAAGTTTTCTATTAGACAATAATCAAATTCTTGATGTTGAAATGGATAAGTTAGTATTTCTGTCCCAACAGATATAACTAAGCAATAGACTCCATATCTGGGAATTAAACTCACAATGTAAACAAATACCAAACAAATCAACATTGAGAAAAATTTACAACTAA
The DNA here is from genome assembly GCA_037074505.1 of Albizia julibrissin. Taxonomy (NCBI): domain Eukaryota; kingdom Viridiplantae; phylum Streptophyta; class Magnoliopsida; order Fabales; family Fabaceae; genus Albizia; species Albizia julibrissin. The sequence goes on along the minus strand of CM073482.1, from coordinate 9,698,807 downwards.
TCTTACTTATATAAAAGAACTCAATCCAACATAGGCATTCACTTGTGACACGAACTTCAATTTATTATTAGTTTATTAGTTTGCAAGGCATTGGCGATTATGATATAGACTTAAGGCATTAGTCATTAGTCATTAATCATTAGGCATTAGGCATTTTAAAAGGATCAGAAGTAGGTTGGAACTATATCATATACTTTCACTATTTATACAGTACCAAGTATGGAGCATCTGTACCTCCTACTTCCTCAGCCATCGCAGTTAGCAGCTACACCTACTTGTTATATCATAGGGAAAAAATCTTGACGATGACACCTGAAATGACATGCATTTAAATTGTACTCAATTAGATTATAAACAACTACCTACTTCTCCGAGATTTAAAGATTTGCAATACCTTGGTAATTAGCTGATCCAACATAAATGACTGGCCTTCATTGCCTCTACTTCTTCCCTAGTTCAGTATGACAAAAAAGAAACAAATTATTAGTTTAACGAAAAAGCAGTCAATCCTTATTTTTGGTAAAATGGATAAGATAATTGATTTTGATTATTGACAAATCAACTACACTTGTAGAAAAGCTTGAAATTGTTGATGTTGAAATGGATAAGGTAATTCATTTTTTTACATGACCATATCTCAATTGCTCCTTGTTTTTTTCATTGTGATTGAATGCATATAAATACTATAATCTTCTAAACAAAGTATATAGATCCAACATAGACTAACCAATTTGCATCCATCTCTACATACTCAATACAAGTAACATGATAGTAACAAAATCAAATAATTAATAACTGATTCATTAAATGTAGATTCAGGAACCGATGGTGCATATTAAATTTAAGATTTTATTACTGGTAATTGTCATATGAATGAGTGAGCTACTCATTTAGAACCCCTTTCTTCAATTTTTCATATCACCAAACCATGATGCTAGTGTCACAATTCGAACTAAATTAGAAACCATATGAGTAAATTTAGTTCAAACCATTATACTTTTAAAATTACTAGTGTATGCAATCATTAGCATTCATCATACCAATAAGCCGTATAATACATCCCCCAAATCTTATGGACTTAGGTTTTTCCAATGTGTAAGAACCATTATACTATTTATCATACAGTAAAAGCTGATGGGTTTGCTGATAAGTTACCAAAATTATCAAGAGGTTTGTCAACTTGATATGGGAGGGAACCTTTGGATAATTAGATATGACTTTCATCTTAAGATCATTTAAAATAGGATTTCCCTAACATCTAATTTTAATTTGTCCTATCTTGACAACATCGTACTAATATGACAGGAAAATCCTTTTAGTTTAGTGATACGCAAATTAGTATAAGCATGTATGTAGCAACATATATAACTCTTCAAAATAAGGCCATACAAGAACATATATCTACTAAGAGAAAACGACCTTCCCCCATACAAATCTAGGTCATACACTTTCTTGATACACCTCTTTGACAGTAGCAAAGCCCTCAACAGAAGTATCTAATTGAATCTTGGGTTCCAAAAAAAACCCTTGTTGCAGAACCATAGTTGACCATTGTCACCTTCCGTGGGAAATTAGAGTACCACCAAATCAGTATAAAGCTTGCATAAAACAGGAAAAACATTGCTAGTGGGGTTTTTATATACCAGGAACTCTGCTTATCAACCCAAATTGCATAATGAGAATCAGGTTGGACAATGAGATATAACCTTAAAGTCCTTCCTCGCATCCTTGGCTGACTCACCATGAAGAACAACAGATAAACGATTGCCCTTGCAACAAAAAATTATAGGGATAAAAAACTTGGCCGTGCATATGCAACTATACCTTTACTTTTACACCAGAAACTTTACCGTCTATCTACAACCACAAATGCAAGCTTATATGTCATCATTCCCTTGAACCTAACTTTCCTCAGAGGACCAATGCTAGAAAGGAAACCCATTACATCTGAAAGAAAACAATGACAACAACGAATGACGTTGACAAACCCGACTGAAAGACTTGGTCAGAATCCTTCACTTGTGACCATGCAAGGATGACGACACTTTTTTTCTAAATCAGCTACATCCCAAAGCTTGAAACAGTGCTTTGACATTAGAGCTCGACATTCTACTACCTTCGAAGTCAGCATCAGTTTGATAAGGAACTTGTCGTGGATGCCTTCACCATAGCAAGTCACCACAAAACCTTGGACAAAAAACTCTCGGCCCTTTTTAAGCAGGTTAGAGAATCGGTCGATGACCTCATCATCACCTAGCCTCATTATCATACGATCCCCCTTTTCAACATGCATCAACAATAAAAGCAGTAGATGTCATTATATTGTCTGATAAAAAAAGTGTAAATATGAGTATATAAAAAAAGTACCTTCTCATCGAAGACAACATAATCAATAAAAATGATCTTTCTCAGATAACCATAAACTGACCCATACATAACGAAATCTGTCAATAGTAGCTTCATTATTGTGAGGAGCTACATCATTAAGCCCTTAGTAGTGGAAAATCGATTGCAGGAAAAAGAGGAAGGAGTGTAAGAGAAAAATGCCAACCAAATTTGCTTTGACAATGAAAAATCAGAACCAGTAAAAATGGAAAAAACAGAGTCTCTGTTCTTTCTTCAATACCCAAATGATGCCTTCGGCTTACGTCCACAGCATATCTCCAGCTCCCGGAAGAAAGACATCACTGTCGGTTTAGAGCTCAATTTTCTTTCTTTACTTCCAGGGACTGAATGAAGACTAAGGCCTTGGCTTGGGTTTCGTAAATGCTTCATCCACTCCTACTGAATGCCTGACAATAAAAAAAGTAGATAAGAAGTGACATTGTCTCGCAATTAATTTTTGCAACTAAGAACTATTGATTTTTAGTTGAACTAGAACGAATCCAACATCTAATAAAATGGCTTGGCATAATAGCCGTTACTGTTGTTGTAAACAGTAACACGTGAGATAAACGTGCAGATATTAAAAGCAACGGCTTATTCCCTTATTAGTCTTACGGATATATTGATTAGTAATCACTCCACCCTATCAATTGACCAAGTCATTTTAACTAAGTCATCAGCACTAATAAAAATTAATAATCAACTTATTAAATTTATCTTAAATTAAAAAGAAATTCTAATACTACTCATATTAAATGAGATTTTAAAGAAAAAAAATATAAAATAGTTATATTTAAATATTAATTACATCAAAAAAATGATAAATAAGCAACATTACTTGATCAAAGTGATTTATATGGATTTATTCTTCTAAAAGCAAGTTATACTGGGGAGCGAGGGAGGAGTCTGCTTCTCTTTATTCCCTTCCCCTCCTTTTCCTCTCCATTACCCAAAACATTGTCGTTTTGAGTAAAAAAAAAGGGAGGGGTTGGGTCCTTTTTTAATATATATAGCACCTGAAGTATTTTTTTTAGTGACATCCAGTATTTTAAAATAATGTTTTCTGCATTCAACATGGTAAAATATTTTTCTAATTACAACGAACAGTCTAAAATTAAGATATAGAGTGTTGATAAAAAAATATTTCAAGGGATTAGATGTAAAAAAAATTTAGGATACTGGGTATTATTAAAAAAATTATTTAAGGTGCTGAATGAGTTAAAAATTAATTTATGATATTGGATGTTACTAAAAAAAATACTTTAAAGTGCAGTTTGCTAAACAATCGTTACTACTGAAAAATTATTTAAGGTGCTGAGTGAGTTAAAAATTAATTTATGGTATTGTGTATTACTGAAAAAAAATACTTTAGAGTGTCATTTGCTATACAATAGTTACTATTAAAAAAATATTTGAAGGTGATCAGTATATTAAAAATTATTTTAAGATATTTGGTATTAGTAAAAAAATATTTCAGATGCTCTATATATATTTTTGGGTGTGTTTGAAAACACATTAGGTAAGTAAAAAAGCCCATTTGCCTTAAAAGAGCTGAAAGCTCATTTGGGATGTTCATGCCTCGTTTGGCAACGCGTGAAATGTCAATGGGCTTTGGAAAAAAAGAGAGCTTTTATTAGAAGCTCCTTTTTGTAGCTTCTCCAGTGGTAGTGATGAGCTTTTCCAAGAGACCATTAGCAGCATTTATTAACTTCAACTTTAATAGCATTCATTAAGGAGCATGCGAAAATCTAACCATGAAACATGGACTATTTTGCTTGATCTTTTCTTGAAGTGGCTACGGAGGTGAATTAGCTACTGAGAATTATTTCAGTTGACGTAACATCTACATTAACTATTCGTATATTATCTTCAACACATATGAATCATGTTCGTGACATGATCAGAGATGAACTTGTTAGGAGTAGATGATCTAATTATGATCCACTTTATATATGACATTCTGATTGAAATATATATTTATAATTTTTTTAATTAAGCGCTTTAGTGTATTTTTCTTCTTTTTTAATATTTATTGAACTTTTTGTATTTTTAAAAATTTTATTTACATATTTTAACATCAATTATAATAATATACACACAAAGAATATGTACGTAGTATTCAACAAAATTCATGTCTTTTTCAGTCATTTCTCATCTAAACGAGCTTTTCAAACGCTAATTCAAATAGATTCAAGGTTTAAAAAAAAGTCACTTTTCCCACCGCCAATCCAAACACAAATCACATTTACAATCTAATTTTGTTTTAATCTGACTTCTATAAAAATCATATTAAAAAAAAAATACTTCTCCACCCTATTTTTAAATATACACTTTATTTTTGAAAAAGTATCCAACCCCTCCCTTTTTTCATCTAAAACGGCGGTGTTTTAGGTAATGGAGAGAAAAAGGAGGGGAAGGGGATGGAGAGAAGCTGGACTCGCGAGGGAATCCCACTCTCCCCCCCCAAATCCATTAATCATCTTCTTCGACTGAAACCCAGGAAAACCTGATTGAAGATGTCACTGCCTGCACAAAACCCTTGTGAGTATATGTCAAATACTGATACTGAAACGGTTTCCGTGTCTTTTTTGTTTTATCCTTCTCTCTCCTCCTATAATGCTCAGCTAAAAATCGTGCTGAGAGGCACAAGTCAACTCTCATAGATAGAACTGATAGCGACGACCCAGAAATTTGAATCAGGTTGTTCTTGGGGTCGACTTTGGTACTCCCAATCCTTACTTGTTGCTACCAAGTTAGATGCATATTTTGTTCCTCTGCATCGTAAATGATTCAAATCCAAATCAACAAGTATCTCCAAAACTCATCTAGTTTCTAACTTTCGTGTTGCTTTTCTAGCTATTCTGAATACAGATAGCTGCCAATTGCCAATTTTTACTTAGAGTTCTTGTCAAGCTTATAATACCATGATTATGCTTCTGTTTACGCGTAAATGATAGCACATGGTAGTGTGATGTATTCCCTTAATGCTTCAAAGATTCTTCGTTAAATACTGTTATTCCTTTAGATTTTAGTGCATCCTTTAATTTTTCTTCCTCCGACCTTGAAGAATAAGGGGCCGTCGATGTTTCAACAAATATCATGGAAATTGATATCGATCTGTCCATTACTTTTTCAGCTGCTCACCAGAAGAAGGTCGTTATAGCTAACAAACATGGTGAAAAGCTATTGGGCATATTGCACGAATCTGGAACTACGGACATTGTAATCTTGTGTCACGGATTTCGATCATCAAAAGTTAGTTTGCCTGATATATGAAGCCTTTTCTATAATTCCTATGTAAACACATGTAACATCTGATACCATAATCATAAATGCCGTGAATCAATCTCATTTCTTATATTTTTCCCATATCCAGGAAACTGATCTCATAGCAAACCTTGCTGCTGCGTTGGAAAATGCAGGAATAAGTTCTTTCCGCTTTGACTTTGCTGGAAACGGGTAAGTTTATGGTATTACTGAGATTCATAGACTTTGAATATATTAGTATCTCACCTTTAAAGTATGCTAGTAAATAGCAGCTTTACTTTCTGCTGTAACATTGTATGAAGTTAAATTAAAAATTATACTGTCAATGATAATCTGAAAAGGAGAAAAAGGATTTCTCTCTGTTATTCAAGCTTTCCTTCTACAAAGATCTTTTTATTTATTTATTTTTTTCTGGAAATTATTTATAAAATGCATGAATTTAGAAGCTGAGAGTGAGGGTTTTGGAGGAGTTGCTGGAGTATAATTGTAACTGTAAAGATAGAAATTATGAGTAGAGAAAAGCAGATTCCTTGAATATATATGGAAGTTCTGATTAAAAATTTACTAAAGGAAAAACCCAGTAGTTTTAAAATGTTAAATTTAAGTTCCAATTGGAAAAAAATAATGTGTGAAGTTTGATAAACATAGTGATTGCTTACTCTCATAATGAAGAGTAAGAAAAACTTAGGGGCACCTCTGGTTGTAATTATTTTTAAGGATCAAAAACCACTAAAACCTCACTGATGCTGCTAATACAATGAAGGTTGTGGCAATAATAATATGGTCCAAAGTTTTCAATGGATCAATAACCAGAAATCTCCTTATGTATAGTGTAGCCAACAAAAATATACAGGGAAATGCATGCTCCTGACTCAGAATTGAGATCCACAACACCACAAGCTAGTTATAAATGTGAAATGCTATATAATCATTGGCCCACAACATCAAAATTATATGTTAATACTTGTTCATATTTTCTCTTGGTCCTTTTGTTACTTGCGTCTATGGGACTGTGTATTGGCTTTAGTTCCTCCACTTGTGCTGATTTCTTTGCTAAAAAATTTCTGACATTTGATCTCAATAATCATTTTTGCTTCTTTTTTATTATTGTTATTATTATTTCTTTTGCACCTACGGTATATTCCTTCTAGGGAAAGTGAAGGTTCATTTGAGTATGGAAACTATTGGAGGGAAGTTGAAGATTTACATGCTGTAGCTCAACACTTTTTTGGAGAAAAGCGAGCTATCAGGACAATTGTTGGGCATAGTAAAGGTGTGTTGGATTTGTTGTCATAATTTCTTGACTAACTTTACCTGCAAGAAAAAGTGGAAAAGGCTCGGCTACTGTGCAAGTGATGGTATGATTGGAATTGGAATTTTCTTTTGAAAGTGATTTCTGATCAACATTATTTGCGTATGAAGTAGAAATTATTAGTAATATAATAAGATCAGATGAGAATGGTGTAATTTTTGACATAAAATTGGCATTAGTTTTCATCTAATAATAATAATTGTAAACTGGTTAAATCTTCTAGTATCATTAAGTTGATTAACCAAACTTTTTCTTGAATTACTGAGATACTTGGTAAAAATGCTGAAGTACAAATGTCACTTAACTTTGTTACTCTGTGAACTGTCAATTGTAAAATTCGTATAATTGGAATTTCATTGCTGTCTATGCTGTTAAAGTCTAGCCTTCAGCTACATCCACAGCAAGGAATAATTTAGCTAAGGTGTTTTATTTATGTCTTGTTGATTTAGACACAGGGTTGTCATTTATCATAGAGGATAAAAAATGAAATGATTGGTGTTGATCTTCCCTGTATTATGCCATTGAGAACTATTATTTTACAGGCATTGGTATGACATGAATCTCTTATATTTCTTAATCTAGGCCTTTTATGGGAATATGTAAGGTTTGTGGTGAGTGATGCACCATGTGCGTGGTTATCTGCCACTGGTTTCATTTATTTGAATTTGCTGTTTGGCAAAGAGAAACTCTTACTAATTGTTACTGCACCTTGACACAGGAGGTGGTGTGGTGCTTCTGTATGCTTCAAAATATCATGACATCAAAACAGTTGTGAACATCTCTGGTCGCTATGATCTGAAGACAGGTGTTGAAAAACGCCTAGGAAAAGATTATATGGAAAGAATCAAGAAGGATGGATTCATTGACATGTACAAGTCCGGTAATCTCATCCAGTTTTGAATGAAATGATAATAGCCTATCAGTTCATTTCTCTTCCCTCCTACAAAAACATGGTCGATTTCATTATTCCTTAACTTTTAGAGAACATCTACTTCTGCAGGAGATTTTCTCTATCGCGTGACTGAGGAAAGTTTGATGGATCGGCTAAATACGAATATACATGAAGCATGTCTCCAGATTGACAATGGATGCAGGTGAGCGGATAAGGAAATTCTGATGGCTTCATTTTCCTTTTACCATGAGTTTGCCAAGATTTTCCAAATTACAGTGTCATATCACTTGATATATATATATATTACAGGGTGCTTACAGTTCATGGTTCTGCTGATGAAATTGTGGGTGTTGAAAGTGGATATGAATTTGCCAAGATTATACCCAACCACAAGTTACATATCGTAGAAGGAGCTGATCATTCATTCTCAAAGCATCAAGATGAGCTAGCCTCTGTCGCTGTGAACTTCATCAAGGAAGCCTTTCACCAAGACAAGGCTCCTACCCCTACTAGCGCATGATCATTTTTCTTCATTTTAGTTACCATCTCTCTCTTTTTAATGATGGTATATTTTGGAGTCTTGCTTCAGTGTGGAGAATAACATTAAATAAGGGCCAATGAATCCATATTTTATGTTCCAACATGTTGTTTGAGTCTAAATCCCAAGTCACACCTTAATAAAGATGCGAGCTTTTTAAAGGTATTTCAAGAGTATAAATGTTATGGATCCGACCATTTCAAAATTAATTTTTACACTCTTCTGCAAAGTTCTCAAGAGTGACTATAAAACAAAATCCAAAGGGGTAACCTCTGTTATGATCTATTATATTTTTATCAGGCAAATAATTAGTATACCAATTCGGCTAGCCTAGCCCATCGGAACCTGGGTGAGAAGCCCCCTTTTGTGGAGTTATAATATGTTAGGCTCAGCCCACTGTTTGTCTATGTATAATTGCACATAATATTTATTGGAGTTCATTGGAGTTAATTATTCATCCGTCAATTGGAAACCTTGAAGGAACCTAAATTAGAGGATGGCCCAAGCTGCACAAGACCTAGGTAAGTACTTCTTCAGGTTCACAATATAGGGTATTTTAACAATATCACAGGAAATAAGAAATGTTAGTTAAATTATTTAATATGTCTTAAAATGTAACTTTTTTCTACTTTTACATTTTTTGAGAAATGTGTTTAATTGCATTTGGAGTGTTATTTTAGAAAGATGGGGGATATAATGAGTGGGGCAAAGTTGAAAAGTAGGTATTAATTATAAGGGCAAATCAGGGAAAAGAGCATTAATTAAACATAATGTGACTTATATTCTGGATTATGCTTTTCTTGTATAAGTTCCCTATATTATGGAACAGAGGGAGTATATGTTTTGTTTTGCCCTTGTTATGCTGAATATGACATGATTTGGTACACAAACACACAAATTATGGTCTCGCTTCCGGATTATCTGAATCAAACAGTAGCTTTGTTCCTTCATGTGTCGAGGTTGAACTAGATGTGTTCACATTATCTATTTAGGCCATGATCAGTAATTGGAGTTCATTGGAGTTAATTATTTGAGTTTTCTTAGGGTATAGAACTTCAACAAATAAACAATTGCATGGAACTCAGTGAATAACCAATTTGACATCACAAAGACATTAATAGTCAGCATTAACAGAGAAAGATCGAATAAAAGATATCGGGCTTACAGAGGAACAAGAAGGAACCTTGAAGGGCCAAAAGCGTGCTAGAGAGAGACAAGCAAGCAACCAAAAGCAGAGAGAGAAGTAAACTTTTCATTCACAAAAAAAAAAAAGAGAAGTAAACTTTTCACCTTTCTCAATGTACACGTCATGGTCACATTCACCAGCTTACCCTACCTTTCAGAAAAAATGGTCAAACGTTTCATTCTCACAGTCAACGTCCACCAACTTAATAGAAATGGCATTATTGAGCTATTTTTTTTAATATTAATGGTACTATTGCATCTAAAAAATGTTTACAGTGCCTATAGCTCTTTCAGAAAATGTTTATAGGTACAATTACACTTTTACCCTTTTCCTTAGTTGGCATTGCTAGGATGAGTCATAAGAGATTCACACTTTTTTTTAAAAGGGCGAAGATGCAAAAATACTCATTATTTTTCCAAAAGAGCATTTGGCACTATAAATAATTTTTTAGTGCAAAAATGCCCATCAAGATTCTAAAAGAGCCCAAAAATACCATGACCATTTATTTGACCAACGTTAACTGTGTAGAGAGAAAACTTTGATTGAAAATGCTTATGTGTCATAATAATATCCTGACCGGACAAAAAAAATATAACAATTACAAAAATTCTTTCTCCTCATGATTGTAGCTCTTCCCACCACCAGAGCATCACTATCATTATCACCGGGTTTTATTGTGTCTTCGTCTTTCCACCGAAAACATGAACCGAACCAAGAAAACCTAGAAAATCATACCCAAAAAGCCCTTTCCCATTTAAGAGGTGAATTAAATATATCTAGCTGTGTAGAGATGATTCGCGGAACTAGGTTCTCTGAAAAAAAAACCCCCTTTCCTGTCTAGGTTGTGAACTGTCAACACACTAAAGAATTTCGAATCATTAACAGCCGATCACAAGCCCAATTTACTAAGCCTAAAGCCCAAGACTTGTTAGCATATGTGTATAGATAAGCCTACAGGAATGTTCTAGAGCAAAACACTCAAGTCTATATATACATTGTATAAACATTGTTCATATATCAATGAAAATGAATATACAAAAACAATCACATTAGCCTTTTGTTTCTTTTATTTTGATATTGCTCTGAATCTCAGAATGGTGTCAAAGCCTCTATAAGTTAGAAATGACAGAACCACCCCAAAGCTCTTCATCCACTCCCTCTTCTACCACCACACATAACTCATCGTCCACACTCACCAACCCAGCACCCTCCCTTCTATCTAATCCCTCTCATTTCATCACTGTGAAACTCACCCCAGACAACTACCTTATATAGAAAACCCAAATGCTTCCCTACCTCTATGGCTAACGATATTTCTCTTATATTGGTGGCTTCAAACCTCCTCTTCCTGACCAACTACATGATGGAACACCAAACCTTGAATTTCACATATGATTTGAGCAAGATCAGGCTATTCTCTCTATTCTTATCTCCCCTCTCTCAGAAAAATTAATCGGCCAGGTCACAAGGCACAAAACATCAAGTGCTATGTGGTATGCACTCGAAATTCGCTTTACTCAGCAATCCCAAGCCAAGTTGCTTCAACTCCATCAAGAACTCACTCACCTCAAAAAGGGAGGCAAGATTATCTCTGAATACTTTCAACGAGCCACTCTCATTGTTGGTTCCCTTGCTGCAACAGGAAATCCCGTCTCAGATATGGATTTCAACATCTACTTTCTTGGAGGACTTGGCTCAGACTTTGATCCTATTGTAACCTCTCTCACCACTGGAAAAGAAATCCTAACCGCTGAAGAAATTATGAGTCACCTCCTTACCTATGAAACTCAACAATCTCAAAACCAAGGCACCCAAATCACTGCAAATACTGCTATCTCATCCAATGAACTTCTTCCTATACCCACTCACGGACGTGGTGAACGTCCCTTCCAGTATGCTTGCGGGTTTAACTCTAACAAAGCAAGAGGCAGATGATGGTTTTCTTCTTAGCACTGAGGCAGCTATAGTCGTGGATATAGAGGTGGTCATACCTCCTATGGCTCCTATAGTAATGGCGGCCACAACTTCACCCAACTTACCTCTAAAAAATGCCAACTATTCAAACTCCCTGGTCATGAAGATGAGTTTTATCCCCGTCGCTATGACCAACACTTTCAATCTCCTTCCACTATCTCTGTCTATTATTCCTCTTATTCTCCGACGGTGGAAGATGATCTCTGGTATCTTGACACCGGTGCAACCAATCACATGAATGCTAACTTCACCAACCTCAACATCCAGTACAATCCTTACAGTGGCACTGATGCAATCTCTATTGGTGATGGTGCCTCCCTTCCCATCCAACACTCAGGCTCTGGCCAACTTTCATCACAAAATGGCAAATATCTTCTTAATCACCTTCTTCATGTTCCCAACATTACTAAAAATCTTCTCTCTGTTTCACAGTTCTGTACTGACAATAATGTATATATTGAATTTCACGCCAACTGTTTTTTTGTGAAGGATGAAAAAACAAATTGAGTGCTTCTCCAAGGATCCAGTTATCATAAACTCTATCTACTTCATGGTCTTCGTTCCTCCACTCCACTCCTTGCTGGCTATTTTGGTGCTTGTACTTCTTTGTCTCAGTGGCATAATCGCTTAGGTCATCTTGTACTATGTAGCGTCCAAAAAGTCATTTCCACCAACTTCGTACTAGTATCAACACAACCTGCTTCTACTCAATGTTCAGTATGTCTTACTACCAAAAGTCATCACTTACCGTTACTTGCTTCTCCTCATTGCTCACCCACACCCATTCATTTAGTCTTTTATGATGTCTGGGGTCCATCTCTCATTGTCTCTGTTGATGGATTCCGCTATTATGTTAGTTTTGTAGATTATTATTCCAAGTTTATTTGGTTTTTTCCTATTAAGACCAAATATGAGGTTCTCTCTATTTTTGTAACTTTTCACTCTTTAGTAGAAAATCTCTTAAATACCAAAATTTGCAATTTCCAATCTAACTGTGGAGGAGAATTTTGTCCTCTATCCAAACGTTTGTCCTCTCTTGGCATTCATTATCGCATCACCTGTCCCTACACCCATACACATAATGGTACTATTGAGCGATAGCACCGCACTATTATTGAGACTAGCCTTACACCATGCCTCTGTACCTCAACAATACTGGTCATATGCCTTTTCTACTGCAGTGTACCTTCAGAATCATGTCCCCACGCGCACCCTAGTAAATGCCAGCCCATTTGAGCTCTTATTTCAAACTAAGCCCAACTATGGCTTTCTCAAAGTCTTCAGCTCTACTTGTTGGCCTCACTTACTCCCCTATGCCAAACACAAATTGGAACCAAGATCTAGCCTCTTTGTCTTCCTCAGTTATAGCCTAAATTACTATGGCTATCTCTGTCTCAATCTTTAAACATGCCGCCTCTATACCTCTCGATATGTTCGATTTGATGAAACCCAATTTCCCTTCCAATTTGACCGAGGCCCACTTGACCCAAGTCAACCATCCCCTAATCTCACTATACTCTTATTCACCTTCTCTACTCCAAGCCCATCTACCAGCCTAAGCCCAATTCCCTTTCCCTTAACCCGACAACCCTCACCCAACACATCACCTTCTTCTTTTTTGTCCTCCTCTCCTCACCATTCATCAAAGCCTTCGCCTGCAACCTTTTCCTAGTCCCTCCCTCTTTCGCCATATCAACCACCCCCTCCTCATCCGATGGTCACTCGTTCTCGAGCACACATCTCTAAACCCAAGACACGCACTGATGGGACTATTACTTGGCCCCCACCTCGTGCCTTTCTGGCCTCCTCCTCCTCCTTGATTTTTGCCCCAACTACAGTCATCGATGCTCTCAAATCCTCTACCTGGCGTTGTGCCATGGCTAAAGAATTTCAGGCCCTCCTTGATACTCACACCTGGACTTTAGTTCCCCCTCACCTATCTCAGAATCTTGTTGGCTACAAGTGGCTCTTCCATGTAAAATATGCACCCTTCAGTGATGTTGATTGTCTCAAAGCTTGCCTTGTCACAAAAGGCTTCCATAAGCAACACGACCTTTACTACTCTCAGACCTTCTCTCCGGTTGTTAAACCAGTCACTATACATCTCTTACTCTCTATTGTTGTTTCTAAAAATTGGCCTATTCTGAAAATCAATGTTCAAAATTCATTTTTACACGGCTCCCTTGATGAAGATGTGTTTATGTTCAACCCCCTGGCTTTATTCATCCTGACTATCCCCACTATGTCTGCAAGCTAAATCGCTCTCTATATGGACTCAAGAAGGCTCCTCACATACTCAAATTTATGTTCTTATTTATGTTGATGACATAATCATCACAGGGTCCTCTCCTTCGGCCATCCAAGGCCTTATTTCCACATTGAGTGCCTCTTTTCCTATCAAAGATTTGGGATCTTTACACTATTTTTTGGGTGTTGAGGCTCATCGCACTACTGATGGCTTACTCCTCTCTCAATGTTGGTACATACTAGATTTGCTCCACCGCACCAACATGCTTCATGCTCACTCTATGGCCTCTCTTATGGCTTCCAATGCCAAAATCACTAATCTTGGCCCCTTGTTCTTTGACCCTTCTTTATATCGCAATGTTGTTAGTAGCCTCCAATATCTCTCATTCACCCGACCAGACATCTCCTTCGCCGTCAACAGGGTGTGTCAATTCATATATGATCCAAAAAAGCATTACTAGTATGCTGTTAAATGCATCCTACGGTATCTCTTGGCACCTATCACTATGGTCTTCAGATCAAAGGATCCACATCCACCAATCTCTTTTTAGCTACTACTTATTTCAGACTCCCTCTTCCCTTTAAGCCTTCTCTAATATTGATTGGGGTGGCTGCCCTATTGACTGCTACTCTACTGGTGGTTTTGTGTTCTTTTTTGGCCCAAATGTCATATCCTGGAGCTCCAAGAAACAACCATTGTCTCCTATTCCAGGACCGAAGCCGAATATAAGTCCTTGGCCAATGCTACTAGTGACCTTATCTAGATCCAAAATCTCCTCATTAAACTTTATATCTCTTTACCGCAAGCACCAATGCTCTATTGTGACAATTTAGGTGCCACCTATTTGGCTGCAAATCCAATCTTCCACTCTCACGCTAAAAAAATCTCCCTTGACTTTCATTTTGTGAGTGAATGTGTCGCCTCAAAGCAACTTCACATTGCCATTATCTCGTCTCATAACCAACTTGCGGACATCTTTACTAAGCCCCTTTCACCTGCTTAATTTCTATGGCTTCGAACGAGCCTCAATGTCCTTCCAGGACCTTTCGTCTCGCAGGGGGATGTCAACACATTAAAGAATTTTGAATCATCAATGGCCCATCACAAGCCTAATTCACTAAGCCTAAAGCCTAAGACTTGTTAGTAGATGTGTATAGCTAAACCTACATGAATGTTCTAGAGCAAAACACTCAAGTCTATATATACGTTGTATAAACACGGTTCATATATCAATGAAAATGAATATACATAAACAATTACATTAGCCTTTTGTTTCTTTTATTTTGATATTGCTCTGAATCTCCGAATGAACATACCCAAAAGACCAAAACCATTGAAAAACAATAAAGCCAGATAAAAGCTTAAGAGGCAAAGAAGGAAACAAAATAGAAAAAGATGCAAACTTTAAGGCCAAATTACAAAAAAAAAACCTCCATTCCTGCAAGTATGCTGAGTTTAAAATGAAGCAAAGCAACCATAATGGAACTTTTCATAGGGTAGAGATTGGGACGACAAAGGCAGCAATAATGGCTGAAGAAGCCCCAAACCCAAACATGACTTGTGGGAATAAGCATAAACATGAACCATGGAGATGAAGGGGTAGACATAAATGACAATGGCATGGAAATGGTATGACGACCTTTAAGAGGTGGATGATAATTAATGAGAAATAACAATCACTGAAGGCGTGGAGTTGCAGAAGAGGGTTGTGGGGAAGTTAGAAGAGGTGAACTCATTTTTAATTGCTTGATGACGTGACGTCTTGTATAGTTGGGGTAGAGTGAGTTGGCATATAATGGTGGACACTGGACACTATTAGGTGGGACCCACACAAAAATAACAGTGTTTGAGATTTTTAATGAAGATGACGATTTTGCTTTGTTTGGAAAAGTTTATGGGTCTGTTTGGTACGAGGAGAGGGGATGGAAATATGAGATTTTACCCCCTCCCCTTATTTGGATAGCTAAAATCTTTAGGAGGGGTCATCTCCCCTCCTAACCCTCACCTTTAAATGTGGGGGAATTTGGAGAAAAATATTAATGTTTGGACTTATGTTGACTAATATGTCTATACTATTTTAAAATATTTTCACAATAATTTTCTCATTATTTAATTACAAAATTATAATTTTATATAGTAAATTCCATTTATAATTTTATTTATTTAATTTTTATAATTATAAAATTATAATTTTATGTATTAAATTCCTTTTACAATTATATTTTATTAAATATGTTAGAAATTTATAAAATATAAATTAAATGAAATAAGGGCAAAGTTGTCCATATAAAAATATTTCCCCTCCCATCCCCTCCTATACAAAAAATGATAATATTAAAATGAGAAAATTACTGTACAGTCCCAAGGAAGTAAAAAACAAAAAATCAGTCCCACAGAATGACATAATCATTGTCAAGTCCCAAGGGACTGATTTTTAATAAATTGTAATTGTATAATGACCTAAATAGCCCTTATAACATAGATAGAGAGAGAAGGATGGGCAGATAGTGCTAGTTTTTCTTTGATGCACCAAATTGATAGCTTGCAAAAGTTTTAGGGGGATCCTCCTATTCAGAGCTCCAATCGAGCCCCATGGACAACATGGCTGCCTACTACGCACAATCCCAATCTTCAACTCATCATACTTTTCCATATTATCAACAACCTCATCCGTTGTCGCTAGCGGTGGTGCCACCACCTCCTGGTGTGGCTCCTCCCGGCCCCACCACCTCCTGGTGTGGCTCCTCTCGGCCCTCACTATCTTCCTTCGCAATATGGGTCCTACCAGCAACTAATGTTTGCTTCTTACGCCCTCCTAATCCTCTTCAGTATTCCACCGACGAGGTTTGGACACTCTTCGTCGTAGAGGTCATCTTTTGAGTAGAACGACATTGTGTAATCATCTTCACCTTGGACAGTTGCATCCCACATTTACACAGAGGAGAACGGAAAGTACCATTTGACAGCAAGTCAACAATTGCTTTCTCAAGTCTCTGAGATCCTGGACCTGGTCTCAATATATCAGCATCTCCCCAAACTGAACACGTCGAATTCCCAAGCTCACTTAAGCACCATCCGTTAGGCACAACTGATTCAGGACTTCGACCCAAAATTTTCTCATCAATAAGATCAAGCACTGAATCATCTGGCTGAAATTTTCAGGCAAAGGCAGCTCCACTGTTAACCATGCCATTAAAATCACTAGTATTTAGCACCCGGGGTTCGTCTATGAAAGGTTTGTCAAAAATATTATATAGTAAGTTGTGATTTACAATAGTCTTGTTGAATCTG
This sequence comes from Albizia julibrissin, assembly GCA_037074505.1. Taxonomy (NCBI): domain Eukaryota; kingdom Viridiplantae; phylum Streptophyta; class Magnoliopsida; order Fabales; family Fabaceae; genus Albizia; species Albizia julibrissin. The sequence continues at coordinate 9,681,714 of CM073482.1, read as the reverse complement.
CGAGAATTATAGAGAACTGTGGGGAAATAGCTAGAAAGTGATTTAGGGGAGTTTGCAAAATATATCAGTAGAGTCCTAGGGAGGTTGTCTTCTCCCATGACACAAAATTCCACAAACTTGTGACTCAAGATAAAAAATTGTGCTCCTGCAGAAGAGAAGATTCATATTATCTCAAATTCTAAGCAAATGTACGAGGCTCACTTTAGTTTGTAAAGAAAGCATTTCTATACAGAATTTCTTATTGAAAAGTTGCACTGATAGTTTGCGGGATTTTTCTATACAGCATGTTTGTAAGTAGATGTAAATTCATTTGTAACTTCAGCTCTATGTAAATTGATGTAAATTCATGTTTGGTATTGGGGTTGTCAATATAGGCTGTAGGGGTTGTCAATATAGGCTGTAGGGGTTGTCAATATAGGCTGTTGGGATTGTCAATGGAGGCTGTTGGGGTTGTCAATATAGGCTGTTGGGGTTGTCAATATAGGCTGTTGGGGTTGTCAATGGAGGCTGTAGGGGTTATCAATGGAGGCTGTTAGGGTTATCAATGGAGGCTGTTGGGGTTGTCAATATAGGCTGTTGGGGTTGTCAATATAGGCTGTTGGGGTTGTCAATGGAGGCTGTTAGGGTTGTCAATGGAGGCTGTTGGGGTTGTCAATGGAGGCTGTAGGGGTTATCAATGGAGGCTGTTAGGGTTATCAATGGAGGCTGTTGGGGTTGTCAATGGAGGCTGTTGGGGTTGTCAATATAGGCTGTTGGGGTTGTCAATATAGGCTGTTGGGGTTGTCAATGGAGGCTGTTAGGGTTGTCAATGGAGGCTGTTGGGGTTGTCAATGAAGGCTGTAGGGGTTGTCAATGGAGGCTGTTCGGGTTGTCAATGGAGGCTGTTAGGGTTGTCAATGGAGGCTGTAGGGGTTGTCAATGGAGGCTGTTGGGGTTGTCAATGGAGGCTGTAGGGGTTGTTAACGCAACATGAAGGACTTGTCAATGGAGGTTGTTGGGGTTGTCAATGGAGGCTGTTGGGGTTGTTAATGGAGGCTGTAGGGGTTGTCAATGGAGGCTGTTAGGGTTGTCAATATAGGCTGTAGGGGTTGTCAATGGAGGTTGTAGGGGTTGTCAATGGAGGCTGTTGGGGTTGTCAATATAGGCTGTAGGGGTTGTCAATGGAGGCTGTTAGGGTTGTCAATGGAGGCTGTTAGGGTTGTCAATGGAGGTTGTAGGGGTTGTCAATGGAGGCTGTTGGAATTGTCAATATAGGCTGTAGGGGTTGTTAACGCAACATGAAGGACTTGTCAATGGAGGTTGTCGAGGTTGTCAATATAGGCTGTAGGGGTTGTCAATGAAGGCTGTAAGGGTTGTTAAGGCAACATGAAGGACTTGTCAATGGAGGCTGTCAGTGTTGTCAATGGACAGTATAGAGGTTGTTAACACAACATGACAGACTTGTCAATGCACGCTGTAGGTGTTGTCAATGGATGCTGTGGGGGTTGTTGACGCAACATTAATGAGTTGTTAGTGGATGAACTTAGTGACTTTTGGATTGTCAGTGTGGGCTAGTTATTTAATAAATGTATATATCCACATGTACAAAACATAAAATGTAAGAGTCAGTATGATTCCATATCCTGGAAATAAACATCAGAATAAATGTATATCCACATGTACCAAACATAAAATGGTACAGTCAGTTTGATTCCATATCCTGGAAATAAACATCAGAATAAATAGTTCTCTTGGTCTCAATTTCAGTAATGAATTTCTACAAGTTATCCAAAACATGTTACAAAATGATGTGATGGGGTTATGCAATTACAATCAAACTGTACAACATTGATCTTTATGTAAACAAGTTTATTAAAGGCCTTAAGCGAATACAATGTTCCATAGACTATCACACTCAGTTAACAATCACTGGTATATACAATTTAAATCAGCATGTCAGTGCGTTCTCCTCCTCTTTTGGATGTCTTCAATTTAAATCAGCATACCCTGATTTGTTCCCTCTATCAGGTTTTTGTTTCTGCAGATTTTTCTCCTGCAAAACAAATTTACACCACTTTAGTTGTGTAGTATATAACTTATACTTCAATAAAGTGAACCTCCAACTAAGTTTCACAATCGCAGCGTACAAAAGACATATTAAAGCACCTCATCAAATCACAAGTAATACCTTACTCATCCAGAATAAAATGCACAATATGCAACTAATGTGTAACATTACGATGCAGAGCATCGATGAAGTGCCACCACCAAGAAACAAAACCCAAAAGAACCTGATGAAAAACACACGAACAAATCGAATCATGAGCCACGTTGTCGACAATGCATGCGTCCGACAAAATGGCGATTGGCAATGCTAAGGGTAGTAGTGGCGAGTTTCTGATGTGCAATAGCTTTCCTCCTTCTGCGGATGAAGAATGGCGACAGTTCGGGTAATCGTGACTTATAGGAAATGGCCGACAGAGATTTGGTCAATCAAGAAATGGCGATTGGCGACGCTAGGGCTAGTGGAGGCAAGTTTCTGATATGCAACTCGTTGTGCTAATAAAGAATGCCGTCGTAAGGGGAAAACTCAAATGATGAAGAATGTTGCGCAGTAAGTGGAAAACTCAAATTCATTAAGGGCATTTGGGTAATTGTACAATTGCAATTTATTAAAAATCAGTCCCTTGGGACCTGACAGTGATTATGTGATTTTTTGGGACTGAATCTTCGTTTTTTTGTTTCCTTGGGACTGCACATTAATTTTCCCTATTAAAATCCCTCCCCTCCCCTCTCTTAATATCAATCCAAACAAAGTAAAAGAAAATCTCTCTCAAACATTTCCTTCCCCTCCCCTCAATTAAAATATCTCCGCTCCCCTCTCCTCCTCTTCATTCAGTTAAACACAACTTATGGGTATTTTTACACCCAAAAATTATTTATAGTGCCAACTCCTAGATGCTCTTTTAGGAATAGATCATGAACATTTTTATACCTTCAACTTTTTTAAAAAATTAGAAAATCGTGACTAAGAGGACTAAGATGAAAAATAAATAAAATTATAAGGATTGAATAATTATTTTTTAAAAAAAATCAAAAATTTCTTAAACACAAACAGCTTTCGCCTCTTCAAACAAATGATTTTTCGGAGAATGTTTCCCACCCTAACTAATAATTTATTGATAAATAATTAATATATTTTTAGAAAATAAAAAACGGCGTTCCCTTACAGGGCATCAATGGTTGGAAATTGACGGACAGGAGACTTTCGAACCAAAAGTTGTGAATGGTGAGCAACAAATAAAAAACCGGACCGGGCAATGAACTGGTCACAACACAGGTTCAAGGGTCAATGGTTCAACCGGGGTCGGACCGGTAGTCGAACCGGTCATATTAAAATATTACAATTTATTAGTAGCAATATATATATTAATATATTTTTAAATTTCTATAGATAAAAATAAAGATCTTTAGATAAAAAATGCTTAAAATCTAAGTTAGTGTGTCTATATTTATGCAATGATATCTCCTTTCCTATAATTAATTAATTATTATATCTCTCAAAATCTTCTTTTTTTAGATTTATTCTTTTTTTACCTACTTTTCTCTTCATCTTAATCTTCAAACTTTTATTTTTCCCTCAACAATAGTGCGAAATAATAGTTAGAGGAATAAAAAAATGTATTTCTAAAAAAAAAAATAAATCAGGTGGATCAGTTGAACCACCGATTTTAAACGATTCACCAATTTAATTCATTAACCGAATTAGATCACCAACTGATCACCGTTGAACCGACCGACTGGATCCCTTTTTTTTTACCTTGACGGTGAGTTAACTGTCACTTGTAAATTGCAAATTTGCAATCTTTGAAAAAAAAAATTGCAAATTTGCAATGCTTTGAATGGACATCATCCTGAAAAATTTATGCTGCGTGCTGCTAGATTCATCAGTTTTAAGAAAGCCTTCTGCATCCAAATTTCTTAATCTTTCCTACAATCTAAGTCCCGTATTCATCCCTGTCAATCGGAAACTCAGAAGGAACCTAAATTTGAGGATGGCCCAAGCTGCACAAGACCTAGGTAAGTATGTGTTTTGTCTTGCCCCTGTTATGCTGAATATGACATGATTTGGTACACAAAAACACCAATTATGGTCTCGTTTCCGGGGTATCTGAATCAAATGGTAACTCTGTTTTTTCAGTTGTCGAGGTTGAACTGGATGTGTTCACATTATCTATTTAGGTCACGTCGATTGATGAGGACTTTAAAAATAGGTGAATCTGCGATAGTTTATGCTCAAATTTTTCAAATAGCTTTCAAGCCGTTACTTCATGTTATTTACTAGAAACTAAGGTCATAGTTTAGCTCATTTAATTCAGACCAAATTGATCAGTAGCTGAACATCTAATTGCTGCTTTCTTTGTAAGCTACCCGTATCAATATCTAGTTGTTATTTCCTGCTCAAATTCAATATTTAGACGTAATATTTTAAAGTTTTTATATGTTGAAGTTTGCATAATTGCTTGTAATATTTCTGTCACTTGTACTCACTGCAAAATGTCTCTTGAACTTTCTTACCATGAATATGATCTAGACCAAGTTTCGTGGTCATTGTCTAGAGGCTTTGACTTAACTGTACCTCACTGCAAATTGATCTCATTACTAAGGTTTCCTGCCTCCTTGTTGCTATACACATTTTCTTAGCTTCTACTGGGTTTCGTTTAAAACCCTCTGAAAAACTACTGTCCCTGTTAGTGGAAATGGAAAAACAAAGGCTTCTTGATCCCCATTGAGCATTTTATCTTTAGAGATCGCTTCTTTCTCTTTATAATGTCACTTGTGTACTTCTGCAAGCAGGTTCTTATATCATTTGAATAATTTCAACGTATATTGTTTTTTTTTAACTTTATGAAAATAACAAATGGGCAAATATCTAAAGTAGCATTTGAGAAGTACATACCAAAAAAATGGACCATCAACTTGGGAAAATGATGCTGATGTTTTGCAATTCTGGTATCAATGTTTGAAGTGATGAACTACATTGGTAATCATACAGGCAGTTTGAATGTTCAACAAATTCAGTGAAATCAATTTATGATTGCTCAATTATTTTTTCAGCTTTTCAACAGCAAAAAGTCATAATACCAAACAAGCAGGGAAATAAACTAGTTGGCATCCTCCATGACTCTGGAACCTCGGAAATTGTTATCTTATGCCACGGTCTAGGTGCCTCAAAGGTAACTTTTTTTTATACAGAAAGCCCCTGTTCATTATTATTGTGGAGATGTGTTGTCATTAAAATTGAATGTAAACCTGATCAGCCTCAACTCACACTGATTGGCTAATTGAGTTTTCTTATTTTCAGGAAGACAATATCATGGTGAACCTTGCTTCTGCACTGGAAAAAGCTGGGATTAGTTCTTTTCGCTTTGACTTTACCGGAAATGGGTATGTTTCTAATATTACAGAACCAAACTATGAATTTTGAAGATCATGTGTGACACTTGGTTTTTGCTTGTTGCTGTTGATATTGTTCTAATTAGAGTAAGGAACTATACTATACTTAAAACTAATAAGTTTAACCCTCTGTTATCTTAGTTTTTCTTGTGGAAGGATATATTCTAGAATGCTTAAGTTTGAGAAAGACAACATCCTCAAATTGGGAGCTATTAATATTTTGTCAAATATAGGAAATTAAAGTATCAAAGATAAATCATGCTACAGAACTTGCAAACTACATTTATAGTTGTGCACAAAATTAATATATGAAAATAGTTACGGACTGCTTTTTCTTACCATAGTCAAAATATGTCTATGGTTCTTTTGTGTCTTTATGTATTTCATCCTCATTGTTAATCTACTTTCATACCATTTCATTTTGATTTGGTTGCTTCTTTCTAGGGAAAGTGAAGGTTCATTTGGATTTGGTAACTATTGGAGGGAGGTTGACGATTTACATGCAGTGATCCAACACTTCCATGGAGCAAACCGCAAAGTTATTGCTATTATTGGGCACAGTAAAGGTTTGTTTAATGTTTATATTTGTTCTTCGTAGATTATTAGATAAGAAGCAGATAAGTGAAGCATGTAAAAGAGACATCCAAAGAGCAAAGTGAGACCTTCACATACTGAAACAGAAGAACAAACTCCATAAATTATCTCCGGTCCGTTCCGGAGAAAAAACAAATAAAGTTCATGCACTGATATTGATATATATGTTATTATCTAAGTAAGGGATTTATAGTAAATAACTATAGGGAAAAGGTGTATCAGGCCTAAGAGTTAGTTAGAAGAGAGAGAATAGTAGTGATGATATGGCTAGGCAGGGAGAATATACATGGTGTACCTATCCATTGTCATTTTCGTGAATGAATTATCCCTGTTTTCCTCTCTGTGATATCATAAAGGTATCAGAGCCTCTGTCTGGCGCATGGCACCGCCGTCGGACACACGATCCCAGGATCGTATCAGTGATTTAGAACACCGTATGGAGATGCTTCAAACTACTGTGCACTCTCGATTGGACCAGACTTCTCAGGATGTCATTGAAGTGAAAGACACAGCTACTCGCCCTGAGGAATCTGATGAAGGAGTACATGAAAACAATGGACGCTCACCTCTCTTCTTTGTGTGTTAACACAGGGAAGCAGCCGATTAACGGGAATGGCAGGCAGGACGGTGGTTCTAGCTCAACTATTTCATCCCGCATTCCGCCCTTCGGATCATTCTAGGAGCTGCAACAGAACACGCCTCCCTACTTCATTCCCACAAAACAAAGTCATGTGGAATTTCCAAAATTTGACGGTTCTGACTTTCATGGTTGGTTGTATCGTTGCCGCTAATTCTTTGATGTCGATAGGACTCCACCTAAGCATTGTCTCCGTATTCTGAGTATTCACTTGGAAGGCCACTCTTTGCGGTGGCACCAAACTTTCATGCGCCATTGTTCTCTGAGGTTTGTTGGGAAGAGTATTTCAAGCACATGGAGGCAAAGTTTTCTGATGTCAAGGAGGAGAATCCATTGATTGCTATTAAGAAACTTCAGCAAGGCGATGGTCTCATGACTGATTATGAGAAACGGTTTGACGAATTGCTCTCGGAGGTTGATATTCCTGAAGCCGTCGCTGTGAACCTTTTTATCAGCGGTCTCCGAGTTGATATTCAGCAATTTGTCCTCAACTTTTCCCCATCAACGCTGGCTAGTGCAACATGCTCTGCTCGGTTGCAGGAAGCAACCATTTGAACGCTTCATGAGAATGCCCTTGTTCGGGACCAGAAATCAATGCTTTCACCGATTGGATCCTCTGGGTCTTCTATCAGGTTTGGGTCTAAATCATCTACAGTGGTGGGCTCCGGGTATAACCCATCACTCCCCTCGACCCAATCATCCAAACTGAATGCTTCCATGCCAGTTTCTGAGTCAAATTCCACAACATCCTCTGCATCTATTTCTAAACCCACATGTCAACATCAAAGAAGGAAATGGATGACCGGTGCCGGAAGGGACTGTGTTATTGGTGTGCGGAGAAATATTCCTCTAAGCACTGATGCAAGGATTCCCATATTTATACCTTGATTATCCACAAAGAGGAGATCATTTCGAGGATGCCGTTGGCGACGCACAAAGAGCTATCGATGGACAACTTAATGCGATTGAAGGACGAGCATATACTTTGACTCTGAAACTTGTGGGGCGAATTAAGAATCAACAAGTCATTATTCTTGTTGACACTGGAAGCACTCATAACATTATTGATGCCTCAGTAGCTAAGCAGCTTAAGCTGAAGATTCATGAATGAGATCCTATTCAATTGTCAATGGCTGATTCCCGTCAGGTATGTATTTCTACGTACTGTCCTACTTTGAATTGGGAAATGGATGGCTCAATTTTTTCTTCTGATTTCCTGATCATGCGGATTAGTGGATATGATGCTATTTTCGGTATTAAATGTCTTAAAACGTTGGGTCGTTTTACTATGGATATGGATCAGCAAATTCTTAAATTCACTGTTAATGGTTAGCCAATTGCATTGAAGGGTTTGAATTCTGGTAAACTGCTCCATTCTGAAGAACTTCTCACTTTGCGTGACTTTGTTGTTGCTAATGAGTTATATCTCATTCATATGCCTTCCTTGTTGCAAGTTGAACTCAATTCTGATTCTCTTCTTTCTCAAGACCAGCACCTTGAATTACAGCACCTCTTGGATACATTTGTCGATGTTTTTGCAGAACCTACTGAGTTACCTCCTTATAGGACTTTTGACCATTATATTCCTCTTAAGGATGATAAACCCATCAGTTCTAGACCTTATCGTTATGGCCCAGCCCAAAAAACCGAAATTGAGAATCAGATTCACCAAATGCTTAATAATGGCATTATTCGTGAGAGTTCCAGTGATTTTGCAGCCCCTGTGGTGTTAGTCCAAAAGAAAGAAGGTACCTGGAGGTTTTGTGTTGATTATCACAAGTTGAATGAAGCCACAATCAAGAACAAGTTCCCTATACCTGTGATTGAGGAACTTTTAGATGAGCTTCAAGGAGCTACTTACTTCTCCAAGCTTGACTTAAGGGCTGGTTATCATCAGATTCTAATGAAAGAAGCTGACATTCCTAAAACAGCTTTTAGGACTCATGAAGGGCTCTATGAATTCTTAGTTATGCCTTTTGGCTTGACCAACGTGCCAGCTACCTTCCAGGGCCTCATGAATTCTGTCTTTGAACCTTTTTTACGTAAGTTTATTTGGATGTTTTTCGATGATATATTGTTTTATAGTATAGATTGGTCCTCTCATTTACAACACTTGGAAACCACTCTCTCTATTCTACGGCAACATCACATCTATGCTAAATTTTCTAAGTATGTTTTTACTGCCACCAAACTTGATTACTTGGGTCATCTTATCTTGGCACAGGGAATTCAAGCAGATCCAAAGAAACTTGCAACTATTGCTTCTTGGCCGGTTCCCTCTTCTCTCAAGGAATTATGTGGGTTCCTTGGTCTCACTAGATATTATTGCCGGTTTGTTAAGAATTATGGCTCCATTAGTCATCCTTTGACTGATTTATTGAAAAAGAATCAGCCCTTTGTTTGGACCACTGAAGCTACTACTGCTTTTCATACTCTTAAAGAGGTTATGATGTCTCCTCCGGTACTTGCTTTACCCAATTTCAATGAAACCTTTGTTATTGAAACTAATGCCTCTGGATCTGGTTTAGGTGTTGTTTTATCACAAAATGGTCATCCCTTGTCCTATGCTAGTAAGTCACTTGCTCCCTCTAAGAAATATTTGTCCACTTGTGAGAGAGGGGTTCTTGCCATTCTTTTTGCTGTTAAACAGTGGTGATCTTACTTATGGGGTCGGAAATTCCTTATTAAGACCGACCATTTACCTTTAAAACATCTTTTAGAGCAACGTGATCTCACTTAAGCACAATTTAAATGGTTGCATAAGTTATGGGGTCTCCACTATGAGATTGTTTTTCGCAAAGGTAGTGATAATGTTATGGCTGATGCCCTTTCCCGACGTCCCAATGGCACTTGTTTGGCCTTGTCTCTTCCTGTTTCTCTGCTTTATGAACGAGTCCGTGACTCTTGGCTTACTGATGATACACTCCAAACCCTCATTAAAGACTTAGAACTTGATCCCACCTCTTATTCTAAGTTTACTTGGCAGCACCAATTACTTAAACGCAATGGTAAGTTAGTGGTAGCAGCTGATCGTGTTCTTCGTCGTGACTTATTTATATTTTTTCATGCGGATAGTATTGGGGGTCATTCTGGTATACACTCTACATTCAGGCGTCTAGCCTCTTTTCTATTGGAAGGGAAAGGAAAAAGATGTTTGTAATTTTGTCCGAGAATGCACTACATGTCAGAGATTTAAACCTGAGTTGGTTGCTTCTCCAGGGCTTCTTCAATCTTTACCTATTCCAGAACATGTATGGACTGAGTTATCCATGGATTTCATTAGTGGTCTTCCCAAATCCTATTCTAAAACTACGATTTTGGTTGTAGTTGATTGGTTATCGAAAGCTACTCATTTTGTGGCCCTTAAACATCCTTTCACAGCAGTAGATGTGGCTCAAGTGTTCATGGATAATGTGGTTAAGTTGCACGGTTTTCCTAAATCCATTGTTACAGATAGGGACCTATTTTTTGTGGCAAATTTTGGAAGGAGATGTTTCGTTTATATGGAGTTAAGCTTCATTATTCTTCTGCCTATCATCCTCAAATAGATGGACAAACCGAAGTTCTTAATCGTTGTTTGGAGTGTTATCTACGTTGCATGACAGGTGATTTTCCAAAGCAATGGGTTAAATGGTTATCCTTGGCTGAATTATGGTACAATACTTCCTATCATTCCGCTATTGGCATGACCCCCTTTGAGGATGTTTATGGTGTTGCTCCTCCTGTTCATCTTCCCACTTAGTTGACCATACTTGTCTCTCACATGAGCCGGTTCTGCAGTATTTGAAAGATCATCTACTTAAGGCTAAGCATCGAATGGTCCAGCAAGCCAACAAGAATCATTCTAAACGTCACTTCTCTGTTGGTGATCTGGTTTACCTTAAGTTGCACCCTTTTTGCCGCAATTTACTTAATAATTCTTCCCTCCATAAGCTTGCTGCCAGATATTTTGGGCCCTTCCACGTATTGAAGAAAGTTGGTGCTGTTGCTTATGAGCTTGATTTACCTTCAGAAACTAGAGTGCATCCGGTCTTCCATATCTCTCTTCTAAAACAGCATGTGGGACCTTCAGCTACCATAAATCAATCCTTACCACCAGTTAATGATCAGGGACATTTTTCACTTGAACCTGAAGTTATTCTGAGCCGTAAGATTGTTAAACATCATAACCTTCCAGTTACACAAGTGTTAATTCGATGGAAGTTTACTCAACCTGAAGATGCTACATGGGAAGACCTGTCGGTCATTCAGCAGCAATTCCCTCATTTTTCCACTACTCCACTGCCTACTAATGAAATCCTTGTGGACAAGGATTCTTCTTAGGGGAGGGGAGTAATTGATATACATGTTATTATCTAAGTAAGGGCTTTATAGTAAATAACTATGGGGAAAAGGTGTATCAAGCCTAAGAGTTAGTTAGAAGAGAGAGCATAGTAGTGATGATGTGGCTAGGCAGGGAGAATATACATGGTGTACCTATCCATTGTCATTTTCGTGAATGAATTGTCCCTATTTTTCTCTCTGTGATATCAGATATACGTGCTACACATGATATATGTCAAGAAGCTCACCCGGGTGAAAGCAAGAAAAACATGGGCTATTTATGAGTTATCCTTATATTGTGTTTATTAACTACTTGTCTTTGGCCCTAGATTTTGTAGCATTGTGAACAAGGTATTGTAGGCTTATTGGAATCATTACTAACTGTTTATGTACTCTGATACAGGAGCTGATGTGGTGCTTCTTTATGCTTCAAAGCATCACGACATTAGAACAGTTTTCAACCTCTCTGGTCGCTATAATCTGATAGGAGGCCTTGAAGAAAGTCTTAGCAAGGATTTTATGGACAGAATAAGGAAGGAAGGCTTCATTGAGGTGAAGATTAATTCAGGTAATCTGTCACTTACTCAGGTATGTGGTTGAATGCCGGAATTGGTTTGGAAGCATCTTGTAAGAGATGTTTGAGCAAATTTTTTATCTATCATCTATTATTACTTGCTCCTCCATCCTGATCCTGCTGTTGAATGAAATTGCTAAATCTAGTGAAGCGAGAACTGAGTCTTCGTTTGTTTTTTTCCTACACTCTTTTTAATAGAATTTTGAGTTGAGGGTGTATAATCCTTGTCATGAAGCTTCTGCTTCAACAGTGTTACTTTTCCATCATTTACTCTATCAGATAGACATCTTAACACTTGATGGAAACACTACCTAGGCAGTTAACAAAACAACAACTCTCCAAATCGTTTACACACACTTCCATGCATTCTCTTTTATTGTTTATAATCACTAAAAGGAATATGCTTTTGTAGGAAGGTACAGGGTCACTGAGGAAAGTCTAAAGGATCGCCTGAGTATAAATATGCATGAAGAATGCCTTAAGATTGACAAAGAATGCAGGTAAGGGGAAAACAAGTTGTCTGATAGTCCTCCTCTTCTTTCTTCCTCGTTTGACCCCTTTTGCCTCTTGTTGCATTTCTTCATGGACCATGTATGTCTAAACTAAAACTTGAATCACATTCACCTTGCGATAATGTTGATGATACTCATCTATAAAGTACAGCTTTTAATAAACATCTGGTAAGAGTTAGTGTTTAAGAATGTTTTGTGGATTAAGTAAAAAAGTTATTTGTAGTGAACCCCATTAAAGGGCTTTATGGATTTAGAAAAATCTAGTAGTTTAAGAAAAGATTTACATGTATGCATTCAAAGTTTCAGTGGTCATACTATTATCATCAGGCTATCTGCTATCATAATAAGCTGGGTTAATTTTCCCACATGAGTACAGACCTATTTGTAGGCCATCCTAGACGATATAAGAAATACTAATGAAATCCAGGTGCCAATACTAGAATCTGATTGTTTTACTGTTTTACTTTTACATTATGTCAACTGTAAAAAAAATGTATATGTTATATCTTCATTGGAAAGCTATGATGTTATATGACAGGGTCTTCACAGTCCATGGTTCTGCTGACGAAGCTATCCCTGTTAGTGATGCATATGAGTTCGCCAAAATCCTGCCTAACCACAAGTTACATATTGTAGAAGGAGCTAATCATATATATGCTGGTCATCAAGCTGAACTATCCTCGGTGGTTGTCGGCTTCATAAAGGAGACGTTGCATCAGGGTATTGATGCTTAGGTAGCTGTTCTTGAGAGTTCAAGAAACTCTTTTGTTTGATATTCTCCCGAATAGTATAAGCAGGGTTGGTATATCTGACTGATTTGAGCCATTTCATTGTGATGCCGATGACAAACTTCATCGGCAGGTGGGAACAGCCTATGATGCTGTAATGGCAATGTGATTTATTTTAGAGAGATATGTCCATGTATGATGTTAATAATGATCCTAAGACTAGTACCATGTGGTTGCAAACAATTCTCATATCATAAGTCAAAACTCTGCTATTCTTTTTACTAACCACCACATAGGACTTGCGTCTAGTTATTCATAATATATAGATTTTCAAGTGATGAACTTAAAATTGTAAATCTGCCGTTTGAGTAAAGTCTCTCAATTTTTTCAGAAAACATCTTCTCCGTTGTTGTTAAATATATATGGAAAAATACTGCTAATCACTCTGAATGCGTCCAGTTTAAGTATTTACACAGTTTTCCCCTCAAACCCTCTTTAATATTTTTCTTCAAGTAAGAAATGGTTTAATCACACCAACTCATGTAGGCGTAAAATATGGTAGGAATTTTCGTTCCTTAAATAAATAGTTGAAGATTCAATTTTTTTTGGTACAATGAAGATTCAATTTTTAACTCTTATAAAATAAGCCTAAATGTGAATTAGTTAACTTTTTGCTAAGATTAGTCTTTTACTCTTGGGAAAATATGCTTGTAGTCTCTAAAGGAAAGAATTGTTTAAGTGTAGTTTATATATATATATATATATATATATATATATATTAACATTAAATTTATCAAAGCTTGATAACATAGAACTTTTATTCAAATCATACAATTATTATCTTTCAATTAAGAATCAGTGACAGAAATGTAAAGTAGCGCATCTAAGCTTATTTGATTATTCATAAAATAATATTTTCCCGAAGTTAATGCAGAGTATTTTGAAAAGAAAAATCCTATTTTTTTTCATGAAAAGACAATTTATTAAAAGGATAAAATGAGTTACTCCCTCCGTTCTTAATATAAGATATATATAAGAAGTTTATATTGGTTCTAAATATAAGACAAAGTTTTAACATTTGTCAATCTTTTTTTAATTTACTCCTATATATGCTCCCTCAACAATAATCAAGGAGGGGAAGAAATGAGAGAATTAAGGAAAATGCCTAGGGTATTTTAGAAAACTCATGTCATATTAACTAACTCAACTAATTTTCTTAATCTAATAGTAGATAAATATGTTTTATATTAAGGACTAAATAGAGTACGTAAAAGGCCTAGATCTATTGGGGTTTCAAGGGACAAAATGGCCGAATAGATCACAGACTGGGTCCATCATACATAATTGAAAATTAAAAAACCAACAACAGAACAAACATAAGAGGAAATAAAACAACTACAGAACAAACAAGAACGAATTTGAAGATGGAAGAGCCTTGCATGGTTACCGTATTCGAAATCCACACGAAGATAAGCAACTAAAAGATAAATCCTAATAATTCAATATAGAAAGGCATAACTCAAGCCAATGCCGGTAAGATTTTGGTGCTTAGGCATTGGTAGATGTGTGGGAGGATAAGCTCACTAAAACGCATATTGACTAGTTTTTGGGGTCAACATCTCGCTTTTAAACAAATTTACAGGCCATACTAACCCATTTTATAATCTTATTTGTAACATTGGGTGATCTAAGACCCCCAGTTCAATTTGGTTCAAGTCAAATCTTGATGGTCTGATTTTTTAAAGTATAAAAAAAATCATAAAAATAAAAAAAGTTATTTCCTCATGCCCTTTCAATTAAAAAACATATTTAATAGCTAATAGGATTGTGAAATATCTTATTAACTGCAGAGCAAGTTTATCAACAAAGCGGAAAGAACTAATGGTATATCTATAATAAGAATTAAAAAACTACAAGTGAGAAAAAGTTTATGAAAAAAAGGTTCATTTTTTATTTTTTATATTGGCGGAGTTTTGATACGACACAAAGTCTTCATATGATGCTTTTGGAGAAAAACATGTGATACTCTTATCGGTAAGCTTATGCACATAAGCAAGAAGACTAAAGAAGGCATCAATACAAGATTAGACTTAGTTAAAATAAGAATGAAAAGGAACACTAACAAGTTAACCGGCATAGATTAGTCACTTTCTCCGTTTAATCAGCTAGTTGTAATTAGAGCTGGGAAAACGGGTTAAGTCTGTCATGCCGACCCTTTTAAACCCTGAATTTATAAGGGCCGAGCTTAAGATTTTAGCGTTAAAACTGAAAGCGGGCTTAAAAGGGTCGGCCCTATAGGCCCTTATATATTTTTTAAAAAAATTATTTATATGATAATAATATTATTGATTTTTTTATGTTTTGTTGATGATGTTGCAAATATTTATTTGTTATTATCTTTTTTAGAATTAAATTTCATAAGAATATCTTGTATTAAGAATCCTAAAAATTAAAAATTTATAAAAGATATTTCTTATTTTATAAGAAAAATACATTAGATATTTCTTATTTACTCCAAAGTTTCACATATGATGGTAATTTACTAATTTATTTGTATTTTATATTTGTCATAGAATTATTTATCATTTTGGTTTATTATTTGTTACAGATAAAGATTATGGATGTATTCATGACGTTGGAGAAGAAATTCTTGATAGTTTTACCCCTCAAGCAGCAGACCCTACTACTTAAAGTGAAGCACAATTGAATTTTCTTGAAATTGATGATAGTGGCGAAGAAGATGAAAATGATAGTCATCATACTCATATTGCTTAGAGTGTTTAGCTTCTTATCATCTTATACTTTGTACGAGATTGTGAGTTATTTGTGGACATTATTTTTTTACCTTTGATTATAAATTAATAACTGTATTTTTTTTTTGCATGAGGCATGTAATTAAATCTTATGAAAAAACTATCGGCCCTGCGAGCCAGCCCTGGCCCTCATGCTCTCCGGCCGGGCTTTAAAAAAGTACAATTTTTCTTACCTCAAGCTCTATAGAGCCAGCCCTTTTAGGCCCTGGCCCTTCAAGAACCATCCTTATAGAGTCTGACCACCCCTAATTCCCAGCTTTAATTGTAATCCATGTACATTGTCTTTATCTACGTTGGTTGTTCTGACTATTGAGATAAATTTAAGACATTCTACCACACTCTTATATACTACTCTTCACAAACTTACATAAAAGTCTTTCCTGGTCATGGTCAACGTAGAAAGTCCTATCTACACATAAAAAATCTTTTAAATTTAAATATTGAAATTAATTAAATTCATGCCAATATCGGTTATTGGTTTTCTACTCAATCAAGTATGAAGTATCAATCGGGTTGGACCCAAAAGAATATGAGCATGAGATTAGGTAACTCTCCATTTAGTGGATTAGGAGCGGAATGATTTATAAATCTCTTACCAAGAGAACAAAAGATCAAGGTAATCATTTAAAGATGCAGATGCCCTTTTTATTTTTTAACTTTTATTTTAAATTATTCAAGTAATCGTGGTAAAGAAGAAAAATAAGGAAAGTTAGGGTTAGGAAAAATCTCTGTGATGATTAGATTCTATCCCAGATGTGATAAATGTGTTTATATTATATATATATATATATATATATATATATATATATATATATATATATATATATTACTAATGAATGAAAAATCGTCAACATAGTAATAATTCACATTGTGTGAATGTTGGGATCTTGTCTTGGATTTTCCACAACAAGAAGACATCAATCCCTAAAGCGTTTCTTCTCTGTTGGTTGTCCCAAGAATTTTTTTTTAAAAAAAAAGAAAAATAAATGAAAAATAAAGGGACAAAAAAGTCAACAAAAATTATAGTGGCTCTTCTCACCTTCTCTGTCTCCTGATTGCCTGCAAGCTGGAATTAACTGTTACATATCCTCCTTTATCTAATACTCCTACTATCACATTAATTACTATTTTAATTACAAATTATATAATCAATTTATGAATATTAATAAAATTAGTTAATTTAATTATTTATAACTAAAAATAATTGATTTCCCTAAAATAAAATTTTTAATCATGTGTATTGTAACTATTGCTTGAAATATGTACAATGAATATTGATATTTTGAAGCAAAAGTGCTAAATTTAGAAAACAATATTTATGACTAATTAAAGTAAATGCCTCGTCTACCTCTTATATTAGGAAGTAGAGGGAGTGTTAATTATTGAGAGAGGTATATCAATAGTTGGAAGTGCTTGTTCGTACCATCTTATTTTTATTCATTTTGTATTATATAAAATAAATATGTAATAAAAATTTTATCTCGTGAAAAAAAAAATGGTTTTCTTAGGATCTGTTTGGCAGGAGAGGAGGGAAAATTTTTATAAATTATATTTTAAAAAATTGGAGAAGTGGGGTTATAAAATTTTAATAAAGATAAGATGTAGAATAAAAAAATAAGAAAAATTAACTAAAAACTTCCAACCCCACTTCTTTAATTTTTTTAAATCCAAGTCATAAAAATTTTACCTCTCCTCCCTTTCCCTCCAAATCCCTCATACCAAACATCTCCTTAAGGATCCCACACAGGCAGTGAAATGAGTTATTACAATTTAAACATGATGTCTTAAAATGGGGGGAAATATATATATATATATATAAAAGACACTTTTAAAAGAGTAATTTCATTGAGGCTCGGCAATGTATGAATCAGACTCAGTAAAAATTGGATATCAAATATTATATACAAACAAAAAATATTGAGAGATGCATAATGATCAATATCAATGTAAAAAAAGGTAAAAAATAATATCAAACTGTATTGTTTATAAATTACTATGACTAATCTAATTTTTTTTACATTTTTTTTATATAATTAAAAAAATTAAATCTACCTAACCATGTAAATAATTGAACTATATATGCAATGGGCTAGCGTAATCAAATAAGGTGCTTTTGGGTCCTGTTTAGGCCGTAAAGCGCATTACTTTAGTTAATTAATGAACAAATTTTAATTAATAAATCATAGAAAGTAGAAAAAGAGTTTCACTTTATGGGGGCAAAAGCCGATAGATCGTACCACCTTTTATCATCGAATCTTATTAACAATGATAACAGGAGATTAAATTTAATAAAAAAACAGGCAATTACAAAGGAAAACCATCGAATGTAATATTAAAAAAAAAAGAATATAACTTTTAGCCTCTAAATCAATTCCTAAACTTCGATTCAAAATAACTCAATTCATTTAATTTCTTGACTCAAAACAATTCAGTCCTCATAATTTTTTAATTCAGCACAATTCAATTTTAGTGTAAAAGTTCAATAATAAAATTGATAATTGAGAGAATGTTTAGGGATTAAAACGTATATTATCCCTAATCTTTATAACAAAAGAAGGAGAGCTAAATTGGCATACTTTTGAGGAGTAAAAGAGGAAGTTTGCTTTTAGGTTGTGACAACGAAGGCCCTCGTGGGTCTATGCATAAATATGTCTGAAACCCTAAAAGTTTCAAACCAACTCATTCTTTTTCTTTTTCTTTTTAGGGTTGGCTAAAGTGATTCCAACACATTTAATATATTTTAATTTGACAAAAGAAATATAATTGGTTGGTTCCTATAATTGGACAAAGGCAAGCTAGCTAGCTAGCTTGCTCTTTCTTTAGCATAGAATTCTCTTATCACCCAAAGTCGCTAGCTTGCTCTTTCTTTAGCATAGAATTCTCTTATCACCCAAGTCGTCTGATCTTTGAAACATAAATAGTTTCTTCTTCTTTATCTATTTGTAACTTAATTAATGGGCTAAAGTAAAAGTTTGGGGAAAATATACCCTTTAAGAACACATAAACTATGTTAATGAAAAAGATCATACAAATGGTTATCACAAACGTTTCATAAAAAAATATTGTGATCTGAAAAAATTAAGCTTGTATGAAAAAATTTGTGTTTATAATTTTAAGAAGTATTTATAATAATTTTTTTCAAAGATTTTTTTATCAAAGAATTTTTTAGGATCTTCAATTATTATTAATATAGATAGATAAATACTCCTCCAATCCTAATGATATAGGAGGTTGGTTTCGATCCTAATTATAATATCTCTATTCATCATTTTATCTCTACCATTAATATTTTTCTTCAAAATAATGTACATAATTTATAAATCAATATATAATTTAAATTTCTAATATGATAGGGGTATTTTGGGGAGACCAGGTCATATTTATTATAATTCAGTAATTTATCTAACTTTCTTAATATACTTAAATTAACTAAAAAGTTGGTGTGTGTATTAAACAGCAGAGGAGTACAATGGTTAGAAAACTTGAATTTTTTTAAAATTATAAAAAAAAATGTTTATAAATATAATAAAACAAATCATGAATGATTATTTTTTAAATTCCCTATCATGAAAATAATAAAGAAATATGCCTAGTTTTTTTCTTCCTGGAAAGAAAGTTTGAAATCTGACCCACCAATTATATATAAACTATGACTAGCTTCTCTCCAATGGTTGCACCCTCGATTGATCGAGGGGCTATAAACTGATTTCTTTTATATTGTCCTAATAAAGCAGCGTGATTGATATATATATATAAAGGAAGAAAGATCTTGGCTTTAAATTAAAAAAATGATTATAGTATTTGAAGTCATTTGGCGTTATCATATCTATCTAACAACCTACGATGATTGATTCATGGAATACAGCTAGGAAGATCCCAAGCTGTGTAGACACAATTATACATAATTGCTGTTAACCTAGGATATATATATCACCAATTATTGCTAGCTTGCCCTCACAGAAAGGAAGAGAGAAAGGGAAAAAAAATTAAAAGAAAAATCAAGTTATTAGGACAGCATTATTAGAGGACAAAATACACTCATTGCCTATTAAGCAAGCAAGGAGAGGCTTGATTTATTAGAGAAATATTGATGTATTTTTATTTCATTCAAGTATATATGAAGTACATTATCAAACAATTAATTAAAGTAATTATCTAATAAAATATTTTTTTTATTTTTTTGTATAATTATCTAGCACCTATTTTCATTGGATTCAATTTGAGCATTGTGGGGTTGAAATGAAATAGTTCTCTCACTTGTTTTGTTTTGTTTTTTTTTTATAGTATATGAAAAATTACAAAACTCCTCAAGAATTAATCTCCTGAGTTAAACAACATTATGAACTCTTTTTCGTCGGTAAGTAATAAGCTCCTAATAACTTCAGGAGGTGATTCAGTAATATGAATGTCCATCGTCATTCTCCATGCGCTTCCCTTGCCATGGCGTCTACAATTGTGTTAGCATCTTGCTTACACCAAAACATTTCCACTTCCCATTGTCGATTCAACAGCATACGAACCTCCCCGATAAGGTGAAAATCATGGTGTTCATGAGGCACCGTATCTTGAATTAGCTCCATGACTTCTTTACAATCACACTCAACCAAGATACGTCTGTATCCTCTATTCCATGCAAGTTTAAGTCTCTACAAAATACCCCAAGCTTCAGCGGAAACCATTGTCCCTTGCCCAATCCGATACATAAACCCCTGCAAGAACTTCACATTATGATCTCGCAATACACCTCCACAAATGCACAATCTAGAGTTTTCATACCTTGATCCGTCAATATTGATCTTCACCCGCCCCTGTGGTGGTGGCTTCCAGTGGGGGCTAATCCTCTCCTCATATTGATTTCTGAACAGGTTCGTATTTCCCCATGATAAGCATGCACGAGCTAAAATGGTCGTATTACTCCAAATAATGTTATTCAAGCAGCGAACCATTTCTAGCCAGCCAGACATAACTGCATATGACCGTAAATCAAAGACGAAACTCGAATCCCTATACCATGTATTTTCTTTTTTAATTATCCACAGAAACCAAACCCTCAATCTTATACGGAGACCAAGTCGCTTTCTTTTGACTCAATAATTACCAGTTATAATTAATTATTAATCACATCATAACTATAATTAGCCATCACAGTAGTATTATTAAGAACATAAAGTGATCACTCAAATTATTAGATTGTTGGAGAGAGAAAAAACATTATGGATATATATAATCAAAGTTATATTGGGATTCTTTCGTACTTGCGCTGGAATGCACCAAAAACGCATCTTAATATATATATATATCGTTTTCTCTTCATAAACTTCGAAAACTACTGATCAATGTGATGACAGACAAAGTGAGAAACACACATAAGACACAGAGAGAGAGAGAGACAGCTGTTTGATCCTTTTCTTAACCCAAATTTTCTCTCAACTCATTAATTGGGCGACTTTTATTTTCTTTCCATTACACAAAACGTGAGGAATAAAATACACACTTTATGTAATATATATATATATATATATATATATATTTATTATATGATTATTTAAAGTGTAGAAGTTAGTTAATGATGTAACACTAAATTATATATATATATATATAGAGTCTACAAGTTATAATTATTTTTTCCTTCGGACTTTGAACCCCACCCTCTCTTAATGTCTCTAATTAATTAAAAAACGTTGCAGAACTGAAAAAAAAACAAAGACAGAAGCTATCATGCATCTAAGGAAATCTGGGGTCATATACATTAATACATCTGCGATCAGCTAGCTAATAAATAAAAAAGTGAGGCAGTACCACTCCTATATACCCACTTTTTCTTGGGAAAATTGATAAATAAGGCAAAAATAAATAAATAAATAAAAAGAATGTGATTTATAGCAAATCAATCAAAGTTGTTGAAGATTCTCTGTCCTGGCGATAGAATCATTCTTGGATCAAACTCATATTTTCTTTCTTGGAAACTCCTCCATTTGGCGCCAAAATGATTTTTCCACTCTTGCTGTGTCGTGTAGTGAGCAAGATATTGCTTCACCTTAATCCCAGATTCTTCACAAAACCTTAATATGTCTCTATTTTGAACATCAAATGCTTTCCAATCATCAAACCCACTTGAATGCAATAATCCCACTGTGTAGAACACTTCCTCGTCTGGGATAATCGCCGACATTTTATCGTTCCATCTGTAATGATCAATGAAAGTTTTTACCTTTATTAATCTTCTTATTTTGAAGAGTAAAAAAGTTATTTTCTTTTTTAATTAGAATATTGAGTGCGATTATGGACTTACTTGTTTCGGTTCATGGGATAAACTAAGACAGGTCCTTTGGTGATGTTTCGTTTGAGGATAATATCCTTAAAAACCCCAGAATCAAAATCATGGATCCTAGATTTGGGTATGAACATGTTTAGCCACGGATGTGGAACATCCCATAGTCCTTGTGATTGAAGTTTCAGCTCTCCACTTCGAACTCTATTCAAGAACTCCACAAACGACACATTTTTCTTGTAATAAAATCCAGGAACATAGTTTAGTCCTCGGAGCAATTCTTGCATTTCCTACACGTATCCAAAGAAATATCATTAAACTTTTGTCGCTAGCTATTATAATAAACTTCACGTGAGAACTAAAAGTTAAAATACGATAAATCAAATGAGCAATGAATTTGTGTATATATATGTATATGTATATATACCTTGTCCACAGTGTGTTCAGAATGATCATCATAGTATTTGACGACTTCGAGGCAATATAGGATGCGGTGTTGAACGAGGAGGGAGATAATTTTAGGGTGGTCGGATAATGGAAAGAAAGAAGATCTCCAATTATTGATGGGTCCTTGGGGCATCAGAAGCATCCCTTCCAAATAATCTAACGCGTTATGATTATTAATATCTCCACTGATTGAGATTAATCTCTCTTGGTCTCTTGTGAAGGCAGAGAAATCATTATAGATCATTCTGACCCACTTAACCTGAGATGCACCCAAACACAAAAATCAATTAATTATCTCCCAAATATTAATGCAAAAACGCATGCAACCAATAGACACTAATTGTTTATTCAATTATTGAAAAAACTTGTAATTTGGTAAATACGTGTGTAACATGTACAGAGACCTCAGAAACGTAGTATAAACTGTGTGTGAATAAAACCAGGCAACACACTGTAAATTCTGGGAAAAGGACAGGTTGCAGAGTTTCAATAAATACTAGAGTTGAAAAATGTGAGGAACAGAGTTTTGACGTTATATATATGAACGTAATGAATAGTTTGAAGAATATATAAGGGTAGCTAGGAGACAAAGTGGCAGTCAAATACTAGCTCATATATATATATATATATATATATATATATATATATATAACGTACTCGTTTTGGAGCTGGTTGAAGAGCTATTCGTGCCCTTGCTATGATCCCAAATTGTCCCAAGCCTCCAAGAACGCCATGAAAAAGTTCTGAGTTCTTCTCTGGCGAGCAGGTTAATAAATCTCCTTTTCCTGAATCAATCACAAACAAACATAAAATTAAACCCTTTATATTATAGTTAGTTGCATGCATGTATATATAATTAAAAATTTGTCTTGGTTAAGTATTTCAGTTTTGTATTCAAAAAAAGTTGACCGAACGCGACTTGTTGAGAGGCTAAAAAGTCTGCTTGATCTCAATTATATATTATAGAATAGTTTAATAATAATTTAATATTAGTGAATAAATTAATAGCGAAGCTGGGCTATATGACCGTGTGGACACTGGTACTTTTGATAGAATTGTTCAAAGAGATGCACTGCAATATGCATCCGCCAAATTTCCAGAAAACGAAATCATCACGAAAAGCCTTAACAGAATACGGGAAACCGAGAAGAAAAGTCTTTAAAGAGTATGTCTTTTAGTACTTTAACAACTAGCCATCTCAAATCAGTCTATTTTTATTAATACGACTAAGTTCACTGACATTTGATATTATTGTTGGTCGGATGGAGAGCAAAAAACTAGGTTTTCAGAGAAAGCGACATTTATATATATATATATATAAATAATGTAAGACTCAATTAATTTTTTTAAAAAATATTAAGAAAACTAAATAAACTATTTGATCATAATTTATATAATATATCATTATATTATATATGTATAAAGAAAAATGATATATAAATATTTAAAATTATTTATGTATTTTCCTTTTTTTTTTTTTTAAGTCAGGTTTTATACCAAGGATGGAGGTGGTAGATTTTTTAAAAGACTAGTCCATACCAGTGATGACATCCATTTCATGGACATTACTGATCTGAGGTCCGTAACGGAAAGTCTGGCCACTGATGCCGGCGTTAGAGAGGGTACCGCCGACGGTCAAATACAGATAATCGGTCCACGACGCCGGTGCAAGTCCGTGTTGAAGCGTGGCCTGAAGAACATCAATCCACAGCTGCTCACCTCCGACGTCGATGGCGTAGGAACCGAGGGAAGGATCACGAAAGACGGGGCTAATTCCTCCGCCGAGACGGTTCCGGCGGAGGGCGGACATGTCGAGGACGACGCCGTTGGGAGCCATGGCCTGGCCGCGAGTGGAGTGGCCGTGTCCTCTGGCGGCTATGTGGAAGGGTACAGAGCTGGCGTAGGAAGATCGTATCAAGCTTATAATGTCGTAAATGGAAGATGGGTGAAACACAGCAAGAGGAGAGTGACGAACAAGATTGCCATAGTCGCTTGAAGCTGATCTAATGGCTTCTGGGTCGTCACGCAGCCTGTGGGATATATTTGAAGGAACCAGACTCGGCCCAGTTAACTCAGTTTTTCCCACAGTTGATATCAAACGAGTTATGGTTATTATGGTAAGCACGAAATATGTAGGAAAGGGGAAAGTCTCAGCCATTTCTGAAGCAGAGGTAGGAAGAGAGAGATCGAGAGAGAAGCTTTGGAGAGTGAAGAAGAAGAGGATTGTTGTTTGTTAGGGAGGGAAGAGAAAAGAGGGGTTTATATATAATTTGCATGAGGAAGAAAAAAGGTGTGGAATTTTTTGGTGTAAAGGAAACGACGTCGTAGGTGGGGCTAAGAGAGAGAAGGAGAAAGATGGCAAAAAATTCAAAGTTCAAAGATACGATGGAACAAGACCAAAGATTATTTTCCTCCCCCTTCCAAAACATCACCGAGCTAATATTCATGAGAGAGTAATTAATTAATTAAATATATATTTATATAATTATAACATATGGGATACGTGTTTTCCGTGGATGTGTGTGTGTGTATGCATCATCATCATGATGAGGACGAAGATTCCTGGTAATTTAACCCCCAGATAAATTTTTCCAACGCTGTGGGCCTTAGTTTGAGATGAGGGAATATGGACCGTTGGATGAGGAAGATAGCTTGTGGTCAAATTGGTCAACTATGGTCAATCGTGGCATTTTAATATTGAAAAAAATGGTGCAACTTGCTATTTTGGTATTTGAGGACGGTCAAAATTAGGTAATTATCAGAAAGATCTGTTAAGATTTGGTTTTTGTTTTTGGGGGGAAGCATATAGCAGAAAGAAGCTGATGAAGAAGAAGCTAGTTAAATACTTTCAACTATATTGATGAGCTTTTGGGGTTCATGGAAGGGTAATATAATGTAAAAAAAAACACACACACACACAAATAATATTGAAACTGAAGGAGACATCAAATCAGATTTGCTTCTGGCCAGATTTTGTTTGTGACCATCTATGCCAACATGTAATCAATGAAAAAGTCAAGTTCCCAATATAATTACTGCTATAATTATACCCACCAATTTCTTGTCTCACTATATATCTATACCACCTCACCTTTTTTTTCTTAATTATTAAAATTATCTTGTCATATATATACACATATATTTTTAAAAAAATGTTGTTCTTTCAAGTATAAAATAATGTTCGTGTTGATGATATATACTTGAGAGAGAGGTTTCATTATCACTAGTTGTCTAGATCCTCATTGAACTATATACCCAATTGGACTCTACTGTTTTTATTTGCCAACTTTATATATATTTGATGAACCTAGCTAGCTAATCAGTAATCAAGGCCTTCTTCGTATAATAATATAACAATAAAGTATTTGTGTCTAAATAAATAATACTAACATACATGGCTTGCATCACATTAAAAAATATGGGCAAAAAATAACAACATGCCATGCACACGCAAGAGAGAATCCAACTATGATCATTAACATTAACAATATATTATATATAATTTTGGAGCAAGGGGTTAGCTTTTGAGGCGTCTGAAAATCTAGTTGGTGCAATTTGTTGAGAAGTATATAATTATATAAATAACATTATATTTATATAAAGGACGTACACAATCACTACACATATAAACTAGTAAAAGAATGTGAAAAGGAGAATGTCGAAAGCCAACCAAAAAAAAACTCTATCTGTAACCAAATAGTTGGCTAAAATTTTAATGAATTAATTAATTAAACAAAGAAGACAAAGACAAGTACGTGATCTTCTCAGGTCTTGAACGAATATATTGATTGGAATAAGTGGGGGAGAAATTAAATTGGACTAATTAAGAAGAAAGGGTTTTTATTCAAAGAAAAAATCTTTGACCCAAAGATCTCGCAGGTAGAGGGAGCTATCTGATAGCAAGACCCTCCACCATTTTTATAAATATGTGCATGGCTGATCAATAATAATAATAATGGGAGAATATTAACTATTCTACCTTCCCTATTAAGATTTAAGATCTTTGACGAAAATACATGTGCTTCATGCATGACCAATAAATGACAAAAATTAATAAGGCCAAGAAACTTCATTATTATGATGTTGTCCATATTTCTAACTTTGATCCTCGATCGTCCTTGGATTTCAATGAGAATGCATGTGGCATTTATAATTTTCGTGAGAGAATGCCTTCCCACATGTCCCAACAGTGACAATTCGGTCTTCTTCTACCTAACTAGACACATATTTTTGGAGAAGAAAATGTGGGCGGGGGAACATAGCATATGTATGTTATATATTTTTGTTCATTTTGAAAAAAAAAATTAAGATATAGGACCACTTATTAATTAGAATATCGCCGGACAAGTTTTGGTGGAAACCTAAATTCAACTCGTTGGAGAGAACACAAGGAGAGATGTACGAATTCACATATATGTTGCCACCATTAACGACTGATATTGTAACTTTGAAAAATTCATTGTGAATCATAATTGTGAGCAATAAACATGTATATACAATGAACTTTACACACTTGTCTTTTGGGAAACAGTCCAATATCTCGGAGCAATAATCCCTATAATGGCTATAGTAAAGCCATATAATCATCATCATTATGCGAAGGTTTTGTTGTGTTCACAAGACACAAGACATCATCTATTCTCGATCATCGAATGAATCTGGACCTAACCTTGCTTAGATTTTAATTTGTTGTTTTCTGGCGGTCAAGTTTTCAATAATTCTGACAAAACAACGACAGTAAGTTTTATTTTTTTCTCTCTCCCTCTCTTTAATTTTCTTTCTAATTAAACACCACTAAAGTCTAGCTAGCTACCAATACCACCATGCACAAGAGGCTTTCCAATACTCTAATTTCGCAATTACTTGTGTCAATCTCGTGACACCTTTATATATATGGAGACAATGACGTATACTCCTCCGGTCTTATTTATAAGTAATTTTATTTCTTATGGGGTTGGTCTCTTTTATAAACAATTTTTACTTTGAGTTTGAAAATATAAACTCATTTTTCTTATTTTAACCTTATTAAATACGTATTATTTATAATTAATTATCACACACACCAAGAGTTATATTCAGGAGAGAGAGAACTCATGAATGAAGTTAACAAAGTTTTATTATTTCTCGTACTTTTTATACATTCTCTCTCTATTTTTAAAAATAGGGGTATATATGAAAAAAAACATGACATTTTTTATATATTTATTATTCTTAACTATCAGTTCGTTTTATGCAATCAAAGAGAAAATTACTTATAAATAAGACCGAAAGAATATATATATATTATAAAAAAAACAGAGATGGATGTCAAGCGATTTGAGTGACTAAGAAACTGATCTTATCTGATTTTCTTTTCACGGAACAAAGTTGGAACAACACATAAAGCTTATTGACCATGCCGAATACAACGTGTGTGTGAGAGTGTGTGTGAGAGAGAGAGAGATGGAAAAAGAGGAAGAAAGGGTTGGCAAAAGAGAGAGAGAGAGAGAGAGAGAAAGGGTTTTGTGCAGAGGGTAAATGAGAGAGAGAGAGAGAGAAGGAAAGTGGGGGGCACTGTGAGTAAGATATTGGAGATCTTTATGGGGACCAAGGGAGGGGCAACAAGATCACGTGGGAGATAAGAGAAAGAACAAAGAACGATATACCCTTTCCAACTCCACAGTGCAAACACAGAGCCAAATCGCTCGATCATGTCACTTTGATTGTTGTCCATGGTGTATTGTGCCATTATATAGTCCCCCGTACGTGCATGCCTTGGAGTTTTAGAATTTAGAGGAAGCAATGCATGTGACCAAGAGAGAGAGAGATTCACTTCTTTCTTTCTTTCTTGGGAAATTTTGACTGCACCCTCAAAACTTTTCTGAAATTTTAATGCACCTTTTAATTAAAATTAAACTGAAATTAAATTTTTTTGGTTGAAAAAAAAGATATGCCTTTGTCTTGTACATAGCGGTCAGCGGAGATGATCTTGTAAAGTCTTATATATATTTTATAAGTATACATATTTGACTTGTAAATTTTTATATGTATATTGTAAATAGAATGTATTCTTGTGAATATACTTCTTATATTATACATGGCCGATATGGTCTTATAATTTCACTTGTTTATTTTATAAATAAGCATATTTAACTTATAAATTTTTACATGTATATTGTAAATAATCATATTTGACTTATAAAGTAAAGATAAAATTATTTTTTTATCCACAAATTTTACTTTTAATTTAATTTTAAAGCCTGCAGTGAAATTTTAAAAGTCTATAAATTGTTTGATATTAAAGGGCTACAGGAGTGGGTGCAGTGAAATTATCCCTTCTTTCTTTGCCCTGTTCGGTTGTGTAATATGCACCTTTCACTTCTGGTTTTGAAACTTGTGAATATGGCAAGTAAAACCATGATTAAAGTGTCATCTTTGTATCCCAAATCCTAGCCACTAGATTTTTTATCTCATTTATCTCTTTCATTGATGCTTTCTCTTTTGGCATTTTCTGCCCTTATTCCTGTCACTCTAACCTTTTAGTTTCTTTGTTATGGTTTGCCCCAAAACAATCAAAACAACAGGAAAGCAGTACTATTCAGTTTATTTCTAATCACTCGTTAAAAATCCCTCAAGATAGATAAATTGTGTTGTTAAAACTCATTTATAATTCATTCCTTAAATTAAATCATTTAATGTAACTTAGTTTTTATAACTTTGACTCAATATACAACTCATTATTAAACTTTAACTCAATGCGCAATTTAATCTTTATAGTTTTAATTATTTAAAATATTGATATTTGTGTTTTAGAAAATCAAAATCATGTATTTAATGAAGTTTATAAACTAAAGTCTTAAATGATTAATACTATAATGATTGAGTTGCTTTAAGTTAAAATTTAGAGATTGAGTCTCAAATGGGTAAAAATATAAGAACTGAAATGCATCAAGTCAAAAATTAAAAATCAGGAACTGATGCGCTATAATTAAGTTAAACTATAAGAACTAAAAGATTAATTTTTCCTTCCTTTTATGTATATCATATTTAGTGGGGAAAATTGATCGTATGGTTGTTAATTTTAAATTTCAAAGTTCAATCGTTTTATTTCAATTTATATTTAGAATATTTTGCTTTTAATATTGTATTCACATTAAATCTCAATTACGAATGATTGATATAACTGGGTGATGTGTCTTAAGATAAGTTGATACGATCATTTTATTAACTCTACTTGTTGAAATATGCCATAATAGAGGAAAACTAAAATAATATTATTATATGGCTATACTTTGAGTAATTAATATGCAATTCTGCTTACTTTTATCACAAATTTTATTGACAAATGGGCTTTTAATTAATAATCACGCACCAACTTCTCTTCAAGTCCGATCACTCATTTTTATAAACTATATATATTTTGTTAACAATATATACAAGATGACAATTTTGGAGAGAAAAATACATTTTGAATAACAAAATTACATCCCTTAACACTACGGCCAAAACTTTATTCTAGTAACACTAATGAATCAGACATGTTCGAAACCTATTATGTATGGACATACTAACGACTTTTAAGGATTAATACAATATCTCTATTGTGATCATAAACTAAAGGGGGGAAATTATAAAATGCATATATCATATGATCGAAGTACTTAATTACAAAACAACAAAATAATTCGCCAAAAGTTGGGACATGCTTGGAGGTAATCAAAACTCTCTTATATAAGCCGAGGCAAAATCATAATACAAACAATCTATGATTGTGTTACTGTCAATAAATAATCAGACACCATCAAAAACCTAATTAAATATTAATTGGTATTACATTTTGATATTACTCATAAAGTAAATATAACAGCTATGCCCACGTGGACTTGGATTTAACATACAAAAAAAGTTAAATGATTCGGTGAGAAGTCGGTTCCCACTTGCCTAACATTAGGCAACAAGTAACAGCTGCATGCACAATTCTTCACGACTTTGACAAATTTAGAGATTGAACGTGGACGGTATTAATTAACATTCTTTTTTGGCAAAAATGCTAAAAAAAATCCATCATTGAAAAATTTACTGCCCAAAGCTATCTGAATTTGAGGACCCAGGTGTAACTCTTATTCAACTATATGTAACATTTCTTTAATTATATATAAAATGAAAGACATTTGCAGATATATAACTGAAAATATGTTACACGCAACTGAAAAGCGTTATACTGAAGATGAATTGCGTCCGCTTACCCTTGGGTGGTAAATGTTGCAATGAGGGATTTTTGTAGCAATTTTATCTTTTCATTTTTATGGATTTAATTATTTATTTAAAGCTGGTTCTTGTTTTGAGAGTAACAACTAAATTTTAAACATTTGCATGTAAGTTTATTGATAATTGTCTTATTACTTTAGAAGTAATTCAGAATTTTTTTATACTTTGTCCACATTCAAAGAAGGGGGTTCTTTAATTACTTTGTACTAATAATTCGTGGATAAACAAGGTGATAATCAATTCAATGCAATGATTAGCCCTCAATTCGATTGTCTAATCTTTTTGAACACTATGATTGTCACGGGCCAATTTGATTGTCACTTTAAGCAAACATCGACAATGTGCTCTCAACTTTACTTTTAATTATATATACATGTAATTGGACAACATAACCTTAAACATACCTTTGTAAGAAATTAATTAATTGTTAAAGCCATTTTGTTTAGGACCAAAGGGGAAAAAATAAACCCATTAATGCATAATGAGGTGCAATGCATAAGTAGTGGGCAAAGCCAATAATGGTAAAATGTGAAGCTACCATAAACAAATTATACCTTTTCAAAAAATTTTATTGATTAGATCAAAACTCATAATTGTATTAAGAAATATTTTTCATTGATACGCTATTAAAATGGCTGAAGTAGTTAAAATTTAGAGTTTTGACCACGATCAAACTAATTATACTTGAAGTAATATATACTTAACTTTTACATCAAGTTTTTTTACTAGTTTGGATAAGTTTTGACCACTTGATAATCAAGTCCTAGCTAACTATAACAGTTTGGAAAATATTTTTCCTTACGATTCTAAATATAATGCAAGAACTAGCTAATTATTCATATAGATTAAAAACATTAGGGTAAATTAGTTACTTGTAAAAATGTATGGTGATTTTTCTCAACTATCTATCCTTTTAATCATTTTACGTTGGATTATTATCAATATAAATTATATATCAGAATCTAACTATATGGGTAAATCTGGATAAAAAAATTTAATAAACATATAAGAAAAAGGACATTTAGATTTCATATTTATGACCAAAAAATTAACTCTCAAACCAACTCTGATACTCCTCTTTATAAGAAATTTTGAATATATTTTACACAGATCAAGAATAATTTTAAACGTCATTAATTATGTCTTAAAATTTGACAATTTTTTAACCTTATCCCAAAGAAGGTAAAGTTCATACGGACAAAATTGTACATTAATACAAAAACTTTAATGACATGCCTTATAAATAATGTGAAGAAATTTCTTCTCTCCACCTTATAAATAAAACAAGAGGGGTGTTTATGACTGATTGGATGATGGTTTAATCAACCGGTTCATCAGTTTGATTATGAAAACATTATATTGATATTAATTAAACTAGCTAATAATGTAGAAGAGTATACGAATATGGATGATTAAGAGAAGGGTCTTAAGTGGTATATAGCTAGCAATATATAATGGGGGACAGTATTTTCAGATGAGTTCTAATAAGATGTTCTATATGGACCCTCTTCTTCAATCTCCGTGATCTCTTTCCTGCACGTACCTATATATGGGACCAAATGCTTCAATTCTTCGATTTAGGAAACTTTAAAGGTTACTGAAGTGAACAGTTCATCAAGATCTACCCACCTTTTAATTTGTAATCCAAACTTTTGTTCTTTGGTGATGGTCGGATCCCTCTTTGATATATGTTTTCGTTTTAGCCTACACACAGTGGCCTCTCAGTGAATCATGCACAGGCAAAAAAATAAATTAATAAATAAATAAATAAATAAGTTTATCTATTTAGAAGTTGATGCCATTAATTGAATCAATCTGGACAAAAACCAAAATCCCCACCACTACGTAAGGGACCATTATGAAAACAAAATATCTTGTGAATATCGTAAATCCAATAGGAAAGGTTATTATCATTGAAAAAGCTGTAGTACTTACATTATATATATCCTTTGCTCCCCACGACCATATCTTGCTCAAGATTCTGTTTATGTTGAACTGTCAATTTTTGAAGCTAAACCCATCGGCTAAGAACCAGTAGTGTTCTCACTTCCCAACCCTCCTTCACATTAAATCCTCTTTCTTTCTTTCTTTTTTTCCTTTTTGTTTTTTCTATCCTTTTAACGACAAGAGGTGACAGAGAGTAGGAACTTCCTCGTAATGTCGAGAAGTAGGGATCTTTTACATCATGAATCAAATCTGATCCATCCATACTTTTTTTGATTATAGGATAAGAACACACTTGATCCACCTAACAAAGATATATATTATTAGCAGCGATTTTACCATGTTTAATTATTAGAACCAAACTTGTCTTGTGTAACCAGTGAAACAAATCAAAGAGA
This sequence comes from Albizia julibrissin, assembly GCA_037074505.1. NCBI lineage: Eukaryota > Viridiplantae > Streptophyta > Magnoliopsida > Fabales > Fabaceae > Albizia > Albizia julibrissin. Next base: position 9,648,790 of record CM073482.1, on the reverse strand, counting down.
TGATATGATGATCATGATAACTACAAAGATACAAAAACATATCTTAGATAGAAAAAAGAAGAAAAAGAAGAAAAAAAGAAATGAAGGCTTTGGATATATGAAGCTACAATCCCTGTGAAACTGTTAAGCTCTGATATGCATGCATGTATCCTTTCATGAAAGGTGCAAGTCAGAGATCACTTGTATTAATACCTCGAGGAACAAGTTTCTGGTATTGTTAATTAATTAAGACCATTAACAATGTTTTTAATTTTTCTTATTATTCTTGGTGAAATGTGCTAATATAGAGACAAAAACGTACGCACACGCTTACCAAACTCCATATATACGACAGTCCAGTACAAAGTTTATAACAGCGTGCAGGCAAACAACGCTTTCATGTTTATATGTGTCTTGTTGGAGATTGGTCAGCCAAAGTAATAAGCAATATAATTATTTTTTCAGTGGAATATTAGACAAATTTCATGCGTTTCTCTCACAAGAAATAATTAATGCTAGTGCTGAGGAAAGATTATGGGTGGCTATCGATTTAAATATTCGTCATTTTTTTCAAAGTTAAGGTGCAGTCAGTATCCTTGAAGAATTTTTTCAAGTGTTTCAATCATCCTAAAGTCCTATTTTGTATAATTTTACACTTAACAATTTGAGTAATTTGTCAGATACACCTGATGAAAAATATTTTAGAATGTCTAATGTACCAAAAAAATAATTTAAGGATATGGTGCTGAACATACTTAAAAATATATTTTAGAGTGATAGAAGCGTTTGAAAAAAATACTTTAAAATATTAGATGCACCACAAAATACTTTAGGATACCAGATTTACTTGAAAAAAGAAATATTTTAGGTGTTAGATGCTCCTTAACTTTCTTTTTAATATATCTTGAAAATTGACAGTATGATTTTATGTTAACTAATGTTATTCACTTTTCAATAAAAGTTTGTATGTTACTATTCAATAATGCTTATATACTTAATTACATGCTGTTCATTATTAACAGGGTTCTAACAAAAAAAATGGAATTCAAACTTATATCCTTATTGGATATGAGTTGTATTGATATTAATTAGATCAATATTCATTCGGATGTTATTCAATTTTTAATTTCAAGAGAGAGTGAAACGAAAAAATAAGATTACACGCGTTGTATTATTGAATAATAAATTGATACAAACAATTGTGATCATCGAACTTGTTAAATAGGTATGCATATACTTCAATGAGATCCTAAGAGAATGTTCATCATCTAATTATCAAATGTTAGTGTGATAAAGTTGTTTAAAACCCGAAACCAAAAGTTAACATAACATATGATGTCCATATTTTTACTATAAGATGTTTATTGTTCTTTTTACTTAATTTACACTTGGTACTTGATTTGAAAGATTCTCCAACATGAATATCTTCTTGTTATCATTGAGAATGCCTTGGAATTGCTTTTTCCTACACAATTTTTGGTTTCACACTTACTATATAGTTAATTATCTGCGCAGTACCTAATTAAATTTAATATGATTAATTAGGTTTGATGAAGACCTAGCTAGTGGCTATTTGAATTGGACGTAGGTACTCTGGAGCAACTTTTTTTTTTTATATACAACTCTTGAGCAACTTTTATCTCTTCTTAAATTTACAAATTTTTGGATTAAATAATTTAAATTGTACAGATTAGACTTCAACGAGTTATATTACTATTTCTCATATTGTTATTCACGATTAACATTACTTTTATTCAGCACTTATTTTCTTGTAAAAAATGATTTAAAAATGTAAAAAAATTAAATAAACAAGAAGTTAATTAATTTATCCAAATTAATTAAATCTAAAAGGTTTGAACAATTTCTAAAATTTTCCACTTGAAACGATTCGAGTTGACTTTTGACTTCCCCAATATATCTAATTAGTAAGATCGATGGATGCCGTGGAAAAGAAGGAACTATGAACTGTCAATCCATCCCTCCCACTACTGTCCAACAAAGCTCATAAATACACACATGTATCTGAATAACAAACCAATGTATAAAACTGAATAATATCATCCACACAAAAATGAATAACATCAAAATATTTGAATTTTAAACACGTTTTTCATGAATACACGCAAATGTATAACAAGCCAATGCATACAAATTTTGAATTGGTATAAAATCTAATAAACTCATAAATTTGAAAATTAAGTAATGTGATGTTCTACGCTGAAGTCTTTAAAGAATTGAGCATTTCACGTTCAAGTGAAATTTGAAAGACAAGCATAAAAATAAGTGTGAACTGTGAATGGGCTCCTTTACAGTCAAGTTCAACGTTTGATATATATATATATATATATATATAGGAGGAATATATTTTTTTACGATTGCGTTTTGGAATGTTACAAAGATATGCAGATCCATATGCTGGACTTTATATGAACGTATTTTAATCGAAATTCTAACTCTTTTGATTTGATTATGATGCAGCTACTAGTACAATTCCAGAAAGCAGAAGGAGAGGTCCACCTCCATGACCAGAATCCAAAGTTCAAATAGTTTTTCAGGATCTTAATGTACAACACATTAATTAGAGAGCGCATATATATATATATATATATTCTCTTGTGTCCTTGTACAAACAATTTTTTTACAGTTAAAATTAATTAAAAACGATAAATGTGTCAAAATTTTTATGTCTTTATCAAATATGCCCCTATTTATAAAAAGAGTATAGGGGAGAAACTACATAAAAAATATATAAGAGAGAATGAGTAGAAAATATGAGAAATAATGGGTAATAAATAGTTAAATGAAAGAGAATTAGTGGTTAATGGGGGATAAATAATATAAAGTTATGTATTTAATAGGAGTAGAAAAGGAAAAGACAATTTAAATTTTGAGATTATAAAAAAAAGTTATTTATATTAAGAACCAACTCCAAAAGAGAGAAAGTTGCTTATAAAAGGAATTGGAAGGAATACATACTTCGTATGGTCATAAATATAAGATCTAGATGATTAGTTTGTAAAGATTAAGAAAAGCAGTTAAGTTAGTTATTTAAAAACAAAAATTTGTGTTGAATTTTCTAAAGTACTACTATATGCATTGGAAAAAAATATCAATTTAGGAAGACAATGCAAAGTGGATTGAGATTTTACACAATTAGGATAAAAACAAACCGGTCTGCTAGCTCTTATAATATATTTAGGTTGGGAGGAAGTACCAAAACTAAAAGGAATAATAAATTTATATTATAATTGTTTCAATTGTAAGAAAATGGCTCTGAACTTTTGTCTAAAGAAAGCAGTTTTGATCAAAACCTAATTAACAATATCAAGAGAATCAAAACTGGAGAATTATTCGAGACTCTGAACTAATACAAGAGTGTGATCAAATGAAAGCGAAAATCAAAATAAAATTCAATATCAATACACACACTATTGAAAGTTATTTTGTTTATAAGGTCGATTATAATGGTGCAACTTTTGATATTAAATTTTGTGCAGTGCATATACAATCCAGAAGCTTCAGCTAACTAAACACACACACACTATTGAAAGTTATTTTGTTTATAAGATCGATTATAATGGTGCAACTTTTGATATTAAATTTTGTGCAGTGCATATAGAATCCAGAAGCTTCAGCTAACTAAACATGTGGGGAAAATACAGTCATCAAAGAAATCTCATCTATTAAGCAACATAATGAAAATTTTATTCCCTTCTTCCTATACATGCTGAGAGAAATTACTGATAAAAAGTACTCATAATGTTTCAGTAAAAAAATATATTAAAATAGTCATCAAGTTGTTGAACACCTAGAGAGGACTAAAAAGAAAGTAGCTTTGTAAGTAAAATTCTTTTATATTCTTGAATAAAAACTATAACAGAAGTAAGAAGAGTATGAGAAATATAATATATTTCATTCTTTATATAATCAATTCTCCCTGGGATTATAAATATAAGAGCTATATAACTAATTTATATATATTGAATAAATTAGGTAAGTTAATTATTTATAATAAATGTACGTTAGTTTTCTTAAAATAACTTTTTTAATCATTATTCCATTGACGAAATTTCCTTTAATATACACAATCAGTAGCAAATATACAACAACAACAATAACAAAGCTTTATCCCCCTATTGCGCTATATCAAAAATTAATTCTTTGGATAGATTATTAACCAAAAGATCTTACTTTATAACATTATTGAGTATTCGTTTCAGTCTTCCTCGATCTCTTTTTAAAGAACTCCATACTGCTTAATCAATTCTCCTCATTAACGCACTCTGTAATACCTTATTTTCTAAAGCCTTTAGATTAGTTTAAATATATAATGGTTTTAAATTTGAGACCAAAATAATTTAAAGTCCCAATTTAAGAATAGTTTAATCTTATATTTGTATAGGATTTTCAAAAACTTTTTAAAATAAATATGTATGGTCTAAATTTTAATTTGTAAATTCATTATCTTTATCTGTTTCAAAATCATTTATTTAAAATACAGATCATTTTCTATCCATAGCTCGCGTCGTGATGGTTAACTTATTGGTTTCTGGATACCAATACGTTATCGAAAGTCTAGCGTACGGATTACAACTTATACAGTCTGCGTCGCGAGTACCAGTACTACTATCGCTACTACTACTACTACTTATAAATATTTTACAGTCATCCAAAATAAAATGATAACCAAACAGTCCATAATTTATTTGTCTCTTCTTCGTCCGTCTATATTACCTTCTTGCCCTTAGAGCTGGACGCCTTTGCTGTATATTATTTGTTGAAAAAGGGGTGAGATTCAAAAGAATCTCAGTAGTACACAGATCACTCATATAATATGCAAATACTAAGCATGTAAAACAAATCATCAAACAGCACAACTTACAGAAATGCAGCACATAAAAGGGCCTAACTGGTCCCTTATCACAGACTCACAGTGCTTGAGATTCATAATCTGGCTGCCCAGGGCCACCGCCCCATACAAGGTACAGTCACGGGCTTTCTGTCTCAAACCTACCTGGCTTAAGACGCCCCCGGGTAACTCCCGGTGTAACTTGTACTTACGGGTCTTACCACCTATGGACTATCTGTCCCATACATATACAGATGATATGGTACACATACATGGCATCACATATGATATAAGAGATAAGGTACTACCTGACAGTCTTTCCAAATTTGGTTCCTGTTCTCAGTCTCTTAGGCGTCCCGGGCAAATGTCAAATCCTATAATTTATAATTTACGGACGGACGAATTATTACTTATTCCAAAATAATTTAAGACACCTTGGTAGGTTATCATTATAGCTAATACCTTAATTCCAATAGGTATTTAATGGACTCATACCAATCTAAGTATTTAATTTGACCCTTAGAGTCCCAATTATTTCAAAAATACCCTTACTTTTTATTTTTCACTATAACTCAATTCTGTCAGAATTTTCAATAATCTTTGAAAATTCATATCTTGGCCTAGAAATATCCAATTAAGGTGGTTCCAAATTCTATGCGTCACTTATGAAGTCTATTTTAATATAAAAATACTTTTAACTACCACCTATCCATGAATAATTCCCAGTTTTAAATTTGTTTCGCACTGCCAGAAAACATTTCCAGTTTCAGTAGCTTAACTTCTAAAATTCATAACTAAATATCTAGAACTCCAAATGGGATGGTTCAAAATCTTATATGATCATCTTTAAATATATTTTCAGGGAAAAATATTACCATTTATAAATTGTAGCTACAAAATTTCCAGAATTTCGTCAAACCTCGTCTGTACCATAAAACATTCCAGATTCATCATCTAACTTTAAAAATTCATATCTCACTATTTATAACCCCAAATGATACATATTATATATCAAATTAAAGCTTAAGATGTCTACTTTCCTTATGGAAACTTTCATAATTTTATGACCAAGTTTGGTTACCGAAATTTATTTTACAACCAATATGATTTCAGAGAAACTAACCGAACAGCAACTCCTCTTATTTTCTAAAAATTCTAGACTTATATATAATCATCCAAAAATCATAATCTCATGTATTCCCATATAATTTTTCGTGTAGAATTCATTGGAAACCTCAAATTTATCAAATTCTCATTCCTTCATTATGTACTATTTTGCCCAAAACAAAACCTCACAATACAACAATTCATTATACTAGGTTCTTATGCTTCCCAAATTACCCAAAAATAACCTCAAATTAACTAGAAAGAGTTAAGAATATGGGAAGGAAACTCACCTATATTAGGATATTGAGTTGTATGTAGAATTTGTAATCACTTCTTCCTTCCTCTGGTAGCACTGATCCTCTTACTTATCTCTCTTTCTCTATTATGTGTCTCTTACTCTCTCTCTTTTTCACTCACTCTCTCTTTCTTTCCTTTTTGGATAATGGCTGAAGTGAATGGAAAAATTTGTGAAGTGTGTGTTGTGTGTTACGTATAATTAAGAGAATGAGAGAGAGTGTGTTTTTTTTAATAATTAAAAATGTGTATGTGTGTGCCATGTGTGTAGTGTGTGTGTGTTATTTAATTAAATAGTTGTGTGTGCATGGATTGCATGTGAAGTGTGGGAAGTGGGTGTGTGTTTTAATTATTATTATTATATATATAGGTATATTTTTATCCTATTAATTACACACACTAGGTCTTTATTTTTCCCTTTGTCTAATTTAAGATTCCTTATATTTCATAGGTTTCATAATTTGGCTTACTATCTAACTCCCATAAATTAATCCTTAGCCTTTGAATAAATTTTGGAATGTTACACACTCAATGGCCAACGTGTCCAAATCACCTCAAACAATTGTTTACCATTTTCTCCTCATAGTTTGAAAAAACTATAAATTTAAAAAGAAAAATGAACTGAAGTCTGCTATTTATTAGAACCAAATCAAACCCACAAATTAGCTTTTATATTTAGGATCACGGAGAAAATCAAATGATGCTTCACCGATCGATTCTATATACCAAAACAGGGATGCTCTTGTAGTTACCATGAAAACAAAGGTGCTTTTGTGGAGATCAATGAGCTGTTGATTCCGTATTGCTCACTTCAAAATAAATAAAATGCTTCTTTTTCCTTTTTTTCTTTTGAAACTAGGCAAGTTAAAGTTGAAGAAGATGACATCCTATTTCGAAGCAATGCTCCTAATTTTTCCAATTGCAGTAATTATTTTGTCTCGTGGGGCCATATATATACTCATTATATAAGATTATGATTCGTACGTGAAGAGAAGAAAAAATGGATATGGCAATCCCAATATCTCTCAATCATGTATGATAAGATTCTAAAGATTATGTTTAATTATCATCTGCGCATGCACGAGTGCAAGACACACATTTTTATGCCATCATCATTATCAACAAAGCAAATTAAAGGTATCACTCACTCCCGTCCTAAATATAAGATAAAGTTGACATTTTTAAATATATTAAGAACGCTAATTAAATTTCTTTAAATTATTTATATTTATCATTTTTTTCTTCAAACTATTTTTCCTATCATATAAACTTATATATAATCTAATGATACACAATATATTATATGATTAAGTAACTTATTTTGCTTCTTTAATATCTCAAAAAAAATTTAATTATGTCTTATATTTAGGACTAGAGGGAGTAAAGAATAATAATATCAACACAAGATGTATGAAAATAATATTGGCTAAATTGCACTCTTGGATAAGTCTTTTAAGTTTTAACTTCACATAAAGTTTCATTTTCATCCCTTAATTTTCAAAAATACCTTTTCAGTTCTCTAGTTCTAATGTCATTAACAAAAAAAAAAATCATAATATTGAAGTTTTAAATGTGGAGAAAATATTCTCAAATAATGACATATTTAGTTTTCCAAAATTACAATGATTGACACAAAAAATAATCACTTGACATTGTTAGGGTTAAATTACTTAAAAGATATTTTACAAAATTATGGGATCAAACTGATATCATATATAAAATTAGAGAACCAAATGTTCACTTTTACCAACAATAAATAAATAATTCATGAAAAACATTACATTGTATTAATATTATTTAATGTTAGCTAATATGAACATTGCACATGCAACGAAAGGCTTTTCTAAAAGCATCTTTTTAGAGATCATCATTAGCAACAGAAATGAGAAAGACATGGAGCAAATTATATGGACTTTGCCGGGATCAATCGATCACTAATTCTTTAGTGTGTTTAGATTTTAAATTACAGAGATTATCATGTTTCTTTCTTTTTTTTTTGGCATGCATTAATAATGCTTAGCTTTTTTGTGAAGAAACTCCTTTTCTTCTGTGTGGACCTGAACTATCCCTCCCAACCATCTAGAAGAAATTCTTCTAAACCAAACTGATCATTCAAAGAAAACAAAGGAAAATCATTAGAGTAGTGGTTAGATCATTATATGCATTCACATTATCTATGGAAGTAATCATAGAGACCAAATTTGAAAGGATAGAAAATTTGTGAATAACGTAGTAGTAGTGGGTCTGGACCATCCTATGTGGTTGCCTGTTTCTAGCTATATTATAGCTTCTACAAATATAAATAAATAAATAAATAAATATATATATATATATATATATATATATATATATATATATATATATATTCCTGATGAGAAATGGATACTTTACGGTGGATGACAGGAAGTCAATTTCCAAATTAATTGAATGTTTGAAAACTTCGAAGCATTTGCTTGTTTCTTGAACAATAGCACGTGTTTCATACGTCAAACTGGTCCATATTCCGCTCCAATATAGGGAAATATAATCTTCACAGTATCTTGTCGATTTTTTCGTTTGTTATATGATGTTACTGGGATCTTTCCATGATAAACTATTTATACAGTTATACACATAAAATAATAAAGAAATTAAATAGGCATCTGATGGTGATGCAAAATCTAACTGAATCTTGACTTTGTGGATCAAAGAGTCTCGGAGACAAATTAATGAAGGGAAGATTTTGTAACATTTTTTCCAGAGTGAGAATAATTCAATTCAAACTAGTTGAATCAAACATAAAGTAGAGAAGTTCCAAAATAAATATTCTGATTCATGGTGTGTCATCTTCAGTGATATTTGGTGATAGTGAGTTAGTGATACTATATATCTAAAGATTTGGATGCATTATTGGAAAATTTTATTAGGAAACAATAATAGTTAGTCTCCTCATATCTCAAAAAATTCAATGGAATTATTCGTTCAACAGATTTTATGGCTAAATTTCCAAATAAAATCTGGATGAATTGAAGTTCAACTATCTTTATTTAATTAGCTTTGAAAATAGTCACACGTCATATGGGTGAGAATGGGATGTTATTGAGACAAATTTCTGCAAAGTTAAAATACCACACACTTGACAAGTTGACATTAGTATACCATATATAATAGTTAATTTTGGAGTCAAAATAATGATCAAGAAGAAATATCACCAAACATCTAAGAGATTTAAATGAATCAAGCCTTTTTTTTTTTTTGGACAAATTTAATTACTATTACTATCTTCACAAATTAAAAGGAGGATTCCGTTTAAGTTTGACAGAGTCGAGAAATTTTGAGAAATGAAAAGGAACGTGCACGCAAAAGAATATATATATATATATAGGGTTAATGGAGCAATTTTTCCCTGAAATCCAAGTTAATTTTGACCCTGAATTAGTTAAATATGCTGAATTGACAGTCTACATGTCATCCATTTCATTTTTATTAAGATGTAAATTTACATCGGAAGTCTATATGTCATTTACATAATTTTTTTGTTAAATTTAGATTTAAAAATTTTGAGGTAAATTTGTACATTAACAAAAATAATGTAGATGATATATGGACCGTTAACTTAACGTATTTGATCAACTAATAGTTAAATTTAACTGAGATAAAAGTCAGGACAAAATTGCCCTTGGTGAAAATTTATGAGGCAAAAATATAATGCCCCTTAACCCACACACACACACACACACACACACACAACACACACACACACACACACACACACACACATATATATATAATTGCTTCATATACATAATTAGTCGTGAATTTGGTGAGGAATATAAGTCATATTTTTTAAAAAGGATAAATTATCTTATCATCTTGAGTAGGGGCCCTAGATTGGCACACAAATTTTGAAGCATAATTACCAAATTCACATCTAAATTTTTAAACGTGCCTGTTCCCCGTACGCAAATTAGTTTCTGAGCATATTTTCCTGTTCCTTAATAACAATACTTGGAAAAATTAGTGACGTATGGAAATGAAGAACTCATTTATCATGCTAGTTGCTTATCCATCATTAAAAATTTAAATCAATCAATCATTATATATTTTTGAAGGAAGTCAGTGATTTATAAATAATAGTAAAATTTGATGGATATGATTTATCTTGAGTTGTATGCTTTTCAATGAAGTATTTTTTAAGAAAACGTTTCTTTTGTAGTTTTTGTACTTTGTCTCATTTGTAGTTATCCTCCGGGCCAACATTTTAGTTATAATTAAAGTTGTGGTTCTGGTTAACTTCAAAAATAGTAGTTCATTTTAGGAGGCTGAAAAAAAAGGCGACAAAATATGAACCAATATACATTTAATTCGAACTGCAATTCAAGTGTTGAAGCAATTAAGCCAACTAGCAATGGCTACATTAATATTAAGCTTTAAACTAAGCCAGTGAGATCTCCACTTGTTTAGACATAATCCACTATATATATTGACCTAATTCTGATGGTCAAAATACTAAAATACATACATACATACATAGGGGGTGTGTGTGTGAAAATACTAAAATACATACATACATACATACATACATACATACATACATACATACATACATACATACATACATACATACATACATACATACATACATACATAGGTGTGTGTGTGTGGCTAAGTTAATTAGTGAAAATGGCTTGGCCAGGTGACAAAATATGTTTGGGATCATATTGAGCTTTTCTCTGTTGAAAAAGCTTCCATTTGTCTCCAAAGTGATCCATCCATTGTTTCCTGGTCAAGTTTTGTGGAAGATATTTCTTAATCTGAATGCCAGCTTCCTCACAGAACTGCAACACCATCTGGTTTTGCTCTTTATATGCTTCCACTTGATCATACGTACTAGCGTGCAGAAAACTCACAACATAGAATATATCTTCATCCGGAATCATCGCAGACATCCTATCATCCCACCTACAAATATGCCAATACCCAGCTAAGGTAAGTCGTATCAAATTAGCTAAACTATTTTTAAAGAAAGATAGACCTGATATATACCTATATCTAAAAAATATAAAGGGTTAAGGTGTCTCAAGGACCTTAAGATATTTTCTAAAGTGCATATGACACCCTTAAATATTTTGCGATTCATCTAATACTCTAAAATATTTTTTTAATTGTGTTCAATACCCAAAAGTATTTTTTCTTCTTTGATAGCAAAAAACATTTTAAAGTGCTAAACGCACTTGAAAAAAATACTTCAGGTATTAGATGCTCTAAAAAATACTTTATGGTCCCGAGAAAATACTAGATGAACTGTGAAAATGTTTAAAGACGTTGGAAGCATATCTTAACCGAAATCTAAATAGCGTCGTACTTGTTGCGATTCATGGGATAGACGAGGACGAGTCCTGAAGGAAGGGTTTGGTTGAGAAGAATGCCCTTGAAGACACCATCATGGAAATCCATGATTTGAGACTTTGGAACAAACATGTTGAGCCATGGATGAGGAAGATCCCACAGTCCTTGAGGCCTAAGGACAAGTTCATCAGAATGAACCCGATCCAGAAACTCCTCGTACGACACATCCTTCTCAAACCTAAACGCTGACAAAACCTTCAACCCACTCAACAGCTCCTCAACTTCCTGGCCCACTCTTGCCTGAGAGTCGTTGGTGTAATACTTGGCCAGCTCTAAGACGTAAACGATGCCGTTTTGTTGGACAAGGGAAGTGATTCTTGGACGATCAGCCTCTGGATAAAAAGAAACATCCATGGATGATTGATTCAGAAGAAGCGATCCTTCTATGTAATTAGGCATGTTAGTTTCTACACTTTCGTTCATTGAGATTAATTTTTCTTGATCTGCACTTAGTACAGAGAAGTTATCGTAAAGCAATCTCAGCCACTTCACCTGCAATAAATAATTAAACAAACCATTTAATTTAATTTAATTTATCTTATTATTATAATATTTGCGTCTCTATATATATATATATATATATATATATATATATATATATATATATATATGAAATTAAATACTTGCCCTGATTGGTGCAGGTGCTAAAGCAATTCTGGCTCTGGTGATTATCCCAAATTGGCCTAAACCTCCAAGAACAGCGTAGAAAAGGTCTGAGTTAATCTCAGGAGAACATGTTATTTCTTCTCCTTCCCCTGCAAATTATAACCAATAAAGATTAATTAATAATTAATAATAATATAAGTATTAAGGAAGGACTACTTATCACGTCGAATGATTTAAAAAAGGGAACATACAAAAGGATATCTGTCTCAATTATTGCAATGTGCTTAGCTTTGTTTAAGTCACCTTACAATACAACCAAATGGCAATGTTTAAGAGCCATTTCCCTCACACCATAGAAGAGTTGACTTAGATTCATTTTAATGTTAATTAATAAGCAATTAACTATTAGTTCAACTTCTTTATTAATAATGACAACATAATACTATATGATCTCAAAATATTCTTGACCTATGTAAAGAGATTGGTCAACAGGATTATATATATAATGGGAAATGCATACTCGTCCCTATATTCGTATATTGAATAGTGCTAATAACTAGAGTAGCTGTTTTTTAAGGTAGAAATAATCAACGAATAATACAATTTGCTGTCGCAATCCAGTGATGATGTATCTTCATCCAATCATTTACATGTAATCTGGATTAATATCCGGCGACGTCACGTGATAATTACATATATTTATGTTTTATTTATTTTTGGGATTATGTTTATTATGTAAGGCTTCTTTATAATTGTTTTTCCCCCGAGCCGACCAAAGCATATTGAACCAATAGGATAACTGTACTTTCAATGAATTATAAAAATCACAGTTCAACCACTTTTGTTTTGGTCGTATGGTCTTAGCCAAATATAGTCGCCATCATTCACACACCCAAAAGGGGAAAAAAAGAACTGATTAATTGATCTAATTTTGTAAAAAAAAAACATAATTTTATTAACAAACTAATAAATATTCACGAAAAATCTAAGGTGACATTTAAAAGAAAAGTGAAGGTGATGTATACACGCACTGTTTCTATAAGAAAATTAACGTTTTAGAAAAAAGTCAATGTTTTATATGAAAATAGAAATAAGTATGCATACAAATTATATTAATTAAAAATTAACAACAGTTTTATGAATATTTTGAATCCATCCAGTATGGATAGAAGACTGGACACCTGGTCAAAAAATTAGAACAAATATTAATTTCAATGAAATACGCATATAAACTTCCAAATGTCACAGGCTATAGTATTTTCAAAATATGACTAACTAATAATTTAGTGCCTATCCTATCTAGCCAGCCAGAAATCTGCTACGTACGTACAAACATAAGGTGTGAGTGTGTAAATAGCCTAATCAAATAAAAATAAGAGAAAATTATAGTTAGATCCTAAGTAAGAAGTATAATGAAAAAATGGTCTCTTAAAATTTTAAAATGAAAAAATGTCTCATTGATAATTTCAGGAGCGGGTCATTGACAAATCCAGGAGATTTATTGACAAATTATTGAGACCATTTTTTTATTTTGAAATTTTAAGAGGCTATTTTTTATTTTACCTCTTATTTAAAACCTGATCATAAATTTTTCCTAAAAATAATCGATGATGATTATGAGAATCCTATATGTCAATATATACAACTAACTCAAATGACATATATCAAACATTAATCATGCCAAATCCTCTCCTTGACTTTCGGGGAAAAAAAAGCGTTTGCAAAATTCTTGTTTTAACTATATTCCTTAATCAATGTAAAGGAATTAATATATCCTGATAATAAGGATGTAATTAATATACTTTCATCAAACAAACAATTTTATGAAATTAAAATCACAGAAAAGTACCATTTAAATTTAAAAAACCAAAATATTTATTAAATTAGCAAAATAATAAATAGGTAATCTTATAGAAATCTAAGATTTTGAAATTTAGGTATTGATAACTCGAATATAGAGATTAGCAACTTAAGTATAGAGATTAGCAACTTGAACTTTTCAAGTTGTCACTGTATATATATCTAAGTTCTTAACATGTGATTATATATACTCAAGTTATCAATATCCAAATTTCAATATCTCATATTCCTAGCTAATAGATTACTTATTTGTCATTTTACTAATTTAGTAAATATTTTATAATTTTTGTAGTTGAAATGATATTTATCTATCATTTTTCCAACAATTTAATCTGACATTTAGTTTAAAAAGAATCAGAGAAGTGATTCATACCTGTAACAACATCCAATTCGTAAACATTTTGAATCTGAGGACCAAATCGAAAGGTTTGGCCACTAATCCCAGCATTAGAAAGTGTACCACCGACCGTCAAATACAAGTAATCAGTCCAAGAACGAGGTGACAATCCCCGTTTCATGGTCTCATGCAGAACATCGATCCACCTTTGTCCACCACCCACATCCACGTAATAATCCCCCGGCGCCGCCGTCTTCTCCGTCACAAGTATCCCACCAGACCCATCATTATCAGTACTACTATCTCTGAAACTGCTCATATTCACCACCACACCACCAAAAGCCATGGACTGTCCGTTAACGGAGTGACCCTCCCCTCTGGCAGCCACACTGAACGGAATGGGCAACGAGTTTGTGAACTTTACGAGCACCGATATGTCGCTTGTGGACGCCGGGTTCATGATCGCCACCGGATTCTTGTGAACCATGTGGCCGAAATCTGTGGAGCCTTCTAACAGAGACAGAGGGTCACGGCTAAGCCTTATGGCTACCTGTGTTGGTGCCTGGAACACCGACGACAATAATGTCCCAGGTTGTCCCTCGGAGACTACTAGGATGCTGGTTAGCCATAGAAGCATCAAGATTAAAGACCTCGCCATTTGACTCACTGACAAGTTTTAGTTTTTGGTTAGCTGATCGCTATATTTGGCTTGAGAGAGAGAGAGCGAGAGCGAGAGAGAGAGAGATAGCTAGGTTTCAATGGGGTGAAGTGCATGTGGTGTTGTGTCGTGTGTATTTAATTATTTATAGGAGTTGGAGAGGAATTGGGGGAGGGAAACGACGTCGTGTTGTGAGGAGGCTTTTGTGTTTTCTGTGGGCTTGTTGGTTTGGTATGATTCACGTCTTGTATTGTGAATTTGTGAGTGTGATGCACGCATGTATTGAACAATAAAACCATGATTGATTTGCTTCTTCTTTTTTTTTTTTTGGGTAAATAAAGGGCCATATCAACTCCGACCGAAGGGTGTCTGATTTAGTGGTGGACCTGATAAACTATAATTAAGGTGGGATTCAAACTCTACTTTATTAGAAGAGACTCTTAGGAAAGGCATCCAGATCATCATAAAACCTCGATTTGGATTAATTAGTTGTTTGAATATCTAATAATAAGAGCCAGAAAAGACACCGGATGACAGTAGGTGGAAGGTTATGAAAAATAAATAAAAGGTCATATCTTTCTTAATGATCATTCTATTCTAATTAATTAAATACTCGATGGACGGAAATAAAGAATTATAGTCAAACTTTGATGATTTCGTTTTAAAATAACTGCTGACTGGCACAATTATATTATTTTATTATATAAATACACAAGGGCTATATTTTTGTCAAAGTCAACAAGTATTTTATTTTGTGAGATGTTTGACATACTATTTTGAGATTTTGTAGCCATCGAAATTTCTTTGTTTTTTTTTCCCACAACATTCTCGCCCCGGAAATACAATTCCTTAGAAGGGGCCATTTTTCTTAAGAATTCTACCCAAATAATAATAATTACCATGTATCAATTGTCAATCAATTTTCGTATATTTTCTCGGATTAAGTTTCTCTGATTTTCCTTGACCAATATGATCGATTGTGACAAATATTTGAAACGAATCCCCAGAGAAAAGACCCAAGATTTTTCTTCCTTTGATAATGAAGACTCAAGAATGTTAATTAATATATAGAGTCTATTTATAGATATTGTTAGAGAGTTTGCGCAATAATCTATGTAATATTTAATTCCAATTACAGTAATTTCTAATTTATCAAATATTGGAAAATTGGTATAATTTGATATAATAAGTTGCCTTGTTGCTATTATGCTATATAATAGCTCACCATTTAAATCATGCATTAAATATAAAAATCGATGATCTTAAACTCTCCAAAACGCATGTTCTATAATAGTGATATAATTATTTCTAAATATGAAATTAAACTTGATAATTTTCTGAAAATGTAGAGTTCGATAGAGATTTAAATGACTAAAACCTGTGCCCAATAGATGTTGTTATCAGTGGAAAGGGTTTTGACTTAGACAAGTGAATTCCTTTCCTTGAGTCCAAAGTATAAATAATTAACTTTTCTTATTTTAACTTATGTATTAATTGATTGCATGAAAATATATTTGATTTTGTGTGATTAATATTAATAATTACTATAATTATGCCAATAACTCAACCCCCCGCCCCCAACACACAAACACGTGCTAATGTGATCATTACAAAATGTCAAACGAAGATTTAAAAAAAAAAAGGAGTAGAGAAAAATTTTCTTAGATGGTAATAAGAGAAAATTACCTTTTTAACTTTATTAAAATTGCGCTATACAAAATTCTTTGAGTTTTATAAAAATTAATCTAAAGACATTTTTTGTTTCTTTTTGAAAATCTCCAAAAACCGTACTCTTATTTCAAGAATTACACAGATTCCATGTGAAAACCAAGGGAGAATTATATATAGTTTTTTTTTTTTTTGGTGAGGCACGTACGTAGAGTATATTCCATTGACAACAGAAGGAGACCTCTCCCAACAATTAGGTTGTTATATACACAAGGCTTAGGATTGGAACCCTCAACCACTTATTCTAATGAAAAATAAAATGCGCAAAAACCTCTCTTAAAAATATTGGCCTTGAAAAAAGTGTAGTTATCTACTCATCCTAGGTGATCAAAGGTAGAGTGGGGTATAAGATGTTAGCTAGAATTCAAACTCTTAAAATGTTATAAAATAAATTAATATTTATATAGAATTTAATTAATATTAAAAATTTAACAAACTGGATTATTTATTATAACCCATTAATATAATGATTTATCCTTCAAATTTATCACAACACCCTACATTCATGCTAATTAAATCAAGACCAATATTGTAGTAGAAAGTAGATGCAAGAAAGAGTGATAAAATAATATTCCTCGTGCTCTCCTATTGCTTCTGCTCGGGACTTTTAATTTCTTAGAGCGCCCATGGTTTTCTCTTTATCATGGGTGAGTCTCCATCTTCATAAACTATTTGTAATTATTCATGTGATATTTTTTTTTGGGGAAATCCCAAAAAAATTATTTAAAATAAAAAAAGACAAATCAGGAAGTTCAATATCATAAATCTCAAGTGAGACCTATGGGAGGAATCTGTGATTTGCTAATATTTTCAAATAATCAATTTGCTCTTGATGGCATTTAGGAGTTCAAACTGTCAACATGTATATTAAAATTGTTAATTACAATTCTTAAGTTCTTATTTTTTATACATAAGTAGTCAGTGATGTGTGGCTTCAAAATATTACCTACATAGTTGTTGGTATTTGGGGAACTCTTGTTGTTAATATGTACATTGAAGTTCTTAATTGTGACACATAATCAACTTAAATATAGAGAATAACAATTTAAAAATTGTAATTAACAACTTCAGTATATATATTGACAATTTGAACTCCCCAAATGTTGTCAGGGGCAAATTAGTCATTTAGAAACATTTACAAATTCCAGATTTCTTTCACATATCTAACTTGGGATTTGTGATATTAGATTCCTTGATTTGTCTTTTCTCTATTTTAACTTATTTTTTTTATTGGAATTTTCTCCCTTTTTTTTATCATTCTTACTCGATGCTTGTTTGGGAAACACAAAAAAATGTTTTTTTAAACTGTTTTTTCTATAAGCCAAGACATTATTCCAATTGTAATGTCTCGATTCAAGTCAATCGGTTGCTAAGATACTTGATAATAAAATTTAAAAAAAGTGCTAGCAAGATACTAAATGGGCCAAAGGATTATAAAAAAAAATTAAGAAAAAGGTTTTGATGTCATTGAGCTAGAAGTACATAATGTTCCCTTAGGTTTGTGAATTGATGACTTGCTTGGCAAGCGGTTAAAGTGGCTTTGAGGAATGGCTTTGTCCAACCTACTTCTTCTACTCTAAGTGTCTAACATATAGCCGACCTTCTTCTTCTTTTCTTTTTCTTTTTTTTTTTTTTTGTCCCTTCTTTACACTTCATCACGTATACTTAGGTAAACGCGTGCGTGATCCTTAATTAAATATTCACTGAACTTGTGTGCACTACTAATCAATCATCCATATATATAGTATAATAAAATATCAAAACTCAACACCACACATACTCCACTCTTTTTTCTATAACCAACCCAAGTCCAAGAATGATCAGTTATGTTGATAGCAACTCATCGTTGTAAATTATATATTGTATATTGATTAATACTCGTATTACAGATAACATATAACTCTACATAAACGATTTAAAAAAAAGGATAATAATAATAGTAGTAGTAGTAGACACACAGTTATTCATTCGTTTGCGTCTAAATTAGAAATATTGTACTATAATTAGTATTATGAAAGATGTAATTTATTTTAGGGTTAAGGTGCAAAAATAATAATGAACTATTTTTTAACGTGCACCCAACACAAATAACTATTTTAGAGTGTAAAAATAGACATTATAAATTTTTATGGTGTAAAAGTAGACATTATGAATTTTTTTGGAGCAAAAATAGCAATTTTTGCTTCAAAAAAATTTGATAATATCTATTTTGCACCATAAAATAGTTAGTTATATTGGATGCACTTTAAAAAATAGTTATTTGCTCAATCTGCACCTTAACCCTTTATTTTAAAAAAAAACATGTGGAATTTTTTTATTTTGAGAAATTATTGTATGAACCCGGTATGCCATGTCATTTGTAGGTTGACCAGTTAAAATACAACAACTTAACTAATATTAATTCTAGTTGGATGCTGATAAAATTCACATTTTAATTTTTCTTTAAAAAAATTTCTTAATCAAAATTTCACAAGAAATGAAAAAATAAATCTGGTGAAACCTTTTAATTTTACTAATAGGCTGATTAATATTTAAGATGTGTCAAATCAACTCATGAGTTGTTATGCTTTAACTGGCAAGCTCATAAATAATGTAGCAAACCGGCTTCACACAAGAATTTCTCATATTTTTTTGGACCGTTCCTCTCATCTTCTTTTCTTATCAATATTTCTTTTTTTGAGAATTTGAATTGCTGTAGACAAGATCGAGATTTGATTAAGTTGATTTGTGGTATTTTTACCACACACACAAAAAAAGTTTGTTTGTGGTAATTAATTAAATAATCCTTTTTATCATTATTTAATTAAAAGTACATATAAATTAAGTATGTCGTCTCTACATATAATATGCACGCATTCTTGCGTAGCAAAGCCTTGCTCTACGAAATACGAATGCATGATTAAGGAAAAGAGTACATATTTTAAGCCATGAGAAAGAACTCTAATTTAATTATTTCCGAGAAAACTTTAAGGTTGAAATTACGTATGATATTTAATTACGTTCTTTTTTGGCAGTCATTAAGGAAAAGAGCACATCTTTTAAGCCATGAGAAAGACCAAATTTAATTTTCCAGAAAAGTTTAATGTTGAAATTACGTATGATATTTAATTACGTTCTTTTTTGGCAATCATTTTTTCTAGGGGGGAAAAATAAATACCACGCCAACTTCCAAAACCCAATAATCTTTTAACACATGCAAAGGACGAAGTGGGGATATGATGGAAATCTGGGATTTTTATGTTTGGGTGAAAAGACCAAAAAACACCCATTACTCAATTCTTTTACACATATTCTCAGTACTTATTGATTTTGTCAAAACAATTATTTTTTTAGTTAATCTCATTACTCAATTGGTTACAATCCAAAACTTTTTATCAATTCTTTTATATATTTTGTCAAAACCATTATAAATTTCGTCAAGACCACTGTTCATTTTGTCAATCCTATACTTATTGATTTTGTCAAAATCATTACGTATTTTGTCAAAATCATTACTCTTTTAGTTAATCTCATTACTAAATTAGTCATAACTAAAAACTTTTTGTGAATCATTTTACACATTTTGGTAGTACTGATTGATTTTTGTCAAAACCATTATAGATTTCATCAACACACCACAATTCATTTCGTCAATCATATTACTCTATTGGTCATAATCCAAAACTTTTTCAATTATACATATTGTCAGTACTTATTAATTTTGTCAAAACCATTATTGATTTTATCAAAGCCATTACTCTTTTATTCAATCTTGTAAGAAACAATTCAATTTGAAAACCAAATACCAAAAAAATATTTTTTTGCTTCCAGAAAACCAAATACCAAAACCACTTGTAGAAATTTTAGAGAACCAAATATCAAAACTAGTAGAGAGAGGAAGAATAATAAATCCTTTTGCTTCTTGTATTTAAAAGCCCATAAATTCGCTAGTGAAGGTAACAAAGAAGTAGACCCAAAAGATAAGGTATGGGATTTCAAACAACAATTTCACCATGGATCTCAACTCAAATCTGGTTCGCTAGCAAGAGAGGAGAAAGAGGTTGTCGATCACTAGTGAGAGTGGAGAAAAGTGATGCATCACTGGTGGTGGTGCTCCGTCCAAAGTTGCCGCTACCACTGTTGCCAGTGTTCAGCTCGAAGATGTCGCCACTGGTAGTGTTTCCATAAACCTAGATTCGCATAGAAGAAAGAGAAAGGAGATGACGCCAATGAGGAAGAATTAGGCCGCATCTGATAAGGAGGTGAGGAAGGAAGAATGATGAATTATAAGAAGAAATGTGACGGTGGTAGTGGTGGTGGAGACTGGGAGCCAACAATGAGGAAAGAGAAAGAAAGGAGAGAAGGATGAAAAGGAAGAGACAGATGAGAGTGAAGAAAGTGAGAAATATGAAGAAGAAAGAGGAAGGCATTTAGTCCTTTCACTCAAATGTGTATATTTCATATTCCTACTAATAGACTTCCATATCATTTATAAGTATTAATAGACATTTCTGGGTTTTAAAAGTTCAGATAGTATTTATATGTCTTTTTCCCCTATCATATATATATCTCATTGAATGTATTAAATACATTCCAATCTATAATATACGTCTCTTAAAAAAATCAGATTTTACAGCACAATTTGTCTTCAACTCAAGAGCAAATTAATCCAGCATTACGATGAAGAAAATAATTAAAGACGTTACCAAGATTTGAGGAGGTGGTATTGTTACTTTTTTTATTCACAATTTGAAGCATCCTTTCTGGTGCCTATTTGTCATACAATCTCTTAAGCAATATTAGTAACCGACATTTTGAGATTTATTATTAGTTTATTACACTATTATTATGTTGCACTAGTTCCAAGGAAATACACTTTGAAGCACACTACGGACTAAACCCTAAGTGATCATGCTCAACTTCAAACTGGGACAATCCCTCACAATTGAAAATTTGCACCTTTGACCAACTATTTTTATACTTTTTAAAATTTATCCTATAATCATTTCTTGAACCCTAAACCTTAGTTTATGGGCATGATTTTTGGTAAAGTCAATCATCAGTTTTTTTGGAATAAATAATTTATGTCAACAGAATCATCCCTAAGATCATTACTAATTATCTTAATTAATGAATTAAGGATCATTTACCTTGATTATTATGTGTATTTAATTATGAGAGACATGAAGAGCTCAAATTTGACAAAGTTTAAAAGAGAGGAATGTGCAATGAATATATATAAAGGTCAACTTACGCATTATGGGCAGCTAATAATCGAACAAATCCATTTAGAATTATGGTTTATGACTTATTCATTCCAAATTAATTATCATTATTTAAAAATGAACATTAAAAATGGTTGAAGTTATTATACAGGTCAAATTTTGTGATGGAGACGTTTTAACGGCAACAAAATTAATAATTATTTCACTTTTATAATGTGATTAATTAATACGTATGGCTTGCTAGTAATACACCTAAAAGATTAAATAAGATAAATTTATCTAATTTGATTAGATTAAGAAATTTAGTTAAGAGAGTTAATATAAGATATATTTTCTAAAACTTCTTAGTCATCTTCCTTAATTCATTAATTCCCTCTCCTTCTTGATTATTGTTAAGGATGTATTAATAAGGCTAAATTAGGAAAAAATCGACAAATATAAAAATTATGTTTTATATTTAGAATCAAAATCAACTCTTTAAATATATCTTATATTAAAAACCAGATATGGGTACTTATCAGTAGAGTTGAGTTTTTAATGTCAAACTTTCTACATGTTAAACCGGTTCAAAGGAAGATTTGGATCCAATATATATTAGAGAGAAAAAGTAAAATCTCTCATGCATTATATAAATTTTAATAAATGAATCATACTATTCTCCTTTTTTTTTTTTTTTTGGACTTCGAACCTGAAAATTTTGTCTGTAGCACCTGAATAAAAAGCACACGATTTATATCTTACGAGTTACAAGGAACAAATATTGCTTCGGGTTATATACTCCATTAGTTATATCTAAAATTTATATGTTTATCTAAAGTTCTACCTATCAACCCACGCATAATTGCTAAGGGGTTTATATTCCCTTAAGCATTTTATTAATGAATCTGATTTTTGAAGCGGTATGTATAGAGAAAATTTGTTTGGAAGGGTTGCTCCCATCTTAAATTCAACAGTACTCAAGAAATTAGTTATCAGACTCACTTCAGTGAATAATCTGCCTAGAAAAAAAAAAGTTCTACCTATCAAGTCAAACAAAAGTTATTTTGGGCCTCAGGTCAAAAAGATAAATTTATTTTGGGCCCTGTTCAAATTTGTTTAAAGTCGTGGCCCATGCTAGGTTCGAAAAATCAGGTTTTCTTGTTTCCTTTTTAAAAAACATATTTTTGCCAACATTTTTTTAAAATTAGTATTGTGTGTTTGGAAAACCACCAAACCGTGATTTCAAACCACGGTTTGCGTAAATCGAGATAAAACTCTTCTCACATACTTTCTTCGTAAATCGTAAAAGTTATTCTTAAAAACTAATCCAAACACACACTAAAAGTCCATGTAATTTTAGCTCATTTTTAATCTTACCCTGTAGTTTTTTTAAAATTTTTTTATTGGGTCCGTATAGATTTTTCAATTATACGTATTGATCCGTACTCATAATTTGTTAAAAAAATCATAAATATTTTATAAAAAATTGATTAAAATGAGGGGAAACTTTCCCTTACAAATTATATAGGTAAAATCCTTTATAAAGAACTTTAAAAATACTAAAGGATAAAAAATTTTTCCGAATAATATTAAAGAGGTGTGAGAGCCTCATTTGTCTTTTTTGAAATCAAAAGAAAATTATATAAATACTCTCAACAAAAATCTTCTTCTCCATCTTTCGACACTTATTCTCCATCCTCTTCTCCAATGATGTGGCTGAGACAACCTCCTCCAACAACAACAAAGGTAGTGTTGAGGATGACAGCAACAGTGAGGACGTTGGATTCATGGATATGTCGTCGTTCATTCCGTCATTCACTACATTCATCGTTCCCACCCCATAATCTTCTTCAACTTCCAGCGACGATGATGACAAATCTTCTTCTTCAACCTCCATTGCCTCATCCTCCTCATATTCTCAAATTTGGTGATGATATCAATGTTGATTTTAGCCATCCATCGTGCTTTTCGATTCTCATATTTGTAAGCTTGACAATGTTAATGGTGATTTTAGCAATCCCTCTTGCTCGTCGATTCTTAAACTTGCAACCTTGACATCAACAATAGTTTCATATCGATTCTTTTGTTTTTAGATCTTTGTGTTGTTGTTGGTGTTATTTTTTATTCTCAAATCAATTTTTAGCATTATATGATCGTTGTGTTGGCGGTGGTGCCATTTTTATTCTTAAATCATTATCTTGTTGTTGGTGGCTGATGTTTTGTGGTGGTTGGTGGTGTCTCGGTGGTTGCTGCTATGGTGGATGATGGCTGTGAATATTTAGGATGGTAGAGATGTGGGTTAGTTCTTGGAAAACATGGTGAAACCACCAAGTTGGGGGTTTTTTGAAGTTTGAGAAGCGGTATTTTCCAGTGAAAACTTGTAATTGATGCTAGCATTGGATTGCTTCTTTAGTGAAAAATGATAATGTAGGCATGGATGAATTTCTAAACTCGATATGAGTGTAACAACTTCTAATATGAAAATAACAACTTTTGATACGAAAATCACAACTCTTCAAATAAAAATGACAACTTGTGGAAAATGACAATGCATTCATGGATTAATTCTTGAACTAGATATAGGTATAACAACTTCTGATGTGAAAATCACAACTCTCCAAATAAAGACTACTTATGAATAATGGTAATGCATGCATGGATGAATTACTGAAGTTGATATAAAAATAACAACTTCTGATAGTTTGATCTGTTACTTGGTAAACGAAAGTTGTTAAAATTTAATCAAATGTCATGAATTTCTCAACAAAATTTGTGAAAAACTTGATAGTGTGTATTTGTTACTTGGTAAACAAAAATTGTTAAAATCGAATCAAATGTTATGAATTTCTTAACAAAACTTGTGAAAAACCCAATATTTTATATATGTTTCTTAATAAACGAAAGTTGTTCAAACCTAATGAAATATTATGAATTTCTTAACAAATCTTGTTACTTTTTTAATAATGGCGGCCAGTAGGGCTTAAAAAAATATCTTTGAGGGTATTTGTATCATTTCCTTTAATTTCAAAAAAGACAGATCAAATATTAACATCTTTCTACTATTATAAATATTCAAAACATCATTTTATCTTTTCCTATTTTTAAAGTTCTTCTTGTGGGATTTTCCCTATTATATATCATTTTTTTCTCCCATAATAGTATATTTTAATTTAAAAAAGGGGTTAATATAACTTTTGGTCCCTCAAGTTTGAAATCAATGGTTTTGGTCCCTCAAGTTTATTCTGTTTATGACTGTTGGTCCCTCAAGTTATCAAGTCATTTTCAAATTTAAGGGATCAACAGTTATAAATGGAGTAAACTTGAGGGACCAAAACCACCTATTTCAAACTTAAGGAACCAAAACCAAAATCGAGCCAAACTTCAGGGACCAAAGCCACCAATTTCAAACTTGAGGGACCAAAACCAAAATCATGTCAAACTTCAGAAACCAAAAGTTATATTAACCCTAACAAAAATAAGAATAGGTTAAGGGGAGGGGGCTGGGCAGCGAAACGACCTCGCGACCACCGAAGAGGGTCAGGGCATCACGCTACTAGAGGTGGTAATATGGGTTCCGCCCGTGGGCCGAACCAGCCCAACCCGACAAAATAGACGGGTTGAGATTTGTAAACTTAAGACCATTTAGGAGCGGGTCTTTTTGACCCGAATCCATATAATCCCAACCCGCGACCAGTTGGATTACCGGGTTGGTGGGTTGACTCATATTATTTTTCTTTTTCATCCAAATTCCAAACTGAACTCACTCTATCCCTCACTCACTCTATACATGCTCACGGCCAAGTTGGCCAATTTCATGCCTAAAATCCTCTCAAGCCCACGGTTCCACATTCTTAAGTCTCAAACCCACACTCACAGCTCTCAAGTCTCAAAGTCTCATCTCACTCTCACAAGTCATGGCCCAAGTCTCAAGCCCAGTTTAATGCGTATTCTATTGCTAATTGAAGATCTGAATGTTTGATTTATATTGAATTTTTATTTTTTTTTATATTTTATATTTGGAGAAAAAATACTTTTAGTATATTATGTAAAAAAAATTTTAAAAAAATATGGGTTGACCCGCCCAACCCGCCAGCTCACCAGTTATGAGTTGGGTTGGTTAAATGCTAACCCATATTGATACGGTACTTTTAGGACCGAATCTATATAGTCCCAACCTGTGACGGGTTAACCCGAACTTACCGGGCTGGACCATATTACCACATCTACACGCTACCAGCGAGCCAGGTGTCTGCTATGCCGACATGAGACTGATGATCGGCGAACGATTCTGAAAAAGAAGGGAACACCCACCGAATTGTATTGAGGAGCTGCGTTTTCTAAACGCACCGTTTCCATCTCCGTTCTCTCTAGTCTCAATCGCTCCGTAACACAGAACAATTCTTTGCTGCGTTATGGCGGAGAAACCTCAACCGGTTCGGGTGCTATACTGCCCCGTCTGCAGTTTGCCCGCCGAGTACTGTGAATTCGGACCCGATTTCGAGAAATGCAAACCCTGGTTGATCCAGAACGCCCCTCAATTATACCCTGATCTCCTTAAAGGTCTCTTTCATTCTTCGATTCTTTTTTTTTTCCTCGCTACTTCCCTGTTTAACATGTATTTTAATCCCTTGAATAGTATGATATGAAATTGGATTACGTTATTCGCAGAGGCGAGCAATAAGGAAGCTGATAAAGTTGCTGAGCAATTGCAAAATACCGGAATAACGTCTGGGTCTAGTGATGGAGCTGCTACCTCAGGTTGGCTTTCTCTGCGTTTTGCCTTGCTTTTATCTTTCTTTTTTTTGGCCCCCGTTTTCAATATGGTCACTCAAACTATTAGTAAAGTGATGATTGAAGCTATACTAAATTACTAACTCTAAATCTTTTTTTCTCCATAACTTTCATGAGCCCCTTTTTGTTAATTATCACCCCCTTTTAGGGTCAGTCATCTGAGTCATTAATATAATGCATAAATACCATTTCAAACTATGAGATGCACTTCTCTGTCAGTCATAGCAAAGACAAGTACTTTGCTTTTTACCCCTTTCAGAATAAAGTTCATTTGATATTCATCGTAGAACAAAATTATAACCTTTGTCGCTTGCAATGAAGCTTAATTAAATTTCTGAGTGGATGTGGTTCGTCTGGTTAAATTTTTGTCCATTAATATTTCTTTTATCTTGTAGGCTGTAATGTTTCTATTAGTTTGGCTCAGGCTGCTTCCTGCGCATTATTGTCTTTACTATTAAATTATCCTGTTGGCTGGAATACATTACGATATTTTACTTTTACTAGAGACTTTTGCATCTGAACATTCCAATGAGATGTCATGTTCCCCAATTATGAAAAGTGCCTCATAATGTAGATCATTTCTCTTTGGAGAAGTAGCTTATTTTTCACTGATTCACAACAATAGTAGTCATTTTACGTTTGTTCTGTTCCATCCACAAATAAAGTTAAAATTTCTCAAAATACAGAGAAAGAACAAAAAGGATACCCTAGTTTCAATGTTCATGATGTCATGTAATGTGAGAAACTAAACAAAGTGGCAAATGAAGGAATTGGCAGTTCGTTAACAAAAAAACAAAATAGTGAATAAACTTCACAGCTAATGTTCTAAGATATTATTTCTGTGCTTTGATTTTTACTTTGACAAGTACTACTTGAGAAAAAAATTTATGTTTGTATGCAATTAAGTAATTTTTGAGTTGTTCCAGTTCTAAGGTTGAATGAAGTAATGCAAATGCACAAAGTAATTAACTTTTATTTTTTTTTACTGTAAATTCATTTTTTCCTTTATGAGACATTGGCGGTTCCATACAACTTGATGTAACCTGTAACTGTTTTTCCCTTGATTCCATGAATTTGGATGTTTAATTTGGCATCCATCATACTTTATTTAGTTGAGTTACACATTTCTTGGCCAGTTAATTCTGTAATAATGTGACATGTTGTTTTTCTACTGCTTGAATATTGGTTATGACAATAACATCTCAAATACTCCCTCACAGTATCCTTTTGATGTTTTAGCACCTAAGCAGGAAGAAGTCAAGCGTCTTCCTGGTGGTAAGATAAAGAAAAAGGTATTCCATGGCATTCCTCCACGCTATCTAATTAGACATGACCAGCCTTTGACACCAAGTAATGATTCCAATCATTTCATGAGAGTGGCCCTTGTTTTCAGGAGAAGCAGGAGGTTGTCATTGAGAAGGTTATTCGCAATAAACGAAAATGCATTACCACTGTGAAAGGCCTTGACCTTTTTGGTGAGCTATATGTAGCCCTGTTTATTTTTTTGGGTCATAAGCTCTTGTATTATTCATTACATTCTTTTCATTACCTCTGCCTCTTTTATTAAATTTCAGGTGTCAAGCTCAGTGAAGCTTCAAAGAAACTTGGGAAAAAGTTTGCTACAGGAGCTTCTGTTGTGAAGGTTCAGCTTTTAGTTGGTGGATGTTTTATTACTTGTTTAGCATCTGTCTATGGTGTCTCACGGTATTTTGCATTGATTGTTTTCAGGGGCCAACGGAGAAAGAGCAAATTGATGTTCAAGGAGATATATCTTATGACATTGTGGAGTTCATTACAGAAACGTGGACTGATGTAAGACACTTTCGTTCTTAATTTTCTAATGATGCTATGATTCAATTAAATACACGTTTCCTTCTATCAATGAGAGAGAAAAGGAAATAAAATGTGTTATCACATCTCAGTAAGATCATTTCTGTTGTTAAATTCACATTTATTTGTATAAGGGGCACGAGTGGTTGTTCTGATTTGAGCATGGAGCATAGAAAGTAACAAATATTGACATTGGTTAAGGCGGCATGCTTCCTGTTATTGCCTATTGGATGAGATGCTGATAATGAAAACTCATTTTTCCTTATCTGTTGACTCTGCAACCCCTTCTCTGACATTCATTGGTGACTAAGTTCAGTCTAACACAAGTTCCTGCTAGAATTTCAAAGACATGAGCCCAAGAAAAGTAGAAAACACAAATGTTAAATGAAGGTTGACGAGAAAAATTTTAAATAGAAGAATGTCCTTACTCAGAAGAGGCCAGGACCTTACCAAAACCTAGCCAAACTTCTGTCTAACCATTCTCACTCTGCCTCCGCCACCCCCTATAAAAATATATTTTCCCTTGCCCTATAGATAAGATGTCCTAGTGAACCAGTTTCTAAGAGTTCCCTTGTTTCACATAAAAGAACATGATACAATCAGCCGATCCTCATAAGCCAACAAATATTGACAAGAAATTAGTTGAACCACTATCTGCTGGAATTTACTACTCAGATCCCATTTATTAGTCATTTCCAGCATGTTTTACATAGAACAAGAAAAACCTTAAACCCCATTAACTTTGCATTAAAATTTAACAACTTTTCAACTTTACCCATATTTAATATAATATACCCGATGAAAACAAAGTCAACATTATAATAAATGAAGAGTAAAATTGTATATTCATATCAAAAATCTAATGATGTGACTTATAAATAGGATCAAAATACAGTTTCTCATTTTTTCTTTCAAATAGAAGAGTAGTCCATAGCCTTACGCCCATTGTCTGATTTTGATCCAAATGAGTTATTTTCTCGTGGGTCGACTGTTGAGCCTAATCTTTGTTCCTTTTATGTGCTAAGCATACTGTTGAGCCTAATCTTTGTTCCTTTTATGTGCTAAGCATGCGGCTGATTCTGTCTCAGTTCATTGATTCCTTTCTCTGGAAAATTCAAAACATGGATCTGATAAAAATGTTGTCTCTCTCTCCTGCAGGTCCCAGAAACTGCAATTTTCTTCATAGAAGATGGAAAAAAGGTCCCAGCTGCTTGACTCTGAAATCCAGGCATAAAGAGAGTTTTAGACTGACAGCTAAACTCAGCCATATTTACTGTACTTGAAGGGCAGATAAACTTATACAGCTTTTGTCACATGATGCATCTTGAGCCAGTCAGATCCGTCCCTTTTCCCCCCACTACTCACGGTCCCTGATTGACTTCAGCAACATTATTTACGGTTAACACTATTTTGGGACCTTATTATAATGTATGCTCAGTAGTTTTATTTAAATGGTGATGAAGTATAGAGCTGTTAAATTGAGTTTGGATTTATAGACCGTTATATTCGACCTTTAAAATTAATTTTATATGCTGTGGATTGAGAAAAAGAACGTGGACATATTGCCCCTTGACTTCTGAGATTGTGTATGAATGCGATTGTTTGCAGTGTGGAAAAGATCGTCTACTATACGCTACAAGCTAAGGTAACACTCTTTGCAAGCAATAAATTTGTGTAAAGGTTATCTTAATTTATTACAACCTCCCAATCTAAATATAAGGGCTAATAAATGACTTTTCTTATTTCAGAAAAATTAATATACATTTCTCTATAAATAACTAATTTCTTTAATCTTTGTAAATTATTTATCTAGTTATTATATGTAGGACTAGCGGTTGTGCCATGTGCATATATTCAAACAGTCATTGTATGCATCGGAATTGAACAAATGTTCACAGATTGATTTTTTCACCACAATGAACATCGAGATTTCAGTTCAAAACTTCTAGCAATCAAATCGTATAATAAGCTTCCAACCAAAACTTTAAGCAATCGCTTAAAAAATCATGTTTTGGGTCCCTGAAAAATTAAAAAGAAATATTGTTTTTTGAGGATATATCAACAAAATTGGACGAGTCAATATATCAAGACGACAAAAACTATTTGCTTTTTATTCTTTTCACTCTTTTGTTGCCTAGTTAAGAAAATCCGCTATGCTTTCGGGCTCTCGAAATTGGATTCGGAATTCAGGAAATAAATAACGCACTTATTCTTGATGTAAAATATTTAGATAAAATCTATACAATATTAGTTATATTTCTTTAAAAAAATATTTAAAATTTTTTAGTTGTCACCAATTAATTTAAAAGTGATAGTAATTTAAATGAAAAATAAAATTGATATTATTTAAATTTAATTATACTTTTGCTTGAATACTTATATTTAATTTAAACTATTCCCAAATAAAATATAAGCATCAAATTGAAATGTCACTTTCTTATTTACTTTGGTATTATACTATTCCATCATCCCATCATTCTCACAAACATTTAGAAGAATTAAATGAATGCAGGGAATGATCACACAGGCAATTAAATGAGTATGAGAGACATTTTTAAGGGGGAAAAAACATCAAGCTTTTGTTCCTTCTGCATGTCTCCCCCAAACACAGAAAACTGAGAGAGAGAAAGGATCTAGATTGCCAAACTTCAATGTGACTTCCTTGCTACTGTCTAATTAAACACTTTGCATAATCCTAATAATTTATTATATATAGCCAAACAGTTTGCATATAAAGTAGGAGTATATGATCTATGACTTGTAAATAGTATAATTCTTATATATGTGCGAGTATTGACATTGGTTGGCGCGCGCGCGCACATTAGCGTGTGTAGAAATATATATGTATATGTAACATATATGTATATATGTGTGTACACACACATGTATGTATATGTGTGTATATATATATATATATATATATATATATATATAGACACACATGTGTGTGTTTTGTGATTTGATATTTACAAAGATATACTGTTTGATGCACAAATATATATGTTCACTAACTAAAATTGGCAATTAGCTCCTGCTTTATATATCCCCATTTTACTCCAAAAATCTCATTTTCCCTCGAACATTGAAACAATATAAAGTCCCAAGTCATTCACAGTACATCAACTTTGAGATATTGAGGAGCCAACAAACCAACCAACAAGACATGGCGCCAATTCTGTCTTCTTTCCTCTCAAATATCAAAATCACATCATTATCTCTCTTCATAGAAATCACAATAACGCTATTCCAGAAAACTAACAAAAAATGTGATTGAGTATTAGTACTTTACTTTCTATATATGAAACCTGTACTTTTTGTGTATAATATGATGTCTTCTTATTTTTAGATACTTTTAAGATACATTTTAATATATTTGGGAGTCATCTAGATTAAATTAAAGGGATTTGAGTGAGATTTTGATAAAATATCAATTTAGAGGGATTTCATTATAAATATCAGAGTTTAGGATAAAAATAATGATCTTAATATTAAAGATAAAAATAATGATATTAATAATAAAAATAATAATTTAAGATAAAAAATAAAATATATTTCAGTTGTTATTATTATCATCGTCATTATCTATTTTTTTTTATCTTTTTATCTTTTTGTTTGATTTTATTTAGCTAGAGGGATATTGCATGAGGATCTAGAAACATGACTTAAATATGAGGAGAACTCATGTTCAAGTACGGAGGGAATGAGAGGCATTCGGGTTTTGTCATCATCTTCACATGAGGACGAGAGGACTGTGAAGGCAATTAATTTGAAAACCAGAAGTGTTATTGTGCATTGGATCAGCGGACGCTGTAGAGAATTGAAGGTAATTGAAGTTTAGAAGAGATTTAAGGTTCAATCTTTGGGTTTTACTAATTTCTTATCTTTCCTCTCAGTTAACTCTTATTTTGATGTGGATTATTATTGCTTTGATTTAGTTTTGGTTATGACTATGAGTAGTTAAATTTCATATTTTAGGATTGCTTTGAACTATTAGATGGATTAAAAAATTTTATTTATTTATTTTTATTGATTAATGAAACTTATGTGTTGATTTTATCTCTTACTTAGTGTTTATTGGTGATTGGCCACCGCTAAAATTGTTGGGTTCAATTGAGTGATGCTTGAGAAAACTAATTTAATTATAGAATTTAGATAAAATAATGCTAGACTTAAAGTTTAGGGATCAAATGGATGACTTGTTAATCGAATAGAGATATATCTATTAGCCTAACATTGTCTAATTGAGGTTAGAGTTTAATGAGTATTTTCGTTAAGTAATCCAGGTTCCTCCGTCTTGAAGTTCTCGAATAAATTCTTTTTAATAAATTAATTCTTAAATATAAAATCTCTTTCAAACCGCTCAAAAGCTAGCTATTAGGAGGAAGGGTTACGCCCGCTTATATAGCACCCAAGACCCCGTCCTCCAGGCGATGTGGGACTCTTTCGGGGGATTTAGCCCCTGCCTCAACTCCATCGTTAACCCGGGCACTGGGTGGCTACCTTTGGTTCCCCAATAGGCACACAACACCCTACCACCACTCAGATGAACGTGGCTCTGATACCAAACAAGCTAAAGCGACCACAGACCCCCCAAAAACTAGCTGTTAGGGAGAAGGATTACGCCTGCTTATATAGCACCCAAGACCTCGTCCTCCAGACGATGTGAGACTCTTTCGGGGACTTAGCCCCTACCCCAACTCCATCGTTAACCCGGATACTATACACTTACTATTAAACTAGACGGCTAGCACAAAAATATATCAACTTCTTCTGGTCAATCAAATTTTCAGACGTAGAGTTTTACCCGGTTTTCCAATTAAATAACAAAAAACGATGCATAGTTAATCTACTTCATCAATTTATATAGGAAAGTACGGGGAAAATGAATGTAAAAAGAAGAAATTAACAAAAAATAATAAGCAATATGTTGCTTTGAATATTAATCAAACCTTTGAACAACATCTTCATCACTGAGGAGAAATCTAATGCCAATTGTTTCAACAAGCAACCTTTGACGTTTATGTTTTGCTTCAAAGTAGTAAATGGATGCAACTTTTACTCTTCTGTAGCCCAAGAAGCAACGCAACACATCTTTGCAATATAAATGCAACTACATAATCGTTTTCACTAATGCAAGCAACTTTACATCAATACCTTCATTAACTTTCACCCAAATATTAATTAAACTGACTAGACTAAACAAACACTACGTGACGAGAAAGGAGAATCCAAAGCTTGAAGCCTTAAACTACTAATTAAAGGGCCTTTTAGTCATTTCAATCACCCTCGCCTGTATCAGCAGTGACGAGCGGTGATGAAGCTGTCATAGGCGATGTATTGACCGTTTTACCCTAGGACTTACGGTGCGGGTCCACACAAGGACCACTTTCCGATTAGTTTGCTCTGATGATCTCTCTGTAACGCAGGACCGAGTTCAGCCTTTGTAACTTCAGTTGCTGTTTAAATCTGTTGATGAAATCGTCGGCCTTTGCGTCCACCGTCTCGTCCTCCACTGACGCCGTTTCATTACCTCCTTCATGTCTCGCCGTCTCTGGTCCCGGTGTCCGGTAATCGACCTCCACCTGCTGCTGCCTCCTCGACGCTGCGTTCTCACTCGCCGATTTCTTCATCTTCTCCGGTAAATTCGCCGGCGTGCTCCTACACGACTCCGATTTGCTCCTCTTCACCAAATTACCAGCATCGTTATCCTCTTTCGACTCCGGAACGTCACATTCGCCGTCAAGTACTTCTCCGGCCTCCTTTACTGAGTCCGATCTGTAGAGAGTAGAAAAGTTCATAGACTTGAGTCGCTCCAGGAGCGAGGGAGTTCTCGCCAATGGCCGTTCAGTCGGGTGCTCCGTCGGGTCATCGGGTTGAACCGACACTGTATCTGAACTGGTCGGTTCGGAGACGTTGTTAGAAAACCGGAAATTAAACGACCTGACTCGCTCGACCAGTGACGGCGTTCTGACGAGCTGAGGAGAGTCGTGAACGGGCTGAAGATACTCGGTTTCTGGAAACGCAGTGTCGTGTTTGTAGAAATGGAGAGACCTAAAGCGTTCAAGCAGGGACGATGAACGTCGGATGAGACGTGGTTGGCCGTGGTCGTCGTCGTGGTGGTCGGAGTGCTTTTCGGGGGAACCGAAACGGGAAGAGACGACAATTGTGCCGATGACGAGGTTGACAAAGAGGAAGAGAGAAGAAGGCGTGAACCAGCTGGCCACAAAAGTGGATATTGTAACCGGGTCGGCCATGGACGGCGCTCCGACGTAGTTTCTCTGTTTCTGAGACACTACACAGAGGAAGAGGATGAAAGAGGCTTTACAGAGAGTTTGTGATTATATATAAACTTTTTTTTTTGTCCGAGTAATTTGGTGTGTGAAGTGTGAATGAAAGCTTGAAATGCTTCTCTTTATATTTGGAATGGTAACTAGTAACGGCGTTGACGTTTACTTTTGATTCAACACGTGGCATGTTTAAGTTAAATGTTTTCATTTTTTTGAAACTGGTGTTAATTTGGTTAATGCTTTTAAGTTTTAACCCATTCTTCTTTAAACACGTAGCATATATATTTAATATACTATGCGATTATCCAAAAATTAATAAACCGAAGCTCACATGTTCATACGGACATCAAAATAGAATAAAATTATCACCGAGCACTTGAATGGTGTGATTGTGAGTGATTCTTTCCGTTTGAATTAGTTTTTGAAAATAATTTTTATAATTTATAAAATAAATATATAAAAAAATTATATTTCAATTTACGTAAATCGTGATTTAAAACCACAGTTTAATAATTTAATAACCGCACATTTCGATGAAGCAAACAAATCAATTGTTAGTAACGTTAAGTATAAATGAAAAAATATTTTTAATAAATTAAAAAAAAATAAAACGTCACCAGACGAGAGCGAAAGCTTAACTTGATCGAAACTGGTGTTTTGATTTGGTTAATGCTTTTGAGTTATTATGCTTTAAACACGTAGCATGTTTAATGAGAATTTGATGATCTTGAGAAATAAATAAACAGAAGATAAAAAAATAAAATTAAAAAGACGTCACCACCGGGTGATTGAGAGGGAAAGCATTTTTTGACGCCTGCTTATCCTATTCTGGTCCACTTCATGTTCAAACATATCCAGTCTGTGTTTTATCTTGTTATCAAATAATTATAGCAATTTGTATAAAAAAAATAATTAGAGTAATAAACTAATGTAAATTATATTACTCCTAGGAACTAGTTTGTAGTTTGCACTATAGACTATATTCTACGATTTAGGACTAGCACTGTTTCAATTGACTCAATGGAGTCTATCAAAATTCAACGTAAAATTTTTTCAGGGAAATTAGATTTAAGTCTTGGATAAAAGAAAATATGATAAAATAGCTTCTTGAAATCTTAGTATTGCATTGAAGTTCTATGAAATTTTTATGCAATAAATTTCAACTATCAAAGACTTATAGACTTATTGATAGATGCTCATAGATTTATTACTGGATGCCTATGGGCTTGTTAATGTAAGCGCCTATTAAATTGTTAGTGGACATCATGAATTTATCAGTGGAATTGGGATTTATTATAAAAAAATTCTCATAAAATTTAAATATAATTTTAAGATTTAAAAAAAATATTTTATCATATTTTCTCTTTTAACTAAAATGACGTAAATATAATTTTACAAAAAAAAGAGGGGTGGGTGAGAAGTGTTTTATATAGACGTGTTTGGAAACTTTGTTTTTAATCGGGTTTATTTTATAAGTCCGATTTACTTAAATCTCCATCACATATTTACCTCGTAAACCATAAAAGTTACTTCGTATTCAGTGAATCACGATTTATAAGTACTTATGGAGCTTCCATAAGCTAATACAAACGAACTAATATCATTCTTTTCCGGGAGAGTGACGACAGTGATGTGGAATTGTGGATTACTGTAAAGAAAAAGGGAATATGCTGACTAAGAAAAGGACTCGGCTAAGAATCCGCCGCACAAAGCGTCCGGTCTCAGTCTTTTTCACCTAAACTATGCCGTTTTTGTATAGTTGGAGTGAAAAGAATGAAGTGATTGAGTGTTTTTTTTTTTTATAAATGATATATAATATTTTAAAATGTTTTTTAAGTAATATGTAATAGAATATTTTAAATAAAAAAATTATAAATATTTTTTAAAAAATGGTGTATAGTAAAAAAAATCATTTGTGTTGCAATAATGGAATATTCTAAGTACCTTTTTTTTTCCAGCGCAATCAATATAAAATCTAAAACATTTTTTACTTAAAATTTAATGCAAACACAAAAACTAAAAGTCTTTCTTCTTTCTTCTTTCTTCTACCAACAAACACTGATACTCCTTATTGTTCTTAGAACATATTTAAGATGTTAATTTTAGTATTAAATATAATATATATTTTTTATATTTTTTAATATTTTTTAATTTACTCTTATTGATACTTTCTGTAGAAAGAAGAATGAATGAGGAAATTAAAAAAGATGACTAAGGTATTTTAGAAAATACATGTCATATTAACTAATTTAAATAACTTCCTTAATGTAATCAAATTATGTAAATATATCTTATATTATGCATCAAAAGGAGCATATACTTATAATAAAGTGCCTGGAACCTCTTCAACTGCAACAAAGTTGGTCTTTTGGGTTAGATGTAACAAAGCGATTAAGTGAATTATCATTTATCAACTTAAAGAAGATGAATTAACTGAGGAAAAGATAAAATTGTTGATAAAAATTATATATAATTTATTTACTTAAAGGTTCCACCAACCAGACCTATAGCTAGCGCCCGTTTGAAATAAAGAAAAGTTTTTGGAAATAAATGGAATGGAAAATATTTTGTACAAAGGTGTTTGGTTGTCACTAAAAAAAATAGGTTGATGGAAAAAAATTATTTGATAAGAAGAAAATGAGATAAGAAAATGGCCTAAAAGACATTTTTGTCTTAATTTAAAAAATATTATTTAAAGGTCAATGTTTTTACTTTAGCCCATTTAACATGTGCATTCTATAAGCAATTCATGACCATGAATCACTTCAAATAATTCCCCTATAATCACGGCTTAATCATTATAAGCTGCAAGTAGTAAAAATGTGGAAGAAAGAACTCCGTTTGCTCCTATTTTTTATTAACACCGCAGAGCAATTAACCATTACATACCCATCACTTTATATACACATCACCCAAGTGAACACAACCACTTTTTGTGGTTTTATTTGGTTCATGTGTATGTCATAGTTATGTGATGGTTATTTAACTTTACTCTCACTCACTTTTTGTGGTTTTATTTTGTTCATAGGTATGTTATAGTTATGTGATAGTTATCTAATTTTACGCTCACCCGTTGTACAACTATCAACCGCATATGGTCAACACCACTTCCCTTTTATGAAATATTATAGATTTAATCATGTTCACCACATGATTATTTCATGGTCAGCGAATATTTTACCAAATTTTCTCTTGGCCATGAAGTTCCCACCACATCTCTCTACTTAGATTTCCGGTAAGGAATAAGTTTCCATAGCTTCGAAAGTTCAATAATTTAAATTTTAATACTCTTACAAT
Organism: Albizia julibrissin; assembly: GCA_037074505.1. NCBI lineage: Eukaryota > Viridiplantae > Streptophyta > Magnoliopsida > Fabales > Fabaceae > Albizia > Albizia julibrissin. The sequence continues at coordinate 9,610,596 of CM073482.1, read as the reverse complement.
TTGTCATATTTTTCTCTCGTTCTCTTAGGCTTTGTTTGGTTGAGGGTTTTTGGAGGGGAGGTTAGGTGAGGGGAGGGTTAGAGATTAAAAATAGGTGTTTAGTTGGGAGTAGGGGAGGGGAGGGGAGGGGAGGATTTTTGTCTTTTAGTGGCCACCTCCCCTCCCTCTCAAAACCTCCAAATTTGGGGTTTTTTCTAGGGGAGAGAATATTTGTTTCCAACTTTGACTAATTTGCCCATGGCAATTTTTCAAAATTCCGAAACTGCCCTTACTAGTTAAAACCCTTTTCCCCTTTTGCCCATGGGAAAAAATATTTTTTTCCCACTTTGTATATGTGAAAACATTGGGAAAGAGATGATATGTTTGTGAAACAAGTGTATATAATTGTTAGAATAATAATTTTATAAATAATAATTATTAATAAATACATTGTAAGAGAAAAGGACAAATGTGCAGAAGGGTATTTTTGTCCACATATAATTAACTCCCCTCACCTCCCCTTCTAAACCAAACAAGAAACCTCATCTCCCCTCCCCTCCCCTCCCCTCTTCTTGAACCAAACACAGCCTTACTAACACATCAGGGCTCTCTCTCTCTCATATATGTGTTTTTCTCTTTGCAAAATTTCCCCCCAAATTTCTCTTCCATTCGGCCTCTTCTACTCCTAAAATTTGCATATACTTTATCAATAATGATGAGATAATGAATGTACATTCAATGCAAAGAAGATCACAACAACCATATCGATAAAAAAAAAAAAAGGAACCAATATGTTTTTTAGGATTGATTGGATGCCGCATCATCATTGGAAAAAGCCGCTCCCTCTCTGTACAGAAAGAAGGGTGGCGTATGGTACTAACAGTGCAAAGTGCAAACAATTAAAAAGACGTAATGCATGGCCAAGCTAACCTAACCAACCCAACTGGCCTTCATTTAATATTTCTTTTAATGAAGAAGCTAATAAATAATTTAATTCATCTCTTTTTTTAATTTATAGCAAGACCAAATACCAGCCACACCTTTTATAGTCAATCTTGCAAAATATACTATTAATGTGTGTACTTTGCCCATTCATAAATACCATTAATGATTTACCAGAATACCACGAGGGATATATTAGTGTTAGTTCTACTTTCTACTTGACCCCACACGGACTTACCCTTAAGATTTTTTTAAATAAAAAAAAAGAAAAAGAACAGAGAGGACGAGTGTGAATGAGATAGAAATAAACAAACTATGTGAATAAAAAAATTGATTAAAATTGGTTGAATAAAATGAACTTATAATTTTTTTAAAAAAATATATTTATTTATGGAGAAAAGGTGAATGAGAGAGGAAGAATAAGAAAAAAAGGGTTTGGCATGTTTAAGATAATTAAAATAATTTTATAAATAAAAGTCATTTCTAATTAATTTACACATACTAACACTACAAAAAATTTGTTCATTTTTAGCGGTTAAAATGACGTATTTAACTGCTACAAAAATATAATTTGATTGCTTTACAGTAACAAAAATTATATTTTTTAAATTATTTTTTGTCGCCATCCCTAAAAAAATATGTGGAAAAAATGTTAATGTTGATTGTATTATTTTATACAAAAATTATAGTTAAATTAAATGATAATAAAGTGTAACATATAAAAACATGCCTAACTAAAAGTAAATTGCCATCATCTTTGAGGAATAAGTTTTTGAAATTGGCGGGCTAGAATGGCTCACTCTCGTAACTGATGTACCACCATCACCTATGTCATAAAAGTCTTGAGATTTTAAATGAACCATCATATTTCAATCCCTATGTATGTTGTCCTCGACATAATAAACTTGGAGTGTAACTGAGGCAAGAATACATGGCTTATCATCTTTGATTGACCGATGTAAATTGGCATGGAGAAATTTACAGATATGATGTCTAATTCGTTAGTTGTGAGTTCCCGTGAAGTTTTCGTATTTACCCACAAATAGTTGAAGAGAGTCATGATGAAATAGCCTTTTGGCACCAAGCTAGCGCCATATTTTATAGTGGTTTTTTAGCTCTAACCGCTACAAATTACCGTTGCTTACCATCGTGCTATTTAGCAGGAGTCATACCGTAGCAAATTTGTTGTGATTTCCTTTAAAACCACTACAAATCCTTATATTTATAGCAGTTTTTTGTAACCTACTGAGATGATTTTTTTTTTGTAGTGTGATAAGAAGTGTTAAAAGTATTAAATTAGCCATAAGATTTTGAGTGATTTTCAATATTATCTTTATTAACTATCCTAAACTTTAACATTATATTAATTTATACCCTGTTGTTATATTTATTAAATATAGGTATATATGAGTAAAAAAATTAAATACTAATTGAAACTCGGATGTTTTATAAAATGAACTAAAAACAACTTCTAAAATGTGTCATGTACAGAGAGAGTTACAGGTAATTAATTTGTGCAAAAAATAGGAAGAAACTAATTAAAACTTCATACATCTTTTGAGTGTATCTTGATTATAGATAGGACTTTTTTTTTCTCCAAATGAACCTTATAGATTGGACCAAGCTACTAAAAAATCATACTTCCCTGGTTTCAAAATATAAGTCATTTTCAATCATATCATTGTAATAAAAAAGAACTCATTAAATATATTTTAAATTAAAAACATTTTAACTTTATCTTTATTCAAATATGTCTAGCATATTTCCTATTATTTTGATATCAAGTGTGTTCCAATATAAACCAAGAATTTGTTCCAGAACTCATCCTTTTGAATTGGAGGGAGTGCCTTTATGTATATATATATGACTTAAGGAGTATGATTTGATTAAATAATTAATTAATGCCAATTCACTTAATAATTACTCCTCCGATCTTTAATATATGACATATTTAGAGAATTGAATTTAGTCCTAAATATAATACATAATTTTCATATTTATCAATCTTTTTATAATTTACCTCTATCAATGTTCCATCAATCATAACTAAGGAAGATGAAAAATGAGAGAATTAAAGAAGATGACTATGGTGTTTTATAAAATACATATCATATTAACTAATTTTCTTAATCAAATTAAATTATATAAATATGTCTTATATTAAAGATATATTGGAGTAATTTATAAAGATATTCTAAAATTTATTATTGGATAGTTCAATTTGAGGCAAACGAACCAAATGTGGCTAGGGTGACGTGTGAATTTGTCGTATGTTTGGACTTCTGTGATGGGGGTGTTTGCAGCGACCTTGGACGTAGGAGTGCTTGAAAGAAATTATCAAAATGATAACAACCGGAAACCTGAAATTGTTGGAGTCGGATTACATTAATTAATTAATTATTAATCACCATTATCTGTTAATACTGAATCAGCACACTTGCATGTCTTCTTATGGATTAGATCGCGCTGATCTTCATCTCTATATTCCACATTCAACAATGACCACCCATTTTATTCTTGAATAAACAATATTTAGATATATGTATAGGCTTAATCCTATTTTCTGAATTCCACGTTGTCTAGCTAGTTTCCCCCCCATAATAGGGCTAATGTCATTTTTTCCTCAACCTAAATAACGTCTCCTTAAATATATAAGAGAAAATTATGTTCAGATCCATAAGAAAAAAAATAAATAAAATGATCTCTTCAAAATTTTAAATAAAAAAATAGTTAAAAAATTTATCAATGATGCCCCTCGAGTTGTCAGTGACCCGCATTTGAAGTTGTCAAGGAGACTATTTTTTTATTTTTAAAACTGAAAGAACCATTTTTTTATTTTTTTTTCTCTTATCTAAAACTTCAATATAATTTTCCGAATATATAATACCTAACCACACTTAGGTGTATGGGTTTTTTTTAATTAATTTTAAAAATAATCAGTTAGATGTACCTTGTGTATTATACATTATTTGTTGAATAGGGTAAAAAATGTTTTAAAATAATTTTAGTCGGTGCTGAACGTGTTTTGGATCAACCACAACAAGTGTTTTTTTGGGGGGGGGGGGGAATTGATTTATTATTTTTTCATAAATGTCTGGAAATTAGGTGTACTTTAAATGTGTTTAATAATTGAACAAATCCAAAAATAGGGTAGTGATAATTAAGTTGACAACAACAACGACAAAAATATATGAAGTGAAAAACAATAACTGACTTATTAAATAGGAAATAAACGTAGTCGGATTTTATTTTACCGAACGAAAAAGTGCGCAACTCAAAATAATTTACAAAGATATATACTGCAGTGAAAATGAAAACGTAGTCTCTCCAAACAGTGAATCAACTAGTGAGGTGCAATGAAATATGAAAAAAAAAAAAGCTTTAATTTATTATTGCTTACAACTTGCGAAATGCTATTCTAATTAATTTTTAATCTTACATTGCATTTCCAGGATAGCTTTTATACTCATTTTCAACTTTCGAGACACACTCACACACACACCAAATTATTCTCATATGGTAAAATTAATTAAAACAGTATACAAATCAATGATTAGAAACTGAGGCTTTGGCTATATACTTATTATGAATAAATGAAAGTTTTAAAAAAATACTAAGAACAAAAAATAATATATTGTTCACGCAATTTGTGCTATTATATTATTAATTAATTAGTAAAATACAATAATTTTTTTTGAAGAAATATATGAGAGTTATTGGTTTTTTTAATTAACATATATATATATATATATATATATATATATATATATATATATATATATATATATATATTATTAATTATATTAACATGTATGTAGCTCTGATATTTTCAAAGTAAAAAGGCATAAATTAAAGGGAGTCCAGGTCAGAATGTTAGATGAGAGCACATCACATGCAAGCCATCTACTCACTGACTCATAATCCCATTATTATTGATCTCTCACCCACACCATTTCTTATTTTACTATATGCTCATAGAAGGGGGAAAATAAGTTTCCAAAGTATTATTTTAGTTTCATTATTTTTAAATTTCTTAATAATAACATGTCAAGCACAGGACTTTAATAGATCGAGTCTTGTCCAAAATATAATTAAGATCTACTTTTTTCAGGCCTTATTATACTTGAGGCACCTTCTAGTAAAAAAGATTTATTGTTATAAGTTACAGTACTTTATAGGGTTATTAATTAAAATTTTTCAATAGTATTCAATTTAAATTCATTAAATACGAGAGATATGTAATATAAATTTGAAATTTTTTTCATTTGAATATTGATAAAAATCATAAAGTTATTTAACTTTCACACAAATTAATGGCTTATAACCATATCTCTTTGATTCTAGTGAGATTGTTAGAGGTTTTTTATGTAACGGCACAGCTTCTCCCGGACTGTCTTCACTCAGCCGGGTTCATGACTGACCGGGGACTTGCGTCTTTACTCGCAATCCCAGGCTCACTCCGCCCCCTGCGGAATTATCGCCGAAGCGAGCCTCCCCAGGTCTCGAGGACACTACCTGGGGGTAAGTAGTTCCTAACATGAGACCTGGTACCATTGAGCTAGAGAGCTCAATGGTACCAGGTCTCATGTTAGGAACTACTTACCCCCAGGTAGTGTCCTCGAGACCTGGGGAGGCTCGCTTCGGCGATAATTCCGCAGGGGGCGGAGTGAGCCTGGGATTGCGAGTAAAGACGCAAGTCCCCGGTCAGTCATGAACCCGGCTGAGTGAAGACAGTCCGGGAGAAGCTGTGCCGTTACATAAAAAGGCGCCTTTTTATGTAACGGCACAGCTTCTCCCGGACTGTCTTTACTCAGCCGGGTTCATGACTGACCGGGGACTTGCGTCTTTACTCGCAATCCCAGGCTCACTCCGCCCCCTGCGGAATTATCGCCGAAGCGAGCCTCCCCAGGTCTCGAGGACACTACCTGGGGGTAAGTAGTTCCTAACGTGAGACCTGGTACCATTGAGCTCGTTTTTTATGTAACGGCACAGCTTCTCCCGGACTGTCTTTACTCAGCCGGGTTCATGACTGACCGGGGACTTGCGTCTTTACTCGCAATCCCAGGCTCACTCCGCCCCCTGCGGAATTATCGCCGAAGCGAGCCTCCCCAGGTCTCGAGGACACTACCTGGGGGTAAGTAGTTCCTAACGTGAGACCTGGTACCATTGAGCCCACGAGCTCAATGGTACCAGGTCTCACGTTAGGAACTACTTACCCCCAGGTAGTGTCCTCGAGACCTGGGGAGGCTCGCTTCGGCGATAATTCCGCAGGGGGCGGAGTGAGCCTGGGATTGCGAGTAAAGACGCAAGTCCCCGGTCAGTCATGAACCCGGCTGAGTAAAGACAGTCCGGGAGAAGCTGTGCCGTTACATAAAAAGGCGCCTTTTTATGTAACGGCACAGCTTCTCCCGGACTGTCTTTACTCAGCCGGGTTCATGACTGACCGGGGACTTGCGTCTTTACTCGCAATCCCAGGCTCACTCCGCCCCCTGCGGAATTATCGCCGAAGCGAGCCTCCCCAGGTCTCGAGGACACTACCTGGGGGTAAGTAGTTCCTAACGTGAGACCTGGTACATTATACTCATAAAAAGGCCCTAAAGTTTGGCAATATACATTATACTCATAAAACTGAACGAGACATACAATTTGATATCAAATCAAGCCTCGTTCGCTTCCCCCTTGGCACCACCGTTTGGACTTCCACCTAAAAATAATAAATTGACGGGATGAGTCATATAGACCCAGTAACCACTTCCATTTTAACAGGTATGCAGGGAATGATTACAAGATAGTTAAGCGGGCAATAAAAATTAATATAAAATATAATCTTTCAAATAAACATTATTATTTCAAAAGAACAAATTAATATGTACTCCCTCAACCATCCTTATAACCTCCTTAACCGCTGACAGAATCCATGGGCTACATCACATAACAGGTTTAGTTTCTTTAACAAAACTGCACCAAGCTCACTGATAATGAGGTGTACCCCGGCCAAAGGCTACAGAGCTCATATCAGACCATGGGTTCCCTTTCCGTTGAACATGGAAGGGTGTCACCTGTCCCTTGAACTGACCCTTATCCCGGCCAAAGGAAAAGAGTGGTACCAAGGGCCCTGACAATGCCAAAACCATCCACTGTGCGCTCAGTGGGGCTATACCACGTGGTATAAAAGAAACAAATCTCCTCCAATCACACCTCATCACATCTAACATCTCAGCATCATCATCATCAATAATTTATCCTCATATATATATCATAATCAATACTATACATCATTAATCATTCCAAATCATTCAGGCCCACTTAACTAAAATTTACTAAAAAAACATAATTCATACTATGATTGTACATTTCATATATAAAATACTATAACATATTTATAGTAATTAAAAATACCAACATATGCTTATAATCACATCAACAAGCATACAAGATAAATTGAAAAGTGGTTACCTCGAGTTCTTGACAACTAGAGAGAATTCAAGTTCAACAAGCCAAATTCACTCTACAATAAATATATAATTATTGGTTAATAAAATTAATAATACTTGCTAACTAAATTAGTCCCCATAATTAACTCACTTAATTCTTTTTAGAAAAATAATAATAATTGATCTATTTCTCAATAAAATTTCCTAACATTTCCTTAATTATTTTATTTACTAAATATTTAACAATAGTAATTTTCTAATCACCTTTGTATCATAAAATCGTTAATATTAATATCCTAATTTAATTAAATCACTCTTCTAACTTATATGAGTATAACCTAATTATTAAATAATATTAACATCTCCACATATATTAAAAATCATATCAAACTTTAATTTCTAATATCAAATTATGACATATAATTTTATAACACAAAATCTACAAAACTAAACCGATTATAACTACAATAATATCTCCAATAATCTAAATAAATTATTTAATCTAGATTTAATTGGTTAAAAAGTCTAATAAAAATTCATTATAAAATCTTGTAACCACTAAATAATAAAAGTAAACCGATCAAAATTAACTATAAATTCTCCTCAATATTTCTATAGTCTTATATTGACAAAACTCAATTTTGTCTAAAATTCAAATCTTAAAATTTTCTCTAATCAACACAAAATTAATATCATAAGAAAGAGAAAATTATTTAGAACATTTTTCATGAAGAAAATTTTGTGATTAGAAGAGAATTTATGTACCTTATTGATCCCTCTAAAACTGCAAAAGCTAACTCATAACCCTCTTTTTCCCAAAATATGCTCCATTTCATCGTGTGATGAAATGGAGAAATGGGAGGGGTATATATACCCCCTCCATTGCCGTGGTAGGTGGCTTGCCACCTACCACATATATATATTTTTATTTAATTGGGGGTGGCACGCCACCCCCAATTTCTATAATGGCTGCGCCATTAGGCGCAGCCATTATATATATATATATAAAATATATATATATAATATTTTATATTATATTATTATATTATATATTATAATAATAATATAATATATTATTATTTATTTATTATTTTTTTTTTATTTTTTTTTTATTTTTTTATTTTTTTTTTTAAAAAAACAAGATGTTACAATTCTCCCACCTAAATAGAATTTTGTCCCCAAAATTTCCAACACAAATTATACACTTCATTATGCAAATCTCATCTAGATATACCATAAAAATCAATGTTATTAAAACTTTTTTTTTTTTTTTTTTTTTTTTTTTTTGCCTATCCTTATCCTTTAATATTTCCTAATCAACAACTTTCATAAAATTTAAGTGCAATACATGAATAGATGACACTAATGGAAGGCTACTAGGAATCTTCCTAAGCACAAATTAAGTAAGAAGATAATTTTTTTTTTTTTTCAGGCTCAAATATAGCACTATTGGCTGTAAACTAATCCACACTCAAAATCATATCAAGTTCCTAAGGGGTAAACGAAGAAAAATTTTTATTTAGCGAATCACAATATTCAATCCTACATTAATTTCCACATAAGATCCAACAAGTATTGGCACATTTATATCGAAAAGTAACTCACAAATATGTAAGTTTAGTCTCTAATAACATCAGGTGGAGTACCCGCCTCCTCTTGAGTCAAAGCAAAAACTCGCCCTGGCATAGTAGATCTGGAGGCATGAGAGTTTTGCTTTCCTTCCGAACAAAAGCGAGAGATGTGCCCTACTTTACCACACGTAAAACAAGTCAAACAATTTCCCTGATGGTACCTTCCACATTTCAAGCAAGCTGGGGTCCTAGCAGTGCTAGACACAGGGGCAGTAGAGTCTCTATGGGATAATTGATTTCCCCCGCCTTGGCTCCTCTGAGCCTGAGTCCTTGAACCAGATCCATTATGGAATGTTCCCATTGGTCGCTTGTTCTTTTCTTTTTCTGAATTTCCAGAATCAGTAAAACTATCACTACTCCTCTTATTAAAACCTCCAGTAGGACCAGTATAAGATGAGATTCGGCCCTGTGGGTCTCTCTTGGGTTCGGGCTCATAATTATAACCACGTATCTCTGCATCCAATAAACGAAGCCGTGTACACATATCCTCAAAAGAAGTAATCTGCAGAGGTATTAACTGCCTTCTAAATTCTGGTCTAGCCTTTTGTAGTAGCCTATCTGCCATCCAAACTTCTTTCATTTGTGATGGTCCACAAGCAGTATACTTGACTAACTCAAGAAATTGTGCAATGAATGAGTCTATGTCTAGGTCACTTTGTTCAAAAGTATAGAACTCGGTCTCCTTAAGCGACCGTAAAGCTGCTGGAAAATAATGTTGACGGAATATCACCTTAAACTCTTCCCAGTTTGGAATGGTCCCATCTACAGGTTTGGTGCTTTTCCACCACATTTTTGCATCATCCACTAGTAACACTACTGCTATTACCACCTTTTGTTGTTCATTGCATTCAACAATTGAGAAGATAGTCTCCAATCGGTCAATCCAACCTTCACTAACTTTTGGGTTGAACTTACCATCAAAGGTTTGCGGTGAAAACTTATGCACCTCCTTCCAGATTTTTGTGATAGAAACTTTAGCATACTCCTCAGAATTGTTATCCCTTGTCATTGAGGTAATATTATGGCCACCACCAGCATGATGACCATTGTGAGTTCCATTACCCTCAGACCCACTCTCATGAATAGAGTGCTCTTCCTCTGGACCCTTCCTTTTATTTAATTCATCCTCATGCCTTTGCACCATTTGACCGAGTCCACGTACTGTAGTCAGCAACTCCCGTAAGATTGTATCAGCATCTTGTGGTTCTAAAGGTTGACCATTGTCAATTGGGTCTCTAGCTGATTGCGTCCCACGCGTATCTACCATTTTTCTCCTAAATAACGTAACCCATAATAATAAGCAACAAAGAAGAAGAAAAAAAAATCAGATACAAAGGGGAAGCATATGAGTAACCTAATGTATATTGCCAATGCAACTATATGATATTGAAAAATCCCAGAACTTTAAAATCCTAAGCTCTGATACCAATTTGTAACATCCTCCTTAAATTACCTCAAAATCCATCATTTCAACAAGAAATAAAATAATATTATATAAATATCATATCAAATGCTCCGTCTACAGTACATATTCCAATATGCAGCGAATTATTAAATATATGTCATGATTGCCTAAAAAGGCCCTAAAGTTTGGCAATATACATTATACTCATAAAACTGAACGAGACATACAATTTGATATCAAATCAAGCCTCGTTCGCTTCCCCCTTGGCACCACCGTTTGGACTTCCACCTAAAAATAATAAATTGACGGGATGAGTCATATAGACCCAGTAACCACTTCCATTTTAACAGGTATGCAGGGAATGATTACAAGATAGTTAAGCGGGCAATAAAAATTAATATAAAATATAATCTTTCAAATAAACATTATTATTTCAAAAGAACAAATTAATATGTACTCCCTCAACCATCCTTATAACCTCCTTAACCGCTGACAGAATCCATGGGCTACATCACATAACAGGTTTAGTTTCTTTAACAAAACTGCACCAAGCTCACTGATAATGAGGTGTACCCCGGCCAAAGGCTACAGAGCTCATATCAGACCATGGGTTCCCTTTCCGTTGAACATGGAAGGGTGTCACCTGTCCCTTGAACTGACCCTTATCCCGGCCAAAGGAAAAGAGTGGTACCAAGGGCCCTGACAATGCCAAAACCATCCACTGTGCGCTCAGTGGGGCTATACCACGTGGTATAAAAGAAACAAATCTCCTCCAATCACACCTCATCACATCTAACATCTCAGCATCATCATCATCAATAATTTATCCTCATATATATATCATAATCAATACTATACATCATTAATCATTCCAAATCATTCAGGCCCACTTAACTAAAATTTACTAAAAAAACATAATTCATACTATGATTGTACATTTCATATATAAAATACTATAACATATTTATAGTAATTAAAAATACCAACATATGCTTATAATCACATCAACAAGCATACAAGATAAATTGAAAAGTGGTTACCTCGAGTTCTTGACAACTAGAGAGAATTCAAGTTCAACAAGCCAAATTCACTCTACAATAAATATATAATTATTGGTTAATAAAATTAATAATACTTGCTAACTAAATTAGTCCCCATAATTAACTCACTTAATTCTTTTTAGAAAAATAATAATAATTGATCTATTTCTCAATAAAATTTCCTAACATTTCCTTAATTATTTTATTTACTAAATATTTAACAATAGTAATTTTCTAATCACCTTTGTATCATAAAATCGTTAATATTAATATCCTAATTTAATTAAATCACTCTTCTAACTTATATGAGTATAACCTAATTATTAAATAATATTAACATCTCCACATATATTAAAAATCATATCAAACTTTAATTTCTAATATCAAATTATGACATATAATTTTATAACACAAAATCTACAAAACTAAACCGATTATAACTACAATAATATCTCCAATAATCTAAATAAATTATTTAATCTAGATTTAATTGGTTAAAAAGTCTAATAAAAATTCATTATAAAATCTTGTAACCACTAAATAATAAAAGTAAACCGATCAAAATTAACTATAAATTCTCCTCAATATTTCTATAGTCTTATATTGACAAAACTCAATTTTGTCTAAAATTCAAATCTTAAAATTTTCTCTAATCAACACAAAATTAATATCATAAGAAAGAGAAAATTATTTAGAACATTTTTCATGAAGAAAATTTTGTGATTAGAAGAGAATTTATGTACCTTATTGATCCCTCTAAAACTGCAAAAGCTAACTCATAACCCTCTTTTTCCCAAAATATGCTCCATTTCATCGTGTGATGAAATGGAGAAATGGGAGGGGTATATATACCCCCTCCATTGCCGTGGTAGGTGGCTTGCCACCTACCACATATATATATTTTTATTTAATTGGGGGTGGCACGCCACCCCCAATTTCTATAATGGCTGCGCCATTAGGCGCAGCCATTATATATATATATATAAAATATATATATATAATATTTTATATTATATTATTATATTATATATTATAATAATAATATAATATATTATTATTTATTTATTATTTTTTTTTTATTTTTTTTTATTTTTTTATTTTTTTTTTTAAAAAAACAAGATGTTACAGGCACCTTCAAAGGGAGTGGTTGACATATTTATGGAGTTTAAGAAAATTGATTGGGTTATTTATATTATTAGGTAAAAAATTTCCTAAAATATTCATATTTTAATGAATATGTCAAATGTGAGACAAAGAAGGTTAGAAAAAATTACGTGATTCAATCCTTAATGTAGGACTTAATTATAAAGTTAATTAATACTAGTTTTAAATATAAAATATCATTGTCATGTTTTTCAAATTTTTCTTAATTTACCCCAACTAATCTCATTAAATAATAATCAAGTAAGAAAAAGATAGAATAAATTAACGAATATGATTAAGGTGTTTTAGAAAATATATGTCATATTAATTAAGTTTTTTAATATAATCAAATTAGATAAATATATTTTATATTAAGAATTAAACGGGTACTAAAATAAGTACGACAATGTAAGAAAAAAAAAAGAATGAATTAAGCAAAATGGATAAACACTTTCTTGCCAACAAAATGGAAAAACACTCACTACAAACAAGGAAAAAGGGATAAACACTAAACCATATCTATTGAGAAGATCCTATATAAACTAACTTTAGGAGGGCGAGTGGAAAATATAGGAAACGTAGGATGTTGGGATAAATAAAGCAGTGGGGCACATCCAAGACTTCTCTCGCCTTCTCGGTCGTCGGAATGTTTGTGAGCTCCATAACCTTTTAAGTTTGGAAAAATTACATTTATATATCTCAGGAAAAAAAAATGAATACTCAATGAGCATTAATTTGAAAACTTTATCCGCAACATTGTTTTGTCACTTAGCACGGTTTAGCTGGCAACAACTCGAGAAATTTTTTCCACTCCACAGAAATTATAATTGTGTTCACATATATATGTTCACATGACTTCCTTTAAAAAAAAAAAATTGAAGCTTGAAGCATCCAACGTGATGTTTGATGTTATATTTCTCTTTAAATATTTTTTGATGTTATGTTGGTTTTAATCATGTTTAAAGCTAAGTTCGAATGTGTTTTGTAATTAATAATTGTTATTTTAATAAAGTTGGTCCCCGCAATTGATAATATATATATATAAATTACCATCAAGCAATAAAAAAAAAATATATGCAAAAGCAAGTGATGGTCCTCTGTAAAGTCATCAGTTTTGAATTAAAAAATAATAAAAAATGGGTGACCCAGATTTAAAAAAAAAAACACTGTTGTTAGTCAGACAGATTGAACACGATGCTCCATAAAATTAATATTTCGGATCAAGTTGAAGTTGGAAAAATCTAAAAGGAGTGTGAAAGCTGGCGTGGAGATAAAGTCAATTTAATTAAAGCTAATGTGGAAAAATATTAAAGGGATGGATTGGATTAGTGTGTATCGTTACGTTGATGAGACATTAGTCACACATAATCAATGTTTCTAAGCTCTATTGACCAAATATCTAGAGTTGTTAATTAATCGCTGTCGGCCTACACAATGTTGACGTCAACATATGGTTCCCTCTTTCCACTAATTGAAAAGTTTTAATTTATAGGATTTTTTTATTTATCTTTTTGTCTAGCATAAGAATTTTCCTATAAGAGATAAATAAGACAAAAAAAACCACCATCTTTGCCTTCTAGCTAAATATGACCAAAAGAGTATATAGCTAGCCAGCAAAAGCAATTACGCCACTTTTAACTAATTTTTCTAATTATGTAAATTAATTAATATGCCCTTGTAAAATATAATTATATATATGGTCCTATTTATAAGACAACATATTTTATATAGATTAAAAAAATTTTAAACTTTATTAACTTTGCCATAAAATTTAATAAATTTGTAATTTTATTCCTATTTAATATAAAGTATATATACCCCATGAGAACAAGGTCGACGTAATAGTAAATAAAGAGTGAAATTATACAATCATGTAAAAAATTTAATAATAAGGTGTTTTATAAATATGATAAAAGTAGAAGAGGAGAGAGTGAGAATTATAATGCGATATAAAAGAATGTCCCAATTTAATTGATCCCAAATTAAAGTGCTAAAACATGTCAATTTAGCGGCTCTTAAAAATGATAGCTTTGGGAAGACATTGTCATATTTTGAAAGTTAAGATTATCAACAAGTAATTGGACCTTCCCCACTCACTCCACACATTGGTAATGGTGTACGTGCATAATAAAATAGAGGCAACCAAATATTTAATATGTTGGGACTTGGGAGGGCCAAGCTAAGGTGAACGTTCACAGTTCGCAGTTTCCGCCAACGGTCAGTGCAGTGTGAAAAGGAGTCTCTGTCTCTGTCTTCTTTCATTTATTTCTATTATTCATTTATTTGTCGTTTGTTTAACCCATCTTCTTTGAACATTGACGAATTTCCTCCGTGTTTCAACAGAGCACGTGCCGAGTGAGTTTTTACCAACCCGTTTATTTTATTTTATCTTTTTGAAACCTTCAGCTTCCTCTAAAAAGTAATGCCAGAATCTTATTACCTTTTTTGTGGGATTCTTCTTAGAAGTTCACTCCGCCAGTTGATTAATTATGAGTTGTGTTGTGTGTATCTATGGTTGTATATTCAAGTAACGGTCAGTGAACTAATCGGGTATTAGATTAAGGGTCAGTGGGCTAGATCAGAGTCAAACTGGTGAGAAAATAAAGATTTCAGGTTTATTAATATAAAATTATAAAAAAAATTAAAACAATTGATTAAAAAAACCTGTTCACTACCCGAACCGGTTTGATTTTCTATCTGGGTCACCGGTTTTACAGACCGACCAGCTAGTCTAATCCGAATTTAATAACTCTGATATATCTAAGACCTTTTTAAAAGGAGTCTTAACCGAAATCACTCCTATATGTGAATTTTCGGGGAAGCCTTTAGTTACTGATTGAATGGTTAAAGCTTTATTAAAAAGTTTCGTGTCCTTTGAATTGGGGGTTGGGGCCTCCAATTCAATTATGTAGGCTAATGGATAAAGATGTTTCACCCCCCAATTCAAATATGTAGGCTAATGGATAAAGATGCTTCAGGTATCGTAGATGAATATAGATGATGCTTATTTTGTTTTATGTCGTTCTAGCACTAGGCCGTTTTATGTTTTGTATGGTTTTCTGTTCTCAGACTTTGTTATTTGGTTATTCAGTAATGAAAGTCTTATTTTTTCCTGGCCAAAAAAAAAAAAAGTTGTGTATATTTTCTTTTTATTACTTGTGGGTATCTTTTGTTATTATAATTGAATTAGAAAAAATTTCAGGTACATAGAAAAGTGTTTTTGGAAGTTTTTTTTTAGGGGGGGGGAAGACATCGTGGGTTATTTATGCATTGCAAGTTTAATTTAATTAAAAGACAAATTAGAAATAACTTGGAGGTGAAAGTTGGAGATTAGAAGATCATACCACAAGCATTAAAGCTCAAGTATATATTTGGGATCATAGTGCAAAATGGCGATGAAATTGATTGGTGTCATGCATAAAATATAAGATATATAGATGGTTATAATAGAGAAAGACATGGTGGGTTATTTATGACATAAATATACCAAACAAACTAAATGTGAAGTTTTATGGAATGATTATAAAACCAATAATAATATATGGTAGTCAATGTTAGACAACAGCCGGATAATATAAACAAAAGTTAGGTAGCCGAAATGAAAATACTGACATAAATGTGTGGTCATCCAGAAAAATGTTAGATTATAATTTTCATATACAAGAGAAAATGGAGATGGCATATCTATTGAGGGGATAGTAAAAAATTATTTGAATATGTATAAAGAATCCTGATAAAGTTCTCAGTAAAGATGGTTAACATGTGTGTAAATTCAATTATCCTGTCACTAACCCAAAATTTTGTCACTATATATTATTCTAACCCAAAAAAGTAGTAATATTAATGCTCCTCTTCCGATTTTAAAATATTAATTGAAATAAAATAAAGAGATCTAGAAGATTGCTAGAAATTAAATTGAGTAGCTTTTGGATTTATGTTCAGCAATCCA
The DNA here is from genome assembly GCA_037074505.1 of Albizia julibrissin. NCBI lineage: Eukaryota > Viridiplantae > Streptophyta > Magnoliopsida > Fabales > Fabaceae > Albizia > Albizia julibrissin. The sequence goes on along the minus strand of CM073482.1, from coordinate 9,594,073 downwards.
ATGCCACGGTTTACAATTATATATAGCATGTATTAAATATTGAATTGATTGATACTCCCTATAGTCATATAACCAATCAAAAGCATTTTTTTGGTCTCAAATAGGGTAAATGATGCCAACCGTTATATTAATTACTTTTTCCCCATTTTACCTTTATTATTAAGTGAGGTTTAAAATTGAAAAAAAATTAAGTCATATAATTTACATAGGGATAAAGTTGAAAAAAATTATCAATTCAAGATAAATTTAACAACTTAGCTAACATTCCTTAATATATGAGAACTAATACTTGGTGTCTTATTAATAGGATGGAGTAAATTAAGTGTCACAGTATGACAATATTATATTTGCACTAATTTTAAAATAATGTGTTATGTTGCTCTATAATTTTTACAAAAAATTGTACTTAGGTCAAGAGGAAGAGAAAATATAATAAAATGGTCTTTTAAAATCTCAAAATTATATTTAAGTCTCGTGAGACTTTTTTACAATAAATTACAGTTTCACTGATAAGCACATGGGTGTCTACTGACAAATCTAGGGGTATCCACTAACAAGTTCATGGGCGCATTCACTGATAAATTCATAAGCGTTTATTAACAAGTCAATTGGCATTTGAAAATTAAAATTTATTGAAAAAAAGTCTTACAGGACTTCAAAATGGAATTTTGAGATTTTAAAAAGCCATTTTATTATATTTTCTCTTCTCCGAGACCTAAATACAATTTCTACTAATTTTTAATTTGGAGACACTGATTGGAATTCTTTTGGCTAGAGCTAATTATGGTTATGAAATTCAAGTTTTCAGCCTAACTCATGAGTTAGGTGAAAACAGTTTAAAAATTTTCTGACTAAAAAAAATTATAAACACACAGCCACCATTTGTGATTTTTAGGAGAGGAATAGTTGGATGAGGAAGCTTAGTAATGATGAGTGATTGATTATGAATAAGAATTCAAACTAAGATGATAATAATACTCTTAATTGTCGCTCCTTCCACGAAGGCCCTCCCACTTACGTACGATTGTTCTTGAGACTTCCTGGGTTAAATAGTCATTTTCAAAGTTAACACACAAAATTTGACCATAATTTGGATATTTGTTCTGCATTGAGTCTGGATTAGACTAGGTGCAATATATATTTATGAATTGATCCCTCTAAAAAGTTGATTTAATCGAGAGTACTATGATTTTTCAATATAATGCCAAAAAAACCATAAATGTCTGTATTTTTTTTTTTGGGGCCTTGATACTGGATATCATTACTTCATGGAAGACATTACAACATCGTATGACATCTAGTTCCTTTCATCAAGCTCTACGTCTTGCCTAACCGTGTAGTTGATCAACGATACTGAAGTTGCAATCCATGTTATGGATAACTTAGTCAAATGGTTAACTACGCGGTTAGATTCTCTCTTTACGAGACCTGCTAATATTCATAACTAATTTAATATCATCAATTATGTCTTTAAAGAATGATTATTATCACAACCTCTAACAATTAAACTAATAGTTTCGACACAGTCACATTGTTCATAACTTTCATCCTCATTAATTATATTCTAATTTCAAGACTTTTATACAAGAAAAAATCATTTACAGGTATATACACTTTGCCTCAATTTTAAAGATATATGTGTGTGTTTTCTTTTGATTAAATCTTTTAAGTTTATTTTGTTAGCATTGTTAGCTCTTATAATGGGGTTAACGATGCTAACAAAGTAAAGTTATTAGATCTAACAATGTTAATAGTGCAAAGTTAAAAGATTTAATTAAAAAAAGAAACAAATACATATGTCCAAAATTTAAAATTGAGGAAAAGTATAAGTATTGCAAAAAAAATTTCCAAATATATAACAAACAAATTTGATAGGAAAAACTCCCTTTTTTTCAAAGTTAAGTTTTCATGATGATGAGCATTGTCAATTAAGTTGGCTTGGAAATGACCTTGGCGACAAATTAATCAGGAAGAATTGCATGAGCTTGACTTTATTGTTGATTTTTTCTGGAATAAATTCGAATACTATCACTTCATATGTATAAAACTCGGCATATTACCGGTAATTTTTTTTATATAAAAATATATTATACCCTTGTAGTCAATAAAATTTTTAAAATGAGATTTTTCATCCCGGATTTTTCCTTTCTTTGTTTTTTATTGCCACTGTGTTTTTTTATCAATAATGAATTGATGCCCAACCCACCCACATTAGGCCTCCAGCCCATCTCAACCAACAAAGCAAACCCATCAGCCTTAAAAAGCCCCGTTTACTAAAGTAAAACCCTGAAGTTAATCATCTATATATAAGGTCAAAAAAAAAAAAAATCATCTATATATGAAGCCCAAGCCCAAAATATACAACACAAGAGTAAAATGTTGTAATAAAGAAAAAGCGTCAAGATGGAAAAATATCAATTAACTATTTTCTAAAGTGTACCCAATACATTTAACTATTTCAGGATGTAAAAATAGATATTATAAATTTTTATGGTACAAAAGTAGAAATTATGAATTTTTTTACAGTAAAAATATCAATTTTTACACCCAAAATAGATAACGAAATTGTTATTTTTGCTAAAAAAAAATTCATAATGTCTATTTTTACACCATAAAAATTCATAATATCTATTTTTACATATTAAAATAATTAGTTATATTAAATAAATTTTAAAAAATAATTCTTTACTAAATATATACCTTACCTCAGAAAAATGGAGAGTATAGTATTCGAGTGGAATAGTAGTGCTTTTTGAATAAAGGAACGGTCAACCCCAGAGAAAAATGGAGAGTATAGTATTCGAGTGGAATAGTAGTGCTTTTTGAATAAAGGAAAGGTCACGTGGGGAGGAGAATAAAGCGCTGTGTTGAATATTTATTTGCATGTGACTTCTTTACTACTTTTATTCCCAACACCAAGCTTTCACTTTCATTCCTCCATATCCCTTCTAACTTTTTTTTTGTTGCCAAAATATCCCTTCTAACTTTGGATCCCTCTGATCTCACACACCCTCCCTTTTAAAAATAAAGTTTTACTAGATATTTTTTTATAGTTTTCTTTTATTGGTGAAAACTATAAATGCATACCCATATGATATTGATATTATTATCTAAGACCCACTTAAGTAATTAAACACGGCTAGCTTATATTATGTGATTTTTTTAAATACTTCTGTAAGTATTTTTAAGCTCGAAGACATATTCTGACTCTAATGAATTCTTAAACTTAACTCATCTAAATTTTTATATAAAAAATAAATTATGTGACTCCCAACCACCCCAACACACACATGGCTTGGCTTTTATAGGATATATACATGAGAGAGTAGAGGATATACTCTATCAAATCTTCAATGAAAGAGCTATATATATAAACCAAATCATATATATGTTAAAAAAATTAGTTGAGCTAAGTTATTTATAAAAAATATATGTTGGTTTTGATAAAATAGTTTCATATCATTTATATTGAAAATTACCGATATTGATTACATATATTAATAGGGGTAGTTTAAAAAAAATAAATATAAGAAGTAAAGATATGTAATTGATATATTGTATTTAAGATAAAAACAAACCCTCTAACAAACTATTAGACTATTATATTTAAGATTGAAAGAAGTGTTACAGCCTATAAATATAAAAGCTGCACTATAATGGACAAAGGAATAAGCCCCTCGTTAAAATTGAATATGAAGGATTCAAATGAAAGAAGAGATGTGAGTGATGAAAGGCTCGTGCTTATTTTAGAGAACTTAAAATAAGTTTTTTTTTTTAAACCCTTCACAAGACAAAACTTTTTCATCATTAATGATTCAGAGAATAGAAAGTGTTGGTGGGCGGTGGTCATCACATGTGGGGAAGGATTGGACATGGGAATAAAGGAAAGAGTGTGGGACAAGGCAAGGCCACAAGATGTGTGTTGATGTTTGTGTATACATATATGTTTGATTATGATATCAAATAATGAAATACTCAAATGGTATTTGTATGTTTGTGTGACCCTACCTTAGATTCTGGCTGGCAAAGAATAAACCACATGCCATTCATTTCCATTCCTCATTCTCATGAATTATCTCCCTCTTATTATATGTTCCCCCAACTTTGGTCCCCTTGCTTCCCTATTTCAACATTCACACAATTATATTTTTATACGGTTAAAATGCAATCTTACCTATAGTTAGGAAAACGGCCCGGCCCATCATAACTTATTTAGGTCCGACTTCAAAAAAGGAGGTCATTTATGAGGCCCGGCCCATTTAATTTCAACCCACGGGTTTTAGGCCTATTTATCGTCTTTTTAATTTTTACATTATTTAAGACTAAAATACCTAATTTAAAATAAAAATATTATCAAATCTAACTTAAATTATCAAACATTGTCCATGTTTTGCAAAACATAAACACTAATTCTAAAAAGTCAAAAACTAATGTCCACAATCATAATCAAATAAATAACAAGATGAAGTCATAATCATAAATTAAACACTAAACAATATTTTAAAGAGGCTAGCATTAGGCAAGCTTAGAATTACAATTTATCTCAAGTTATAGACTCTGTTTGATAGTAAAGATATTGAAAATAAAGTGGTGAAGAATGAGAGAGTTTGTTGTGCCTAGAAAAAAGATAATCCCCTTAAATTAAAGTCTTATACATATCACATATAATTGTGCGGTGCAATGATATATTAATTTATTTAAAAAACTTAAACGGGCCGGTCCTACAGCCCTACATGATTGACCCTTTTAGATCATATTCCTTTTGAAGATTCTAAATCATAAACCCGGCCCTTAATGGGCTTGGACCTAAATGGGAAAACCCGTTTTCTTTGCTCTAATTTTACTAATAAAGTTTTTCTCGAGGGGCGTTTGACACAAATAAATTTTGGAAGAAGCAAAAATACTAATAAAAAATTTAAAAGGATGCAAATTCACCAAAACCATTTAATTTCACCAAATATATATTAAATTATAAGAGAAGAAAACCATTACAGCGTTTGGTGAAATTGAACAGTTTTTGTGAATTTGCACATTTTTAAATTATTTATTAATATTTTTATTCATTTGAAAACTTATTTATATCAAATGTTTCTCAGAAAAAAATTTGTTAGTAAAATTCCATCTTAACTTATATTTATAACCCCCTCTATAAAATTTGGTACAAGCCAAGTGTTGGGTGCTCCATAGTTTCCACCAGAAGAATCGTTCGCACAACTGCGCTGTATATACCCTCTCGTAGTGCATTAGTAGATAGATTTATGTTTTGAATATAAAATCTTAATTCATTTTATCTATCAAATTTATTTATTTATTTTTAAATTTTTCTAATTGATTGCATGCATATACATCTGTCATCATCCTACCTTCTTAGGTTATTAGAGAAGATGTTATATCAGCGATGAAACTTCAAAGTATAATTATTTTTAATTACAATTTTAAAACAAGCATAATAATAAGTTGAAAGATCAAAGTGTATATTCAAACAAAATTTAGGGTGTGATTTTCAAAAATAAATACTGAGGTGGTGGAGCCAAAACGTGGAAGTGGATACAAACAAAGCTAAATAGTGTTCTGTGTGGCACCTCACACTTTTGCACTATAATCCAACAAACACACATCACGGACTTCGATTAGTGGGCGACCCTCTCCCCCATCACATCTCCACTTTCTTGTCCATGTTTAAGACACGTATTTAATCTCAATTGTTTAAATCTAACTTCAATTATACCAAATAAGACTAGCTTAATTAATAAAAGGGAAAACCCCAGTATGATTCCAAGAAATAAAAAAAAATATCATACAAATTTTAATATATGATTCACTATCTAATTTTTTTATAATAAATCATATATTAGAACTTTTTTGAATATCTTTTATATTTATTGAGATCATACTGCGATTTTCTCTTAATAAAGATGCAGTGACATTTAAATTAAGTTAGATTTGACCTCTCTTGATTTATAAACCAAATCATCTTGTAGATATGAGAGAATAAGTCTCACTTTTCAAATTCGACCCATCTATAACATTAGTTTCTTTCTTAAACTGGAAATTATAGGGTTAAATGTTATTTTTGTCCTGAAAATATTTACTAAGGGCCAGTTTTTTTCTGAAACATTTTGTTCCAGAAGTTTCATTTTTAAAACAATTCTGCTCTGATCGTTGACCCTGTTAAGTTTGACCGTTAGTTGATTAAACGAGTGATAAATTTGCTCTAAAATGAAAATTCCCATAGCGAATTTGTACCTTAACAAAAGTGCCATAGATGTCAAAATTGCTCTGGAAGTTTTGACTTTAAAGTAAATTTGCCCCTGGTTTGATTAACTAATGGTTAAACTTAACGGAGTTAATGATCAAGGCAAAATTGCTCCAAAATTAAAATTTCCGGAATAAAATTGACCTTACATATATATTTCCGAAACGAAAATAACCTTTAACCCAAAATAATATTTAGAATTTAAATAGTATTTATGATTTTATGCTGAATTATTGCCTTTTTTTAATCGAGACCAAAAAAAATATCATGAATAGGGTGGTACTGGATATGTGTGTGTGGTTTAATATATGAGCCTTCAATCATGCCTTTGTTTTCACGTTAATGTGATTACTCCGAATTTTATAAGATTATTATTTTTAGTAGTATTTGCTTAAAGTGCAAGTGTGTGTTAGTTCGGCCGAAATAAATTAATATTCCGAGTGTTAGTTAAAGTAGATTGACTTATATGTTAGGCCCCCAAAAGAAGCTGACGGCTCATGGCCCGAAATCTTCCCCTTAATTTTTGTACCATCATTTTCTTATCATTAAATACAATCTATGTAAAGTGTAAGGTTAAATTAAAACAATACTATAAAATGGAATGACTCTTACAAAGCTGAAAAATCTAAATAGTGGATCTTAGAGTTTTCGCTGAGAAATTTTATTGATAGAAAGAATTATATATATATTTTTATACACATAATGTGCTGCTGGATTCTAATGTAAAAAATATAGGCACTCCAATTTTTTTTTTTTTTTGCCTGTAAATTGCAAATTGGCACTCCAATTAAATATTGGGAAAATTTCAATAAAATATCAAATGAACTTATCAAACCCAAAAAAGTCTATTAACACTTATAAATGACAGAGAAATCCTCTAGTAGGAATCTGGAATTTCAAAATTTAATATTTTTACTAAAATACCCTCCTCTTTTTCTTCCTTCTCTCTTCTCTTCTTTACATCTCCGTCAAATTCCATTAGAGAAAATGATGAATAGTACTTCCACCACTTCCTTCCCTGTTCTCTAAATCTCCATCTCCTTTCCATTACTCAAACAATCGAAACTATTATCTTAAGATTCTCAACTGTCAGCTATTCTCTGATTCTCCCTTCTCCCTCTCGTTCTCAGCATCCGTAGGTAGCGTTCTGGAGTTATCATTCTTGGCTTCTCTGATTCTCCCTTCTCCTTCTCGTTCTCAGCTTCCGTCGCCTTGCCCTCTCATTCTATTTGGTGCTGATGTTTGATTCTGAAAATTGTATATATATCATTGTGATTTGTTTTTACATTTGAATCCATTACATCAATCAGTTTATGAAAATTTCTTAGCTCAATTCGTTGGTAACAATGTAAGTTTTTTTGGAGTTTATATTTAAGCAATGGATATTGTAATTGGAAATGACAAATGCAGAATGACATACTGATAAATTATGTGAAAGGTATGGTCATGATGGGTGGTATCTGACAAATTCAGTAATAGAATTAACAAAAGTGTTAATAGGTTTGACAAGATTCATAATGGGAATGACAAGAAGTGCACCCCTTTCGAACAACACAATTGAATCAGACATGTGTTCTTTGTTGTTATTCCCATAAATCTTGTTATTTCCTTTAAAAACTTTGTTATTTCCATTAATGAATTTGTGATAGTCCACCTCTTTGAACAACACAACTGTATGAGCACATGTGTTCTTTGTTTTTATTCTCATTATGAATCTTATTATTTCCATTAAAGACTTTGTTATTTACATTACAGACTTTGTTATTTCTGGTAACTGATATATGAGAGTCAACATATTTGGGCCAACACAAATGAATTAGACCTGTATCTTTTCTTGTTATTCCTATTATCAATCTTGTTATTTCCATTAAAGACTTTGTTATTTACATTAAAGAACTTGTTATTCCTATTAATTAATTTGTACGAGTCCACATATTTGGGCCAACACAAATGAATTAGACCTGTGTCATTTCTTATTATTCTCATTATCAATCTTGTTATTTCCGTTAAAGACTTTGTTATTTACATTACAAACTTTGTTATTTCTGGTAATTGATATCTGAGAGTCTACATCTTTTGGCCAACACGAATGAACAAATTACAATATTCAGAATCAAACATCAGCACCAAATAGAATGAGAGGGCAAGGAAACGAAAGCTGAGAACGAGAAGGAGAAGGGAGAATCGGAGAAGCCAAGAATGAGAACTCCAGAACGCTACCTACGGATGCTGAGAACGAGAGGGAGAAGGGAGAATCGAAGAATAGCAGACAATTGAGAATCTTGAGATAAGAGTTTCGATTGTTTGAGTAATGGAAAGGAGATGGAGATCTAGAGAACATGGAAGGAAGTGGAGGAAGTACTATTCATTATCTTCTCTAATGGAATTTGATGAAGAGGTAAAGAAGAGAAGAGAGAAGGAAGATAAAGATGAGGGTATTTTAGTAAAAACATTAAACTTTGAAATTTCAGATTCCTACTAGAGGATTTCTCTATCATTTATAAGTGTTAACAGACTTTTTTGGGTTTGATAAGTTTATTTGGTATTTTATTGGAATTTTCCCTTAAATATTTCTGACTAATAAAATTTTAAAAAAATGACTTTTCATTGATTTTTTTTCTCTCTTTATTTTTAAAAAAATAAAAATATATTAAAAATAATCTTCACTAATATTCTTGCATTAAGCAATATCTCTGATTCTTTCTTAAATTCAACCCTTCATATTACCCCATAAATTGAGACCATCCCATTCTGAAATATGCTTTGATTTTATCATCATTATAACTTGTGAGCTTTATTTTTGATTTTGCCGACTGAATCTGAAAACTAATATATTATGATTAAAACATCTCACAGCTTTGTTTTTCTGTCACTCACGGGTGCCACATTTTGCAACTGTTATTGTCTGTTTTCTTAATCTCCCTTTTTCCCCCTCTTGGAACAATGAACATGGTGGCAACTCACATGCCCCCTTAATTATTCCTTTCTTCTTCTTCTCTAAGTATTTGCGTATAAATCACCACTTCTGTACGGGTAGTATCTTTAATACTCCTCTATTTTACTATATGAGTTTTAAATTTGTGAATGTGTTGTACGTTCAAATATAAATTTCATTTTAAGTTTATTAAAGTATTTATTGTGTTTTTTCCAACTTTATCAATTACTGTATTTATTCTCTCTATCACTTATTCTTTTTGTAAATAAAATCATAGTTGAAAAAAAATACATATTTATTCCCTCCGATTCACAATATAACTTAGTTTTAAAAGAATAACTTTATTTACAATATAAATCACTTGAACAGTAATTAATGCTTATTTGTTAATTTTGTCCATGTAGCTTAACTGTGACTTTTTGTATATTCTCTTTCATTTGAAATCTAATTTAATATATGTAATGTTGGAAAATTTTTTTAATTTAAGGTATATTTAATGAGTTAACTACCATTTCTTGGTTTTAATGAATTAGTTGAAGTTCCTAATATTATGGATTGGAAGGAGTATTGCTCGTAGCTTTTTTTTTTTTTTCCTTTTTAGGTATAAGTATCCTCCTATTAGAGGCAATTCTATTCAATATATTGTCGGATACTAAATATAAGCATATCTTTTCGTAGAAATTCAAACCTTAGTTTACTATATTATAAGAGATTAACTCCATCCATTATATCTTATCAAATGATTGCTCTTAACTCATTTTAATTGTTTATATTGATATACATAAATAACTTCTTTGAAGTTTATGGTTAGACAGTGAGAGGGTATATACATCACCTTACAAATACAAGTGTTTTCTTTTTTTTTTTTGGGCCTGAAATCACAAATACAATTGTTTAAAATCAAAATTACCTGTCTAACACGCTAAAAGGCTCTTTGTTCATGCAAATAGTACAAGAACTTTTTTAATTGAGATTGAGAGGTCATTTATTGTTTGTGGCTAAAGTCGTAATAGCCGTTGATAAGTCACAAACCGAAAACTGGTTGGGCGGTTGATGGATATGATGTGTCAAAAGCAGATTTTGACACCTGACACTCCCTTATGTCAAATAAAATCGCTATCTTGGGTGGCCCCGATAAGAGCTTCCAGATGAGAGACCATTAAAAAGAAGAAAAGCAACTAAGTAACCTCCATTGAACACAACCGAACCAAGTTTGGTAATAATCCTCCATTGACACTCACCACTTGAACCGGACCTTCCCACTCAAAATATTAATTATCACTCTTAATTAATACTATATTTTACTCTAAACCTGAAGGCCTCTCTCTCCTCTCTCTCTGAGATCTGAGAAGTGGCCATTTTCTCCACCTTCCCTTTGTTCTTTACAAGTTCTTGTATCAGTGTGTGTGGACTATACAGTATTTTTTAGATTAGTTTTAACCTGGAATTATAAGCAAAGATTGTGGCAGAAAGGTTTTCTTTTTCTTCTGCCTCACATGGAGATCTTCAAGTTCTTTCTACATCGGAGCTCATGTTTTCAGCAAACAGTTGCTTTGCCTCCTCATGTCTCTTTCGCCAGACACTGTTTCGGGTTATTCTACTAGTTTCATTCTCATTGCTTTGCCATCACTATATGTGGGTCTTCTACAAATCAACCTCCTCCGTTTATTCTTGCTTCAAGTTATCAACTGTCAGAACCTGTAATTTATTCTCTTATTTATTACAACTGAGGGAGTTTTATTGAGACCCTGAGATTGATTATTGGTATGGGATGGGGTTGTTTCCGTTGTCCATTCTTTCACTGGTGAAGCTCTGCATCATTAGCTTTGCTTTGGGAGTCCAAGGATCTGGAGGTATATATTTAATTTTTAGAATTCTTCATTTAAACTTGTGCACAAGCTAAAGGTACTTGATCTGGGTCACCATATTCTGTTAATGTTGTTGTAACTGTTACACTGAGAAGCTTAAGTTCATCTGGATCGTCATATCTTAGTACAAGCAAAAATCAGATGCCATCTTCTTCTCTCTGTTATCTGTTTGCATTGCTTACAGAATCTAATTTTGAATAGTGAATAAAAATAGCGCTTTAGCTCGCCATCCATTTGTATTCTTACTGGGAAATGTGCTCTTAGAATCAAAGGATATTGGCTCCACTTGCAGCAATGTGACTGAGATTTGCAAACCATGGCTTTCTGAAGTTAATAATTCCCCCCCATTCAGCATCTATTGTTCCTGTGACTTATGGCTGTTTTTGGTTGTATTTCACCTTATCTTTATATGATAAAAAGATTCTAGCAGTGAAGACAATTTTTGGTTGTGGATAGATTGCTTATTCCTCCATAAAAGCACTTCTTTTGAAAGCTACTGTATTCCTCAGAATAATGACTGATGCATGAAATACTCAAATTTTTAAAACTTTCAGAAGATATTGTCAATATGAGCCATACTATACTGGACAATCTGTCATATTTGGCAACCATGGGCTTTCTGGTAGCTTAGACTATTTTGTGATACTATATTCATTTAGGGTTCAATAAATCTCCATCACCAGTTTTATTTCATGTCATTTCTCCTAGAAAAGAAACTCTAGGGCCTGGTCCGATCCAGCATGGAGAGTCATGGGGTTTAGACTCAGATCATGATACACGGGGTTGAATTTTGAGCTTTTTGTTTTTTACTTGGCGTCAGTTGTTCATGGTCCTAATCAGTTTCTTCTTCTGTTTTTTTCTATTTATCTTCTCCTAGATTTTTCTGTTTCCCCATCCCCAGCAACCATGCCAGTGCATTCTTCTCCCAGAAAGTCATGGGAAACAATTGCCCCAAATATACCAGCTGTACTGGATGGTAATTTCTTACTCATTGAATGTTAAACTTATCATAGCATCCTCTGATACCCAAGCTGTTTTTTTCACTACTCAGGGCCCTTTTTGCACCATTCAGTTACATTATCACCTTCCACAACTCCATTGCCAAAGACGACAATGGGGGCCGAGCCATCTGCATCACCAAGTGCAAGCGCCACAATATCACCACCTCCATCATTTAAAGTTGTTCCTCCACCCTCAACTGAGCCATCTGCATTACCAAGTACAAGCAGGACAATATCACCACCTCCATCATTTAGGGTTGTTCCTCCACCCTCAGCTCAGCCATCTTCACCACCAAGGGCAACAGTATTACCACCTTCATTACATAAGGTTGTTCCTCCACCCTCAACTTTACCAGGGCAAGTGCCACCATCAGTAAAACCAAGTCCACCTCAACCTGCTGTGACACCTCCAGTCTCCACACCTGATGTCCCAGGTACACTATTGTACAAGGCCTTGTATTTTATGTTCAGAAGGGGTCTAGGGTGTCTAGCTTCCAATTGATTTTGACTGATTTTCTGCTCTTCTATTGCATATTGAACAGCCCCAATTGCAACACCTTCTGTTGATATGCCTAAACATTCACCAGTTGGCTTGCCGGTTGAACCAGATATACGAACTAAAGGAAATACAAATAAGAGTCACATCGTGGAGCCAGTTTCACCAGGTATGTGATGATACGTTTGTCATGTCTTATGATTTCCCTTTTGTCATTTCTTAGTCTAGTTGGTATTGACCCTATATGTGCTCTTCAATTGCATATTTGAACAGCCCCAGTTGCAGCACCTCCTGTCAATTTGCCTAAAATCTCACCAGAAAGCCCACCAACTGAGGATGGAAGTTTTCCACCTATTATTCACCAAAGGGATGCAAAGAAAGGTCATGCGCCAGAGCCAGCTTTACCAGGCATGTGATGAAAATCTTCTTCAGTAATGTGAATTCTTATCAGATGGTTTAAACTTCTTTTTTATTATTGTCAGCTTCTAGCCACTATTGGTCCAAAAATATGATTTTCTATTGTATTTTAACAGCCCCAGCAGTACCTTCTACCAAATTGCCAGACAGTTCACCAATCGGCCAGCCAACTGGACATGGAAGTTTGCCTCCTAATATCCATTATAGGAATGCGAGTATGTGACAAAGGTCTTGTTATGTTGTCTCAAGAACATTATCAGAGAGCTTGAGTTTTCTTTTTCTTCACAGCCAGATTTTTGTTTGCACTGACCAGGATCTTCTCTTTAATTGCGTTTTGAACAGCCTCTCCTGCACCTCCTGCCAGTTTTCCTAAAATATCACCAGTCAGCCAACCAACTACACATGGAAGTTTGCCACCTAAAGTTCATAAAAGGATTCCAAATGAGAGTCACACCCCAGAGCCAGTGTCACCAGGTCTGTAATGAAGTCTCATCAAATCATCTCTAGAATTTAACTGTGGTTCTGAACTTACTCATTCTCATTGGATGCAGAATCTGTTGCACCCCCTCCAAGAAAGGTGCGGCATAACCCACCAATAGTCCACCCTATTTCCCCACGTTTAACTCCTCCCATATTAACTGGTAATTTTTTTTTTGGCATGTATTACCTGGTAAATTTCAGCACCTTAATATGTTAAAAGAGAGGAAGAAATGAAAATATTTAGATTTCTATTTAGGGGATCACTTCTATTTGTCTCATTGTTGTTCTTTTGTTTTATCTATGCAGCACCAGTTACATCACCATCAAGTGCATTTCCCGCTAACCCACCGTCTGTCCGCCCAGTTATACCAGTATTATCTCCATCAGAATTACCAGGTGCAAATTTTCAGAGAATTTTTCTCTCTCTTCCTACTCACTTTTTCACATTCTTCGTTTTGTATGCATAGTTTCTTCACTTCACCGAAATGATTATGGTTTAGAAGGAAGATATGTACCAACAGACTAATGTGATCTCATGTTTTTTTGGTTGCCTAGTTAAATTGCTTTTCTATTGATATTCCAAAATTCCAAGTGATTGTATCTCTTCTTTTCCCATATCACCAGTCGGAAATGTGAATCTAGATGCCTTAACAATTGAATCAAGCCATAAATGATCTGTCCATTTTTTCTTTTCTTCAGTCTAAATTACAATTCTGTTCATATTGCAAAATGAGACGTGGTTGTGTCTCCCATTTCTCATCTCACATCATTATATGCCCTTGGGAAATATGAATCCAGGTTCATCAACAAATGGTTCAAGCTATAGATGATCATGACTGCATAGTTATGATGTTTAAGTTCAATCGTCAAATGATTCTGCAACAAGGAGAAATATGAATCCAGATCCCTCAAATTGCAATGCCTTTACTCATTTCTTGAGTTTATTCACAATTGTCAGCACTAACACTATAATATGATTGATTTTGTTCCCACTATATAAACCTTATCCTGTACGTTTCATTGCAGTATTATGTCTAGCATTTGCATCTGACTGCTTTGATTTCTTTAATTAGTAGTGAAATGTCAATGCTATTTTGAGATAATATTTTGATTCATGGACATTTTATTGATGGAAATCGTGTTACAGCACCCGTTATCTCTCCTTCATCAACTCCTTCCAGAATCATCAATTGGAGAAAGGGTGGAGCACCAGTTTCTGCGCCTTTGCATAATTCATCAAAGCCACTTCCAGCTTTAATACATCCCCCAGCTCAAGGTATGCAACACTGGAACAACTTTTTATGAGGAGAATATACTTTTTTGTTTGGTTATAACTTATAAGAAAGTGGTGAAGCCCAAAATACAAAACGAGTCATAAATTACAGATACAAAATTCTACTGCATCCTCATGTAGCATATCTTGAAGCTACTAGGCAGTTGCTCCCATATCTTGAGTTTTTCATTCTGATTTAGACTCATCTTTGCCATAACATCTGCACCTCTGTTACCTTCTCTATAAACGTGTTGGAATTCCAATTGCCAATTGAGCATTTGTATCCTTCCCTTGTTCACATATTTCACAATGCTCTGTTCCCCGCTCCACTAGCTTGTCACTGATTTAGTATGCAAGTCTTCTATTACAAACCAGCCACATAAATTCTCTTACTCTTTCAAGTACTTTTAGTTTCTATATTCTCTTCCAGATCTCGTCTTCATGTACCACTTCAGTTGAGTTCAAACTTTAATATTGATGTACATTGCTAATCTGACATTATATAGCCTTTTTTGGGAAATGAGGTTTCTAAAAAGATAAATGATATATTTTACTCAGCGATTCTTACCTACTGTATTGTCCAAAAACTTCAGCTGAGGAGAAACATTATAAAGAGGCAATGTAAATGTTAACACATACCTTTTTTGCTTTATTTACATCGATACCTTTTGTGACTTAGCCCCTGCTGCACATGGGCATCATCATAAAAGGAACATTGTCACCAGTCCTGCTCCTGCATCATCAGATCTAGTCTCTCCTCCCACTTCAATTAACTCAGGTTTGACGTGATACCTGATCTCTATTATTTTGCATAACTCCTTTCTTTTGCCTTTCCCCCCCCCCCCTTATTTTTAGTCATTTTCACTTTTTGATACAGGTCAAGCAATGCCTCCTTCATCACTCCCAACAAGGGGACGAAGACATTATGCTCCTCCACCAGTGAACCCAGGTACCTTCACAAGTATTAAAACTTTGTTAGCCATTTATTCTAGGAGATAGTGAAAATAGGTTATAGGCGTTTTAGTTCCTGACCTCTTTTTTTTCCCCTTTGCATGGTTGGAACTTCAGCTACTACATTCTCTTTCCCAACTTTGCCACCAGGGAGCCAAGTTTCACATGCTCCATCTCCATCGTTCAGATTCGGTCCTCATCCTACCAAAAGTAAGAAGAAAAAATTTCATCCTTTTAATTCATGTAAAGTTATATTTGAAAATCAAGTCTTCTCATTATAATCTATTTTCCACTTTGTATGATTTATTGTGTTTTCTATTTCTATTGCAAGTACCATTTCTTTCTCCTGAATCGCCTCCTCGGTCTGCTTCCAAGAGGCCTAAGACACCAGTCCTGCCTAAAGTTCAAGCACTTCCACCTCCACCTCCTAATGAAGGCTAGCACCTTATTTCCTTAATCTCTTTATCTGCCTTCAAAGATCTGTACATTCTTTTAATTATTCCCAGCCTTATTCATTGTAGTGAAATATTGCTTTTTTCTTCAGATTGTTTATCAACTGTTTGCACAGAGCCCTATACAAATTCTCCCCCTGGAGCGCCTTGCAGGTGTGTCTGGCCCATGCAAGTTGGTCTTCGCCTGGGTGTTTCTCTTTATACCTTCTTTCCTTTGGTTTCAGAACTGGCTTCTGAAATTTCCACTGGGGTTCTCATGAAGCAAAGTCAAGTTCGTATAATGGGAGCTAAATCAGCTGATGAGCAACCAGAGGAAACTGACGTCCTAATTGATTTGGTTCCACTTGGGGAAAGTTTTGATAACACTACAGCTTTTTTAACCTCCCAGAGATTCTGGCATAAACTGGTAGCTATAAAAGCTTCCTACTTTGGAGACTATGAAGTGTTATATGTGAGCTATCCAGGCATGTACAAATTCAGAATTCCTTGTTTAATCCCCATCTCTTCTATTTTTTGGTGAGAACCCTTGTGAATTCCTCTATGTACAGGCTTACCACCATCGCCACCCCCAAGCATGACAATGATAGATGGCGGCCCATATTCTAATGGCAACAATGGAAGGACAATAAAGCCCATTGGGGTGGACATACCAAAAAGACAGCACAAAAATCGACTTAGTGGGAGCGTGATTGCCATTATTTCACTTTCAGCTTTTGTAGCTGTTCTTTTATGTTCTGCAGCTGCTTGGGTATTGTTGTTCAAGCGCAGAGATCATGTATCTCAAACAACATCAACTCCACGGACTTTGCCACCTTCTCTTTCCAAAACCCCAGGTAATGTAACTGCTTATATCTATAAAACATATGAACTTGTGTATTTTGTCCTGTCAACTGTTTGGGACGAGCAAAAGCTTTTGTCTTAGTGGTTGATTATTGCATACAACACTATTTAGGGTGTGTTTGGGAACACTTTTGAAACCATGTTTTTGGCCCAAACCATGGTTTTAAAAGTATGGCTAAGGCCAAACACCCCTTGAAAACCATGGTTTTACAAAAGCTATTTTTTCCCTACCTTTTCAGAAGCTATTCTCCAAAATCTATTTTCTAAAATCACTTTTTTTCAATTTTTCTCCATAAGCTATTCTCCAAAGACTAATTTAAACACACCCTTACAAGCTGAAAAACAGCTTATAGGTTCTTATAGAAGGAAAACAGGTGGAGCCTTAGCAGGAAGAAAAAGGTTCAACTGCACTTATTCTAATCAGCTGGATGGTTTTTGTTAGCATTACATTTTTAAGTTATAACTAATATCACATTTTTTAAGTTATAATTGAAGTTGGTAAGTTATGGATGTTGCCATATCACACGACTGCAGTAACGTCTTGATTGATCAATCTTCTGCCACTATGCTTAAGAAACAAAATTATGAATTTCACAGGCACTGCAGGGTCATTGACTGGAGGTGGGCCAGTGTCAGCATCTTCATCATTTCGATCTAGCCTTGCAGCTTATAAAGGTTCTGCCAAGACTTTCAGCATGAGTGACATTGAGAGAGCCACTAATAAGTTTCACACTTCAAGAATACTTGGAGAAGGTGGTTTTGGGCGTGTTTATAGTGGTACTCTTGACGATGGGACAAAAGTGGCATTCAAGGTTCTAAAGAGGGAGGATCATCACGGTGATCGTGAATTTCTAGCTGAAGTTGAGATGCTTAGCCGTTTGCACCATAGAAATTTGGTCAAGTTGATAGGCATATGCACAGAGCAGACATTCCGCTGCTTGGTTTATGAACTCATTCCAAATGGCAGTGTGGATTCCCATTTGCATGGTTGGTAGATCTTCCTTCATTTTCTTACTCTGGATGTTAGGTTCCTTGCAATAATTGTTAAGACTTTTGAACATAATGGTTTTGTGCTTTTCCTTTTGACCTGCTGATAGGAGTTGACAGGGAGACCAGTCCAATTGATTGGGTTGCCCGCATGAAGATAGCTCTTGGTGCTGCTCGTGGTCTGGCTTATCTGCATGAAGATTCAAGTCCCCATGTAATACATAGAGACTTCAAGTCTTCCAACATCTTGTTGGAAGATGATTTTACACCAAAAGTATCTGATTTTGGACTGGCCCGAATAGCAACGGATGAGGAAAACAGACACATATCAACACGTGTCATGGGAACATTTGGGTACTAAAGTCTTTTCCTTTCCTTTTTTATACTTGCTTACAACTTATTTCTTTCTCTTGGGTGTCCTTGATTTAAGCTTGCCACCTCTAGCCTCTTGGCCCCATCTTGAATAGATTACTTGAGCTGAAACTAGAACTTTACGTCATCAATTAAAATGGACTAATCTCTCTCACATCGCATGACATTTGTTTTGGGAGTCTAAAGTTGTAGAGAACTTTTAACTTGGAACTTTCTTTCCTTTTTTGGTTTCCATAACTGATTGGTACCAACTCTTGACGTTCAGAGTTCAAACCTATTTTTATTCTTTGATGAATTTTACTATTGTTCATTTGCTCGTTTGATTTATTTTTAATGTTAAAATTTGCTCCAGTTATGTAGCTCCAGAATATGCCATGACTGGGCATCTTTTGGTAAAGAGTGATGTTTACAGCTATGGTGTTGTTCTTCTTGAGCTTCTGACTGGAAGAAAGCCAGTAGACATGTCACAGCCTCCCGGTCAAGAGAACCTTGTCGCATGGGCACGCCCTCTGCTGACAAGCAGAGAGGGACTCGAAGCAATAATAGATCCATCTCTGGGACCTGATGTGCCTTTTGATAGTGTGGCTAAAGTTGCAGCCATTGCTTCGATGTGTGTGCAGCCAGAGGTATCGAACCGTCCTTTCATGGGAGAGGTTGTTCAAGCTTTAAAACTCGTATGTAACGAATGTGATGAAGCAAGAGAAGCATTTTCAAGAAGTTCTAGCAAGGATGATCTGTCTGTTGACTTGGATATGGGAGTCACTACTGTATCTGGACAACAACCCGATAACCTCCAAGGACAACACTCTGCCACTACCAACTTGGACCGTGAAGTAGATATCGAAAGAGGGTTATCAGCGTCAGAATTATTCAGTTCATCTGCGAGATTTGGGAGGCAAGAACCTGGATCATTTATAAGACACTCTTATTCAGGTCCTTTGAGGACTGGAAGAAGCAGAAGATTATGGCATATGTTTAGAAGGCTTTCTGGTGGTAGTGTCAGTGAACATGGAATTATGTACAAGTTATGATCATTTTGACATTGAAACGTGAAAACCAGTGCATATTGTGAAGTCTCTGTTGATTTCTCTGTCTTGACCTTAGAAAGAGTGACATGGGAATTGGCATAAGCTGTAAATAAGACATTCCATGCTTTGCTGTATAAAAGAGGAGAAAATAGTGTGAATATGGAGCTTGATGAGAGAAATGAGAAAAGATGCAAGAAAGCCTCTTGCTTGCTTAACTGGGTCAAGAAATTTCAAATTTTTGAATAGTCTGTAGATACATTTTGTACCTTAAAGAGGAAGAAATCTCTGGTTAGCTTTATATAGTTCTTAGTCATGACACTGATGAGCATAACTTCACTGACACGGTAAGAAATAAAAGAGGGATCCATCAGCTCTGGTGCTTCTTCACCTTTCACAAAGTCTTGGAGCAAAGTTGCCTCCAGTCCTTTGTTATCTTATGGATCGTTTGGTCCACTGTACTAAGTATAATGGGATAACTATGGAGTTTAATATAGTTGTTTATTATTTGGTATAGTTAAATATTTGTACTATGTGACATGTAGTTTCATTTTAGGTTTTTAAACTCAGATCGGACTAACCGATTTAGGCTGAAAACCGGCGAACCGGCTAGTAAATTGGTCCGATATAGTATTTTTTTTAAATTTTTCTTTAGAATTTTATATTAATAATTCTAAAATCTTCAATTTCTCACCGGTTTAGTCCCGGGTTAGCTTCGGTTTAACTTTGGTTTGATTCATTAACCTTTAACCTAGTATCTCGGTTAATTCAGTGACCGGTTTAGATTTCAGAACTTTAGTTTCATTAGGCCAGTTTATTTTGTACTACCCAAGCTTATTATTCTATTTGTAAATTTGTGTTGTTCGAGGTACTGTCGTCCATGTGTATGTACGGTCCAATTTCTTGGCCCAAATTCATAGTAAGAAAAAAAATCACAATTTATGATGGGCTTTTATGATTGGATACTTGGGCCGATGTGCAATCCAACTTTGGTTGACCCAAATTCAAGCCAGCAGAAAAATTCTTTTTTCGGCTGGGATGAGGTGACACTTGGATCATGGGATGAAGTTGATAGTTGAAATAATGTATGAAAGGCTTTGTACCAAAAAAAAAAAAAAAATAGGAAAGGTTTGCTTGAATTTTTGGCTTAATTTTCTTTCTTCTTTACATTTATTATCATATATCTAATACTATTTAATCAAAATTAAGTATTGCATTTATATGGTCTTGAGCGCGAGACTTCATATTAAAACCCCTAATTGTCAACATCGTGCCAGAAGTTTTACAAGCCTTTAACAACAGTTTAAAATTCTAACTGTCAATGCTAGTTAATAATTAAGACTATAGTCCTTACGTGAAAATTCTATGGACAAATTGAACCTTAATCTTAGATTTTTCCATTGAAACTTATATTTAGCTATTGACATATATTCTTGAATTGATTTCTTTATTAATTTACTTTGTCCATGGCTTTAATCGGAATTTGAAATAAGAGCCAAATGAATAATATAAAACTTTGCCTACTCTTCAAGAACTTATTATCTGGATCTAGCTAAATTTGTTAATTGATTATGTTAATGTCAAGAGTGTTCACGCGCTTGTCTAAAAACACCTTTTTGCATTTACCAGACTCAAATCGAAGATTCCATATGGCCACAACTTACTCTATTAGGATCAATGTTGTTTGTTGATGATAATGAGAAAATTTCATGGATTCCTCCATTGAAGCTTACTTGGCTACGGACATATATCTCTGAATTGATTTGTTTGTTAATTTACTTTGTTGATGGACTTGAATCTGAATCTGTAATTCGCACTAGGTAGATAGAACCTCGCTTACTTTTTGAGAAATAATTTACGAATCTAACTAAATTTGTTGATTACGTAAAAGTGTTCCGGTAACTGCAGACAAATAAATGAATATAAAAAAAATGAATTCAGTGTGTGTGTGTGATATAAAAAAAGATTTTTTTTATAATTATAAAAAACAAACTCAATATATATTATACAAATTAACCATAACGTTGGTAGTTCAAACCCCATCGATGTGATGATGTAAAAGCTTTTTCGGTAGGCAATTTATAAATATCTCTATAAGTATTTCTTAAACTCCAAAGCATGCCCTAGTCTCGATGAACTATATGACCCAACTCAACTAAACTTTTATTCTACCTTATACTTGATTAAAGATTAGTTTGCAAAGTTGATAGGCTCTGTTTTTTTTAAAAATATACTTGAGTTTTTTTATATAACTTATTAATTTATATAATAACATAATAATAATTGTGTTACTAAAAAAATAATTTTATATAAGTTGTTGTAACATTTTATTTTCCCTAAAAAAATTAAAAAAAATCCATGAGAGCTTGCATATTTTTTCATCTAAAAAAAAAACAAAGAGGAGGGGTCAGGCTAGGTTAGCATCATTATTTTCAGTCATGGAGTTTCAATCATTCCTTGACTTAAAAATGTAAGGGTCAACCTTAGTTTTTTAACAATTAAAATAATTTTGCTTTTATTTTAACACTTTTGAGATGATATTAATATAATAAAAATTTATGTATACTCAACTCCTACATGAAAACTTAAGAGGCAAAATTGAAGCTTAACTTCAGATTTTTCCATTGAATATCATATTTAGCTATTGGTATATATATCCTTGAATTGATTTCTTTGTTAATTTAATTTGTTCATGGATTTAATTGAAATTCGAAATAAGAGCTACATGAAAAATATAAAATTTTTCTTGCACTTCAAGAACCAATTATCTGTATCTAGCTAAATTTATTTATTGACTACGTTAATGTCAAAAGTGTTCACGCGCTTGTCCAAGAACGCCTTTTGCATTAACAAAGAACTTAAATAAAAAATTCCATATGGTCATGACTTACTCTATCAGGATTAATGCTGTTTGTTGCTGATAATGATAAAATTTTATAGATTACTTTATTATATTGAAGCTTATCTGTTATTGGCACACATATATATATTTTCAAATTGATTTCTTTGTTGATAAACTCACTCTGAATCTGTAATTCGAGGTCTTAGCATTTACTGCATATATGCCATGGGATGAGGAGACGCTTGTAAGAAGTGTATAATTGAAATAATGCATGAAAGGCTGGCTTGAATTTTTGGCTTAATTTCCTTTCTTGTTTACATTATTGATCATATATCTAATACTGCTATTTAATCAAAACTAAGTATTATCATGTTTAAGTGAGAATGATTTTTTCAAAAGCATCTTTTGCATTTACATGATCTAAAGCGTAAGATTTCATATTAAAACTAAACGTTTTTTTTTCTAAGACCAATGTTTATTGGTGATAATTATCAAGTTATATAGATTTTTGGGTTATGGTTCAATTTTGATTTAGAAGTTTTCACATATAAAATGTGGATATCAATAAGTTTTTGTTCGATCAATATTGTCCAAAAAGTTTTACAAAGGAGTAATGTCACCCCTTGCTATTAAAAATGTTAAAGAGTCATTGTTAGGTTTTTAATAGTTAGGAAGATTTTGCTTTCTTTTTTAATACTTGGGGGGGGGGTAATATTGATCTAACAATAATTTCACATACTAACAGCTTCTACACGAAAACTTGAGGGGCTTCCATTAAAGCTTATATTTAGCTATTAGCATAAATCCTTGAATTGATTTCTTTGTTAATTTACTTTGTTCATGGATTTAATTGGAATTTGAAATAAAAACCAAATGAACAATATAAAACTTTGCGTACTCTTCAAGAACTAATTATCTGAATGAAGCTAAATTTGTTAATTGATTACGCTAATGTCAAAAGTATTCACGTGCTTGTCCAAAAATGCCTTTTGCATTCAGAAGGACTCAAATCAAAGATTCCACATGGCCATGACTTACTCTATTAGGATTGTTGTTGTTTGTTGATGATAATGATAAAATTTCATGGATTACTTCACTAAAGCTTATGTGGTCATTGGCATATATATCCGAATTGATTTTTGTTGTTGTTGTTGTTGTTAATTTACTTTGTTGATGAACTTAATATCTGAATCTGGAATCCGCGTCAGGTGAACAGAACCTCACTTACTCTTTGAGAAATAATCCTTCGAATCTAACTAAATTTGTTGATTACGTAAAAGCGTTCATGTAACTGTGAACAAATAAATGAACATACAAAAATGTATTCAATGTATATATAATATAAAATAAAGAAAAAATTTCATAATTATAAAAACAAAAATAAATTTGCCCAAATGTAAAATCTATATAACAATTATGTGAGCAAGAATTCTTAATATGCTCTCCATTCTGGCCTATAAAACGAGAACCATACATCTCCCAATAACACCACAAAGTACCTTAGCTTCCTTTTCACTCTAAAACCTTCGGTCAATCTTTTGAGCTACAACAATGTCCTCCAACAACAACAGTTGGGAGATTATTCATAGGTCAAATCGTCGTCTCCAAGCCCAACAGAGGCGCTTTCTCAGAAGAAGAACTACTACTACCCCACAACAGGCTTCAAACTTAAAATGGTATTATTACCAGCTTCTCATCGTGGGGGCTCATCGTCCCAGCATTATGGTTCCTGTCCTCCGCCAAGGGACTTGTTCACATCACCTAAATAATAATCGCATCTCGCTGTTGCCCCTCAAGGAGGACTCTCTTCTGGTCATGGTGGCTCACAGCAGGCTAGTCGTCGGCTCCCTCATCAGTTTGTCACAGCTTTAGCCATTAGGAGATTCTTGAGGAGGAGGATGTCACAGAATGATCCTGCAGCTATGTCTACTTATGGTCGGATTAGAGCTTCCTGTCTCCCACCTCCTCCAGCTCAGAACCGTCTAGCACCACCACCGCCACCACCACCAATGAATAACACGGTGGTGGTTAATGAGAGGGTGAGATCACAAGAACCTGTTCCAAGCGAGGAGTCTGCAACTACTGAAAGTGGGGGGAACTCAGCCCTATATCTATCTGCTAGACAATCCCATTGAGAATGACGTGGTTTGGTCTAAAGAACCAGATTTGACTCTGAAGCTCTAGAGCTTCATCACCAGTTTCAATTGTGGTTCATGTTATTCATGTTGTTATTGTCCTTATTTGTTGTTTTGTTGTTGTTGTTGGGGCAGATGATTTGATATTATCGCCCAGGGATTGGAAAATAAGTGTTGTGTCGTATCACATTTAATTTCATGAATGAAGTTTTTAAGTTTCAATTCTGATTTTAGTTTGTCATTGTTCTTGATCCCAACTTGGGTTTTAAGTTTTTGTGTTTGATGAAACGTTGAAGGAGGATGTATTACGAGATATGATATCAGGTCTCAATATATAATTGACATCAAAATAAAATAGATTATTAAGAAGCCACCTTCATTATTTGTAATTCATTAAAAAATATTATTATCTTTATTTTTTTGTATTTGAACTTTCCCTGACATGCGGTTTTTATTACTTCCTCCGGTCCTATTTATAAGTAATTTTCTTCTTGATTGCGCAAAACGAACTGGTAGTTAAAAGTAATAAGTGTGTCAAAAATGCCATGTTTTTTTTTTTCATATATGCCATTATTCATGAAAACAGAGAGATAATGTATAAAAAATATGAGAGATGGTAAAATACATTTTCTTAATGTTTTGTTGACTTTATTCATCTAGTAAGTTCTTTCTCTCTCTTTCTAATATAACTCTTGGTGTATGTGATAATTAATTATAAATAATATGTATTTAATAAGGGTAAAATAGGAAAAATGAGCTTACATTTTCAGACACAAAGTGAAAGTTGCTTATAAAAGGGATCAACCCCATGAGAGAGAGAGCTGCTTATAAATAGGACCGGAGGGAGTATTTTATTAAATATTTCTTCACATGTTTAAAAAAAACTTAAATATTTAAAAATTTTCAAAATAAAAAATAGGCTAAAGTATACTTTAGCTCTTTATATTTTATATGAGGTATATTTTTTGTCTTTTAACTTTATAAAGTATATTTTTGGTCTTATATTTCTAACACGGTTAATATTACTAACTGAAAATGTTGACGCAACAAAATCAAGTGATGATTGTACAGCTAACAAAGAATATTTAAATTTTAATTTTTTAATATAATATATTTAAATTATTAAACTAAAATAAATTGATGAATCGCTGCAAATTAAGTTGAAGTGTTGCTATTTAGATTATTAAACTAAAATTGTTTAATATAATTGAGATTTTGACATAGACTACTCCATTAGGTTTAGATATTTTCAGTTTACATATATTTTAAATTTAAGATTAATAGTATTTATTTACATAGTCATCATTTAAGTTTACATAGATACCACTTGAATTTATTGCGTCAGCGTTTTCCATTAGAAATATTAACGGTGTTAGAATTATATATAGAACCACAAATATACTTTATAAAGTTAAGGGAGCACAAATATATCTCATGTTGCAAACTTGAAAAACTAAAAGTATACTTTAACCTAAAAAATAATAAAATATGAAACACTTATATTAAATTTAAATAATTCAGCTGCTATTAAAAAAAAATAACATAGCCATCATGCATGCCACTTTTCCTAAATAATAGATGTTTGAGGTCTAATTTAATTTGCCTCTTAAATTTTAGAGTTTTAGGTCTAAGGAAAGCATATATGCTTTTTAGGGCTGGTATGAATTGGCGTTTAAAAAGTATGTTCATATAATTCAAGATAAAACTATTCTTACATATTTACCTCGTACTAGAGATTACGTTGAAAAAGTAGCTTCTGCCAGTAATCCAAACAGACACTTAATCTAAACTACATGTTTTGATACATGAAAAATTTAACCAAAAAAATTATAACGAATAAAAATCATATATAATGCGAAACTTTTAATTCCCAATCAACATGATATAAATTTACATTAATGATAATATATCTATCACTATTTAATCAAAATTAAGGGCCTATTTAAGTTATCGTTCAAGAAGCATGTTCATGCAAATCAAAATAAAATTTTTCTTATATACTTACCTCGTATATCATAAATCATATTGTAAAATTAGCTTCTCTCACTAACCCAAACAAGTACCAAGTATTGTCAGGTTAAAGTGAGAATAATTTTTTCAAAAGCATCTTTTGCATTTTCATGATTTAAAGTGTGATATTTCATATTAAAATTCACAACGCTTTTTTAATGGGTCAATGTTAGTTTTTTAATGGTTAAGAAGATTTTGCTTTCTTTTTTAACACTTGCGGGCTAAATTGATCTAACAATAACTTTCATGTACTCACTGCTTCCACACAAAAACTTTAGGGGCGAATTTTGCCATTGAAGCTCATATTTGGCAATTGGCATAAATGGTTGATTGATTTCTTTGTTAGTTTATGTTGTTCATTGATTTAATCGGAATTCAAAATAAAAAACTAAATGAGCAATATAAAACTTTGCCTACTTTTCAAAAAATAATTATTTGAATGAAACTAAATTTGCAAATTGATTATGCTAATGTCAAAAGTATTCACACACTTGTCCAAAAACGCCTTTTGTATTCACAACGACTCAAATCGAAGATTCCATATAGCCACGCCTTACCCTATTAGGGTTGTTGTTGTTTGTTGATGATAATGATAAAATTTCATGGATCACTCCGTTAAAGCTTATGTGGCCATTGGCATATATCTTCAAATATGATTTATTTGTTAATTTACTTTGTTGATGGACTTGACAGTTGAATCCGTGATCCACCCGAGGTGAATAGAACCACATTTACTCTTTGAAAAATAATCCTCCAAATCTAACCAAATTTGCTGATTATGTAAAAGCATTCACGTAACTGCGAACAAATAAATTAACATACAAAAATAAATTCAGTGTATATATAAAATAAAATAAAGAAAAAAATTACATAATTATAAAAACAAAAATAAATTTACCCAAATGTTAAATTGATTAACAATTTTGTGAGCAAGAATTCTTAATATGCTCCCCATGATGCCTTATAAAATGAGAACCATACATCTCCTAACAATACCACCTAGTCCCTTCCTCTTCACCCTGAAACCTCCAAGCAATCTTTTCAGCTACAACAATGTCCTCCAACATCATCAGTTGGGAAATTATTCAGATGTCAAATCGTCGTCCCCAAGCCCAACAGAGGAGCATTCTCAGAAGAAGAACTACTACCACCCCACAACAGGCTTTAAACCTACAACGATATCACCGGCCTCTCATCGGAGCTCATCGTCCCAGCATTATGGTTCCTGTCTTACGCCGAGGGACCGATTCACTTCACCTGAATAATAATCGCTTCTTCATTGTTACCCTTCAAGGAGGACTCTTTTCTGGTCATGGTGGCTCACTGCAGGCTAGTCGGTACCCTCCTCACTTTGTCACAGCTTTAGCCATTAGGAGATCCTTAAGAAGGATGTCACAGAATAATTCTGCGACCATATCTGCTTATGGTCGGCTCAGAGCTTTCTGTCTCCCGCCAACTCCTCCGGCTCAGAACCGTCCAGCGCCGCCGCCGCCATTGAATAGCACAGTGGTGATTAATGAGAGGATGAGATCACAAGAACCTAGTCCACCACCAGCAGCAGCGGATAACACAGTAGTGGTTAATGAGAGGGTGAGATCACAAGAACCTGTTCCAAGTGAAGAGTTTGCAACTGATGAAAGTGGGGGTAACTTAACCCTATATCAACCAGCTGGAAAATCCCATGGAGAATGAGGAGGTGGCTCTAGAAGAACCAGATTTGACTCTGAAGCTCTAGAGAGCTCCATCAGTTTCATTTGTGGTTCATGCCATTATTGTTATTGTACTTGTTTGTTGTTGTGGTGGTGGTGTTTGGGGCAGATGATTTGATATTATCGCCGAGGATTTAGAAAAATAAGTGTTGTATCACATTTAATTTCATGAATGAAGTTTAGAAGTTTCAGTTGTGATTTTAGTTTATCATTGTTCTTGATCCCAACTTGGGTTTTAAGCTTTTGCGTTTGACGAAACGTTGAAAAGGATATATAACGAGATATTATATCAACTCCCAATTATATATTGACATCAATATAAAATAGATTAAAAAGCCCCCTTTATTATTTGTAAACCATTAACAATATTATTATTTTTATTATTTAAAAAAATTTCTTCACGTATTTTAATAAGACTTTAACATTAAAAAAATTGTAAAAATAAAAAAATAAAAATCTGAAACGCTTAATTATATTGAAATTAAAAAATTCAGCCGCTATTTAAAAAAAGAACAACGTAGCCATCATGCATGTTTGGTTATAGATTAATTTGCAAAGTTGATAGGGTCTTTTTTTTAAAAAAAAAACATACTTGAAATTTTTTGATATAATTTATTAATTTATATAATAACATAAAAATATTTGTGTTACCAAAATAAAAAATAGTTTTATACAAGTTGTTGTAAAATTATAGTTTCCCCTAAAACAATAAAAAAAATTTCTATGCAAGTTTGCATATTTTTTCTTAACAAAAACATGATGAGGGACCAACAACAGCTGGTACCAAGTGGTAGGAGGTTCCGTATCCCTCGGAAGAGAACGTGTGTTCGAGTCCTGGGAGACTCTCTTGTTGGGAGGGGGTCAAACCCTGGGGATGGGGAAAATTAACCCTGGACCCAGCTCACACCCGGTCTCCCCGACTTGAGATTAGCCCCATAGCGGGCTTAAAGGGTCTAAGCAGTTAGGATGCTTAAGGGTACCATCTCGGCACGCAAAGCAGCTAATTAGGGATGGATATTAAAAAACATAAAAACATGATGAGGGGTCAGGCTGTTAGCATCATTATTTCAAGTCTGGGAGTTTCTATCATTGCTTGCTTTAAAAATGTAAGGGTCAACCTTAGTTTTTCAATAATTAGAACCATTTTGATTTTACTTTAATACTTTCAAGATGATCTTGATATAATAAAAACTTCTGTATACTCACAGCTCCTACACTAAAACATGAGAGGCAAAATTGAAGCTCAACCTTAGATTTTTCCATTGAAACTTATATTTAGCTATTGACATATCTCCTTGAATTAATTTCTTTGTTAATTTACTTTGTTCATGGATTGAATCAGAATTCGAAATATAAGAGCTACATACATGAAAAATACAAAATTTTTCTTTCCCTTCAAGAACCTACTATCTATAACTAGCTAAATTTATTTATTGAGTGTGTTAATGTCAGGAGTGTTCTCGCGCTTGTCCAAGTACGCCTTTTGCTTTAAAAAAGACTTAAATAAAAAATTCCATATGATCACAACTTATAAGCTTGTTTGGATGAGTTATAAGTGCTTATACACGTAAATCGAGATAACACTCCTCTCACATACTTATTTCGTATACCGTAAATTACAATTGAAAAGTTTATTTTGAAGACCCCAATCGTTACTCCAAATGAGCATGGTTCTCAATTAGGATTAATGTTATTTGTTGATGATAATGATAAAATTCTATGGATTACTCTATTATATTGAAGCTTACCTGGCTATTGGCATATATTTTCAAATTGATTTATTTGTTAATTGACTTCGTTGATAAACTTACTCTGAATCTGTAATTCGAGGTCTTAGCATTCACTGCATATATGCCATGGGATGAGGTGACGCTTGTATGAAGTTGATAATTGAAATAATGCATTAAAGGCTGGCTTGAATTTTTGGCTTAATTTCCTTTCTTCATTACATTACTGATCATATATCTAATACTACTATTTAATCAAAATTAAGTATTATCAGGTTGAAGTGAGAATAATTTTTTCAAAAGCATCTTTTGCATTTACATGGTCTAAAGCGTGAGATTTCATATTAAAACTCATAACGTTTTTAACTAAGACGAATGTTTAATAGTAGTGATAATTATTGAGTTATATAGATTTTTTGGTTAAGGTTCAATTTTGAATAAGAAGTTTTCGTGCATAAGCTATGGATATCCAAAAGATTTTATTCCATCAATATTGTTTTGGAAGTTTTACAAAAAGAGCAATGTTACTTTTTGTCGATAAAAATGTTAAGGGTCAATGTTAATTTTTTAATATTTAAGACAATTTTCCCTTTTTTTTTCCTAACACTTGTGGGCGATATTGATATAACAATAACTTCTGTATACTCCATTATTGTAGAAGGTATTTTTAACGTTTGTTTTTATATCCTTTAGAAGACTGTTTTCATAAGGACGTGTATGTGAGTGTCGTTAAAAGTTTTAAAATAGATGACCCCGTTTCAAAATTGTCGTTGTAAGAGACTTACAAGTTACAACAACTGCTTTTGCAAAATCAATCGTTGTATGTCACAACATTCAACGACTATTTTGCAAAAACAATCTTTGTAACCCTTTTTTTTTTAAAAAATATATTATTTATTTTCTTAAAAAATCACCAATTCATTTTTGAATCTTCGAAGTTCAATCATCCCTGGTCTTCAAGCCTATGCACTCGAGTTTTGTATGAGAAGTGAACTCGAGTTGGGAAATCAACTTTCACAAGTTTTATACAGCAACTTAGTCATAAAATGAAACTTTCTGGAGATCAACTAGAGTTTTGGTGTGAAAAGAACTCGAGTTTTGGAATATAACTCAAGTTGTGACCCAAGATGAACTCGATTTGGTATTTGCACTCTTGTGAGTTTTATCTAGAGACTTGTTTATAATCAATACTTGTAGAACTCGAGTTTGAGATCAAAACTCGAGTTCTAGTATGAAAGGAACTTGAGTTGGCATTTTAACTTCTGCAAGTTTTATATTAATCAGAAACTTAAACTACTTGAAAAACTCGAGTTTGGAAGAAAAACTCGAGTTCTTGTAAAAAAGAAACTCGAGTTGGTAAGTTGAACTCCCGCAAGTTTTAATCAGAAACTTAGTCAAAAACTTGAAGTACTAAAAGAACTCAAGTTTTAGTCAGGAGAAAACTCAAGTTTGCAAAATGAACTCTCGCGAGTTCTTAGTAGAGAAAAACTGAAGAGAAGCTGACAACACTGAAACTCGAGTTTATATGAAGAACTCGAGTCGGGACTTTGAAAAATAGACAAAGAACTCGAGTTTGAAGAAAAATTATTCACACAATCTCCAGAAACCACTTGAAGTTTAATACTACTCAGACATGCATAATTAGTGGGAACTTGAGTAAGCAATGAGAACTCGAGTTTGCACTTGAGTTTACAGTAATAACTCAAGTTCATCAGTCACTAAAGCATAACAAGTTACAGAGAACAATCCGAATATGGTTAAATATTATTTATCCATTATGTTTTCACTTGATACTATGCTTAAATATCAACTAACATATATTTCAAGTGTGAAACAAAAAATTAAACATTCGGATTACATCTTCAAATACGAAGGTCACTCATGGCAAACATTGTCACTCGAAGTTCTATAATGAATAACTATCAACTATAATTATAGTTCTATATTTCTTTTAAGTATTAGAAATCTGCACTAGTTGACACTCACATACAATACAAATCTTAACTTTAAATCCTTTCCAACATATTGGGGGGGAAAAAATCCTTTCCAACAAGCAACATTCAAACAAAATTTTAGACTTATCGTTTCAGGCAGTAAACCCCAAATATAATTGACATTCAACTTTCAACATTCATAACTATCCATTTCACAATAAGCTAACAGAAACCTAGATATTATAAGCCATCTAACCTAACTAGAAATGGAAGTTGTGTGTAATAGAAATAAAATTTTAAAGCAATAAGGTAGGATGCATTTTATGCCTCAGGAAGCAAAATCCGTACAACTCATTGAAACTAGCCGTAAGTTTCAGTTTTCTCAAGTCTAATATTCTTAGGTTTAAGTTTATTCTGGATATTCATGTGTTTATCCATTCCAAAAATGATAACCAAACAAAATTAAATATAAAAAGGCAAGGAGAAAAACCTTATTAAGTGCTTTGCAAACACTCTCAAACTCAGAGAAATATTTAATTTTCTAGGCTGTCATTACAACCTCAATAACACCCAAGCAAATGTTGTTACTTTACTCAAAGACTAGAAGTGCTGAAGATCTATGCACATCATACTCTTAAGCATGGACTAAGCATGTTCCTGATTGTCGGAGTGAGGTCAAGGAGAAGAGGGGTCCAATAACGCTGGCAGAGAGGAGGGTGAAGGTCACGATTGGGGTCGGAGAATAGGCTGGACGTCATGTCTGGGGTCGGAGAGGGGGCTAGATGATGTGATTGGAGGTTGGACTAGGGCTTAGAGGTGGATCTGAAAGGGAGAGGTGCGACTAGGAGAGGAGATACGATTTTTTATAACAAATATGGGTTGGGAATATTAGTATACATTTTTAACGACTATTTTTAAAAAAAGTCATGGAAAGTGTCTTTCAACAACTGTTTTTGAAAAACAGTTGTTAAAAGACAAGTCAAAATTTTAAAAATGTCACCGCCTTCTTTTAACTTCTGTTTTTTAAAAACGGATATTAATTAGTGACGTTAAAAGTACTTTTGGTAGCAATGCTCATAACTTCTATACAAAAACTTTAGGGGCTAATTTTTCCATTGAAGCTTATATTTGGCAATTGACATAAATCCTTGAATTGATTTCGTTTTTAATTTACTTTGTTCATTGATTTAATCGGAATTCAAAATACAAACCAAATGAACAATATAAAACTTTGCCTGCTCTTCAAGAACTAATTATCTAAATGAAACTAAATTTGTCAATTGATTACGCTATTGTCAAAAGTATTCCCGCGCTTGTCCAAAAACCCCTTTTGCATTCAAAAGGCTCAAATAAAAGATTCCTCTATTAGGATTGTTGGGTTTGTTAACGATAATGATAAAATTACATGGATTACTCTACTAAAGCTTACGTGGCCATTAGCATATATCTCTGAATTGATTTTTTTTTGTTAATTTACTTTGTTGATAAACTTAATGTCTGAATTTAAAATCCACGCCAGGTGAACAGAATCATGCTTATTCTTTAAGAAATAATCATCCAAATCTAACTAAATTTGTTGATTACGTAAAAGCGTTCATGTAAGTGCGAACAAATAAATGAACATAGAAAAATGTATTCAGTGTATATATAATATAAAATAAAGAAAAAATTTCATAATTATAAAAACACAAATAAATTTACCCAAATGTTAAATGTATAACAATTATGTGAGCAAGAATTCTTAATATGCTCCCCATGCCGGGCTATAAAATGAGAACCATACATCTCCCAATGACACCACCAAGTAGCTTCCTCTTCACAGTAAAACCTCCCAGCAATCTTATCAGCTACAACAGTGTCCTCCAACAACAACAGTTGGGAGATTATTCAGATGTCAAATCGTCGTCTCCAAGTCCAACAAAGGCGCATTCTCAGAAGAAGAACTACTACTATCCGACAACAGGCTTCAAACGTACAACGGTGTTACCGGCTTCTCATCATGGGGGCTCATCGTCCCAGCATTATGGTTCCTGTCCTCCACCGAGGGACTGGTTCACATCGCCTGAATAATAATCGCATCTTCGCTGTTACTCCTCAAGGAGGACTCTCTTCTGGTCATGGTGGCTCACAGCAGGCTAGTCGTCGGCTCCCTCATCAGTTTATCACAGCTTTAACCATTAGGAGGTTCTTGAGGAGGATGTCACAGAATGATCCTGCGGTTATGTCTACTTATGGTCGGAACAGAGCTGCCTGTCTCCCTCCTTC
The DNA here is from genome assembly GCA_037074505.1 of Albizia julibrissin. Classification (NCBI taxonomy): domain Eukaryota; kingdom Viridiplantae; phylum Streptophyta; class Magnoliopsida; order Fabales; family Fabaceae; genus Albizia; species Albizia julibrissin. The sequence continues at coordinate 9,560,098 of CM073482.1, read as the reverse complement.
TCCGACTCAGAACTGTCCAGCACCCTCACCGCCACCAGTGAATAACGCGGTGTTGATTAATGAGAGGATGAGATCACAAGAACCTGCTCCAAGCGAAGAGTCTGCAACTAATGACAGTGGAGTAATTCAACCCTATATCAACCTGCCAGATAATCTTGTGAAGAATGACGTGGTTGAGTATGAAGAACCAGATTTGACTCTGAAGCTCTAGAGCTTAATCAGTTTCATTTGTGGTTCATGTTTTTAATGTTTTTGTTGTCCTTGTTTTTTGTTGTTGTTCTCGTCATTGTCGTTGTCCTCGTCGTCGTCGTCCTTTTTGCTGCTGCTGCTGCTGCCCGGGGTTTAATTAGAAAAATAAGTGTTGTATCACATTTAATTTCATGAATGAAGTTTACAAGTTTCAATTGTGATTTTAGTTTGTCGTTGTTCCTGATCCCAACTTGGATTTAAGTTTTTGTGTTTGATGAAACGTTGAGACTGAGAGTTTGGGGGGGGGGGGTTGTGGAGGTGAAGATCATTTATAATTTGTAAATTATTTATTTGTTTCTTATTATAAGGCAACAACAAATAAGTATTTTTAGCCATTTTTATAAGGCACTTGCAAGTTTCTGCCCATATTTAATAAAGATAGTAGGAGAATAATAATTTATATGATATTTGAGTTTATGGTAGTTATTAGTAAGGGTAATATTAAAAATCACTTCAATTTTAGGATAACTTTAATGTTTTTAACTAATTTTTTTGGTTTATGAGAATTGTTAATTGGTGCCTTATAATAAGGACCATACCAAAGGGAGTAGTTAATTTAAATTTGGATGTAGTCCTCAACTCAAAGGTCTTCTGATTTTTTTTTTCAATTTTTTATTTTAACAGCATATTGATATAATAAAAACTTCTGTATACTGATAGCTCCTACATAAAACTGCAGTGATAAAATTGAACCTTAACCTTAGATTTTTCCATTAAAGTTTATATTTAACTATTGGCATATATCATTGAATTGATTTCTTTGTTAATTTACTTTGTTAATGGGTTTAATTGGAATTCAAAATAAGAGCTACATGAAAAACATAAAACTTTTTTTGCTCTTTAAGAACTAATTTCAAAAGTGTTCACATGTTTGCCCCAAAAACACCTTTTGCTTTAGCAAAGACTTAAATTGAAAATTCCACATGGTCAATATTTAGGGCCTGTTTAAAAAGGCGGTAGGGAGGGCTAAACGCACGTTCAAGCTGAGAAAAGCACGATGAGAATATGGGATGCTGTTTGGGGATTTTCCGAATGAGCTTTTAGCCCAAAAGCAATTTCTGAAAATAAGCCAGAAGGAGCAGCTAGCTTTTCAAGGTGGCTTATGAGCTTCATGGTGCCTCATCCGTTTTCTTCCTTCACACGCATTTATGGTTATCTCCCTCAGCTATGGTCATGCTCGGTACTCTCTCTCTCTTCAGAATCGAACATTGTGTGATTTTTGTGAATGCTTGTGCTGTTGTGATTTCAAGCTTGGGAATTTTGTACGTAATGAAGCAGGAAGGAAGATGATAACGGATATATTCATAGAGAGCATATAGGATGTCGAAGAGATGTTGGAATTCTGGAACTCAGTTTGGGGCGGTGGAGGATGGCACTGTTGGGGAAGGGTAAATTTTGTTTATTTATATAAAAAAAAATCTTTTGAGCATTTTTATATTTTAATACTCAAAAATCAAGATATAACTTGTTAATTTGATTTTTCAAAAATATATTATTATATTGATAAAAAAAAACTTGTCTTTTTTATGGAGGTTTACGGTGTTATAATAGGGAAAAGTTAGGAAAAAAAATCCTATTCATAAAATTAAATTGCTAACAAGTTTCAGATTACTTTATTTGAGAAAAAAATATGGAAAACATAAATGATATTAATTAAGATATGTGGCCAAAAAGGTTAAATAGTGTTATAATTTTGAATTATAGGATAACTCCTTGATTTATGGAGATAAAATAGAATTCGGATTTGGCGATTTTTTGTGTGGAAATAATAGGGAAAATATAGAAAAAAATATGGTATTGACAATATTAAATTCTTAAAAAAATTCAAATTTGAGGATTTGTTGGAGAAATAATAGGGAAAACATAAATAACATTAATTAGAAGATGTGGGCATGTGGCTATCATTTAACAAGATTCATGGTCTTTTCAATGTTTTTTATTTAAAGTGCTTTTTAAATAATTATCCAAACAAGCTTCAGTTAAAAAAAACAACTTCTACTAACATTAATCCAAACATAAATTATATTTATAAACTGATTTTTATCCTATCTTAAGTTGAAAAAAAAAACACATCTTCCACTGCTAATCCCAGCAGGCCCTTACTCTATTAGGATTAATGTTGTTTGTTGATGATAATGATAAAATTTTATGGATTACTCTATTATATTGAAGCTTACCTCACCATTGATATATACTATAATATAAGACATATTTAAAGAATTGATCTTAATCCTAAATATTAGACATATTTTTTATATTTATCAATCATTTTCCTAATTTATCCCTATTGATGCTCCCTAAAAAATAATAAATACGGAAATTAAAAAGAATGAAAAAATTGAGAAAGATGACTAAGGTGATTTAGAAAATACATGTCATATTAACTAACTCAACTAACTTCTTTAATCTAATTAAATTAAATAAATATGTCTTTTATTAAAAACTGATTGGAGTATTTTTGAATTGATTTCTTAGTTAACTTACTTTGTTGATAAACTCACTCTGATCCTGTAATTCGAGGTCTTAGTATTTACTGCATACATGGCATGGGATGAGGTGACGCTTGTATGAAGTTGATAATTCAAATGATGTATGAAAGGCTGGCTCGAATTTTTGGCTTAATTTCCTTTCTTCTTTACATTAATGATCATATATCATACTAGTTAATCAAAATTAAGTATTGTCAGGTTTCAGTGAGAACAATTTTTTTAAAAGCATCTTTTTCATTTACATGGTCTAAAGCATGAGATTTCATATTAAAACTCATAACGCTTTTTACTAAGACAAATGTTTATTAGTGACAATTATTAAGTTATATAGATTTTTGGGTTATATTTCAATTTTGATTTACAAGTCTTCATGTATAAGATGTGGATATCTAGAAGTTTTTGTTAGATAAATATTTTACTGAAAGTTTTGCAAAATTGAGTAATGTCACCCCTTGTCATTAAAAATGTTCAAGATCTACGTTAGTTTTTTAATATTTAGAATGATTTTGTTTTTATTTTTAACACTTCTGAAATAATATTAATCTAATAATAACTTTCGTATACTCAAAGCTTCTATATGAAAACTTCAAAAGCAAATTTTTCCATTGAAGCTTATATTTGACTATGGGCCTAAATCCTTAAATTGATTTCCTTGTTAATATACTTTGTTATTGATTTAATCGGAATTCAAAATACAAACCAAATCAACAATATAAAATTTTGCCTACTCTCCGAGGACTAATTATCTAAATGAAACTAAATTTGTTAATTGATTACGCTATTGTCAAAAGTATTCACGTGCTTGTCCAAAAACGCCTTTTGTATTTAGAAGGACTTAAATTAAAGATTCCATATGACCGCGACTTATACTCTATCAGAATTGTTGTTGTTTAATTTGTTGATGATAATGATAAAATTTCATGGATTGCTTACGTGTTTGGATGTTTCTTTTTCTTTTTTCTTTTCTTTTTTTGCCCTGAACAGATACTTCATAAGCTAGTGAATAATTACAATAGAGTTTATGCACTAGAGCTACAGCTAGACACTAAGGGTGTATTTGAAATCAGCTTTTAAGAATAACTTATGGAAAAAAATGAAAAAAAAATAATTTTTGAGAATAGATTCTGGTAGAATAGATTATGTGAAAAAAAATGATTTAGATAAATAAGAGTGTTTGAATATTTTGATCAGAATAGCTTTTTTCATGGTCAAATTACTGAAAAGGACATTAGCTTTTGTGATAATTATATATAAATGATAAGATTATATTTTATATATTATTTAATAGAAAAATTCATAATAAATACAAAAAATGACATAAATTTATCTGAAAAATAAAAATTATAACATTAATCAATTATCTAACATAAAAAAAAATCTCTCTCACACACACACACACATATATTATAGGAAAAAATGATTTTGATAAAATGAGAGTGCTTGAGTATTAGGTTAAGAATCACTTTTTTAATGGTCAAATTATCAAAAAAGACATTAGCTTTTGTGATAATTACATATAAAAAGATACGATTTTATTTTAAATATTTTTAACATTAAATTTCATAATAATGCCTAAAATTAAATAAATTTGTCTAAAAAATTAAAATTATAACATTGGGCAATTATATAACATCATAAAAAAAATAGCTCAAACATATATGTATTAATAAATTATATAAAACATTTATATATAGTAATTATTCAAATTAATACTATATTTTAGATTGAAATAAATAATCCCTCCGGTCTTAAATATAAGATATAATTGATTTTTTTTAAAGATTAAGGAAGCTAAATAAATTACTTAATCGTATCATATATTTTGTATCCTTAAATTACGTATAAGTTTATTATTCAAATTAATTAGTTTGGGGGAAAAAATTAAAATATAAATACTCTAAAATAGTTTAATTAGTTTTTTAATCTCTTGAAGAAAGTTAAATTTATCTTATATTTAAGACTAGAGAGAATAATAAATTTTGACAATGAATAATGATTCTTTAAAAAAAACCACACAATAATTTTTTTGCAATAAGTATTTGGAAAAAAATGGGAACATGGGATGAAAATAGAAGAAATGAAAGAGGGAAAATGAAGAGAGAGAAAATGAGGTTGGACCCATATACAAAAAAGTAGAAAATATTGACTTCTCTAAAACCATGGTTTTGGAACCCAAAACTATGGTTTTGACAAAAAAATGCTTTTGAATTTTTTATTAGTGTTTGGATGTTTTTTACCCAAACCATGGTTTGAAGTTGAAACCATGGTTTGGTTTTAACATCCAAACACACTATAAAAAAAACAAACCACACTACTTATAGTGTGTTTGGCAAATTCTTAAAACCATGGTTTGGCACCAAAACCATGGTTTTGAGAAAAATTAGCCAAACACTCTTTTTTTTTTGGAAACCATGGTTTTGGGAAAAGCTTCTTTTTATTGTTTTTTGTCCAAAACCATGCTTTTTTGGTTTTAAAAAATGTATAAAAAAAGTAGCATGTAGTATCCTAAAATAATTTTTAGTGCTTTTAATCCTTTAAAATATTTTTTCAGTTGTACCCAGTGTGTTTGCAGACTGATTGCAATTTTACCCTTAATTTATTTTTTCAGCTCTAAAAATTACTTTAAAGTATTTTTTCAGTTGTACCCAGTGTCATCTACTCTAAAATATTTTTCCAGGAGCACCTAATATTTTAAAGTAATTTTTGAAGCTGAAAAAATAAATTAAGGGTAAAATTGCAATCAGTTTGCAAATATACTGGGTACAACTGAAAAAATATTTTAAAGAGTTAAAAGCACTAAAAATTATTTTAGAATACTGCATGTTACTTAAAAAATATTTTTTGATACTACATACGTCCAAGAAAATATTTCAAAATACTAGATATCATTTTTTTAGAAAAAAAAAAGTTCAGCTCCTTAAAACTACACCAAAACGGTGTAGTTTTAAGAAAATGACTTGCAGCTTTTTTTGGTTTATCCAAAATATAATCTTATCATTCATATGTAATTATTATAAACTTTCAATGTATAATTTATTAATATATATATATTTCTATGTATGTATATACAATTCTTTTTTTTTGTCACAATTTATAATTTTTTCGGACAAATTTAAAGAATTTTTGGTATTTATTGTTCAATTTTATGTTAAATAATACCTAAAATATAATCTAATATTTTATATCTAATTATTATAAATTATTTTTTACAACTTATTATTATTATTATTATAAATTTTTCAGATAATTTTATGTCATTTTTTGTATTTATTATGAAATTTACTACTATATAATACATAAAATATAATCTTATCATTTCTATGTAATTATCACAAAAGTTAATGTCATTTTCAGTAATTTGACCATGAAAAAAAGCTATTCTGATCATAATATCTAAACACTCTCATTTTATCAAAATCATTTTTTTCTCATAATCTATTCTGTCAGAATCTATTATCAAAAATCACTTTTTTCATTTTTTCTCCATAAGCTATTCTTAGAAGCTATTTACAAACACACCTACTAATAAACTAGTCAGGAGCTCTCATTAGTGATCTCGAGTCCTCTTCCAAAATCTTCATTAGCCTCTCTGGTGGTTGTTGAAGCCAATTGCTCGGGCATGACCCACCCAGCGTAACTTTCGCAACCCAATCAGCAGCTAAGTTAGCTTTCCTGGAAATCCAATGACAAGAATGGTTCCCAATGAGATTCCTTGAACTATGAATGTTTTCAAGGAGGTTAATACATCTCCAATCGCATGAGGACAAGTCATCTGCCAAATATTTAATCAAATTCTGACTATCCGATTCAAATATCACATCCTCAAGTTGGTTATTATGGACAAAGTGGATGGCATCTAGTAGAGCAATTCCTTTTGCCATCAAGGCTGAAAAAGCTTCTACTATTCTAGCCCCTCCATCCAATAACCACCCATTAGAGTCCCTTACGACAAAGGCCACAACAACCTTATTTTCCAAACCCAAACAAGCACAATCTGAATTAATCTTGATTTGATTACCTTCTGGTGGACTCTACTCACATATTCCCATGCTTCCGGATTGGCTGGTCCACCTCTGTCCATCCCCTTGCATCCTAATATTCTTGTAAAAGGTTACCAGCCTGGGCACACACAAACACAGGGTTAGGAGTCAAATTTTCATATAAAAATGCATTCCTAGCCTTCCATATCTGCCACAAGGTGACTGCAATCAGAGCCTTCTGCTGATGAGAAAATATAGGATTACTAAAACAATCTGCCACCCAGCTATTAACCTCAAAGTCATCCAGATTCTCGACTCTGAAGGAGAAAGGGCTCACAAACCAGGTCAGCCTAGCCCAATCACATTGGAAGAACAGATGCTCTAATGATTCAGGGTGGTTTTTACAAATCAGGCAAATATCCACAAGACAATAGTTTCTTTTCAACAAATTCTTGAAGGTAGGGATGTCATTTGACATTAGTCTCCACATGAAATTCCTAATTTTAGGAGGAACCTTCAACTTCCACAACTCTTTCCAAAATGATTTATGAGCGCTATTAGAAGGACCCGGGACATCCTTAAGCCTTCTCAACACATTCCTTTTAGCAATCTCATATCCTTCTTTCACTGAGTATACATTCCTCTTGCCTCCTATCCACACCCATCTGTCATTCCTATTAGCTCTAAAATTCACTATTGTGCTTAAAATGGCTTCCCTCTCTACCACAGATATCCACCCCTCAATTGATAATAGATTCCATCCCCCTTCGCTCATGAGATCAGCTACTCTAAGCTCTTTGAAATCCTCATGAGGGCAGGCCGATGTCAATCTCTTCCTAGGTAGACTCCCTAACCATGGATCTTGCCAAACCCTTGTATCCAAACTCGTCCCAATGTTGATAATAACCTGATCCTCAAGAACTCTCCTACCTTCTAGTATACTGGACTAAAGCCAAGAGGATTTATTCCCTTTTATAGCCTCCAAGTAAGGGCATTTGGGGAAATATCTAGCTTTTAGTAACTTTACCCAAATCTGATCCGGAAACTGAAGGATCCGCCATCCTAATTTAGCTAGCAAAGCAAGATTGAAAGCCTCAAAATCTTTGAACCCTAATCCCCCTTCTAGCTTATGTCTCCTCATCCTATCCATAGATACCCAATACATTCTTCTTTTCTCCTCCTCCCCCTTCCACCAGAATTGAGCCATTCTGCTATCTAACCGTTTCAGCATATTCTTCGGATACAGAAAACAAGACATAGAGTATACTAGGATGGAATTTGCTATAGACTTGATCAAGACCTCCCTCCCTGCCTCCGACAAAAAGGATTTTTTCCACCCTTGAACCCTTCTCTCCATTCTATCCAATACAAAATTCAGAGCTTGAGACTTCGACCTCCCCCAAATGATTGGCAATCCTAAATAATTACCCGGAAGGTCTACTGCATGAATCTGAAAGATGTGGCCAATCTCTTCTTTTAACACTACAGGTACATTTTTTGAAAAATATAAGCAAGATTTGCCCACATTAATTGATTGGCCAGAAGCATCACAGTAAGTTTCAATGATTTCTCTCAGATTTCTGCAACCCTCTATGTCAGCTCTAAGAAAGAATACAGAGTCATCAGCAAAAAAACTATGAGAAATTTCAGGGCCGGTCCTGGAAGGTTTAATACCCCTCATAAGACCCCTCCGCATACCTTGATTAATTGACTAGAAAGCACGTTATTCACCAGAATGAACAGATACGTGGATAACGGGTCTCCCTGTCTAAGCCCTCTCTGAGGAATCACATTGGATACTCTCTTCCTGGCCAGCATAACAGAGAAGCATACTGAATTTAGGCACCAGAGAACCATATCTACTATCAAACCCCATTTTCAATAAGGTGGCACAAAGGAAATCCCATTCTACCCTATCATAGGCTTTGTTCATGTCTAGTTTTAGGGCAACTTCCCCATATCCCTGTCTCTTATTTTTCATGTGATGGAAAACCTCATGGACTATGATAATATTATCCTGGATCAATCTACCTGGACAAACGCCCTCTGACACTCATCTACCACTCTCCCTAACAGAGGTTTCAATATATTAGCCAATACTTTTGCAAATATTTTATATGAGAAATTACACAAGCTAATGGGCCTATAGTCATTAACAGTCTCAGGGCAATCTACTTTTGGAATTAACACCAGATTTGTTGAATTGATTTGATTTAAAGGAAATCCATTCTGGAAGTAGTTTTTTACCAGAACACATACCTGCTTGCCAATTATGTCCCAAGTTTTCTGGTAGAATAATCGATGTAACCATCCGAGCCTGGTGCCTTTTGTCCGCCTAATTGGAACACAACTTGCTTGATCTCTTCCGAAGTTATATCAGCCATCAATGCCCTATTGTCTTCCTCCGTTACATCCTTCTTCACACAATCCAGCACTCCGGAAAAGTCCCTAGGGCCCCTTGTTGCAAACAACGAGGAGTAAAACTTGGCAAAGTGTTCACCAATATCCTTCTCCGCTTCTAACCAGCCTTCATCCCCAATTACTCTTGTGATTTTGTTTCTGCACCTTCTCTGGATAGTTGACATGTGAAAGAAGTTAGAGTTCTTATCCCCACATTTCAGCCATTGAATTCTCGCTTTTTGGGCCCAATACAACTCTTCTTGTTCCCACAGTTCCTCTATTTTCTTTTTCAGTTCTCTTATCTCCTCTGCAGTTCTTTCACTCCATTCTGAATCCAGGCACACTTGAACCCTTTTAACAAGTTGGTTGATATGTTTCCGGCTATTTTTGAACTCCTTTCTCCCCCAATCACTCAGAGCATCTCTCATCCTATTCAGATTACACACAAATTCTGCCAAATCCTTCTTATTTTCATCAACCTTCCACTTACCCCTAATCACATCCATCAAGTTTGGGTGATTTATCCATCTAGCGTCCAATCTAAACAGAGGAGGAGTCTTTGCTTCTGTATTCTCATACCCAATGTATATAGGACAGTGGTCTGACCCAAGGGATTCCAAAACTTGTCCTTTCCCATTCTAGAACTGCTCTCTCCATTTCATATTCATAATTGCCCTATCTAGCCGTTCCCGAATGAACTCAGCTCCGTTTCGATTATTGCTCCAAGTAAAACTATACTCATTAAATTCCATCTCCATTAACTCACAATTTGCCATGAATCCCCTGAACCGGTCCAAATTACTTTGTGAGCATTCCTTTCCCTCCTCCTTGTCTGCCGCATATAGTAAATCATTAAAGTCCCCTAACACCACCCATGGAACCTCTGGCCCAGGATTAAGGTTCTCTAGTTCAGCCCACCATTGTTGCTTCCTTCTAGCCTCGTTTGGACCATACACCAGACTCATATTCCCACACTCCTTCCCATCCACTTTTAAATCAACAAGGTGTATAATAAACCTACTAATGAATCATATCTTCACCTTTATCTTTTCCTTCCACCAGACAGCTAGACCTCCTGATCTCCCTATTGGCTCGAAGTATTCTCCACAGTCATACTTACATTTCCTTCTTATCTTATCTATTTTTGTCTTCTTCATTTTCGTTTCAGAGAGAAAAACAATTTTTGGCCTTAGTTTCCTACACTGGAACTTGAGATTGCGAACTGCCAGGGTAGTCCTAAGCCCCTGGCAGTTCCACCCTAAGCATTTCATGGCTTCTGGGTGGCTGCATCAGGCCAGCTACCATGCCTTTCAGTAACATTATCACCACCATAGGGCCCCTTTTCTTCCATTTTTGTGTCTTCCCTTTTCCCTTTCTGACAAAAGTCAATATGTACACTCGTAGGATTTTCCAGAAATAATGCTTTCCTAATCTTCTTACCTCCCCCTCCTTTACTATTATTCCTACTCCCAACATTAAAGCAGATTTTTCCATCATACCTGAAACCAAAAGGATTTGCACCTTCGAATTCAGCCAATTTCTTTAATTCTGATTATGTCGTTCCTCGATCTCCAGCCTTCTTCGGGGAATCTTGATTATGATCCTTTCTTCTTTTTTCCAGAGGAGCTTCTGGAATGTCCTCTGCCTTTCGTTTTAGGGAACCATCTCGGATTCCTCGCACAATCTCTCCAATTGCTTTATTCTGAAATGGTACAATTGCCCTTGAGCAGCCTGCTGCGTCGTCTTCTTCTTCCACCAATTCAACCCAATAATTGGCATGTGTCCTTTGTAGCTTATCTTTTCTGGCCCTTAAAATACTCATTGGTCCATCCATCTCCTTTAGAATTTCATTTAGCCCAACCTCCTTGTCTTCCTTTTCTTCAAATTGGGCTCCTCGGTCCAAGCCCATTTCAACCTCCATGCCCATCCTTTCCTTCTTCCACTCCTATTCCTTTTTCCGAAAAATATTATTATTAAACAATACTTCCCTCTTTAAACTCTCTTCACGTGACCCCTCCCCCTCCTTAATTGAAAACTTTGTCAGCTCCTTGGGGTTCATCCCTTTTCCCGCCCTGTGATTACTTCCCGCAATTTCTTTCCCCCGTTCCCCATGCATCCACCTCACATAACCGTACACCCATTTATTACACTTCTCTTCCCATGCATCCCTCTCACATTCAATCGTCCTCCTGAACTCCGGCTTGCCGGAAAATACCCCTGCTCCCTATAAGCTTGAGTGCATAAACTGGTATCATATCCCCTTGTCGCTCCATTCACCACAAACTCCACCGTATCCTCCTCACACCCCTTACTTTCATGACCCAACTTGCCACAATTAAAGCAGTATCTTACCAGCTTCTCGTATTTAACTTGAATCCATACATCGTCTAGATTTTCCGGTCTCGGCGCGAGGAACCCCGAAACCAGGGGTTTATCCGTGTTTACCTCAACCCGTGCTCTACCAAAGCTCCTGTTTACATATTTATCATCCTCTGGGTTCTCAATCTTAATGACTTTGCCAATCGAACCAGCCATTAATCTTATATTTGGGTAGATTATGGAATTGTATCCAAAACTCACAGGAGTTAATGAGTATTTCATTATCACTGAGGAATGGTTTTCTCTTCTGTACACTTAGCATAGAATTTCGAACCACCCACGGATTTTCCTTCAATACCTTATCAGCTTCATTCGGTGTTTTAACGTGAATGTAAAGAGATTGAACCCAATATTCTTCACTTCCACCTCCCCTTCTCCCTTCCATGCCGCTCTTACTGTATCTTTTACGGTACCAAGTCCGACTCTTGTATTTGAGATCACCTTACCTATGAGCTTGCGATCCGTAACTTCTCGGTTTGCTTCTTTCTTCGACTGTAGTTGTATATCAAACTTTCCACCCTGCATTATTCTAGATGCACTTCCCTTTCTTATCAGTATTCTGTTTGCTTTCCGGCAGCACCGAGGCTGAGACACCACACTGGTGTAGAGGGATAAACTCTAGCAGACTCTCACTTTAGGAGAAACTGTTCCCTTTTTTTTTTGTGTTGAGATGTTTCTTAAAACCATAATTTTGGTGTCAAACTATAGTTTTGACAAAAAACATCCAAACATACTAATATTTTGAGAACCATAATTTTGTCCCCAAAACTATGGTTTTAGGAAAATTATCTTTTTGTTTGCTTTTTATAGTTTATGGGCTCCACACATCTCTCTCATTTGTCTTTTCATGCTTGTCGGACCCACATCTCTGTCTCTCCTCTATCTTTTTTTTTTCGAAATTCCTATAAATTTAATTAAAAAAATTTAATATTAAATGTTTTAAAAAATTTAATGTTAAATATTTAAAAAATTTTAGAAATTTAACTAAAATTTTTTATTTTTGATTATATTAAAAAAATTAATTAATATCACATATAAACAATTTTTTTTGTATTTATTAAGAAATTTAATGTTAAATATTAGGTTAATGTGCAAATTTAAGAATCAAGCTTTTCCTAATGGGCGTCTGGTACAAATAAGTTTTGGAAGGGATAAAAATAATAATGAATAATTAAAAATGGTGAAAATTTCACATAATCATTAAATTTGATCTAACGCCGTTAGGATTTTTCTTCTCTTATTGTTAATAAAATATAACTTTATGTTCTATATGTAATTATCACAAAAGCTAATGTCCTTTTTGGTAATTTGACTACTAAAAAAAGTGATTCCTAACCTAATACTCAAACACTCTCATTTTATCAAAATCATTTTTTCCCATAATTTATTCTTCTCATAATCTATTAAAAAAATCATTTTTTTCACTTTTTCTTCATAAGCTATTCTCAAAAGTTATATCCAAACATACTTTAAAGCTTACATGGCCATTGGCATATTCCTCGGGATTGATTTTTTTTGTTAATTTACTTTGTTGATGAACTTAACATCTGAATCAGTAATCCGCGCCAGGTGAACAGAACCTCGCTTACTCTGAGAGAAATAATCCTCTAAATCTAACTAAATTTGTTGATTACGTAAAAGTGTTCATGTAACTACTGAACAAATAAATGAACATATAAAAATGAATTCAATGTATATATAATATAAAATCAAGAAAAAAATTTCATAATTATAAAAAAAAAAATTTACCCAAATGTTAAATCTATAACAATTATGTGAGCAAGAATTCTTAATATGCTCTCCATTCGGGCCTATAAAATGAGAACCATACATCTCCCAATAACACCACAAAGTACCTTAGCTTCCTTTTCACTCTAAAACCTTCGGTCAATCTTTTGAGCTACAACAATGTCCTCCAACAACAACAGTTGGGAGATTATTCATAGGTCAAATCGTCGTCTCCAAGCCCAACAGAGGCGCTTTCTCAGAAGAAGAACTACTACTACCCCACAACAGGCTTCAAACTTACAATGGTATTACCAGCTTCTCATCATGGGGGCTCATCGTCCCAGCATTATGGTTCCTTTCCTCCACCGAGGGACTTGTTCACATCGCCTGAATAATAATCGCATCTTCGCTGTTACCCCTCAAGGAGGACTCTCTTCTGGTCATGGTGGCTCGCAGCAGGCTAGTCGTCGGCTCCCTCATCAGTTTGTCACAGCTTTAACCATTAGGAGGTTCTTGAGGAGGATGTCACAGAATGATCCTGCGGCTATGTTTACTTATGGTTGGATCAGAGCTGCCTGTCTCCCATCTCCTCCAGCTCAGAACCGTCCAGCACCGCCGCCGCCGCCACCACCAGTGAATAACGCGGTGGTGGTTAATGAGAGGGTGATATCACAAGAATATATCCCACCACCACCACCAGTGAATAACACAGTGGTTAATGAGAGGATGAGATCACAAGAACCTGTTACAAGTGAAGAATCTGCAACTGATGACAGTGGAGTAAGTCAGCCCTGTATCAACCTGTTTAATATTCCCATTGAGAATGGTGAGGTTGATCTATATAAGGTGATTAGTTAGTTAGTTGGTTAAGTCTTTAATTTAAAGGGTTTTATTTAATGTGGTTTTGTGTGTTAGATAGTTAGATTCACACCAAGTGAAAAGAGAGATTAATATGAGTCTCTCTCTCTAAAGAGGGAAGTCCCTCCTAGATCCCTAAAGGGTTGATTGTTAATTACCCGGATAATTATTATTAAATCTAAGTGGATTATAGTTTGTATGAGCATACTACTCTAATATTGTAAGTATAAGATTCTTCGTCTTCTTTATTATGTTTCTCTAATTACTATTATTAACAGTTGAGTATGAGGAACCAAATTTGACATTGAAGCTCTAGAGCTTCATTAGTTTCAATATTGGTTCATGTTGTTAATGTTGTCCTTGTGTTTGGGGCAGAGATGATTTAATATTATCCCCCACGGTATAGAAAAATAAGTGTTGCATCACATTATTTCATGAATGAAGTTTACAAGTTTCAGTTGTGATTTTAGTTTGTCATCGTTCTTTGATCCAACTTGGGTTTTACGCTTGTGTTTGATGAAACGCTGAGAAGGATGTATAACGAGATTATGGGTCAGTTTGGAATCCTAGTAGGGGACTCAAAAAACCTATTCATTATCTGTAAACTCAATTAGCTTACTCATGAGTGTTTGAGAATTTATTAGATCTTAATGGACTTTAAGTTAGAAAGTGACTTTTTTTAATAAGCTCCCATACACAGCTTCTAAAAAAAAGTAACCTTTTTCACCGTCAATCTAAATATAAATCACATTTATAATCTAACTTTTTTTCAATTTGTCTTCTGTAAAAGCCACAATTAAAAAAAAAGCTAATTTTCCACTGCGTTGTCAAATATATCAATTCCCAATATATAATTGACATCAATATAAAATAGATTAAAAGAAATTCATAATGAATAAGTATTATATATATTATGAAACTTTTAATTACCAATCAACATGATATAACTTTATCGGAGGGAAAATTGGTGCGTTATATCTTGCAAGCATTGCCTTACATAAAACGCAACACGTGCTGACATCACATGCTTCGTTTTTTCAGCTGAAGCTAATATGAATTGATGTAAGAAAAAGGGGCATTCCGAGAATCGAACTCGGGACCTCTCGCACCCAAAGCGAGAATCATACCACTAGACCAAATGCCCTGCTTGTTAAAGGGTCTTCACATTTTTTATCTATTGTGTTTCTGACGCCCCCGTAAGTCCTTAATATTTTTTTTCTTAAAAAAATTTTTACAGTCTATTTTATCAAAGAATTTGATTTGATAACCTCATAACAAAAACGTAAGAAATTATATTTACACACGTATCTCTTTTTTTAAAAAAAAGTTATTATTATTATTACTTATCTCTTTTTTAATTATTATTATTGTTGTTGTTGTAGTAAATCAGACGCAGGTAACAGAGTGATCATGAAGAATAATTTTCCAGAGAGCCTTGTCTTTATGTACGCATACACTCAAGTACTCAACAGACCCACATTTGAAATACAAGACTACACATGATCCGTGCCAGTTGCCCAAACTATCCCCGAAAAAGAAACAAGACATGAATAACTCTTGCTGATGCAGAAAACTACGCAAGATGCTGAGAAGTAATTCAAACTATTTCAGAAAATCAACTTGAGTAACAAACTTTTTCCTGTAAGCATTTTATGCATAAACCATATGAGATAATCATTGGGGAAGCTTGCAGACACGATCAATCCTGCCCTATCCTTAGAAGGCGCATTTATCATTTGAACTCCTATAATGTGAACGCAAGCTGTTAATATTTAAGGAAACCATGAAATCAGTAATCAGCTAAGATGTATAACAACAACAACAAATCTTATCTTATTAAGTGGGGTTGGTTACATGAATTGTACAGTGTCCTATTTCAACAACCAAATCTTTGAATAAATTATTAACAAAAAAATCCCACTCAATAATTTCATTGAGCTTAGATGTACAGAAGAAGCAAAAAGGCCATCAGGAAGTAAACTCCCATGATAGTTTTAGCACTCAGACTTCAATGATAGTTCCTGATCCAGCAACCAATTTAGGAAATTTTGTTTCACAAGCCTTACAAATAGGATTGTAAAACAAGGATAGCTGTCCTAAATTCAGGCATAATAGGTTGTAACTCTTGTCAGTATGAACTTCCAAGGGCATTCAATTCTTCAAAATCTTCCTCAGATGAAGCGAAATCCTCACTAGGCACATAACCGGCATCTTTCATTAGCTCATTCAATCCATTCATCAAGGGGTAAATCTCAGAAGCATGAGGGTTGGAAGTATCCCCAACCAAAAAGGGGGAAAACTCATTGCCAACAGCAACCCAAGTACAACCAGGAGGCTTTCTCACACCCAAGTCCCTCATACAAGTCCTCACATATGCTAGTTCCCTCCAACGGCCAGCAGCAGCATACATGTTGGCGATCAACACATAGTAACCTGAATGATCAGGCTTCATCTCCAGCAATTTCCCTGCAGCCCATTCCCCCATCTCTGTATTTCCATAATTTTTACAGGCTCCCAAAAGAGTTGCCCACATAGCAGCAGTAGGCTTGTATGGCATCCCAATTAGAACTTGCTTTGCTTTGTTTAGAAGACCAGCTCTCCCAAATAGATCGACCATGCAGGCATAGTGCTCCAGGCAAGGGCCTATCCCAAAGACATCTGTCATATTATTAAACAGCAATTCTCCTTGTGCTAGAAGGCCTGAGTGACTACAAGCCGATAAAACTGCGATCATTGCTATCTTATCAGGTTTAATCCCAACCCTGCACATCTCTTCAAATAGTTTTAGAGCAATTACTCCATCCCCCTTCATGCCATATCCAGCAATCATAGAAGTATATGTGACTTCATCTCTTGCATTCAATGAATCAAAGAGCCATCTAGCTTCTAACACTTTGCCAGACCTCGCATACATGTCCACAAGAGCATTCCACAATAACAAAAGGTCCTTAAAGTCCTCACGTTTCATTATGTAGCAATGAAATTCTTTACCATGCTGTAGATTTGCTATGCGAGCACATAGAGGAAGAATGCTTGCAATAGTCACATAATTAGGTTCAACCCCCTCATAGAACATCTCTCTGAAAAGGAAAGACACTTCTTCATATCGATCTGTGTTAGCATATCCAGAAAGCATGGCATTCCAAGTAATCACACCTTTTTCTTCTATTTTATGGAAGACCATATATGCATGCCTAAGGTCTCTACACCTAGAATACATAGTAATTAATGCATTTTTTATGTTATCAAACACATCAGAGCAAGTTCGGACTGCATGTCCATGAATCTCCTTTCCTAATTTAAGGGCTCCAACGTGGGAGCATGCATTTAATCCAATGACCATCGCCACAGAGTCCAAATGAGGAAAAGAAATTCTCATCTGAGAAATCAAAAGAAGTGACCTCCTGAAATTCGTTGTTCGCAAGCATGCCCCAGCAATGGTGTTCCATGTGATCATACCCACTTCAATGCCCTCCTTGCACATGCTTTCAAAGAGCTGAAATGCTTCCTCCCACATATTCCTAGAGGCATAAATACCTATCATAGTGTTCCATGAAACATTATCTCTATCAGGCATACAATTAAACAAACCACGGGCAGCCTCCACTTTCCCAAACCTACCATACATGGAGACCAATGCATTGTGCACAACCAAACTCCACTCCAGAGAGCTAGCTTCGATAGACTTGTGAATCTCCATGCCAGTAACACAATCCGATGCTTCACCACAAGCCTTGAGAACAGATGGATAAGTGAAATTGTCTGGTTTAACCTGCTTATTCACCATTTTCTTATAAACAGAAATAGCCTCTGAAAAAAGCCCATTTCTAATATAGGACGAGATGAGCAAATTCCAAGGTAAAGGGTCCAAACAACTAGTGTTTTCAATGGCAATGTGAGCATCCGCGAGAAGATTGACATTTGCATAAAAAGTAATAAGCCTAGGAACCACAATGGGGTGTTGATCAAAACCGAGTGAGATAATCTGGGCATGAATTTGCTTACCCTGTGGCATTGATTTAAGGTTGATGCAAGATAAAAGAAGAGAGCTAATGGGATGTAAGACAAGGTCGAAAGAACCAGAAGAAGATGCATGGCTCTGGATTTGAGAAAATACTCTGAATGCATCAGCGAGAAGGTTGACATTTGCATAAAAAGTAATAAGCCTAGGAACCACAATGGGGCGTTGATCAAAACCGAGTGAAATAATCTGGGCATGAATTTGCTTACCCTGTGGCAATGATTTAAGGTTGATGCAAGATAAAAGAAGAGAGCTAATGGGCTGTAATATAAGGTCGAAAGAACCAGAAGAAGATGCATGGCTCTGGATTTGAGAAAATACTCTGAATGCATTTGATAGCTGATTCTGTTTTACAAACTCTCTGAGAGATGCATGAAGAGAGCCAATCATAGATGCATCACCAGGAACGGTTTGTGTATCAACTTGGCAAGTGGGTAGCTTCCATGATTTTGGTATGAACTTTTGAACTTGAGACAAGAATTGATTTCTCGCTACTGAAAAAACCGTTGAAGACAGCATAAAATAAGAACCGACCACATGGCTTCATTAAGAGTATATTAATATAGTTTGGAAACTGAGTCTCCAGTCCAGATTGCCACATGAGGGATCAGAACATTCCAATGCAAGAAATGAGGGAGAAAAATTGGATTGCGGAGTGATTGTTGGTTACATTAAGGTTGATTCTCGAGCTGAAAGTTCAAACCTTTTGAACGAGAAAAAGGTGAACAGACGACGGTTGCGGCCAATCTCTGTTCCTCCACCCCTACAATTAGTTGTGTCAAAATTAGCAGCTACTCCTATGTCGTGCGCACGCCTCCAAGAGAAAAACCAGCAGCAGTTGACGGCATCCTCTGGTCTCTCCTCTAGTCCAGAAAGCGTCGATAAAGAAGAACCAGGTCCCTCGCTCTCTCGTGCAGCAAGTCACTTGATGAAGAACACAGTTCGGGGAACGGCGTCCTCCTCTCAGCAGCTCCCACCCTCGCCGCCTCCGTCGAAGAAGACGATGATGAACAGTTCCAAGCTCTCTCTCCCTGTCGCTCTCGCTCAAAGAAGGAGGAGATTCAGAAGAGAGAGATAGGTGCCATTGTGGCAGAAGGGGGCCGGGATATGAGAAGAACGGCGAAGCTTCGCTGATCCAACGGGAATTTTGGAATTTTAGGGATTGATTTCTGTTTTTTTGGGAGCACTTTTTCCGTACAACAGGACAACTATTTTTTTTTACAGTAAGATCTCAAAAGAAATGATTCTTTAAAAACAAAAAATAAAAAAATAGTTCTAAAGAATTGTCAACAGAGACTAAATAAAATTATTAATAGGGTCATTTTTTTATTTTGTCATTTTAAGACATAATTTCTTTATTTCTCTTTTGTTTTAGACCTTATTATAATTTTTCTTATTTTTTACTTGTAGTTGTAGGGCTAACTGCCTAAAGTATCTTTGTGCATCAGTATCTAGAAATTTCTTTGGCATGTAATATCTTAAATTATTTTTTTAGGATATCTAACAATTTAAAGTATTTTTTTAAATGTATATATCATCCTAAATTATTTAAATTATTAGGTGAAAATTTATATTAAAAAAATACTTTAGACGATGAACACATCTTAAAACTATAGAATTTAAGTAAATCAATACAATTTTGTAAGATAAAAATTTAAAAATCTAAATTCATAAAGTCAATTTGTAATTTTAAATAGAGTTGTATCACCCATCAACAACTTTTACTAACAGCGTTCAGTGAGATTATTGGCAAATTCCAATTAATTCGACCCCATAAAAATGAAGAATTTGTCATGGTATATTTGCTCAAAAGCTTCTTATATTACCGTAACCAGTCATTAATTTTGATTTCCGATGAAATTCAAACACAATATTATTTTTGTTTTGGGCACAACTTTCGTACTTATGAGGGAAGGCTGATGATTAGTAATTTGACTCATAAAATCTCTATGCAATTGACTGAAGATTAATTTCAGTGCAGATTCAAACTATAATGCAGAACATTTGCATAATAATATTTATTATAAGTCTTACATACAATCTATTACCTCATGATGTTTGGTTAGGTTTATACTTATACATAAGCCCGATTTACGTAAATCGAGATAAAATTCCTCTACATATTTACCTCATAGATCATAAAAACTATTTTGTATACCACAAATCACAATTAAAAAATACGATTGGAAGTTCCAATTGTTATTCCAAACATCTACATGAAATGTCGTCAAACATAACACTCAATAGTTTTGAGATCCACTGGCATATTCTGGTGCCTGTCACGTATAGCAATCAAGTCTCGATCATCAGCAAGAAGGTAAGCTTTCAAGAAAGCAACTATGGCCCCACCAACGAACCTTCTCATAGGTTTCCTGGACTCTCCATTCTTGCAGAGACAATATGTAAATCTGCCTCTAATTCCCTCAGTATCATCGTCCAGCATGTCAAGATGACCATAGTCCTTTGCAACAAAGTGCCATGAAGGTTTGGGACATTCGTCAAAGAAGTCCTTATGGTTCACACCTTTTGGTGCACAAGGTGGGAACAAAGGGTTCTTCTTGAGTTCACCCAAGTATGATCCAATAACCATGGCAGGGATATCAAAGTCAAAAGAATGGGGTATGTAAGTGAGCACTGGTGGTGGGGTTTGTTTTCCTTTGTCCATTCCATCAACTGGGTCTACGCCTATTAAGGCTGAGAACTTGAGATTTGTGATGGTGTTTAGTTTCTTAAGAGCCACAGCAAAAGCTGTTTTGCCTCCACGACTATGGCCTCCAAGTGCTAACTTGCTGCAATTTGGTTTTACATTTGGAGGAAGATATCTTGAGAGCCCATCACCAAGCCAATTTGTTATTGCAGCCGCAGAGTGAATCTCGTCGCTTATATCCGGTCCAGCCACTGTGTATAACTGTCATCACAGTCACAGAACACGATACAACAACATTTTGTGTTTTACTGTAATAACATGAAATGTCGAAAAGCAGTATTCTGTTAATCAAGTGACATATAGACAGTTTATGGGTCATATAGAGCTGCCTCAGTTGGAAAATGCCTCGCGTATCAGTGATTGAACTCACGCGACAGACAAGAAGGACTTCTGTAGCATAAAAAATTTGAAGGAAAATGAACCAATAAAATAAGCATCAAGGATGAATACAATGATGATACTTTCTTTATGTTCGAATGGAAGAACATAAAGAAGGAAATGGAAGCAAAACTCTTACTTGAACCTTTTTAACCACTCATTTTAAGAGAAAATCTCAGAAGAAAAGTTTCTTTAGTCGTCCCTTCATTCTGTTCCATCCAAAATACCCGAGCCAGAAAAGCTCAAAATTAACCACACATTAAAACCGTATGATATAGGACCAAAGAGAGTAAAGTTCTAGCCTCGTTGCCGTTGGCCGCAACTTTTCAGAACTTGGTTTCTGATATACAGAGCATTCAATCTAGAATCACAAATTTAAATAGAGCTCCTTTTTTCAAAATTGACTTGTCTTCTCTTGTTTCTCTGATTCACTCCGATTATACTATATAATATACTTCAAAGTATACTGTCTCTCTTCAACTACAATAATATATAATGCACTTAAAATATAACCTGGGCTCCTGTTTGCATGATTTGATTATAAAAAATTCTCTACAAAAGCATACAACAAATAAATTATTCGCTAGTCAACATAAACTGCTTATAAATTTCCCAAACGCGCATCTGTCGGTATCAAACCAGGACACAAACAGACACACAATACGTGAAACAAATATCAGATATAAGATAGGGCTTTGATAAGTACCAGTAGTTCACAGACAAGGGTGAAATGAGGACTAACCTGAGGAGCGATGACAATGAAGCCATGAGAAGCGACGTGAAGGATAAGCTGGGAGTAAAAGGAGTTGTAGAGAAGGTAGCCATGGAGGAACAAGAGTACAGGGAAATCTCCTGCTTCAAGAGGAGTTGCAATCAAAAGCAGTTTTGGAGGTGGAACTGCAAATACAAGAGAAAAATACTGATGACACAGATCCAACAAAGAAGATGAAAACGTAATCGAGCATTTCACAAACATAACGCTTATAGTGGAACTAACAATAAGCAATAAATAGTACTCACAATTTACGGTTGAATCGATCGTCTGAAGTTGGGTGGTGAATTTTCCGGTTTCGAAGACATCGGAAAGCATGGAAGCGGACGAATGAGAGGAATACATGGAAGCACACCCTGAATCTTGCTGACAAACTAAAGTTGTGTGGCTTGCACAATCAGATTACAGTCTTGTGTGGCAAATTCGTCTTCCACAGGTCTTTTCGCTTTTGGTCATCAGTTCACATCTTCGAGAAATGAGCTAGATATTTTTACCGGGCTTCACTGGTGGGCTCGTGGCCCATGGATTCAATTCTCAGCCCAATAATTCGGACCTGGATCTGTCAAAAGAGCATTTTATTTTAACTGAGAAATTATTTTTACATTTTATTCTGCATCTTTTAAAATCAAAATGGACCATTTCATATTTAACTTGAATCCATGCCAGTAATCAAGTTGAGCAGTAGAAAAAGAGATGATGTTTAATCCATTATTGAATAGTCAGACCAACATACGAGTGTCATGTGTCCATGCAATTTAAGAACATTTGTCCATGGAGTTATCTATCCAAGCCACTTCCAGTTTTATTGTCCCTTTTTGGACATACCAAATACTCCATAAAATTAGTTAAGGGGTTTATTTTGATTTTAAATATAAAATTTTAATCTTTTTCTCAAATTTATATATCTTATTCCAAATTATTTTATTGATTACACATAATGATTTCTAATCATAATGATTTTTTACACAAATTATTGCAACTTAGCATGTAGAAAAACAAAAACAAAAAAATAACCAAGGATATCTATAATGAATAAATGATACATAATCAACAACAACTCTTAGTTTAGATGAAGAGAAAAGTGGGGTGAAATAGAGGAGGGGATACTAGGAAGAAAAATTTTTTAAAATGGTAAAAAAATTTAATATTTTTGTGAGTTTTCCCTCCTAGTCCTCCCATTTTCTCTACATCCAAACATAGAACTACATTTTCTACTAATTGAGAGAGTTGAGTTCTCTCTACTTTCTTTTTTCCCATCCCATCTCAATTGTCATGTTAAATTTTAAGTGGTTTAGATTTAATATTTTATAAAAAAATAATAAAATATTACATTATTAAAAATAAGTAAATTTAAATTGCTAAATTTTAGTCTTAATAGTTAAAAACTATAATAAAAATACTAAAAAATATTTTATAAAATATTAAATTAGGATGGCTCAAATTTCAATAATTGAGAGATGAGAAGTGGAAAAGAAATTGAGGGAAAGGGAAGTCGAGAGAATCCAATTCTCCAGGTCCCTGGACAGGGTTTACTACATGATAAAATTTTTTGAACATACTTCAAAGATCTATAATGAATATCATGATGAAAAAAAGATCAATAATAAATAAAAAGTTAAGGTGCATTGTGGACTATTTTTGAAAGTGCATAGAGCACGTTAAAATATTTAGTAATACAATGCTACCCTAAAATATTAAAAAGAGAGCAAATATGACCCCAAACTAACAGAAACATTATTACATTAACCTCTTCTAACTTACTGTTCATCAACTTCATCAGCCGGGAGTGTGACCACTGTTTTCTTCTCCCTCCCTTCACATAATTTTTGTGAGAAATGGGGAGTGAGGGCGCAACTTATTCATCATAGATATAAAGTCCAACATCATCTCCAAGATCAATACCATGTCTGTAATTTAATGCAGCAACCATGGAAATTCCTCATAAAGACATTTTTAATAAAAATATTACACAAAAATGGAATCTGTAATTTATGAGAATCCACAAAACTTTTATTATATTGGTCATGCCTCTTTTATTCTTTAATAAAAAAATTATTTATCAAGATTAGCAGATCAGGAGAAATCTGTGCAATTATTACTCAAGATTTTTATTTGATTTTAGATCTTGTGCTCGTTATGGAATAATGAGAAAGGGGGAAGGGATTGAAATCTCCAACCATATATACCAATAACCAAAGATCATGCTGATCTCAATACAAAATAACCATTTTATTGTGTTTCATATAATAGTTAGATAACTACTTTATACATATTACTAAATTAATTAAGTTAATTACTATAATGAATGTGCCTTGGTTTTTTCAAGATAACTTTTTTAATTATGTGTATTGGAGTTATCCCCTGAAAAAAAAAATCATTTAACATATGCAATCATTGTGAATATTTTGGGGTAAAACTAATGAATTTGGAAAATAAAATAGATTGATATCTTATTTTTAAAACCAATGTAAACCCCTTGTTTGGATCCTACATCTCTATTTTTTTTTTTTTTAAAGGATGTCTTGAACAATTAATGGCAGATTCTTTGAAGACACAAGTGGTTTATTACTTTATTCTATTTTATGTATTTTTATTCAAATAAATTGAGGTAAGGAAAAAGATGTTTTTTCCATCTTTGTAATAAAAGGCATTGATATATAATACAGTATTTAGACATATTTGCACCACTCCACAGAATCTATATTTACGCCTTACTTTTCAATAAATTTTTTTTAAACATACGTATTATCAAATTGATATTTTAAAAAATATTATAGTTAAATTAAAGGGAAAATTTCATTAAAATACCAAATGAACTTCTTTAACTCCAAAAAGCCCATTATAAGTTGGAAAAGACAAATAGGGCTTTGGAGAGCAATCTAGGTTTATCAAGGTTATGTGTAAAGACAAAAAAAATCATTGACACATTACTACAAAATATATATTCTACGTCCCTAAGAGACATCATTTTTAAAAAAAGAGAAGTAAAAAATAAAGATGATGACATTTTTGTAATTCTAGATGATAATTGAATAACTTCATACATCATTTTTTAAAAAAAAAAGGACGTCTAAAGTCACCTTTAGATGTCCCTTTTTAAAAAAAAGGATGTCTAAAGTTCTAAAAAAAATTAAAAGAATTTTTTTTAACTTTATATTTCCCTTTTCGGACTTTATACTTCCATTTTTTAAAAAGGGAAGTATAAAGTAAAAAAAAAATTAATTTTTTTTTAATTTTTTTTAAAACTTTAGATGTTCTTTTTTAAAAAAAGATACGTTTAAAGTCTAATTTTAGATGTCCCTTTTTGAAAAAGGGAAACGTCTAAAGGTAACGTAAATTAGTTAAATTGATACTGACATTATTTTCTCTAAGGCTATGCTTACCTCCGTAAGTTAGCTTCCTCGATTCAAATTTCAAAACTCTCATTTTCTCTTGAAGCTTCTTCTTCCATCACTCTCTTGAAACTCATTCTTCCACCATCACTCTCTCTCTCACTTCCTCTCACTATCGCTGCTCTTTTTTGAAGGTCGTCCTCCTCGCTTTCCACCACCATCCTCCACCGTCTTCCTCTCTCCCTCTCCACTGTTGAAGCTCGTTGCCATTGTCCTTCCTCGATCTTTGATGCAGTTGGTTCCTCCTCCCTCCCTCTTCCGCCATTGGCCTCCCTTCTCCCTCTCCTACCGTGGCAAAAAGGTATGGATAATTACTTTTACTTTTTATGGGCTAAGTTCTGAATTGGGATTATTGTATATATATTTTATTGTGCTGAGATTTAGATTTATCTTTATTGTAGATTCATTTTGATTTATCATCCTTCACCAATATTAATATGTAAGGACATTTTGGTTTATGAAAAACTGTTCGAACTTGTTTCTATAGGTTCTAAGGCAGTGAAAAATATAAACAAATTTTTTTTAAAAAAACAACTTTAGACGTCCCTTTTTTAATGAACGTCATATCCTGAATTTTTACGTCCCTGGCATAGGCATCCCCCTATTTTTAGACGTTAAAATGGCTAAAAAAGGGACGTTAAATGTATTTTTTGTAGTAGTGACACTAAATTACTCACACACGCCGAATTGAATCCTATTCTCTGGATCTCTATCGTCTCATTCTCCATCTCCCTTCCATTACTCACACAGTCGAATGTCACTCTCATCTCAAGATTCTCAACTGTTAGCCCTTCTCCGATTCTTCCTTCTCCCTCTCGTTCTCGGCTTCCATAGCCTTACCCTCTCATTCTATTTGGGGCTGATGTTTGATTCTAAAAATTTTATATGTGTCATTATGATTTGTCTTTGCATTTGAATCCATTTCATCAATCATTTTATAAAAAACTTCTTAGCTCAATTCGTTGGTAACAATGTACGTTTTCTTAGAGTTTATATTTAAGCAATGGATATTGTAATTGGGAATCACAAATACAGAATGACATACTGATGAATTGTGTGAAAGGTATGGCCACGATAGGTGGCCTCTGACAAATTCAGTAATGGGAATAACAAAAGTGTTAATTGGTTTGACAAGATTCATAATGGGAATGATAAAAGGTGCATGTCTGATTCAGTCGTATGTGAAGATATTTCCCTAAAGAGAAGGCCACTGACAAAATTAGTAATAGGAATAATAAAAGTGTTAATATAAATAACTAGATTCATAATGGCAATTACAAGGATTGCATGTCTGATTCAATCATATGTGAAGATGTTGCCCCAAAGAGGTGGCCACTGATAAAATCAGTAATGGAAATAACAAAAGTGTTAATGGAAATAACTAGATTCATAAAGAGAATAACAAGAAGTGCATGTTTGATTCAGTCGTGTGTGAAGATGTTACCCCAAAGAGGCGGCCGTTGACAAAATCAGTAATGGGAATAACAAAAGTATTAATGAAAATAACTAGATTCATAATAGGAATAACAAGGACTGCATGTCTGATTCAGTCATTTGTGAAGATGTTTCCCTAAAGAGGTTGTCATTGACAAAATAAGTAATGAGAATAATAAAAGTGTTAATGAAAATAACTAAATTCATAATGGGAATAACAAAAACTGCATGTCTGATTCAGTCATGATGTTGGCAAATAACCACAAATGTTAATGACAACAACTATTGCATAAATGGTCAAATGGGCTTGTCAACGTTACTTATTCTAATTAGACCTAATGCAAACAAGGCCTGAAGTCAAAATAACATATCTCTTTAGTTGTACAGGTGCTAACAATCATGTGTAACTATTAACAAATATAGTAATGATAATAACGAATACAATATTAGGCTTTACAAAAACTAGATCCATCAAGACAACAACTGAGAAATAAATACGTGAAGGACATGTTCACATTAATCATTCCACCTACACCTATGGCATACAAGCAGTGACCCCAAAAAAACATGTTCCTCCTTGTATATATAAGTTACAATAAAGTGTAATCATTTACAAAAGTCATAATGGTAATGACAAGTGCAGTATTAGGATTTATAAAAATCAGATTGTGCATTACAGCAACTACCAAAAGATGAGTTGTAAAATATTTACCCAGGTTATCAAGAAACACTCTTGTGAAAACTATTACAAATTTTGTCAAACTCATTAGACGTACAGAGAGGGCGAGAGAGCAAAGGAGCTAAGATTCTTGCTCTCTTTGTTCTTATAGTCAGCCATTTTTTCATCCAAGGCTTTTGTTCCCCAACCAAAAGAAGTTGAAGAAGACACAAACGTGGACATTCACACCAACCATGGCACTCAATTGATTCTTTGATGTGCCAATACTATGATTTTTGGCTAAACACCAATGTTTATCATCTTCTTCAGGATGTTATCATCTTCGTCGTTTCTCACGGGTAAATCATATAATCAAAGGAGGTATGAAAAAGAGAGAAGACTATATTGACCTATTTTACAACTTCTTTCTCAAATCCAACAGTATAGAGAAGGAAGTGGAGGAAGTACTATTCATCATCTTCTCCAATGAAATTTGACAGAGAGGCAAAAAAGAGAAGAGAGAAGGAAGAGAAAAATGAGGGCATTTTAGTAAAAACATATAAACTTTAAAATTTCAAATTCCTACTAGAGAACTTCTCTATCATTTATAAGTGTTGACAGACTTTTCTGAATTTGATAAGTTCATGGGGTATTTATTTATCTTTTTCCCTAAATTAAAAGAACTTTAAATTTATATATAGTTTAAATAAGCACAATTCATATGTTAGTTACAGCTTGATATAACTTCTAGAAATTTGTTGGTACATCAGGGGTAAAAAAAGAAAGTCTATGTGTGCATAATTAGAATGGTTAAGCAATAAATTTGTTCTAAAAATTTCTAAATTGTATAACAATGTCACCTTAGCTATGTTATTCAGATTAAATTTGACAACTTTACTCAAATATGTTAAGCTAACAAGTCTACCTGTTATCAATTTCATTTTTTTTAGTTAAAGTGCACCTTGAAAAGTTTTCATTATAGGGTGCTAAGTATCCAAAAGTTTTTTTTTAAAGTTTAATATTACCTTATTATTAAAAGATGTTAATTTTGACGGTTAAATGATGAGTTTGTTTGATCATATGCACTTACACGGGATGCTAAACTAGCGTCAACTCTATTAAAGCTGTTAATATGTCATTAGAGCATTTAACACATTGCAAGTCAGATTTATTTTTAGTAAGATATTGTTTTTTTTTTCATGCTGAAAAGATGTTTCAATTAAAACATGTTTCAAGGTTTGAACCTGTCAATTACTTTTTCATCCTTTTCCTTACTAAATTCTCATGGGAAGAAGATAAGAGAAGAATTTTTAAAATTGTAAAATTCTAAATCAGATTTTTTTTTAAGAAAATGAATTGTGAATTTCTTATCAAGTTTATCATTTTCTTATCAAATTTTGGTGACAAACCTGATTTAAAATTTTATAATTTCAAAAAAAAATTCTATCTTTTTTCCAATTTTTATTATTGCTTTACACGTAAGAAAAAAAAATCAAATTATAAAAATAAAGGTGGTTTAGTTAGTGCTATAAACTAATCAAGTGATGATTAAGGAATTAAATTTTTTTTGCCAACGATTAAAGAATTAAGTTGAAGACTAGAGAAGCAAATGTTCCTTCAAACAGTACCTGATCAAATTTTAAGCATATAAACATACCATGTGACTGCCACCTGCATTGGCTTATTTTGTATATGAAAAATATATTTCTAAGAAAATTATACAAATCACTAGTAGTTTACAATTGGCAAGGTGGATCCTAGTTATAAGCTTGTTTGGATTAGCTTATGGAAGCTCCATAAGTACTTATAAATCGTGATTTACGGAATACGAAGTAACTTTTACGATTTACGAGGTTACTTTTACGGTCTACGAGGTAAATATGTGGTGGAGATTTAAGTAAATCGGGCTTATAAAATAAGCCCGATTGGAAACAGAGTTTCCAAACATGAAAGTTCTATAAGTGCTTATGAATTGTGATTTACGGAATACGAAGTAAGTTTTTACGATCTACAAGATAAATATATGGAGGAGATTTATCTCGATTTACGTGAATCAGGCTTATATCTCTTTGTTTGGGATCACTTTTGAATTCCAAAAGTGTTTATTTACGTAAGTCGAGACAAAACTCCTCTCAAATATTTATCCCGTATACCATAAATCACGATTAAAAAACTGTTTTTGAAAGCTTCAATTTTT
This sequence comes from Albizia julibrissin, assembly GCA_037074505.1. Lineage (NCBI taxonomy): Eukaryota > Viridiplantae > Streptophyta > Magnoliopsida > Fabales > Fabaceae > Albizia > Albizia julibrissin. The sequence continues at coordinate 9,530,456 of CM073482.1, read as the reverse complement.
ATTTCAAACAAGCATTTAATGTTGATTTATAAAAGGGAAAATTTCAAAAAAATACCTTTTAAACTTCAAAATCTCGTTAAAAAATTCGTTAATGGGATTAACAAGAATAGTAATGCAATTGACAAATCATTTTATTATTAAATCACTTATTTGAGATTTTAAAGTTTAAATGATATTTTTTTAGAATTTTCTCTTTATAAAAATCATCTTCTTTTTGGTTAAAACCAAATTTCTCAGTAGAATATTACGTGAATAGAATTTAGATACGAGAATTTATTTTTGTAATTTTAAGTTTAACTTATTTATTCATGGAGATTAAAATTTCCCTGATTTTTTCGCTTAATTTATCTCTGTTCTTATAAGGGAGAATACCTTTTAAACTTCAAAATCTCGTTGACAAATTCGTTAATGGGATTAACAAGAATAGTAATGCAATTGACAAATCATTTTATTATTAAATCACTTATTTGAGATTTTAAAGTTTAAATGATATTTTTTTAGAATTTTCTCTTTATAAAAATCATCTTCTTTTTGGTTAAAACCAAATTTCTCAGTAGAATATTACGTGAATAGAATTTAGATACGAGAATTTATTTTTGTAATTTTAAGTTTAACTTATTTATTCATGGAGATTAAAATTTCCCTGATTTTTTCGCTTAATTTATCTCTGTTCTTATAAGGGAGAGATATTCTTTATGAATATAAATGTCAAAGTTAAACATATTACACAGACATTTACATAATCAAAAAGGTAACGCATCCTTTGATTTTTTTTTTTTTTATGAATGTAACATTCTCATTTATATTTATATTAAGAAAATCAAAGAATGCGTTAAATTTGGTTATTAATTACTTATTACAAGGGAGAGATATTCTTTATGAATATTAAATTTTTTTTTATGTCTATTCATATAGTAATACCATTTCTCAGATTTCGTATAATAGAAAAGGCCGGTGAAAATGACTCATCTATTACATATCAGCCAAATGAATATAAATGTTACTATTTTTATTTTAAATATAAGATGAACTAGCTTGTACTGCAATTCGCACTATAAATTAAGTTTTATATTTAAAATCAAAGATAATAATATAAACACTAAAAACTGTAAAATAGTTGATAAAAACATAACATAAAAAGGTTGTAGAAGTGTGTGATGAATGGGGTGTAAGCATCAGGCATTGTACAAAATGTTATTTGTATTGGTGAAATGTCATACTAATATATAGGGAGAATTGTTCATTATATTGAACTTGATATAGTCTTATTCCTAAATCATCAAACAACATATAATTTAATTATTAAAAAAATCTTGCGACAAAGCTTTTTTTTTATTTAAAAAAGGACATTTAGAGTATCTCTAAAGAAAAATATAACTAAGTTTCACATTCAACATAGAATTTGTGTTACTGGCCAAGTTTTTAAATCTTGATCAAATCGGAAACCGGTTGGTATTTTTTTTATTTTTTATTTTTAGAATTTTATATTAATAAGTCTAAAATCTTTAATTTTTCATTGATTTGACCTCGGTTTAGCTTCAATTTAATTCTCATCTATCCTACTAACCCTTGACTTAGTACTTCAATCAATTAATGATCAGTCTAAATTTCAAAACTTTGATTATTGGTCTGAGCAGGTCACTCGGCACTGAGTTGTCCTATTTTAAGGCACGGTGTCCTTAAATACGAGGGCTCTACTGGACAACTATTGAAGCCACCAAATACAAGTCTCTTTGTACACGATTGCTGTATCATGTGATGCTTCCACATGGTTTCTGATCTATCCCCATCCCAATTCCCACGTTAGCCCGCCCTGTGAAATTACCATAACACCCCTTGATCACTACCTTTCATAATCCATGGGGACACCTCTCAACTGGCCCATCCTCATCATATGTGGAACCTTCCTTCCTTCTTCTATTTTCACAAATCCCTTAATTACACTCTTTGGGAGGGTGACTTCTAGTCTATCGGTAAGGTTGTTGTTATGTCATTTGAAAATCACATGCTTAAATCTTAAAAACAGTATCTTTATTTATGAGGGTAAGATTGGATATATTAGTTTTAGACTTTACTTAATGGTAGCCTTATACTCGCTAATAGTTACACTTTAGAGCTATCACACAAGGGTGTGACAACCACCACAGCATCCTCTGCAAATGCCACTTACTAAAGAATAGTATATGGAGAGATAAGGAGATTATGATGTTCATTAACGTTTAAGCCATTTCTGTCAAGTGGACCAGTGTGTTTGTATATATATATAGTACTATATCACTGGACAATAAGAACAGTAGATCTGATTTATTTTTTTTTATTGCTTCTTTCTTCATGGGGAAGACGAGGAAATGGCTTAGAAACTTGTTGATGTCCCCGAAGAAACACAAGGACAAAGAGAAGGGACAATGTGGAGATTATCAGATTCCTCCTCCTTCAACAAGTGCCTCTGAAATTCCAACCCCAAAAGAGAAACGAAGATGGAGTTTCCGTAGGCCATCAGATTCCAAACAACTCAATAATTCTGCAGAAACCAATGTGACTGCCTCACCGACACCACCACCACCAGCAGCCACCACAGATGCTGATCAGAATTTGCAGAACAACAATCACTTGGCTATTATCACTGAAGAAGCTGCTGCTATTAAAATTCAATCTGTCTTTCGGTCTTACTTGGTACGTGTGTCTTTTTCTGCTAAGCATCTATGATGATTCTCCAGTTCTGTTATGTCTTTTTTGTCCGTGTTGTGATTTCTGAGATGAATGAGTAACAGGCAAGAAAAGCATTAAGTGCCCTGAGAGGAATAGTAAAGTCGCAGGCATTAGTAAGGGGACAACTAGTGAGAAAACAGGCTTCGGCTACTCTAAGATGCATGGAAGCTTTATTAACAGCACAAGCAAGAGCCTGTGCTCTGAGGATCAGAATGGCATCAGACTTAAAGTATAATCAGAGACACTCAACTATAACAAGGCATGTGTATGACTTTGATGATGTGAGTTCAAAACCTTTCTCTTGTTTTGTCTATTGAATGAATCTGATTAGTGACCAAATTGATACAACTTCAATCTCTAAATGAAAATTGAATCTGGGTTTTGTGTAACTAGGAAACTGACATGGAAACTGAAGAGAACATAAGAATTGTGAAGGTGGATGTTTCTGGATCAAGGGAAAATGGTAGAAACAGAAAAGAAGAAAACCACAAGGTATCTCCAACCATATCAGGACAAAGCAGCCCTGCATCATCAAAACCTGAAGAAAAGAAGCTTTCTTTTACTTCCCCAGTCCCAAATTACATGGCCAACACAGAATCATCAAGGGCCAAATTCAGATCACTAAGTGCACCTAAGCAAAGACCAGACACATTTGAGAGGCAATTAAGCCGTCCTAGAGCTTCAGTGGAATCAAGAAATAGTAGTCACAGACCAGTAATGAAGATGAGAAGGTCATCTTCACATGTAGGTTCTAATGCTCATCACTATCAATACCCAAACTCAATCAAGCTTGACAGGTCCTCTGTTTCACTGATAGAAAGTGAGTGTGGTTCTACCAGCACAGTTCTCACAAATACTCAGTATTGCAGATCTCTGGTTTCATATGATGTGAGTATACTTACATTCTCATTTGAAAACTTTGAGATTATGGGATTTAGCTTAAAACCAGTCACTTCTGATAAGGTGTTATGTTTTTCTTCTTGTGTGAATGTATAATATTGCAGCCTCATGAAGGTAGGTACTACTGACAAGGGCAACAAGGTGTGTTCCTGCATTTTAGAGCTGGAGTTGAACTGTGTTCTTACAAAATCCATGGAAGTTGTGGTGAAGTTTTACTTCCATAGACTTGTTCTTTATGATAAATTATGTAATTAACTGTTAATTTTGTTCATTATGATATATAAAGCTTGTTAAAGTGAAAGAAATTATAGCTTGTACTAACTCATTCATGATCCAAGTGATATGACGTAATCCCTTGACGGAACAAGGTTTGTGTCTGTGTGTGTGTGTATTATCAGTGCGTTCTCAGAACTTAGTACGAACTTCTTCTTACCTTGCTAGAGTAATTATGGCTTGTTGTGGTCCCAGAGATATGACATAATTTCTTGTTTCCAAAATACATCGGCATACTTTAAATACCACGCTACACGTTCTATGGTTATCTCTTCGTTTCCTGCATGTCAATAAGTATCTTGAAATCAGATTCAAGAATCACATTCCTAAAACCTAAATCCCAAATAAGCCTTGGACCTTTGAAAATTGCCCATTCATCTGCCTGCACTTTTCAATGACGTTAGTGAAACCAGCAATCCATTCACCCAACTGATCTCCTATAACTCACTCTCACCCTTTTGTTTTGTTGCTAGTTGAAGTTATTACTCCATCACCAATAGAGTTGCATCTATTAGAACGGGTTAGTCCCTTATAATGTAGTAAACTAAGATTTAAATTTCTGTTAAAAAAAGTGTTCACATTTAATGTCCCACAGTATTTCAAACAAAATTGTCTCTAATTGAAAGATACATGTGCCTTAAAAAACAAGAAGTTATTGCTTCATCCACATTTAATTTAATGAGTTAGTATAACTTTTGGTCCGATTTTTGTTTTAGTCTCTCAAGTTTACTCTGTTTATAACTATTAGTCCCTCAAGTTTGAAAAGGAATTGATATATTACCATAAACTTGAGAGGCCAACAGTTATAAACGGAGTAAATTTGAAAGATCAACAATTATAAACGAAGTAAACTTGAGGGATCAAAACCACCAATTTCAAACTTAAAAAATCAAAACTAAAATCGGATCAAACTTCAATAACCGAAAGTTATATCAGTAATTTAATCTACTCAACAATCCATTTGTCATTTTCTGAAAATCCCAATTACAGTGGGCAACCCATTCAGAAACCGTACTATCATTCTCTTTTTTAGCATTTTCATTAAATAAAAGAGATCTGAGGCTTAAATGGCCTTGTGATATTGTAAAATCAGACGATTCACATGGTTTTTGTCCAAGTCACAAACTTTAGGCCCAGTCTTCACAAAACTATAAAGACGGCTAAAGTCAAGTCAGCCTGAAAATAAATTATACTGCATGTTAAGCCCTTTTTGTTTGTTTGTTTTTTTTTTAAATTTTGCCCCAGTCAATTAGGAGATGTCTTTCCTACTTTAACTATTTACATTTAAACCATGAGCCTAGCACAGTTTAAACTTAGTTGGGTTCCTTAATTATCTAGTCAAGATTCGATTTCTGTTAGTGTGTATCGAAAAGGTTTCATGATCAGTACCAAAGTCCCTTCAGAAAATCTACGGTGCGAAAAGATTAGTCATTGCTATCAGTAATGGTATCACAGGCCCATCAAAAAAAATTATTTGTGTTTAAATTGTTAGAATAATGTTTAGTGCATATTTGAGTTAGCGGTTAAGAAGTACGTTCATACAAAGTTAAGATAAAAACTTCTCTCATATATTTACTACATGTACTATAAATTAGGTTGGAAAACCACTTCTCCAAATAACCCAAATAGACATTTTAAAGTATTAGATGCCTCATTTCTACCGTGAGAATTGCCGCTTTAGGCAGCCTCTCATGATGTTTTTTTTAATATTAAAATAATTTTGATTTAAACTAATTTAGTATTCCCGCCCATCCAAAATTAAAAAAAAAATTGCTTTTAAAAAATTTTTGACCCAAAATAATGTTGGCATGATAATCAATGATTTTTCCGCTTTTACCCCGAAAAAGAGATATAGATGGTAAATAATAAATGTATATTTAAAAATCATATTTTTTAATAAGAATAAATTAAATAAATGTTGTCAATTTAAAACATATCAATTGACTTAACTAAGATTCAGAAAAAAAACATAAAACTTATTTAGAATAATTGTTTTAAAAATTTATTTGGAGACATAAGAGAAGGCAAGGGATATAGGGGGGAGTGCAACAACGTTTGACGGAAAGTTGAAGGATTAAGAGACAATGTAAATGGAGGTTACGATTCAGATAGCATTTGAACTTGTAACCTAATGTTAAAAAAGACATTAAAAGATGTGCTTTGTGTGAGGTGAGTTACAACTAGGGTGGAAATAGATCAGGGCTTGTGTTTTAATAAATCTGGCCTGTTAAGACACTAGACGGTCTGAGCCTGGCCTGTGGCTTGTTAAGGATGCCTGTAATTAAAAAAAAAATTTAGCCTCCTTAACAGGTCACAGGCTTCACAACAGGCATGTTTCAAATAGGCCGAAACAGAAATAGGCCAAAAACAGGCTTGTTTCAAACAGGCCAAAACAGAAATAGACAAAAAAAACAGACTGAATTACATAAATTAATGATCAAGATACATAAATTAATGATTCACTTAAGATGTGATTTGGGAATGAGAATTATGGGATTTAGGGTTAGGATATAAGGTGTCTGAGAATTTTTTTTTTAAAAAAATATTTTACAGGCTCAGGCTGGTATGATAGGCCTAACAGACCTGTCAGTAAGCCTAAGCCTGACCTTTTTAAAAAACAGGCCTCAAAGCAGGCCTGGGCCTGACCTTTTAGCCTGATCAGGCCGGAAACAAGCCAGGCCGCAGGCCCCTGACAAGCCGTCTGGCCTGTTTCCACCCCTAGCAACAACTACTCTAATAATTTATAACACTTTTAAACTTCATATTAAAAAAAAGAAAGAAATCTAACCTAAGAAAAATAAGACTAATTTTTAACATTAAAGTACGTATCAATGATTTAATCCCCACCTTTCTTTTTATTCAATTCCATGTGCCTTCACTAGAAGAGACTTCAATCCTTATATTTATGTGATAAATTAACGTGGTTAGTGGATCCACTTAACGTCATCAAGCATCAAGCGCCTCAATAGACACCCTAGCAGTGATGTGCCGATAATTTTTTTATAACCTATATTAACGTTATTTTGCCTCCAATAATAATATTTATGTAGCCGCATCACATTCAGTCATTTTTAGTATTTGTTTCGCCAAGTTGTCCAAGCCCCAAAAGCCAAAATCATGATTTTGGATGCTCATTGACTAACCATATTAAATTATTAATTAAATAATTTTAGTTTACAAAGAGAATCAATCACTCCTTCATTTTCTTATTCTGTGGGTAATTTTTATATATAGATCAGCTTATATTATATTATCAAGGTATCGAATAACTGTGATTTTAAAGAACCTTAAATCATTTTCTCTCTAACTACTTCAAAACAATGGCTGATTAATTTGTGTGTGTGTGTGTGTGTGTTATGCTAAATTTATTCTACAATTTTTTGACACTATTATATTGTCTTGTTGCATATTTGGCTTAATGTTGTAATTCATTATTTAAAGTATTGCCCATATATTTATGCTAAAATCATGATTTTACGTAATAAGAAAATCATCAGTTAACGATTTGTGATACTATGAAACTAAACACATAAATTTAAATTCTAATAATTTTAGATAAAAAGTTTAAAAGTTTTGAGTATTAGCTTAAATAGGAATGTTTGTCTGTAAAGTCAACAGGCCGGCCAAAAAAATGGCACGTTTATATGTTTTTTTCCTTTTTGGACCAACTGCATGTTTTAAAGCAGAATTTTGCAACAATGGTAATACCTACATAAGCAATGTATAATATAGTTTTTTTTAATAAAATTTTTTTTTGGGGATGAAATATATAATAAGTGTATTATAAGAATTAACAAATTGTTAAGAAAATAACAATCACAAGCCATAATGGTAACCAATCAGCATGACACTATGTTCAAATAATAAATTAATTTTAAAGTTAGTATTTAAAATGACTCTTCTTTTTTAAAATTATAATATTTTTTTGAAATATTATCACGTAAAAAATATAAAATATTTTTAGTTTATAAAAATATAATTAATGATTTTTTAACAAGCGTCCTTGATTTGATACATAATTAATAAGTTTATCTTGCCAACAATTAATATAATTTTTTTCTAATTAATGTTCTATTAAATAAATAAAAAAATAAAAAATTTAAGGTGAGTAACCAACTCATTAAAAATATAAAGGAAAAACTTATTTGTATGTACCTATACTTTTTTTTTCAATTTTAAATTTAGTACTGCGTGTTTTTTTGCTTATGATAAAATGTTTTAATTTTGCATTGTTAGTATGATTAGCTTCTGCACAAGGGCTAATAATATTAATAGAACAAATTTGTAAGAGATAACAATGTTTAACTGTGCATCATTAATGATTTAATTAAGAAATTTTTTTATAGGTATTAAATTAAAAATTGAGAGAAAATCTAAATATTAGGTTTTTCAAATATTAATACTTTTGTCTCCCGTCGTCAGTACCGCCGTAGGGTGGCATCACCAGAACCAGTGACTTTGTTATCGAAAAAACAAAAACAAAAAACCATTGACTTTGTTAAACTTAATAATTAGAGGAGCTGGGAATTATCCCTTTTTTCCTATTATAAATATAATTTATCTCATCGAGACACAAGAAACAAAAAAAAAAAAAAAAAAAAACCGGAGTACGGTCAAATTAACACTGGTCTAACCGTTACAGATGTCACTTCATCAATTGTTTGTAATAATGAACACTCCGTTGGTCACTGTTTTAATTATTTTTGTTCAGTTACAAAAAGATAACGCTTTTCTCTTTTATACTTGATGGTCAACAAAATAAAGAACAATTTTTTTTTTATAGTAGTAGTTGAGAATTGAGATGATAAAAAAAAATCTTGCCTACTATAAACACCAAGCATATTCTCCCTTACTTGTCTGATCTATAAATGTCATTTTTTGACGAGATATGTTAATGGGGGAATTACATAATAGGTTTATTGAAATCATTAAATCATATTGAAATCTCATGAGACTTAATCTAAATTAATTCAAATTTAAGAAAAACTACTTTGCCTTTAATAATTTGAGTAATTAATGATAAATCAGAGAGTCCAAATGACAAGTTATTAAACAAACAATAACAAGTTAGTGTGTCACTAATAAATTATAAGATGTATCAGTTGTTGCTTAATGACTTGTTATTGTTGCACTTTGATTTGTCATTAATTGCTTAAATTAAGAAAGGAAAAATAATCATTTCTCAATTCAAATTAGTCTTATCCATGTCTCATGAGACTTCAGTGCAATTTAATTATTTTAAGGGAATTGTTTATAATTTTTTCTGTTACTTTAAAATTTGTTTGTAATTTTCCGTATTAATATTCTTCTCTATGATCTTTTTGTATCCTCAAAGGATGATTTATTTTACTTCATCGTTATACTTCTTTGGAAAAAAAATTGTTATACTTGGTATATTAATACTTTAAAATTTGTTTAAATTAAACTCCATAAAAAACACTGCACTGCTTTAAATTTTGATCTTTTTAATAGTGTGAAGTCACTATTAACATTACTAATATTTAAAAAAATAAGTACGAAAATTGGCTGTTAGGACTTTAGATCAAATCAAGATCTAAACAATCTAAACATTCCTTTTTTTTTTTTATAAGAATCAGAAATGTCCTTGGCTTGAGAAAAGCATCTATATATTACTCTAAGTTTTTTGTATAAATAGAATTAATATCGTTTAGTTTATTCTGAACTGTTTATATTTTCTTTTTATTTTAAAAATATTTAGTTTAAAATATGTTTTTATTTCATATTTTACTTTTGTTATGAAAAAGAATAATAAAAAATTAAATTTAATTGTACAAAAATAAAATTGAAATGATTGATATATTATTTGAAAAGAACGAAGTTATATTTCTTTACTGTTAGCCTTAAATCAATTTCAGAGTTCAAATTAGTGATTGGAAATTTGGAATTCGGCTTCAATGGGGTGGAGATAAAAAGCCAAGTGGAAACGTATTTTAAGGCAAAAACAAAAAGACAAAAAAAAAAAAACAAAAAAACAAAGGGATCGGAACGTAGCGTCTCATCTCATAAGAACCACGCGAATCTTCCTCTTTTCCCGTACTCCATCAATCATTAAAATATGCCATTTTCAACAACTCATTGAATAAGAACGATTAACTGTCTAAAATTATATTTTTAATGGATTGAGTTGTAAATTTGCCCTCTAAATTTTTTGTAAGGAGTAATATTGTGTCAAAAAAATTTTTTAGATTTAATGTCACTCTTTAAAATTTAAAAATTTTAATAATATTGTCTTATACTATTAAAAAATTGATGTTGATGATTAACTTTTTTTATGATAAAAGATAATATTGCTCTATTTTAATACTTATGGGATAATATATTTTTTTTTGGTCAATCTGGAATAACATTAAACCTAACAAATTTTCAGAATAACATTATTCATCAGTGAAAATTTTTAAGATAGGTTTTTAATTCTTTTTTTTTTAATTTTTACCTTTATTAGCCAGGTTTGGAGAGAAACACCAATAGTTACGTTTATGCAACATCATTTGGACAAATTTAATAAGTACTTGTATTAATTTCTATCCATTTGACTTATATATATGTCCAAATAGATAAGGGGGAAAAAATAAAAGTCCCTCAAAGAGTTCTTTTGCTTTGGGCTTCGGATTATTTAATTTTAATAAATTATTAAGACGAAAAGGTGAGGAAAATTATATCTAAATTTAAAAAAAAATAAAAAAAATGATCTCATTAATATTTTAAAAATATAAATTGACAAATTTAGGTGCATAATTAATAACTCTATACCACCAATTTTTTATAATTTTATATTAGCCCGAGCTTAACGTAACCCGAGTTCAACGTAAATCTCCCGGCATAAAAAGCTTGGATTCGAAAGGAAATGGTATGTTCAGCCTGATACTACTAGAAAGCTTTTCGAGCGGTGTCGTGGCTTGAATTATGGACGGGAATTCGGATTCCAATCCTACGTCACCGCTGCTGCTGAAGGATGATCGGAGTCCGAAGGCTATCGGCGGAGGAGGGCGGCGCAGCCTGCTCCATCGCCATAACTCCGTCAACACTTTGAGAAATGCGTTTGTGTCGAAGTTGCCTGATAAAGTCCGGCCTGGCGTCGACTCTGAGTCCTTCGATGTTGATTTCTCCAGAACTGTAGGCTTAGGCAAAGGTTTAATTCTTTTTATCCTTATGTCTGGTTGTGACTGTTTGATGGCTCATAAATTGAGGCATTTCAGGGAATGCATGATAAAACTTCTCTTTGAACAGGAAAAAAATAAAAATGTTACGTACCGGCCAAGTCTGTGATTCTTTCCATTCATGCTTCCTAATTTAATGTTTCATTGACAGAAATTTGCCTGTGTTTTGTCTCTGTTGATTGTGTTTTGTTGTCGGTTGTTACTCGTTATCACTTTCCGTAAGTTTTTTCCCCCTGAACTAATATTTATCTTCGTTTGGAGCTGGAATACAGAGTTGGATTGCCTTTTAGTCCTGCTTTTCTTCGTTGCATTTAGCGAAGATAATTGACTTGAACGTATTTATATGACCAAAAAGGAAGCAATCATTACTTACGTAGTTTCTAACGAATTTTATATCCTTCAGATCTTTCACATATTTTCCTTGATATTGTGTATTTTCCCCTTTATTTTTATCTATACATTCTTGGATTCTGTTTACTGAATGTGGTCACCTGACAAAAAAATTCTTATCCAGAGGCGATTCTTATTCTTTTACTGATGCAATGGAAGTCATATAATTCTAACAGAATATCTGAAATTTCTTTTTTCTTCCAATTAACCCTGAATATTAAGCTGCTGACGGTAGTGTCAGGTCTTCTTACATAGTTAAATCTCTGGGATGAGTAACGTCAAATTAATATCTGTGTTTTTGCCAACTAATATCTGATGTAATTTCAAATATTTCGTTTGATTTGGGGAAAAATTGAGCTACGCTATCTCCATACACATCCCAATACATAGTATATTGTATAAAATACTTTTTGTTGTCACTCTCTAGTTTTTACAACAGCTGTGTGCTAACATTTTCTGTGCTGGTACCGATAACTACTTATTTCCTTCAACAATCTACTATAATGAAACTATATTACTATACCTTTCTTTATAGTGGAAGGTTCAATATGATTTTATTTTATTTACGCTCTAGAACAACTTATTCTGTTGCAGAATCATGCGTTGTACTTCAAAGAACAAATTCTTCTTGTTTTTCTTTGAAGTGACGTGTTACAATTTTCTTGTAGACGAGAAGGAATACTATGAAAGACAGTTTACTACCCTGAAATCATTTGAGGAAGTTGATTCCATAGTGATGTCTGATGGCAAAGATGAGGTAGACAATGAGGAACAGGCTCAACATGAAAAAGCAATGAAGATCTCGAACTATGCAAATATAGTTTTATTGGCATTAAAGGTGATATATTTCAATATATTTTCCAATACTTCCATTTATGAGAAAAATATCAAGCATCTGTTCTCACAAGAAGGCTCGATTTTAGTACCTTTGAAATGTCATTGATTTCAGGTTTCATTATTATGATTTATCAATCACGTCTTGATAGGATTTTTCAACAAACTTATTTAATCTTGGGAAGTAGAACCTAACTTTTAAGTTCCGACCTCTTAAACTTGTTTCAGCATAAGCTTCTTTCATACTTTTTTTGATGCTTTTGTAGTTCTTGATACCCCACCAGTTCATGACAATACGACAATGCCTGTCTATATATAGGTTTATGCGACAATTAGGAGTGGGTCAATAGCTATTGCGGCATCAACTTTAGATTCTTTGCTTGATCTTATGGCTGGTGGAATACTCTGGTTCACTCACCTCTCAATGAAAAACATAAATATCTACAAATACCCGATCGGAAAGTTGAGAATGCAGCCAGTGGGCATAATTATCTTTGCAGCTGTCATGGCAACACTAGGTGTGTAAGACAAACTTTAAACACTGTCACGGCAGCCAGTGGGCATAATCATTTTTGCAGCCAGTTGTTTGTTTATTTTTCTTATCTACATATTATGACTAGCTTTAACTTAAATGCTAAGTTTACTAGTGAGAAAAGGCTCATATCCTTTTGAACAAAGCAACAACAGAAAAGTGAGCGAGATCTTGAATTTGCTATATTCGAGGACGACATTGTACTTTTGGTTAAAGATGATAATTTGGTATAGATTCAGTTTCTCCTGCTTTGATTTTAGGTTTTTATTTTTTCAAAAATAGTTTTATAAGAACAGGATCATATATTCTTGATCTCACCTCTTTAATGAAAGATATGTTTAGAAGGCATCGAATCATTTTGGGAGAGGAAATAAAAACATTACATCGTTTCATCATTTTGCTACAGGCTTTCAGGTGTTTGTGCAAGCTGCAGAACAATTAATAGAAAATAAGCCTTCTGAAAAGATGTCTTCTGATCAGCTAGTCTGGTTATACTCTATTATGATATTTGCAACGGTGGTTAAACTAGCACTATGGCTTTACTGTAAAAGCTCGGGAAACAAGATTGTTCGTGCCTATGCAAAGGTATGGGCCCTTCTCATCTTAATGAGCTGCTTTATCCATGGAATCACGACTTTGTTGCATCAGCTCACAAATGCCAAAATGCAGGATCACTATTTTGATGTTGTGACGAATGTGGTTGGATTAATCGCAGCTGTTCTTGGTGATAAATATTACTGGTGGATTGACCCATCTGGTGCTATTTTGCTTGCACTTTATACAATTATAAATTGGTCTGGCACTGTCATGGAGAATGCAAGTAATATTCTCTTTCCATCTTTTGTATAATTTCTTATAAGTAAAACTATGAAATAAGCATGGACTAGGAAAATAATTCAACTATAAAATGTCACTTGGCTGCTCGAGATCTACTTATAGGGATTAAGTTGTGATAGTTTATTAGAGATTCCTAGGAAGCACAAACTAGACCATTCTTACCAAGTACATTTGTTTTGACTTCTTATCTCTTCACTTTTGTAGGTTCAAATGTCAATTAAAAGGAGAGTTGTTTTTCCCTTTAATTCATTATATTTATTTTTGTATGGTTCAAAAAGGAAAATAGAAAGCAAAAGAGAGACAAGTAAAATACTTATTTTTGTTCAGGATAGTAATCAGTTTCAATATTGGAAAAATTAGAATAGTGATATTTGCCATGGCTCAAAATGACTTGAGCGTCATAGTTTATAGAAAGTGATATAACTCACGACTATTTCCTATACAGTTTCACTAGTGGGACAATCTGCACCTCCTGAATTTCTGCAGAAGTTAACATATCTTGTTTTAAGGCACCCTGAAGTTAAGCGTGTTGACACTGTTCGCGCATACACATTTGGCGTTCTATACTTTGTAGAGGTATGTTATATTATACCAAATACTTCTTCTGGTGTTTAAGATCCGCTATATAATTTCTAAATACTTCATTGATAAAGTGGATCTTATATTAAGGACTGATGGGAGTAATATAATAGGAGTATTTAGTGATAGCATAGGTTTGTTTGGAGTGTAATTTCAAAGATTCCTTCAGGAAAAAAAAAAAAACCATGTTTGTAGTGCTTCTTTTAAAGGGCATCTTTATTTTTGGCCAACTGAAAGGCATGCTGAAAATAATTACCTTAACTGTTAGTTTTGAAAGTAGAAAAATGTATATGCCTAGAATGTCTTCCCAAAGGCACTGTTTCAAGAATGCTGTTTTAAAAAACAGTTCAATGAATTTTTGGTTTGCGTCTGCATCATCAAATCAAATGGATTAAATTTGAAACAGGTTGACATTGAACTGCCAGAGGATCTCCCTCTAAAAGAAGCACATGCCATTGGGGAGGCCCTACAAATAAAGTTGGAGAAACTTCCAGAAGTTGAGCGGGCATTTGTTCATCTGGACTTCGAATGTGATCACAAACCAGAGCACTCTGTTCGAATCACACTGCCAAACAGTGACCCTTGAGTTTGCACAACCCCGTTATCGGTCAACAACAGAATATGCACTTGTTCTTGGAACCGTTGGACCTCTGGTAACTTTCAGTTTCTTGAAGGATATAGAGCAGTATTCGGCTGTATTGTATCAAACATGGTTTTCTTGCCCCCCCCCCCTCTTTGGAGTCAAATCTTTAGAAGGGAAACGATTATGTCACTCCCTTGGTTGGAAGTATCATGTCTATGGTAGCTGCTTTATCTTAAGTTTGTCCACTCAAATTTTAGAACGTCAACATGTCATCAGACTTAATTTTGGCATATTACATTTTATGACTGTAATGGAGGAAAATTCTTGTCCACTTGTATGATTGCCTCAAATACATGTATCTTTCAGGGTCTGTTTAAGAACACTTCTACTGGAAAAAAAAAAAAAAAAAAAGCCCAGTAGGAGGGTAAAAGCCTATTTTGTCGCTGCATATATATTTAAGAATAGTATCTACTAGACTTAACAAAAAAAAGCTACTTTTCCTATAAGCTCGTTGAAATAACTTTTGACAGAAACGAGACGCTAACCGTTGGCCATTTATTGCGAACCACTTTGGAAACAAGACGCTGACATACATACGCTCTATACAACACGACGGAATCTATTAATTGAACTTTCTGTGCTGAAACGAAATGCTTTTTGTGCTGAACGTGAATACTCTCCTTCCTCTTTTAATTGAACTTTTTAATTTTAAAAAAATTTAATTTACATTTTTTATATCAATTATAATATGTGTGTGTGGTATTCAATATGGTCCATACCTTTTTAAGTCATTTTTAATATAAATGGGCATTTTAAACGCTAAGTCAAACATGTTCAAAGTTAAAAAAAAAAGTCACTTCTGTTATCGTCAATCCAAACACAAATCACATTTACAATCTGATTTTTTTTCAATATGACTTTTACAAAAATCAGATTAGAAAAAAAGTCGTTTCTCCACCGCTAATAAAAACACGTACTCAATATTCTTCAATAGATCAATTCAGTGAGTGTTTGGTAGTTTCTGAAACCATGGTTTAAAAAAGCTATTTTTTGTAAATTGAGACAACACTCCCCTCACATACTTACCTCGTAAATCATAAAAGCTATTTTCCAAAAGCTAATTCAAACATACACTTGAACTCGTTCCGTATTTTTCAAAACTTCCATATTCTACTCCCTCCGGACCTTGATATAGAATATATTTAAGAAGTTAATCTTGATCCTAAATATAATACCTATTTTTCATATTTTTCAATTTTTTCCTAATTTATCTCTATTGATGCTCACTCAACAATAATAAAAGAGGAGAGGAAACGAGGGAATTAAGGAAGATCATTAGTGTTTTAAAAAATAAATGTCATATTAACTAACTTAATCTAATTAAATTAGATAAATATGTCTTATATTAAATACCAGAGGAAGTATATGCTATAAAATTACACCAATTAAACTGAAGAATTTTGTGTAATCAAATAGGACCTTGAGCCTGTTTGGTTTGAGGGGAGGGAAGGGATTTTGCTCCCCTTTCCCTTATTTGATCGCATAAAAATTTAAAGAGGGGAGAGAAAATTACCTCCCCTGCCAAAATGGAGAGATTTAGAAGGAAGGGGTAATATTTTGGTATAGTGTGACTATTATGCCCTAAAAAGTTTTTAATATTCCTATGTTACCCTTATGACTTTCTTCCTCGTTCTCATCCTCACTTTAATATTTTGGCATGGTGTGACTATTATAGCCATGAAAGTTATAATTATTCAATTTAATAATTATAAAATTATAATTTTATATAATTATTAAACATTCTACAAAATTCAAAAAATGACTTAAATAAAATAAAGATAAAGTTATCTATATGAAAATATTTTACCTCCCCTCCCCTCTTCAACCAAACAAGGTAATATTAAAATTAATCTCCTCCCCTTCCCCTTCATCAATCCAAACAAAATAATATTAAAATCTCTCCCCTCCAACAGACCCTGAATGTTTACTCCGAAATAGATACTACAGCTGAAAATGTGTACTCACTGTTTACAATCATACATTACATTCTGAAAGGCATGAGTCCCGCACATAAATGCTCACTTCTGTTACAGATCATGGAAAGCCCTCAAGTAAAACTAATTGTTATTGCTACTCTATAAGACTTCTACACCAAAAATACAAGACAAAACAATCTTCTGTTTGCTATGTCTGCCACTGGCTCTGTTTAACTAAATCGACAACATGCCAGAGATGTTCCAAAAGGCAGAATTATCAAACTCCTGCTAAAGATATGTTGCAAGAGAATATCTGTAAGAAAAGATTAATGCCATGTGAGCGCACAATTGAAGACATCAGTATTTAATGATATGGTAGTTTGGGAGATTCTCCAGTAAAATAACAGCAAAAGAAGATCATTTTTGTACAAGTAAACTACAAGAACAATGAGGAAGTACCTTATGAGTTTGGAACTAGCCTTCCATTATACATTTTATCAAGCAGCTTCCTTGCCTCAGGCCTCCTTAGGAGACCTTTATTGTTTGGCAAGCCAGTTCCTAAACAAACAGGACACACAAGCTTTCCTCGACCTATTCACAACATAAAATAATGATCACTTGCTAGAGTGAATTGCACATGATAACTAGTCGGAACGAAAGCAAGTAACCAAAAAAAAGTGTGAAAATTGAAAACGAACAGCATAACCGAATGTTGAAAAGTAAGTGACAATGTATAAGAGAAAATATATTACAACTTCAGACCAATCATTCCATGTTCAGCCATTGTCACAACATACCAACTTAAAACTGGATTCGCTATCAATAGATAATACATTAGAGGAGTCAAGTACAAAACTGAAAGTTCATACCGTAACAATTTGGACATTCTGTAAACTCATAAACATCTTTCGCTCGCTTCCTGTTTAGAGCTTTCCATTTTCCTGTACCACCACACATATCACCTAAATAAAAAGTAAATATCTTATGGACCAGAAAATGTAAACAACAAGAGGTATTCATTCTTTTCCTAAAATAGACAGAAGAGAAGTCAATCACATCCACTGGGTTCAAATTGATAAAATTTATGCACATAGTGCCACAACTAAGTTATCTATCTAAAGGTCAAAAACATTATACATGAATCTTGGTTTACTTTGTTGCAACAAAGGATGGTGTATTTAGAATTCAGAAACTTTCAGGTTTCTTCTCACAAGAGTCAGAGTTAATGAAAATGTTCAGAGCCTATAAAGTTGAGACATGGTGTTATGAATATCATGCTCTACATGTAAATCTTGTAATTATCCATATTGTGAAATGAAGATCGAAGAGTAAACAGAACAGCAGTTTCATCTTTACTCACATATCACAGCACCAGTTCCCCCACAATTCCTACAAGCGGGTTTTTCCTTGCCATCCAAAGCAACTGCATTTGTTGCAGAAGTAGGCCTTCCAAAATCACTTATCAAAGGTACGGTTGAACATAAACAAGTGAGACAATGCCGCCTGGAGATTGCTCCTTGAATTTCCTGCAACATGGATCATTTTATATAAATGCCAGTGAGATTTAATCCCTTTTCAGTGAATCATGGGGTTGAATATGTGTTTCTTAAGCATGTTTACCATAATTCACCAATCACCACTTTGCAATCTAAATGCAGTCAAAGCTTATACCTTCCAAAATCATTGGGCACTTCTCAACAACTACTCCCTCTAACCCTTATTATAAGGCACCAAATGCCATTTCTCGTAGATCAAGGAATGGAAGTCAAGTCATTAAATTGGTCCAAAATTGATGTATGTTTCCAATTTTACCCTACTTTAATGATGTGGATTTAAATGAGTTAGTTAAAAATGAGAGCATAATGAGAAAATAGTAATAAATGAGTTAGTTAGAGGCAGTTGGTGACTTATAATAAAGATCAGAGGAAGTATTAACCCACTCAAAAGTCAAAACCAATACAAGAACTGAAGAACACACATACACGTGACCAACAATCATCCCAAATTCCCCAAAAAGTCAGGGTACAAGATGGAGAAAAGTCACCCGGTTATTTCCACCGTGTGACCTTTGATGCTATTTTGTGTAATAATCGCTATAAAGCCACGCAAACATTCAACTATTTGACAGGAACAGCCAATGCACAGGTGTATGATGCTCATAAAAAACATGGGCAATGCATGATCTTTCACCTTGGATGGTTTTGGTGACTCTATTCTGTCTCCTGAAACCGAGCTCTCAGATTCATGACTCGCTTTAACATGCATCTTCCCTGAGAAGATAACTACCAATCATAAAATAACCATAGAGGAAATCTTCGGTTTGCATTAGGTGACAGTTAAACATGGCAATGAACTTCACATCTGTAAAAGCATGTAGAACAAACTAAATAAAGCCGCTTTCTCTAAACAACCAAAAGCGTCCGTAACAGCCAGAATTATAAAGACATAGCCAGGTGAATTTATTGGCGAAAAGAAGCATATGGGTGTGTGTTCTCATTCAGGAAACAAGTTGAACCAGGGAACAAACCCAATAGGACCAAAATTTCATCTTGAGCAATGAAATTGTAGCAATCATCGAAAGAAAGAAGGGCGAGACAGAGAAATGGAAAGAGGAAAGGAAACTCACGTTGGTTAGGAGAGAATTGAGGAGTTAAAGAAAGGCAAGAAGAGAAAGACGAGAGTGTAGTAGACCTCATCGTGTCCCTCTCCCTCTCGCAGCCTCTCGGAGAGTTGCTTGCGCGCGTATTTTGGTGAAGAGAGTGAACCAGAGGGATAGGGGTTAGGTGCAAACGCAATATCCACCACGTCCTCCTGTGTCATCAATAAAATCATATCTTCTTTGCCAAGTGTGCATGCGTGTTATGAAGTATGAACTTATGCGTATATATGCTAGTATCCATATAATTTTTTAATTACAGTATATGTATAAATTTTTATAATTTTTTTAAAAAATTACTCACTCTAATCCTTATTATAAAATGCCAACTAGAAGCAATTTTTAGTCTTAAATATAAGGCACCAACAGCCTAAGTCAACATCATTTAAAGAGAGGCAAAGTTTGAAAAAAATTACTACTATCTTCGATCTTAAATATAAAACTCAGTTGATTTTTTAAAGAGATTAGGTAAGCAAATTAAATTATTTTAAAATATTTATATTTATTATTTTTTCTCTAAATTAATTTTTCTAACTTATAAAATAATATATAATTTAATCATACATAATATATGATATAATTAAGTAACTTATTTAACTTTCTTAATCTTTTCAAAAGTTTATACTTAGGATCAAAGGAAGTATCAATTGAGGACAAATTTAATAATCTAACTACCATTCCTTGATTAGCGAAAATTAGTAGTTAATGCCTTATAATAAGAATTAGAAGAAGTATTATAGTTTAATATATTTATTACTACATTATTTTTTGTGGAAACTATTTTTTAACATTTTATTATATAAAATTCTATTTTATTATCCATACGTTTATTTTGTTAGCGTAAAATAAAATTCATAATTTGTGATTCAGTTTCTGAAGATTAACTCATTATCACTCAATCTCTAAAATTTAATTCGTTCAACAATTTAAAGCATACCAAGATTTTACCACAGCAAACAATGGCAGGTCCAATGGGCTGAAGGAACCTAATACAGGGGCAAATATTAGATCTATACATGGTGATCCAATTCAAGCAATGAGTGCAGGCAGAGTATTCTCAACCACAAAAAGATTATTCCATTTGTCCCGGAAAGTGAGGATAAAACGTACATCCAAACAAGTTTATACTTGCTCAACTGAAATGTAAATCATCCACCAAGAGCCATGATAATTGAGTTTAACCACAGCACAATATAAAACTCATTGATCCAAGAGTTGTTACAAATTCTTCATTATTAACTCTCTCCCTTTGATCTAATTTTGAATACCACAACCTACTATTCCCTTATTGCAGCAAAAGAGACAGTGCTCCTGATAATATGCCTCTTCTGCCAGACCAGTTGGAGTCGAATCCAGAACTTCAACAAAAGAATTATCACGACTTACAACAGTTCCTTGGCTGCAGCAATTACGGCTTCCTTCGTGATACCATACTCCTTGTAAATTTTTCCTGCAGGAGCACTTGCTCCGAATCGGTCAATTCCTATGGCTTTTCCCTTGCTTCCGATAATTTTCTGCCATCCGAATGTTGATCCTGCCTCAATGCTAACTCTTGCAGATACTGAAGCTGGGAGAACACTCTCCTTGTAGGCATCTGATTGCTCCTCAAAAAGTTCCCAGCTAACAAGAGAAACAACTCTCACGGCTTTCCCTTCGCCCCTCAAATCGTCAGCGGCTTTGGCAGCGATTTCCAACTCAGAACCGGTTCCAATCAAAATGACATCGGGCTTATTACCTGAAGAGTTGTCGGAAATGACGTAACCACCCTTCTCAACTCCTTCAATAGAAGTTCCTGCAAGTTGAGGCAGCTTTTGCCGAGAAAGGGCAAGAATTGAGGGTCTTTTCCTGTTGAGTACTGCAACTTTGTATGAACCAGCAGTTTCATTTCCATCAGCTGGACGGAGCATCAAAATGTTTGGCATCGCCCGGAAGCTTGCCAAGTGCTCTATTGGCTGATGGGTTGGCCCATCCTCCCCAAGTCCGATCGAATCATGGGTCATAACATAAATGACACCAGCTTCTGACAGGGCAGAAATTCTAATGGCAGCTCTCATATAGTCAGTGAAGACAAAGAAAGTAGCACAGTATGGAATCAGCCCAGGGCTATGAAGTACAATGCCATTGGCAATTGCTCCCATTCCATGCTCACGGACACCGAATCTAACATTGCGTTCCTCGGGAGTGTTCTTTTGAAAATCTCCAAACATTTTCAGTAAGGTCATGTTTGAAGAGGCAAGATCTGCGCTACCACCAAGCAGACCAGGAAGAACCTTTGCAAGGGCATTCAAGTTTTGCTGAGACAGGTTTCTGGTAGCATCAGCAGGACTCTCAGGAGTGTACGTCTGAAATTTGAAATCAAATTGGAAGGTTGATCAGCATTCTAGAAACAGGTTTTGTAAAGCTCAAAAGTTTCATGATGAAGATGAAAATAAGCATGCTATCTAAGATGAATTGCAACACTCATTGAGTGTAGATTGGTCAAATTTTAGACTGTACACAAAATTTGAATGTTTACTCACAGGAAGTGCTTTCTCCCAACCAGCAGGTAATTGACCAGTAATAATGGACTTCAACTCTGCAGCTTCCTCCTTGTATTTCTTCTCATATTCAGCAAACTTTGCATTCCACTTAGCTTCAAGTGCAGCACCATCAGTGGTGTGACGGCTCCAGTGGCTGAGAATGAGAAAGTCTCATTCAGGATCATCTAAATCTTAAGAGACTAAAAGAAAACAATTGGTGCACATGCTTACAAACACACACATCATTCAAACTATCCATATTCACTAAAAAAGTATTAGGAAAAGCTTCTGTTATCTCCTCAAGATGGGGTTAGCTTATCATTCTATCTTGTGGGAAGGGCAGTGTTTTTCCCCTATAATTGGCTCAGCTGTGTCCTATCTGTGTATAAGACACAAAATAATCTTTTTTTCTTATTTGGACATGTGTCAGCATTGTGTCAGGTAGAGTCTAATGTGCGTAGATATCCAGCACACATCACACACAGTTATACACTGGAACACTAGAAAATATGCATATCAATGCTCTGCAGGCAATCAAAAAAATCTCAAACCCCATCATCAATACCTCTTAACATCTTCAGGCACATGGAAAGGTTCATATGGCCACCCAAGATTCTTCCTTGTAGCATCCACTTCTTTGGTACCCAATGCACTTCCATGTACACTGTAGGAGTTAGCCTTGTTTGGAGAACCGTAGCCAATAGTAGTGGTCACCTGTGAAAAAGAATCGTTCAGAATAACATAACTCCATCAAAGCAGCATAAAACTAAAAATGCATTAGTTTCACATCAATTACTATCAGCAAATCCAAAATGTGTACGCCCGTGAAAACACACACACACACACACACATATAGTTTGGTCGATGCAGAAAAAAATTAGAAGCATAAACAAAAAAATCTCCACAAACGGCTTGACAAAATTTAGGTCTGCACAGAATATGACACTTCAAGTCATATTACTCGAATCAAGTAACTTGGTAGGATTAACTTGAAAGGACATATAAATTTTCAAGAGTAAAAGATTAAGGTTTCTTCAGGTTTCCCCCCTTCTAAAAATCTGTTTGCTTCAATATGGCTTCCAAGAGACTAACCTTGATCAAGGTGGGCTTGTCTTTGACAGCCTTGGCTTCCTTAATGGCAGCACGGATATCATCATAGCCAGTATTTCCATTCTTTACCCAAATAACATGCCATCCAAGTCCTTCAAAACGCTTATCAACACTCTCAGTAAATGCAATCTCAGTGTCACCGTCAATGGAAATGTGGTTGTCATCATAAAAAGCAATGAGCTTCCCAAGGCCCCAGTGCCCAGCAAGTGAGCAAGCTTCATTTGAAATTCCCTCCATCTGACAACCATCACCCAGAATCGCATACCTATGGATATCAAATGTAATTAGTAAAATGCAGAACAAAGAAGGCATTACATGTTCAAAGATCATAACAAAAGTGGTGACTTAGAGCCCTTGAGCGATAAGATGTGGACATCTTACGTGTAATGATCAACAATCTCATTGTCGGGCTTGTTGAATCGGGCAGCCAAGTGCTTCTCTGCAAGGGCCAATCCCACGGCATTGGCAATGCCCTGGCCAAGAGGACCTAAAGAAAATAAGGGAATAAATGAGAGAACAGAACAAACAAAAGAATGCAAGAAAATGATACAAATTCATATGAACAAGAGAGATGTCCAACCTGTTGTTACTTCAACTCCAGGTGTCTCAAAGTTCTCAGGGTGTCCAGGAGTTCTGCTTCCCCATTGGCGAAATTCCTTCAAGTCTTCTTCCTAGATTTGATGTGAACACCATGAATTTAGTTTGATGAATACCTTACGGTTTACGTGTTCACTATTACAATTTGACAAATTAATGTGAATGAATTTGCAGAAATGCAGCGTAAACAATATACAGTCTCGAAACTTAATGAAAATAGTTTATTATCCATTATTCCAAATCCTTCATCCACCTAATTCCCGGAAACCATTTCCTCATCAGACAGGTTAAAGTTACACACAGATAAGTTTTCAACTCAAATGCATTTAAATTAAATAAAAACATGATAGATCCAAATCCAAACCAGTTCCACCAAAAACACATGCACACACAAGGTGAAAGAACCTCACCCTAACGCTGTCGTATCCAGCAAGGTGAAGCAAAGCGTACTGGAGCATACATCCATGGCCAGCAGACAAAACAAACCGGTCACGGTTGAACCAGTACGGGTTCTTCGGGTTATATCTCATCACCTCATCGTAGAGAATGTGACCCATCGGAGCACAACCCATGGGTAGACCCGGGTGACCGGAGTTGGCCTTCTCGACGGCATCAATGGCCAAGAACCGAATAGTATTAATCGATTTCTCAACCAAAGACACTTCGGTGGTCTTATCCAAGGTCTCAACAGCCGTAGCTCGAACGACAGAGGCAGACCCAACCCCACGACGACGAGAAACGGAAGCCGGCTTGGTGGAAGAAGAATTGGAGGAATGAGACTTGAGGCCGGAGAAGGAAGGCAAGGAGACGCCGGAAAGTGAGATGCGGTCAGAAGAAGAGTTGAAGGCGTGAAGGGAAGTGGCTCGGGCCAAAAGGGCTTGGGATAGATGCAAGGAAGAAGAGGAAGCCATGGATGAAAGCTTGGTTTCAGAGAGGCCCGTGAGAGTAAATGGGGGGTGGCACAAAATCGGAGATTTCCGGCTAGGAAAGAATTTAGAGAGCCAAAAAGGTTTGACTCACAGTCCCAAAAGGGGGGCAGGTGGAGGAGGAGGGAGTGAACTTGATCTTTAGATTAAAGCAACGACCAATCTCCACCCGTGCTTGTGGGTAGGTGCTTCTCTACCTCTCAATCTTTTTCCCCTTCATTTTGATAACAGACACAACAGATATTTTATTATTTATTTTTATTCCGAATATTTGTGGCCTTTGCCCTTTGGACTATTTTATTATTTATTTTTATTCCGAATATTTGTGGCCTTTGCCCTTTGGACTTTGGTGTATTTTTGTACGTTGCTAGGGTAAGCATCCTCTAATACTTCATCATACTACATTAAATTTCAATTCTGCTTATATATTAAAATATAATATTTTTTAGATGGATAATTAATTTACTGATTTTAAAAAAAAATTAATTAAGTTAGTTATTTATAAAAAATGTGTGCTTTATTTTTTTTTTTGAAATATCCCCTTTAATCATTTACAACAAAAACTACATGTATGAAAACCTTCACTTAAAATATGCAATTATCTTCATCGGAAAAAGAAAGTGCAATTAATAATAAAAGGTAGTTCAAGAAAAATTTATAAATTTTGGTGAAATTTTTGTTACGGCATGAAATATTTAACTAAAAACCCAAAAATAAAATATCTATTTATAATTTTTCATGTTTAAATTTTAAACTAATTATGATAATTAGTATATAAATTTTAACCAAATAGGGTTGTCTAATATATAGGGGTTAATCCTTTACAATATGGTAAATTAAGATTTGAATTCCTATCCGAACAAAATTGCATATACCTATAAAAAAAGTATATAAATTTTAATAATAAATATTATAGAAAATATACTTTCTTATCATATCACATGATAACATTATTCAATAATATTTTACATATTTTTAATTGAACGGAAAAAAAAAAGTAACTTGTAAGAGAAACAGAGGTTAGGAAACAGAAGATGAGAGAGGCCCATATTGAAAGTGAGAGATATTTGCAGAGGTATGGGGAGAAAGAATGAATATACCAGAGTTTATCCTGTTTTGTTCAGATAAGGTAGTCAAAAACATGTCGCCACCAACCCACCACAATTTCTTCACCTTCAAGTTTCAGTGGCGACCATATTTTATTAAGATCATGCCCTTCATAATTAACGAAATCCCTTTTTTTTATTTTAAAAAAAAATATGTCGTTTTCAAGTCGGCAATGGCATCATCCTCAGCAAATCCAGTAAAATTAATAGGCAGTGGATAAGTGTTTAGTCCCCAAAAAAAAAAGTAATTATTAATTAAGATCGTAGGGTATATATTAAGATTTTTTTTTTTTTTGCCACAAGTATCAATATCAATGATGAATATTCCGTTATTGGTAGGATAGCGAAAAAAGCAATTAGCTATGCTTATCTGAAAAATCATGCTGATATTATTATTTTTTCAAAGGATATCAGTGTAATTTAATTTACTCATTATCCTGAACCAGACTGCTCTATTTTCGTTAGTAGACCATATTTCTTGTTCAAATCATGGTATAATCATTCAACCAACTCCCGCTATTTACCAGCTTTTTAACTAATTATTCAATGCGTCATCTCCACTATTTTCATCTTGCTTTCCATACTTTTACCAACTTTTTAAAAATTTTTGTTTTGTATTTTTTTTTGTTGGGGTTTAAAGTGTAAATTTACTGTAAAAATAACCACTCATGAGCGTCAGATATCCAAAAAAAATTTTGATGAGCAAGTTTACGTTGTAAGTAACTAAAACATAGTAATTTTGCCATTTATAATTAAAAATGTTAATGGTCAATATTAGTTTTTTAATTATTAAGGTGGGTTTGCTCCTTTTTAATAATTTTATGATAAAATTGTTCCTCGAAAAATTTACAGATATCCAGCACTCATGAGTGGTTGTTTCTAATGGAACAAAAGTGCACCTTAACTCTTTTACTTTTCTTATGATTAAAAAAAGGAATAAAATGGCAAAACAAAAGGCCAACAAAAACAGCAAAACCGAAAATCACCGTATAAAAAGAGTAGGATTCGGCTTTGATAGTCTTGTTTTATAAAATGTTTGATGACGTATTGGAAAACCACAAGCGTGATACCAAACATGTCCATATTTAGC
This sequence comes from Albizia julibrissin, assembly GCA_037074505.1. Taxonomy (NCBI): domain Eukaryota; kingdom Viridiplantae; phylum Streptophyta; class Magnoliopsida; order Fabales; family Fabaceae; genus Albizia; species Albizia julibrissin. Next base: position 9,503,661 of record CM073482.1, on the reverse strand, counting down.
TTGGGCCTAAACTATGATTATAATTTCAACAAACGAGGACCTCGTGGTGCTAGAAAACTTTTGGACCCAACGAAGGGCTTCGTTTGAGATAGTGGTTGAAAGCTCCATAAGTGCTTATGAATCGTGATTCACGGAATACGAAGTACCTTTTACGGTCTACGAGGTAAATATGTGGAGGAGATTTGTCTCGATTTATGTGAATCGGGCTTATATAATAAGTCCGATTCACAAACGTAATGCCAAACATGCTAAATATATTATAAACCCAATGGTGGAGAGACAGTAAACCATCCTGATTGAAGGGACATATTATTTTGACTTTTAACTTTTGTTTAGTTAAGAATTAAAAAAACCTCATAATCATTTTTTAACCTAACGAAAGCTAGGGGTCATCTATCACGTTCCTTTGATTTCTTTGACGTCCCTCCAATGTCAGAGCCGTTACCTAACTTTGGGCCCATTTTTCTTTAACATGTAATTTTAGAGTTCGGCTTCTCTCCACTGCCGACCCTGTCTGCTGCCTGTTCTTTCCCTACAAACGACGTGTGTTTTCTGGTGTAATACCCCCAGCCTTTTTTTCCCCCCTAAAAACCGAACTTCACATACACCAAATTATATATTTGGATAGTTTTTATAAGTATTTATAAATCGTGATTTACGGAATATGAGGTAGCTTTTACGGTTTATGAGGTAGATTTTACAATCTACGAGGTAAATATGTGGAGAAGGTTTATCTCGATTTACGTAAATCAGACTTATACAATCGTGAAAGCTAAAACAGACAAGCTATTAAACGCCCAACGTATGCATTTGCTATTGCTAATAAGTAAAAGCAGAACTCATAGGAATGCTCTCTCTCACATTGCTACAAACGACGTGTGCAGCCGCCGCCGCCGCCACTACTTCCTCCTTTTCCACCTCCACCGTCGTCACCCTTGTTATCGCCTCCACTACATTCTCCTCCATTGTTGTTGTTATCACCACCTTCTACCGCCACAACACTATTATCATCCTCCACCACTACAATCATCGCTATCTGATGATCCTTGACGAGATAGCATGACAGTTATAATGAGGTGGTGCGATGATTCTTAACTATTTTTTTTACAAAGATTATAGTAAGGATAAAATAGACTTTGTATGATATATTAATTTTAAATAATTGTTAAAATAATAACTCATTGCACTTTACTTAAAAATCAAACCAAACACTAGCCTATAATTAATATTGCATTGTATTACTATTGCATCGCATTACAGGATGTAATGTGATCGAACCAAATAGGCTCTATATTTTACTTATTTGTACTGCAAATATGGCCTTGTGGTCTAGTGACATAAAAATTATTTTGTAAATGAGAGGTTGGTGATTCAATCTTACTTATAATTTGATGAGGCTAGCACAACCCTTTAAATTTTAAAAAAAAAAAAATTTATATGCATTTAGATTTAATTCATAAAAGAGATGTGGACTTCATATCTTTTTCAATTAGCAGGACCAGCCCAAATTGAGCCCAACCAATTAAACCCACCACCTGCCGGGACTTGGTGGAGCCCATGATGGTAATCACTCACTCTCTTCTCCTTAACATCATTGGTTCCAATCCAAGAGCCTCGTTACGTTCTTTGACAAATTCAGTTGATTGATACGCATTCCTTTAATTAAATCTGGAAGAAAAATTTAAAATAATAATAATAATGATTCCTTAAAGTCTTTTGAACGAAGAAAATATATGTATCACTCGTCAATACATGCCCATATAAATAAAGCAGCAAACTACATAGTACATACATTCACGCTCACAAGCGCACAATACTACTTGTTCATTTATGGCAATACTTTACTTCAGTGTGATCACTTAGATTGAACTAACCAAATGGTCCTGTGATTCTACACCACCACCCATAATTAGTCCAGATGATGAAGAAGCTCCATTAACAAGATTACACTGAGTTCGAATTTCGCCTTGGGAGCCAGTGAGAGGGCTGATATTACCCATCTTGATCATGGAAGCAGCAAAAGCTTCAAAGAAAGCAGTCTGGTTGGCGCTGAAATTGTTGACAATGGGGATGGTATCAGCATCAGAAGTAGAGAATAAGACCTGGTCGCTATTAAGGAGGCCATTATTTTGCTGGAGGTTTGAGTAATAGTTCAAATCAAAGGTATCAGGTGTGGTCAAGTCCAGATTTGTGAGGTTAGTGTTCCTCCCAACTTCGCTCTGTGGACATAACTGACGCAGTGTCGCTAAGTAAGTTGTGTTTAGACTTGAGTCTGGGTTGCCATCGCCGCTAAAATTGTACAGCCTGTTATCAAAGAACCTGCACTGAGCTCTTCCAAATGTGTGAGCACCTGAAAAAAAAAAACACACACACACACACACACACACACGAGATCTTAGAATGAGAAACCATACATACTACCCTCTCGTCGTAGGATCTAGTTTGTTGTACTAATTGTATTATAAACTGGGTCTTACATTTAGTACTGGGATAGACAATAAGGAATTGGGAGAGTAATAGAGTAGTACATACCAGAGAGGGCAACAAGATCAGTGGTGTCAAGTCCTTGAGAAGTGAAATTTTGCTTGAGTTGGGTGAGGTTGAAGAATGGTGAAGGAAGGTTAGCATTGGCAAGCGTTCGGTTTGCTGTTAGGCTGTCCCTTCTTCCCAACTGAATTGTCCATGAAGGTCCTCCTGCCTGTTCAAGTAGTTAATTAATTACCTTGTAATTAATCTTACAAATTAAATATGATTGAACCACCTATATCTTTACTAATTACTCCCTCTCTCCACTAGTTGTCATAAATGTAAAAACTATTAGACAAGTTTGTTTTGGTTTTAAATGTATCGACTATCAGCTTATTCCTACAGTTAGATTGCATAGATAGATAGATAGATATAGTTGAGTCAGAGAAGAAGTATATATACCAGAACAACAGAAAATTCAGCAGCAATAGCGAGGATATCGGCGCAAGATACAGTGTTAGGGCAAGAGGACTCGAGGGCGGATTTGATGTTGTTGACAACATCCAATCCTCTGATTGAGTTGTTATTGCCCAAAGCTCCTTGTTCGCTATCTATGGTGGCACTATTGTTGAGCAAAAGTGAAGCATCACATCCCTGCCAGTTTCATCATAAATTATAAGTCCCTACTCATTCATTCAGTAACTTCCTTCATCTTGATCTTTCCTCACCAACATATGTTAGAAAAAGCAATCTTTCATTACTTTACCTTACCTACCTGTCTCTCCCTTTTAACTTTATTCCATTCTCTATTGTCTATAAAGTGAAGCAGCCTCCATTATAGTTAGGTTGGGCATGTAAGACTGATTACAAATTCTCTTTTAAGTAAAATATAGTATTCATCCAATAAATTTAAAGTATACTTATTTTAATTAGAATTATTATATACAGTACCTTTTTTCCAAAAAAAAAAAGGGCAAAGGCCAACTGTTAATATGCTCCTGATGACTGCTAAACTTTTTCCACACGCCAATGCCACTTTTCCTTTTCGAAAAGATCCAAGGGGTACGATGTTTTTCCAATTAAAGGAGAAAAAGCAACACACTTTAATTTGGCGCACGATATATTTAAAAATATTTATACTAATTTAAATTTTAAACTTTTTTTGAATGATATTGACTAAAATGTTTAGTGTCAAGCGAAAATCGCTTCTTCCCGGTTGTAATAAAATGGAATGGAAAATTGAGTGACCAATACAAAGAATTAACTAAGAGTTTCACACACACACACACACACACACAATTAAGAGTTTCATAGATATCAACTTAGAATAATAAACTATAATTTCTATCACAATTACTGCAGGGTCAAACTTCACTCATATTGTAATTATCTAATAAAGTTATAAGGCATATATGTAGATGCCAAAAAAAAAAAAGACAAAAGAAGTGTATATATACGGGCAAAAAAATGGTATGTAAGAAATAAATAATATTACCTAATTTAATCTGTGTCTAGAAATGTGCGTGGGTCTGTGTTCGCCTGTGAGTATTTCTAAAAGCAAATATAAACACTCAACACCGACTATATAAAAAAAAACTACAATCATGCGCCAAGTGTGCGCTTGTTACATTGAGTACAGTGTACATATAAATATGTGGTATTGGTCATTTTGTCAATTATAGTAGCTAGTCCGCTAAGACCCACATGTCACAACTAATTGATGTGAACTGGATATCAAATGCATAAACTTGAAAGTTTGCTTCCAAGTGAAAAAGATTGAAGCTTAACAGCTTATAATTATAAGATGTAGCTTAACAACGATATTGATGTTAGTTTTGAAGATGAAGCTATTCTTCTTCTTCTTCTTTTTTTTTTTTTGCCAATAAAGATGAAGCTCTTCTAATCAAATAGGATGTTTTTAGTGGGGCTTTATTTCCTATTATCATCTTTCCCTCCCTACTCCTATCAGAGTTGGTAAAAAAAAATGATATGACTTTATAAGGTTGGTTCTTTTAGGTCCGATTAAACAAAAATATTTATTTTTTGTGACCCGGCTGGTGAATATAAGGGTCAGGGTCGGCCCTACAGAGCCAAAACTATTTTAACAATTTTTACTTTTTTTCTGTTTTTTAAAAAAATTACAACAATAATAAAAATCTTAATTTAACATATAAATATTGTCAAAATTTAAAGTATAAATGGTATGCATCATGCAACAAATAAATACAGCCACTAAGTTATAATTAAAGGTAAAATATTATCTACATACCACAATTACAAATAATTAATAGAAGACTTAACAAAATTAAAAATATTATTATAATTATATCTTTCAAAGTGGAAATAGTCAACAAAATAAACAACACATATAAACAAAAAAATCACTAGAAAATAAGTCAAAAATACAAAATTAGCAAAAATACTTGAGAAATAAGAAATATCTTTTATAAGTTTTTAATTTTTAGAATTCTTAATACAAGATATTCTTATGAATCTTAATTCTAAAAAAAAAGATAATAACAACTAAATATTTGCAACATCATTAAAATATTAAAAATCAATAATATTAGTATCATATAAATAATTTATATATATATATATATATATATATATATATACGGGCATAAAAAAAGCCAGCCTATGGTCCTACGGACCGACCCTACAAGGTTGGCCTTTTAAGTTTACTTTCACTTTTGAGGCAAAAATTTTAAATCTAATTCTTATAAATTCATGGTCTAAAAAAACCGATCTGACAAACTCAATCCGTTTTTCTGAATCTAACTCCAACCCACAATATTATAGGAAACAAGCTCTTTCATGTTTCATGAGATCTTTTTTTTTTTTTTTCGCTCGTCCTGTACAAAAGCGGCTGACTTAAACAAAACAAGAAGGTCATGACCCAAAAAAACACACAAAATAAGAGGTGTAAGATTAATTTACATAAAATATAGGGCAAATTTCAGTAAAAGATCCTTGTAGCCAATTACTGTCAAATGGCCCCAAAAAATTCTGAAACATCACTGCAAAACTTTGGAAGTAAAATGAAATTAATTTTTATGCTGGAATGATTGACATGATCTTCTTAAGATATTAATTTATCTTGTTAATAAAAATATTTCACTTATTCACAAGACTATTTTACTTTGCCTCAAGGTCGACCAGTGATGTTTCTGAGTTTTTTAGAAGTCATTTGATATTGTGTGTATTTAGTTGGAAGATTGGGAGGTTAAAAGTGTTTATGTAAGTAAGTTGAGATAACACTTCTCTCATAAACTTATTTTATATACTGTATTGAGAAACTGATTTTAAAGGTTCCAATCTTAATCCAAACAAACACATTAATCAGTCATTTACTGAAATTTGCCCTAAAATACACGCCAATTTTGTTTTTCAAAGGAAGAAAAAAAGACAGTAGAGAGCTGAGCTAGCATGGGCTCCATTCTGAGAGTCCATACTTGATTAAGCTCACGGGCTTCTCTACCTTCAAAATCCAGAATTTCATTCATTCAAGAGCACAGAAAACTCTGAAGCACATCCACTTTAAAATAAAAGCCCAGAAATTATGCGAAATTGCTGAATAAGCCAGATATTTGAAAGTGAGATAAGACACACACACACACATGAATGGAGTGATATGAAACATACTTGAACAAAACAGTCATGGAAGTGAAGCCTGATGAGGCTGGCTCCGATACGAGGATCGCTTTGTGCAGCACTCTGGACAACTGAAGATACGATGTCGGTGACGTTAGGGCATGTTTGGTTGTAGAATGTCGGACTCAGTTGTGCCTGAGACACAGATATTACTCCCACAACCATAAATATGGCACCCCAAACAGCCCCCATCCTCACACCCACAAAACCCATTCCTCTCTTCTTTCTCTCTCTCTACTGTGTATGAAATATCCTAAGGCTGTGGCTTCTGATTGCTGTAGGTGACTTTTATTTATAGACCGACAAAATAGGTTACGTAGGGTGCCAAATAATAATGGTGAGTAATAAAAAATTAATTAAGTTATTTTCAATTTTTATGAGTAAATAGTGAAAAAAAAATCAATGAATGAAATCTAAATTAGCGTGTGGTCCAAAAAGAATAGTTGATATAGACAATAAGACTTTAATTTTAAAATTATATTCTCAGGGATGCATGTGACTTTTCCAAAGGGCTGTTGAATATTATAGTTACAGAAGTCTTGGATTTAAAGTAATTAATGAGTAATGTGTAACTAATTCGACTTTAGTGTTGTGAGTAGGGTCACTGATCCTAAGCGAAGATTAAAGAATTAGGGCATATCGTTCCCATGCATTCTCTTTAGGTACGAGTATATATGTTTGTGTTCCATCTCTATATTAACTTAGTAATTGACACTCAATTTTTGTACGTTGAACTAAGCACAAGTTACGTGTGTCTGTGGAGTACTTAAATATAAAAATTATTAATTTGATAATGAATTTTGTTTTTAAATATAAAATATTTTTTTTATTTTATCATTCACATATATTTATCATTTTTAATTAATTTATTTAATTTATAAACTAATATATAATTTATTGTTACACATAAGTATTTTAAAAAAATATGTCACATATATTATAATGTAATAATTTATTTAACTTCTTTAATCTTTTTAAATTATATAAATAAATCTTAGATTAAAAACCAGGTGAATGTATACATACAGAGTATATAATAAGTAAACCAACCCACATATATAAGCTATGTAAGATGAGTTGTACTATTATTTGTTATTTATAAATAATATTACTCCCTCTTATCTTTATTATAAGACACTAATTAATAAAAATAGTTAAAATTATTAAATTTATTCTAAAATTTAAATAATTTTTAATATTATCCTATTAATTATATTAAACTTTAATATTATACTAATTATTATTTTCACTCATTATCCTTATTAATTATAAACATATATAAAAAAATATTTAATATTTTTTAAAAATAAATAAATACTTTATAAAAAAAGTAAATATATTTATTAGTTAATGTGGATACTTGAGGTTGATCTTATTTGGAATAAGGATGACATTATTGACAGAAACGAGGAAATTAAATGAGAATAGAAGGCGTCACGTGTTGAAAGTTGGAACAGCAGTAGGGCAGTGGGGGAAGAGTCAAACAGGGTGGGCTACTTGCACTGTGGGGCCACATTAAATCAAGTTTCATTGAGTTGTGTGTCGCCTTTCCCACTGACATGTACATTTACTTTTTGACCCAAAAAAAAAAATGTACATTTACTCACCCAGTCACCCCTCCACCCTCGTGGTGATGGCCATCCAATTGTAGCCATTCATTTTTTCTGCATATAATTATTTTTTTATTCAAGAGACAAAATTATTTAATACTACCTCCCATCCCCTATACTGACTGTCACTCGAGAATATGATTTTAAAAATTACCTTTAATTTAATTAATGTTTTTTATTTTATTCATATAATTAATATTTATATTTTTTAAATTTACCTACTCATTGTATTTATTTCTCTCCAAAATAACATTTCTAATACAATCAAACATTATTTTTCAAGAAATATAAAAATAATTTTTTTAATATTTTAAAACATATTAAATAACTTAATTATTATTTTTTATTTTTTATGATATAATTTAATTGTCAATAAATTTTTGATCCTTTGGTTCTAAATTTAATACCCTGATTTACTTTGTCTAACCAATTTATAATTTTTTTTTAAATATCTTGCTATGGATGGACATATATTAAAAGCTTTTGTATAAAATAGATAGTTTCAATATAAATGATTAAAAAAATTTTTAGGTGAATTGACATACGTCATTATAAAGAACTAACTTGTATTTTATAGTTATTTTGTTTAAAGTATTTTTATTTTTATTTTTTGTCTAAATTAATTTGTATGACTTATAAACTGATATATAATCTAATGATGCGTAACATATAATATAATTAAATAACTTATTTAACTACTTTAATCCCTCCAAAAATAATCAACTGAGAGTATTTAATAAGATCCACGTCCTTTTCAATCATTTTCCATCTAAACTTACTTTTAAAAATAATTATCCAAATAAGTTTCAGTTTCAAAAACGTCACTTATATAATCTCCTTTTATTCAATCTTAAGTTTATAAAAGTCATATAAAAAAACCATTTTTATAACTGTTATTTATTTCAAAAGGGAGAGTTGAGCAGCAATACTGAGAAATATAATTGTTCGATCACAAGGTCTAAACACCTTCCTTGTTCACTCACTATCGTATCATTGTCGTTCAGGATGTATACTTTAACTTATGTTACAATGTCAGTGACGTGGTTTGGGCCCCGCTGAGCAACCGTCCGCGTCGTCACCGGCGAGAATCCTACAAGCACCCCCACCATGGTTTTGAACCTTCCTTTAATAGAGATGATTGATCGGAAGAATTACAGAAGATGGGACCAGTTTCAATGCCAAGAACTTGTCATTGTGGTCATTGTTATGGTGAATTCTGTACAATTCAAATAAAATTTCATCGGTTCAAATTTTAAGGGTTTCAAAATCAATCTAAGTCGTTCAATTCAAATCTTAACAGTTTGTAAAGATGACAAGCTCTTAGTGCTCATCGTTACAATAAACAATGAAACTTAGAAATGTGTCTATACTAATATTTAATTGAGTTGGTCTTTGTTAATTAAAAGCATATTATTGTACTCATTAACTACTTATGTCTCACCGGCTCAGCTAGCTAGTTGTGTCTAACTGATTTAATTGATCTATTTAAGAAGGAGGGGGGGGTATGATAGTTAACCTTTTTTTAGCCCAATATGATACTACTTAACCTAATAATGTTTAATTAAAACATCTCAAAGTGGTTAATACATATAATCATTGTATTGTACCCCATGCCACCTATGCTCAACACATTATCTTAAAACCGCCCCTCTACATGGATTAGTTTTTAGAGAACAATTTTTATAATTTACGAAATAAATATGTGATATAATTTATATCTTAGATTACAGAAAAGAGCTTCTGAAACCACGGTTTGTGTGTCTCCCAAACACTCACTAATATTATTTATTTTAAAATTAGTTTCATTTCATCCTTTTAACAATCATTTATTTTTCAATTTTATTTTTATCTGGGTTAAAGTGCACATTTTTCCTGAAAGTTTTCGTTGAGAAACAATGTTACCCTTAAAGTTTTTTTAGGTTCAATGTTGCCCCAAAAATGTTAAAATTGAGCAATATTGCTTATTTTCGTTTAAAAGTTAACGGTAATCGTTAGTTTTTTAACAGAATAGGGCAATATTGTTATGTTTTAAAACTTCCGGGGTGACATTGAACCTGAAAGAACTCTTAGGGCAACATTGTTCCTCAACAAAAAATTTCAGAAAAGATTTGCACCTTAACCCTTTTTATTTTATTTTTTGTTGATGAAATTAATGTTAGGTACGTTCGTTCATCAAATATTCATAAGAGTATGTTTGGAATAATGATTGGAATCTCAAATTGTGCTTTTCAATCGTGATTTATGGTATACGAGGTAACTTTTACGGTCTACGAAATAGTTTTTACAATCTATAAGGTAAATATATGGAGGAGTTATTTTGATTTACATAAATCAGACTTATACATAAATATAAGCTAATATAAAAATAAGGATGAATGGAAAACTCTACAAAAGCATGCGATGCATGTAGAAATAATAATATGAACATGAAGAATATATAACAAGTCTTATTTGTAGTGCTTGAACAGCAGCCGCACTATTTTTCTTTCACGTCATTTCAATATAACACATCCAAAAATAGTTTTAGCAGCCGCACTATTTTTCTAGAACCTCATCTCTCTCTGTCTAATTAATTGGCCAACAATATATGGCCTCATACTTTTACTTTTAGGGAAGTTTCATTCTACTAGAGTACAAGATATTTGGCTAGAAGTTCATCTACAGTACTGTATTCTCTTCTTCTCTATTTACCATATAAGTCTTTTTTTTTTAAAAAAATAGTATGTTTGAAATAACGATTAGAAGTTTTATAAATATTTTTTAATCATGATTCACAGAACACAAGGTAGCTTTTATAATTTATGGGGTAAATATGTAGATGAGTTTTATCTTGATTTATGTGAATCGGGCTTATGCAATCGTGAAAGCCAAACCAAATAAATTACTATTGATTAGGAAAGTAAATATACTACTATAATCTTTCTCGATCACGCAACAATTTTTTTTTTCACATATGTCGTTATTTTTTGTAATAATATTTAAATCCTCATATAAAAAAGTATTAACGCTTTAATTCCTTAAAATTAGATGCATAGCCCAACCCTTTTAAGATAGACAATTTTAAATATTTTATTGGATGATATTACTAGTATATATATATATATATATATATATTATTTATCAGTTCGTTGAATCAGAGAAAGATAAGGATAATTTAGATGTTGGCTGAGATTACAATATCTAAGTTTTTTGACTCAGTCGGCCGATTGTCTTTACTTAGTTCTATATATTAAGGGTTCATGCGACCAAGTTTTGTTCCTATATCATATTCATTACCTCGGAACTTTCTACATTAATTCTTTTTTTATTTTTCCATGAATTATTTTTTTAATTACTCAAAGTTTCCGCTTACATTCTTTATCATCATCTACTGCTACTACTAAAAAATACCACTTGAAATAACGTAGTTATTTTTTTACTATTGTCATATTCTTCCTTAATGAAAATAAAACAACACGCAACAACAAATAGAATAGTCAAATTTATCAAAATAAAAACTAACCTAATTATCAATGTGAAAATTTGATTGCTGACTTTCTCCCCCCGTGAAAACTGACGTTATTTTAGTCAGGACGTGTGCTTTAATTTCCGACCCCACAATGAATGAATAAATTAAGATTAAGGCGTGTGCTTCATTCACGTCTAGTCACCTTCGTATTTCTTCCCTGAATTAGTTATAAGTTCTAACAAATTTCTCTACCATATATTTATAGATGAACAAGAGTTTAATTGGCATCAAGATATAATTGAAAATGATGATGGTTACGTGTGTTAATAGCCAAGTGATCCCTGCTAAAGAGCGAGACTGATTCATGTTTTATATACCACCTGCCCTTAATATTTAATCCACGGAACTAAATTATAAAGTAGACCTGATATTAAAGATGGGATAATATTTAATTTCATTTAATTATAGCATCGTAGTGGTGGGCTGCCATACGTTGCACACTAATTGTATATGGTTTGGGGGTTTTTTTTTTTTGACCTTGTATATGTGGTTTGATTGAGATAAAGCGTCACGCGTGTTCGTTAAAGTTATGTGATCATCATAATTTAACGAATCACATAATATGGTTTTAATTTATAATAAATTAAGCTTTTGCATCAACTTGTATTGCTACAATCATTCCAATAATAATCAACTTGTATTGCATCAACGAAATTAAATTCTTTGATAATTGTAAAGATACATAGTAATTAAGTGTGATGATAGGTCTGATATCTACATAGTAGCCTTTAAATTATTTTAAAACCTTGTCCTCTGTGTGTGTGTGAAAGGGCCCATAGTTTTAATTTTTGGACCAAATTGATTGATACGCCTTCTTTTAATACAGGAAGCAAATTAAAAAAACCAATATATTGATGTTTGGAAACTTAATTTATAATCGGACTTATAAAATAAGTCCGATTTACATAAATCGAGATAAATCTTTTCTAGATATTTACCTCGTAGACCGTAAAAGCAACCTCGTAAACCGTAAAAGTTACTTCGTATTCCGTAAATTACGATTTATAAGCACTTATGGAACTTCCATAAACTAATCCAAACGACTTATAATTTCTCAAAGTGTCTTCAAAGTAGAAAAATATCACTCGTTAATACATGACATATATAAATAAAGCAGCATACTACGTACACACACGATTACAAGCACAATACGCTTGCTAATTTATTTATGGCAATACTTTCTTCTTCTTCATCTTCTCTCCGAAAACATATTGTGATCATAACTTAGATTGAACTAACCAAATGGTCCTGTGATTCTACACCACCACCCATAATTAGTCCAGATGATGAAGAAGCTCCATTAACAAGATTACACTGCGTTCGAATTTCGCCTTGGGAGCCAGTGAGAGGGCTGATATTACCCATCTTGATCATGGAAGCAGCAAAAGCTTCAAAGAAAGCAGTCTGGTTGGCGCTGAAATTATTGACAATGGCGATGGTATCGGCATCAGAAGTAGAAAACAAGACCTGGTCACTGTTAAGGAGGCCATTCTTCTGCTGAAGGTTGGAGTAGTATTTATTGTCAAAGATATCAGGTGTGGTCAGGTCCAGATTTGTGAGATTAGTGTTGCTTCCTACTTCGTTCTGTGGACATAACTGTCTCAATGTCGCCAAGTAGGTTGTGTTGAGGTTTGGATCTGGGTTGCCAGTGTTATTAAAATTGTACAGCCTATTATCAAAGAACCTGCACTGAGCTCTTCCAAATGTGTGAGCTCCTGAAAATACACACACATGAAGTGAGAGAGATAGTGTGTGTGTGTGTGTGTATAGAGAGAGAGATGAGCAATGAATGAATTGATAATAGTATAGTGATACCAGAGAGGGCAACAAGATCAGTGGTGTTAAGGCCTTGAAAAGTGAAGTTTTGCTTGAGTTGGGTGAGGTTGAAGAATGGTGAAGGAAGGTTAGTAGTAGCAAGGCTTAGATTTGCTGTGAGGCTATCCCTTCTTCCCAACTGAACTGTCCATCCCTGCCCACTTGCCTGTTCAAAGTTACCTCCTAATTAGTCTTACATATCTTCAGTAATATAAATTCCTTAATATAATATCTACTTAAATTAGTTATTAAATAAAATAGTTAATTAGTTGTATTGTTAAAAAATGCATATTGATTTCTCCAAAATTTCTTCTTAAATCATTTGTCTTGGAACTATCTTTGATGCAAACTCCTTCCTTATTAGCACCCATGTGCAACCAGTAGGGATATTTAACGAAAAAGTCATAAAAGTGGTGGACAAACTGAATTAAGATTTTATATATTCAGAACCAAATAAATCCCTAAATTAACTTTTATATTAGGAACTGAATGTAGTATCTTTATTAACTACTTCTTTTGAACCTAAATTTAAGAACTAATTGAGGGGTTTGTTTTGATTTGATCATAAATGTAAGACTTTATTTATTTTATTTATCAAATTTGTAATTTTTTTCCTAAACTCTTCCTCTTGATTGCACATATATATTTAAAAAAAAATTATAAGGGAGTAGTGTTCATTACAAATAATTTTTATTAAAAAAAAGGTACTTTAGATAAACCAACATCATTTTTTTAATAAATAATTAATTTAAGTAATTATCTTAATCAAATAATTATGTTGAAGAATGTGTGTGTATATACCAGGACAACAGCAACTTCAGCAGCAATGGCAAGAATGTCAGCGCAAGAAACAGTGTTAGGGCAAGAAGACTCGAGTGCAGATTTGATGTTATTGACAACATCCAATCCTCTGATTGAGTTATTATTGCCAGGAGCTGATTGTTCGCTTACAATAGTGGCACTATTGTTGAGCAAAAGTGAAGCATCACATCCCTGTCAGTTCATTATAAACAAATTAAAATTATCTCTCGAGCCTCTCCAACATATATTAGAAAAGTAAGCTTCCATTACTTTACCTTACTTACCTGTCTCACCCTTTAACTTTATTCCATGCTCTATTGGCTATAAATTAGAAAGCCTCAACCACAGTTATGACTTATGGGTAAGATTGATTGATTCATTAAATTCTCTTTTAAGTAAAATATTCATTCATCCAATCAAAAACAATTATATTCTTGTTGAACTTAGAATTTCGTCATTTAGATTCATATTATTCAAAATTATTTAATATTTTTTCTAAACGAACAGGCAAAGTCCAACTTCATGGCTGCCCAACTTCCTCCACACGCCAATGTCACTTTCACTTTTCCCAAAAGGTCCCAACTCCAAAGGTACGAATGTTTCTAGTACAATTAAAATGAATGATACTATGTATCAAAAAAAAAATGAATGATACTGTGTGTTTTCCCACAGTAAAAGTTAATTTCTGTTCTAAATTTTCCCAGAATCGAGAGTTTCGTAGATATATCAACTCAGGGGCTGTTTGTGATAACTTTTTTGAACCGGCTTATCATATAAACCCGATTCATGTAAATTGAGATAAATCTCCTCCACATATTTATCTCGTAGATCGTGAAAACACTTCATAAATCGTAAAAACTACCTCGTAGACCGTAAAAGTTATCTCGTAGACCATAAATTACAATTTATAAGTACTTATATAATTTTCATAAGCTATTCCAAATAACCTCTTAATATAATAAGAAAACTATATATAATCTTCATTAAATATTTTCTACTGATTTAAATTTCACTCATTTTATAATAATCTAATAAAGCTAGAAGGTATTAAAAAAAACAAAAATGTGTGTGTACAACGTCCGTGTGTCTTAAATGTGTTTGTCCGAATGTGAATTTTTCTAAAAGCAAATATAACCACTCAATACCCAATATATGAAATTAAAAACTTCAAGTATGTGCCATGTGTGCGGTTGTTGGTTTATAAATACTAAATAGTACTCCCCAGGAGTTGTCGCACTTTTTCCTCAGTGCCCCTTATTAATAATATATATATATATTAAATAGATACTGATATTTATATTTATTTTTTTTCTTAGTTATCCTTTTGAAAACATGAGTATATATATAAAAAAATTATTTTAAGATATATTTATTATTACTTCTGATCTTAAATATTAGATATAATTAAATTTTTTAAAAAATTTAAAAAATCAAATAAATGACTTTATCAAAATCACTTAAAAAGATCATGTCCGGTGTTAAGAAAAATATATGAAATAAATAAGTTAAAATTTTTTTATCTCAACTTACATATTTTAAACTTTAAATGCTCGTTTGGAAACACCATTTTCAATCGAGCTTATTTTATAAGCCTGATTTACATAAATCAAGATAAATCTCCTCCACATATTTACTTCGTAAACTGTAAAAACTACCTCATAAACCGTAAAAGCTACTTCGTATTCTGTAAATCACGATTTATAAATACTTATAAAACTTCTATAAGCTAATCCAAACGAGCTAATAAGCAGACAATAAGAGGTGTGTACGATTAATTTATAAATTCCCATAAAATATAGGCCTATCTTGTTTTAAGAAAAGACATACCGGAGAGAGCTGAGCGAGCATCTCCCACTCTCACTTTAAAATCAAGAATTTCATTCCCTAAATAGTACAGAAAACTCTCAAGCAAATCCACTTTAAATTAATGAAAAGCCAAAAATTATGCGAAATTACAGAGTATAAGCCAGAAACTTGAAAGTGAGATGAGATATAAGGAGAGATATGAAACATACTTGAACAAAGCAATCATGGAAGTGAAGCCTGATGAGGCTGGCTCCGATCCGAGGATCGGTTTGAAAAGCACTCTGGATAACCGAAGATACGATGGAGGTGACGTTAGGGCATGTTTGGTTGTAGAATGTTGGACTCAGTTGTGCACGAGACACAGATATTGTTCCCAGAACCACAAATATGGCACCCCAAACAGCTCCCATCCTCATACCCACAAAACCCATTCCTTCTCTTCTTTCTCTCTACTGTGTCTGAAATATCCTAAGACTGTGGTTTCTAATTGTTGTCGGTGTTCTTTATTTATAGACGGACAAGATGGGTTACGGACAGTGCCAAATAATGGTGAATAATAAGAAATTAAGTTATTCACATTTAATTTGCTGTGAGTAAAAAGAAAAAAAATCAATATAAATAAAAAGCCGAGAAGGAATTAGCTCGTGGTCGTAAAGGAAAAGTCTTGTTTTGGGGCAAGTGGTAAAAATAAGTTAAAAATATGTTTGATAAATCATAAAATCTAATTTTAAAAATATTTTTTTTATATTGAGATAAAAACATGTTTACATATTTTTTTAATAAATTTTAAAAATCTTGGATTTAAAATAATGAGTGAAATTTTAAAAGTCTTGGATTTAAAGTAATGAGTGAGTGATGGGTAACTAATTCGACTTTAGTGTAGTGGTGAGAGTAGGGTCACTAATCCTAGAGGAAGATTAAAGAATTAGAGCATACAGTAGCCATGCATTAGTCCTTTTAGGTACAGGGATATGTGTCTGTACGTACGTGTTCGATCTCTAAATTAACTTAATAATCGAAGCTCAATTTATTTTCTTGATTTGGAATAATGATAAAATTGAAATTAAAGAGTCAAACAGGGGGGGCTTTGCACTGTGGAGGGAGACATCAAATCAAATTTCGTGAAGGTGCGTGGCACCTTTCCGATGAGTAACACGTACATTCACTCACCCCTCATCCTCATGGCCACGCAATCGCAACCACTCCCACTTCTAATGGAAGAAAGTTACTTTAATGCCCCGTTTAGGTAGGTAGCCATTGAGGTTTGAGAATTGGAGGTGGATTCATAAGAGAAATATATCTGGTATATTTGAACTCACTTCTAAAAAAAGGTCAAATCCATTAAAATTGTTGAAAGTGAATTCCACGTCCTCTAGAACTTATTTAAGTTTTTTAAAAGTGAGATTATAAGACTATTATACCCTCCTATATTTTAACAATTAACAACTTTATCCCTTAGCCATGTTTTCACTCTCTACTCTCTGACTCAACTCGACAGCCTCCCCTACCCTCTCTTATGGCGACGGTGAGGTGTGGCGATGGTAACAACGAGGTACGGTGACGATGGAGGAGGTTGCGATAGGGATCTGCAGATTTGTTAACGACGCCTTAAAGATGGCAGACAGTGAGGACGACAGTGGACAACAAGCAAGAATGAGATCTACTTCGCATAATCCTCTTCTCCCATATCGATCTGCGATGAGCGATCTCTCCTTCTCCCTCTTCGATCTGCGACGACGACCTCTCCTCCTTTCCCTCTTTGATATGAGAGGTGAGCTACAATCTACGATTTCTTTAAGCTTTCATCTTCAATTTGCGATTTGCAACTCCTTTCTTCAACCTCTATGTTCTCGATTCCCCGTAGTCATCTTTTATGCCTTCTCGTTTCTTTTGGGTTTTTTTTTCTTGTTGATGGTTCATATTTAGTCACAGTCTGGCCCTTTGTTAAATTAGTTTTGAATCTTTAGCCATAAATAAATCGCACAACGATTAGCTATGTAATTTGAATGATTTTGAGGTGAATAATTTTTGTTTCTTGTCCATGATAATGTCTCCAGTTGAAACTTGCTCTTGATTTTGTTATTTATCAATTTTCTAATCCCGCAAATCTAACCATCGCTTGTTGATAGATGCTTTACATTCTGCCCAGATTTTTAAGTGGGAGAGATTTTTTTGGCGGGTGTGATGCTTTTTTCCTTTAGGTCTATTAGGGGTGGAAACAGGCCAGATGACCTATCAGGCGCCTTTGGCCTGACCTGTTTCTGGCTTGATCAGGCCTGGCTTGTCAGGCCAAGGCCTTTTTGGAGGTCTGTTCTTATTAAAAAGGCAAGGCTCATGCTTCCTTACATGCATGTCAGGTTGGCCTGAGCCTGTAGAATAATTTAAAAAAATAACATAATACTAATTCCCATACCCATTACTAATTTCCATTTCCCATTTTTGCAACCCTAGAATCCTATTAGTTCCAGGCCAGCCGACTCCCGTGACCGTGAGTTCCGTCTCCTCCTCCATCATTTCTTCAGTCTTCACCCTCGACCCTCGTTTCCCATTTGCATCCCTAAATCCAGTAGTGCCAAGCTAGCCAACTCCTCCTCCGTCTCCTCCTTCATCAGTTCTTCACCCTCAGAAGTCAGTCGCTCGCCTATTCCCATTTACGATTGAACGATTGCCCTGTCTCCTCCTCTATCATTTCTTCAGTCTTCACCCTCGTTTCCCATATGCAACCCTAAATCCCAATAGTTCCAGCCGACTCCTCCTTCGTCTCCTCCTTCATCAGTTCTTCACCCTCAGAACTCAGTCCCTCGCCTATTCCCATTTGCGATTGAACGATTGCCCCACCGCAACTCCCCTGCTTGTTGCCTCCTTCACACCGACGTCCGTGTCTCCGTGATGCTTGTTTCCCAACTCAGTGTCTCCATGTCTTAGTCCAGCTAAACTTGCAACTCTCTTTCAAGCCGACGCTTTTCTGCAGCCATCACCAGCCAAGCCTTCATCGTTCGTCGCCAGGTATATACCAGAAATCGCCTCCTTTCCTTCTAAATCACTAGCATCACCCATGTTTTTGTTGTTTCTAAATCGCCGCATTTATAGGGTTTAATTTCAAGTCGATTAATTAAATGAATGTGTGAGAATTTTCGTTGTTGTTTCCAGATCATTTCCGCCCTATCTGTCAAAAATCCTGTCACATTCTACATTATCTAAACACATGACCTAATAATACCCATGATTAATCATAAAACAATGGAAGTTTCATGTTTTTGTGGCTGGTGGATGCACATCTCTATGTGCGTAGCCGAGTCAGTTCGTATATGAGCGTCCCAAGCATAACAAGAGGGTTAAGGCGTCAGATGATCGCCTTTGTATAAACTGGTAGAAAGCTAGGAAGTTATAATTTTTTAGAATCTTCACCCTTTTTCCATTTCGTCTGTTTTTACTGCTCAATCATAATAAATGTCCAAAACCAGAGCTGAAATACACAATTTATGACCGTTTCAACCAAAAAAATAGAGTTGGGAGACCCTATATAACAGTTAAATGAATGTGTGAGGAGTTTTATGTGGTTTTCAAATTCAATTTCTGTTTTGTTGCTAGTTTTGTGCGGTTTTCAGATTAAATTTCTGTTTTGTTGCCCAATTTTGTGCTGTTTTCATATTCAATTTATGTTTTCAAATTCATTTTCTGTTTTGTTACCCAGTTTTGTGTGAGGAGTTGGCAGTAGCTATTACAGACTTTGGCAATAGCTATTACTATCGTTTTTGTGATGATCCTAAGTTCTGCATTTACTTCAATTTCAAGTTTACTGCTTTTGTTATCTTAGTAACAACGTGTTTCTCTATAGGCTAGAGTTATCATTCAACTTTAACTCAAGATTAAAGCTCTATGATATAATGATGGCGATGCTGAGGTACTAATCACCTAAGTAAATGGATTTCTTTTTAATGCTTTCAAAAGATTTTTACTTTTTAATGTTGAAGCCATCACCAATCTCCCTTGTTTTTATGTTTCAGTTCTAATTGATGTCATCTCCATTTGAAAGTGAAACAATGTCATCTAGTTCAATTCCTCCTAATGCTATTGAGGTCCATCAACAAGCACCAATAGATTCAAGCCAACAAACTAGTCAACAAACCAATGAGAAAAATGATTGTGATGGCGATGATGATATCATTAAGAAGAAGAGGCGAAAAACCTCACCTATTTGGGATGATTTTGATCAAGTTGAAAGTAGTAATGGGCTCAAAGCTAAATGCAAGTATTGCAAAAGTTTATTTTCATACTCAGGGAAGGGAGCTAGCACTTCCCGTCTATGGAGACATATCAAATCTTGTGATTCAAGGAAGCTGCACATTACTGCAAAAAATAAGCAGTCCACCATTCCATTTCAACCGTCCAGTTTAAGTATTAATCCATTTTTAGCATCGGGTGCCAGATATTCCAATGAGAAGATGAGAGAAATAATTGCTACTGCAATCATGGTACATGAGCATCCTTTTAAAATTGTTGAGGATGAAGTTTGGATGTGGGGCTTTCAATATGCTAATTCTGAATTTCAGAAATTTTCTCGTAAGACGGAAAGAAGTGATTGTTTGGCTATATATGAAGCAGAGAAGAAACAATTGAAGGCCTTATTACAAGGTATGAGCAAGATTAGTTTGACTACAGATATGTGGAAATCAAGTCATTAAGTGACTGAATACATGGTTATCACTGGGCATTTCATTGATGTAGGGTGGAATCTTCAAAAGAGGGTTTTGAGTTTTGTCAAAGTTACTGCCCCTAGACGAGGAATTGATGTGGTTGATGCTATTTTCAAGTGTTTAAAGGCTTGGGGAATTGAAAGTAAAGTGTTTTCTGTGTCAGTTGACAATGCTTCTTATAATGATTATTGTTTAAAGGCTCTTTGAGACTCCTTATCACTCAATAGTTCATTGCCTTTAGGTGGTAACTTGTTTCACGTTAGATGTTGTGCGCATATATTAAACTTGTTAGTGCAAGATGGCCTTGGTAGAATTAAGGACATTATAAATAATGTTCATGAGAGTGTGAAATATATCAACTACAATGATTCAAGGCTAAAAACATTCTGTGATATTGTGAAATAGAAACGATTGAAGGAAAAGAAGCTCATTCTTGCTTGTCCTACTAGGTGGAATTCTACATATAGGATGCTATCTACTGCTTTGAAGTTCAAGGTTGTCTTTCCTGATTATAAGGAAAGATAACCACATTACAACTATGCACCATCAGAAGAGGATTGGAAGAAGGTTGAGAAGATTTGCAAACTTCTAGAAGTGTTCAATCTAGCCACTCATGTCATACCAGGTAGTGAGTATCCTACTGCAAATTTGTACCTTCCTGAAGTTTGGAGAGTGAAACAAGTAATTGACAATGTCTTAGAAGATGATGATTTCTTTATAGCAGAAATGGCAGCCTCAATGAAAGAGAAATTTGATAAATATTGGGGGGGAAGGCAATATGGTAATGGCTCTTGCTAATATTCTGGATCCTAGGTGCAAATTATATGTTATTAATTATTTCTTTCCTTTGATTTACAAGCTTGATTATGCTGCTTCTGAGAATATAGATAAAGTGGTGAAAGCTTTATACTCAATGTATGATTACTATGTTGTTGCTTACAAGGGAGAACCAAGTAATGAAGTTGATAATGGTGGCAACAACTCTTCTCCTAATGTGCCTAGTTCTTCTATAATTACTGGATTTGATCAAATCATGAATATTGTTTGTGAAAAGCAAACAATTCCCCATATGAAATCAGAACTGGAAGTTTATCTTGAGGGGGTGTTTATATTCCTGAGGGCAGTTCTAACTCTTTTAGTGCACTGGAATGGTGGAAAAATAATAGTCTCAAGTATAAGATTTTATCCAAGATGGCTGCTGACATACTAGCTATTCCAATCTCAACCATGACATCCGAGTCCACATTCAGTGCTGGAGGTAGAGTTATTGATGAATATCATTCTAAATTGAATGAAGAATTGATTGAAGCACTCATTTGTGGTGGGGATTGGCTTCGCAACAAGTACGGTCTAAAGAAGAAACAAAAGGTATAAATTTTTCATTATTAAAATAATTTCATTTTTTATACATCTTGTTAAATTGTGTTATGCTCTAATACTATATATTTGATTACTTTTTTTCAAGGTTTTCGAAGGAGAAGAAGAAATTGTATTGAAGATTTGATGTGAAAATTGGTGAACTTGTACTAAACATTATTATGTTGTATTTGATTTCATATTTTATTATGCATATTGGATTATTAATATTAATTTATGTAATTGAGCCTGTTTTTGGCCTGTTTAAAGTGGGCTTGTTTTCGGCCTAATTGAAGTATGCATATTGTGAAGCCTGTGGCCTGTTTAATTTTTTTTTATTTTAGGCCTCCTTAACAGGCCATAGGCCAGGCTCAGGCCAGAAAAAAAGCCTCTTACAGGCCACAGGCCAGGCTCAGGCCATTTAGTTACAAAACAGGCCTGGCCTGTTAAGGCTCAAGCCTGGCATGTTTCCATCCCTATGGTCTATAAGAGAGGAGTTTGGTTCAAAAGAGGAGAGAAGAGAGGACATAACGGAAGGGATTTTAATATTTCTTTATTTAGATTAATGAGAGGGGAGGGGAGAGATTTTAATATTACCTTGTTTGGTTCAGTGGAGGGGAGGGAAATTATTTTCACATGGACAACTTTACTTTTATGTTATAAGTGATTTTTTTCCAAACTCTATTAAATATATTATAAAGTTTAATTATAAATAATATTTGTATGCCCTAAATTATAAATAACATTTAACACACACACATGTATGTATTTAAAATTATATTTTATAATTATATATATGTGCGCACGTGCATGTATCTATTTTTTAAAAAAACGATGGAAGACAGTAAATATATATTCACTGGTTATAATTTTATATACACTCATCATATAAAATCTTAACTGATTGAGGAAACCTACCCGCATGTAAAAACTCTAATGAAGAGTTGCAAAGCGAGATGGAATACTAATGGTATTCCCCTGCTCAAAGTGGCAATTAAATGAAACAAAGTAAACGTCTAAACACGTTTCTATAAAATCTTAACTAGCTTATCATTCTATAGATACATGATGCAGGGCCATTCGATTCCTGAACATACTCAGACTTCTCCTTCTATAATTATGACATAAAGCTTGTGTTTTTGTACACAAACTAAAAGCAGAAACGTCAGATAAATAGCGTTACAAAGCCGATGGATGAAAAGAGTGAAGGGTAGTTGTGGGTTAACATAAAATTGAATGGACATTTTTATCTAATGGAACCTCTTTTTTCAGCCTTCCC
This sequence comes from Albizia julibrissin, assembly GCA_037074505.1. Classification (NCBI taxonomy): domain Eukaryota; kingdom Viridiplantae; phylum Streptophyta; class Magnoliopsida; order Fabales; family Fabaceae; genus Albizia; species Albizia julibrissin. The sequence continues at coordinate 9,480,669 of CM073482.1, read as the reverse complement.
TCTAAATCTCCCTAATTTGAGGGTGGGGGTTTTGAAGGGAGAGAGGAGGAAATTTCATAAGAAACTCCCCTCCCTTTAAACCAAATAGAGCTTTAGGATATTTTGATATTATTTATTTATATTTCAATTAAAATTTATATTTTACTTCCATGATCATATCAAACACACTTTAAAACTCATTTCATCCCCAGTTCCATTTCCAATTCTAATTCTATCAAAAATTCTTCCAGTGTACCAAACGGGACATGTAACGACCCTTTCTCACAAACAACAATTATCCACATTTATACAAAATCAGTGATAATTTTTTTTTTTTTTTTTCCAATACATGTCATAGTTCAATCCAATACATATCAGAGTTCAGGACACAAACTCGCCCACAAACTCTTCCACAACATATCGAAGTTTAGGGCACAAACTCACCCACAAACTCACTGCAGACAAATTTATTATTCTGATATCACATCACAATTAACCCATGGGTCACAAAATGATTTCCAACATAGATATCCAAACAGTAAATATGGCATTTTAAAAACATGTGTGCCCTATAATGGCAATATAGAAATTAATACAACACCAATACCAAAAGAGGCCTACAAGAATTCTCTACGTCTATGCCTTTGGTTGCTTCCCTTGGCCTCTATCCAGATTAGAGGTATTGCCTGAAAAATTATTTATAATGACGGGGTGAGACATAAAGTCTCAGTAACCAAAGTAAATTTATAAAATATGCAGGAAAAGATTGTAAGTCAGAGAAGCAGGTTTAACTGACATAATAATAGTAATAATAATATTCTCATAATTTAACATTTAACATGATATAATCAATAAATAAAACCATCCCCACTCATCCATCCTGCTCCTCCTTATATCCTCTGGACTGGTACAGCCTATCAGTGCTAGTATACCCGGCCAAAGGTTAGCTAGTCACATCAAGAATACTGCCCCCTCCCATGCCACCACCAATATACCGTAACAGGGAGGTGTCCGCCCAAACACTCAGCTCCAAAATCCGGGCCAGGATTGAGAGAGCCGATGGGCACACAATTCACCATATCTCTTCCACACAACCCAACATATCCCGTAATATAAAAATAATAAATTAATACAGCTTTCAAAAACAATTACAATAATTCTAAATTCTTATACAACATTCATCTCAAACAACATATCCACCATAACAGTAACAATTCAATAATAATTTGAAAAATACACTGCTTCACTGAAATAAATTCATAGTCAAACATAAATATAATCTTGTAAAACACATACAAGTAATATAGATAAAAGTAAGGTTTATAAAATACCTTACATTCCAAAACAAGCATATAAAATAAATTAACCCCAGTTACCTCGATTCCAAGCTTAATCTTAATTTGAATAGTAAAACCCGTGCAATCACCGATCACAAGAAAAATCTACATTATTAATGTAGATACCAATTAACCAAAAATAACAATAAAATAATTAATTTACATAATTTAACTCCTACAACCCAATTTTCTCTACAACTATTATCCTCATTTATTCCAATTTCCTTAAAAGAAATCCTTAAATAACCTTTAATATACCCATAATTACAAAATCTCCAATACCAACTTCCTAAATAATTAAATCTCTCTTTCATAATATATATGGATATAATATAATTATTAAACAATTCCTCAAATACCCACATAATTAAAATCATATCAAATTATAATTCAAATATTAAGTCCTAATTTATATTTTTCATATAACTCAGATCTAACAAAAATAAACCGATTAAAACCTCAATAATACCTCCAATAATCCAAATAAAATATTTAAACTAATTTTTATCGGTAAAAACACCCTATAGGGATTAATTTAAACCCTATTTATAAAAGAAATTAATTATAAAATCACATGACCACTAAATAATAAATCTAAACCGATTAAAATAAACTATTAATTATTCTCTACATTTCTACAGTCTTATATTGATAAAACTCAAAACTTGCCTAAAATCATATCCCCAAAATATTCTCTAACTAGCATAAAATTACTATCATATGAAAGAGAAAATTATTTAGAACATATTTTATAAAAGAAGCTTTGTAATTAAAAGAGAGTTTATATACCTTATTGATCTCCGAAGAACCGAAAATACCCCAATCAGAACCTCACTCTCTCTTCTTTTCCTTAACACTTCACGCAGGAAGTGTTAAGGGGGAGGGGGTATTTATAAAATACCCCCACCTTATAATTGGCGCCTAATGGCGCCAATTAATTGAGATAAGGGGATCAACCCCTTATCTCTTTGTTGGTAGGCGCCGTATGGTGCCTACCAACTATATATATTATTTATATATATATATATTATAATATAATATAATATTATTATATTATTATTTTAATAAAATATTATTTTATTATTTTATTAATTTTTAATTTAAATTTTTTTTTTTTTTTTTTAGAATGTCACAATTCTCCCCACCTAAATAGAATTTTGTCCCCAAAATTCCTAATACATATAAATGTCAAAACAAAAATTTTCACAACACAATTGACACTCCAATCACAATAAAACACAAGTTATCAACACAAAATTTAATCATAAGATTACACATTCGATTGCAACACAATACATCACAACCATAAATATTAACATTACTAAAATATAGAAGCATACTTAAGTAAATAAGTTCGGAAAATCACGTCGCATCCGCTCTTCGGTTTCCCAGGTAGCATCTCCGGGAGACATACCCTTCCAGAAAACTTTTAGGAGTCGAATGGTTCTATTCCGCAGCTGCTTGTCTTTCACATCTAATATCCTCTCTGGCTCAGACATATAGGTTAAATTCTCCCTCAACTCAATCTCTTCAGGTGCAATCACATGAGAAGGATCTGGATGATATTTCTTAAGTTGTGACACATGGAACACATTGTGAATACCCGACAAGTGTGGAGGTAATGCAATTTGATAAGCAACTGGGCCAATTCGTTCTAGAATTTCGTACGGTCCAATGAATCGGGGAGTCAACTTCTTGGCTTTAATAGATCTACCAATGCCAGTCACTGGAGTAACTTTAAGAAAAACATGATCACCAACTCCAAACTCTAAAGGTCTACGCCGCCTATCCGCATAGCTCTTTTGTCTGCTCTGAGCGGTCAACAACTTTTGGCGAATCATCTCAATTTTCTTCGTAGTTTCATCTACTAAATCCGGTCCAATCACAGTTCTTTCGCTTAACTCAGTCCAACAGAGAGGCGATCTACACTTTCTGCCATATAATGCCTCAAAAGGCGCCATCTGAATACTTGAGTGATAACTGTTATTGTAAGCGAATTCTGTCAAAGGCAAATGATGATCCCAACTACCAGGTAACTCAATGGCACAAGCCCTCAACATATCCTCAAGGGTTTGAATTGTTCTCTCTGTTTGACCATCGGTCTGTGGGTGATAAGCCGTACTATACTTCAACCTAGTTCCCATAGCCTCCTGTAATGCCTTCCAAAAGTTTGATGTGAATCTCGGATCACGATCTGACACAATCTCTGTAGGCACACCGTGCAACCTAACAATCCAATCCACATACAATTGAGCTAATCTCTCCAGGCTATAACCAATATGGATCGGTAGAAAATGGGCCGATTTCGTTAATCTGTCCACAATGACCCATATTGCGTTATGATGTGCTGCAGTCTCAGGCAATCCCACGATGAAATCCATAGAAATGTTGTCCCACTTCCATTGAGGAATCTTTAAAGGTTGAAGTAGCCCTGGAGGTTTTTGATGCTCAATCTTCACCTTTTGACAAGTCAAACACTTCAGCACGAAGGTTGTCACATCACGTTTCATCTTAGGCCACCAATATCCTTGCTTCAAATCTCGATACATCTTAGTGATTCCTGGATGAATGGTATATTTACTCTGATGAGCCTCCTCCAGAATATTCTTCTTAATTTCCTCATTGTCTGGAACACAAATCCGCTTCTTGTACCTCAATATACCTGTATCTCCAATATCATAGTCAGGTACTTCACCATTTTCCAACTCCTTTCGGATCCGTAGCAATCGATTATCTTCTATTTGGGCCTTCTTCAAATCACCGTAAAAATCAAAATTTCCAACTACTGTACTCAAAATCACTTCTGACCTTGGTTCCAGATAAACTTCTGATAATCTTTCCAGGAGATTATGCTCAGTCACACACATATGAAACATGTGTATTGACTTCCGGCTTAAAGCGTCTGCAACTACATTCGCCTTCCCTGAATGATACTTTAACTCGTAGTCATAATCTTTCAAGAACTCCATCCATCTCCTCTGTCGATTGTTCAACTCTTTTTGATCCACGAGATACTTCAATGTTTTATGGTCACTGAAGATCTCAAATTGGGACCCATACAGATAATGCCTCCAGATCTTTAAAGCAAAAACAACAACTGCAAGCTCTAAATCATGCGTCGGGTATTTTTCTTCATGGGGTCTTAACTGACGAGATGCATAAGCCACCACTTTACCATCTTGCATAAGCACACATCCCAAACCTTTAAATGATGCATCTGTGTACACCGTGTATGGTCTGTGTGGGTCAGGGATAGTGAGAACAGGTGCAGTTGTTAACCGAGTTTTTAGCTCCTGAAAAGCTGCCTCGCACTTCTCATCCCAAATAAATGGTTGTTCTTTCTTAGTCAATCTGGTGAGTGGCGTGGCAATCCGAGAAAATCCCTCTATAAAACGACGATAATAGCCAGCTAATCCCATAAAACTGCGCACCTCTGTCACAGTCTTAGGTGGTTCCCACTTCAACACAGCATCTACCTTGCTGGGGTCAACTGCTACTCCCTTTTCTGAAACTACATGACCCAAAAACTTAACCTCTTTTAACCAGAATTCACATTTACTCAGCTTCGCATACAACTTATGCTCTCTCAAAATTTGTAGTACTATTCGAAGATGTTTCTGATGCTCCTCTTTACTCTTTGAATAGATAAGAATGTCATCAATGAACACCACCACAAATTGATCCAAATATGGTCTGAAGATCCGATTCATGTAATCCATAAACACCGCTGGTGCATTTGTTACCCCAAAAGGCATAACAAGGAACTCATAATGACCATATCTAGTACGGAAGGCAGTCTTTGAAATATCTTCTGCTCGTACTCTCAACTGATGATATCCCGACCTCAGATCAATTTTTGAAAATACAGATGAACTTACGAGCTGATCTAACAAGTCATCTATCCTCGGCAATGGATACTTATTCTTAATAGTGACTTTATTTAGCTGCCGATAATCAATGCAAAGCCTCAAGCTGCCATCTTTCTTCTTCACGAACAAAACTGGTGCACCCCAGGGAGATACACTTGGACGGATAAAACCTTTTTCTAACAAATCTTCAATCTGCTTCTTCAATTCACCCAACTCCGAAGGTGACATCCGATAAGGAGCTTTAGAGATCGGCTCTGTCCCTGGTGCTAACTCAATGGAAAACTCGACTTCTCGTTCTGAAGGTAATCCGGTCAACTCTTCAGGGAACACATCAGGAAACTCTTTTACCACATCGATCTGGTTAATATTTTCCTGAGATTCTACCTGAACTGAGAAAAACACCACGAAAGCTTCACACCCCTTCCTTACACTTTTCTCCACCTGGGCCGCTGACAACATAATCGAATCTTGGGGTATCTCTCTAATTACTGTGCAAGTATTAAATTGCACAGTTTTATTCTTACATTGTAAGGTTACATCATTAGATGATAACCAATCCATACCCACAATCACATCTATACCCCGCAAAGGTAGACAAATCAAATCAATGGTCGTTTCACGACCCTCACATACAAACAACAATTTCCTACACACCATAACAGTTTTCACACATGCACCAGCAGGGGTAGACACAAACAGATCATAAGGTAGATCACTCATAACAAGCTTTAATTTTTCCACACAATCATAGGAAATGAAAGAATGGGTAGCACCAGAATCATATATAACAGATAAAGGATGTCCTTGAAGAAGAACATTACCTCTGATCAGATTTGGGGCGACCCTCGCCTCCTCAGCAGTCAAAGCAAACACTCGCCCGGGCATCGATGGTCTAGATGTCTGATCCTCTTTCCTTCCTTTAAAGCAATATCTCGCAATATGACCCTTCTCCCCACAATTAAAACAAGTCAAACACTCGCCATAATGTATTCTTCCACAACGAGTACAAGGAAGACGCTGAGTCACGCTAGGACTTGATGCTGTTGATCTTTGCTGGAAGCCTTGATTCACCCTGGTATTGTTGCTCCTGCTCTGATTTGTAAAAGGACGATTCCTCTGTTGGAAACTTCCCTGCTGAAAACTCCTTCTGCTTCCAGATGCACCAGAACTTGAAGGATAATTCCTCTTATTAATTCCCCCAGATATTCCCATATGACTGTTAAATCGGCCTTGAAAATCCCTTCTCATAGATCTCTCGGCATCTCTATATCTTCTACAGACTTCTCGAATTTTGGCAATCAGCTCTTCGAGGGTAGTGATGTCATAAGTGCCCATCCTCGCTTTGACACTATCATTACATTTCTCGAACATCTGTCGGGCCAACCAATTGTTGTGAGCCTTGTTGGTTCTATCTAACTGTGATACATATTTGGCCAACCCCATAAATTTAGATATATAAGTGTTTTCATCCATCTCCCCCTGCCGAAGAATGAAGAACTCAGCTTCTTTTTGATGCCTCATTGCAATGGGGAAATAAAAATCGAAGAACATTCTTTTAAACTCATCCCACTTAAGATCATGCCCATCAGCAGGCTTTACAGTGTTCCACCAATTCAACGCATCACCCTTTAGTAAAGTTTTCGCAGCAATCACCTTTTGATATTTATCGCATCGAATTGACTCAAATAGCATTTCCAGCCTATCAATCCAACTCTCCGCGTCTGTTGGCGATCCTCCCGAGAATGTCTCAGGATGGAAACGATCTAAATGCTTCCACACTGTGAACATATCTGGAGCTCTAAATTGCTCTGCTGACCTATCCGTCTCAGAGTATGTTGGATGCAGAACTAGCTTTTCAGAATGAACACTGTTTTGCTCCTCTGTTTCAGCATTCACCTCTTGAGTCTTATCCTTGTTTGCTCCGCTCGGTCCTTCATTATCCCTGCCTTCCTCAAGCCTTTTCAATCGTTCCTCTGTTGCAATGGTCCATCCATACAGATGTCGCAACATTTCAGCCTCAGATAAATTCTCATGGGGCCTATTAGGTCTCTGTTGGCCCTGTTGACTATTGTCACCGATGTCTGTATGTTCAGTATTCACCATCTCTCCCCACCTATGGCTAAAACCACCCAAAGATGGTAAATAAAAATGAGAAACAGAACACAACATAAAAGGGAAGCAGGTGTGTAAAATCCTATATTGCCATACTCTAAATGTAATGCATGATAGGGCCAGGAAAATCGTAAACACATTGCTTTGATACCAAAAATGTAACGACCCTTTCTCACAAACAACAATTATCCACATTTATACAAAATCAGTGATAATTTTTTTATGTAACGGCACGGCGTCTCCCGTCTCCCACTCGGGGTCCCTAGGGTCCCTAGCGGTGCCGGACTGGGGCTTCACCCCAGCCAGAGCTTCATCCTGCCCCCAGCAGGATTATCCCCCCCCATAAGGGGACCTCCCCAGGCCTCGAACGCTCAACCTGGGGGTAAGTAGAGCCTTAAGAGGAACCTGGTAGCCACTTGCACCGCGGTGCAAGTGGTTACCAGGTTCCTCTTAAGGCTCTACTTACCCCCAGGTTGAGCGTTCGAGGCCTGGGGAGGTCCCCTTATGGGGGGGGATAATCCTGCTGGGGGCAGGATGAAGCTCTGGCTGGGGTGAAGCCCCAGTCCGGCACCGCTAGGGACCCTAGGGACCCCGAGTGGGAGACGGGAGACGCCGTGCCGTTACATAAAAAGGCGCCTTTTTATGTAACGGCACGGCGTCTCCCGTCTCCCACTCGGGGTCCCTAGGGTCCCTAGCGGTGCCGGACTGGGGCTTCACCCCAGCCAGAGCTTCATCCTGCCCCCAGCAGGATTATCCCCCCCCATAAGGGGACCTCCCCAGGCCTCGAACGCTCAACCTGGGGGTAAGTAGAGCCTTAAGAGGAACCTGGTAACCACTTGCACCGCGGTGCAAGTGGCTACCAGGTTCCTCTTAAGGCTCTACTTACCCCCAGGTTGAGCGTTCGAGGCCTGGGGAGGTCCCCTTATGGGGGGGGATAATCCTGCTGGGGGCAGGATGAAGCTCTGGCTGGGGTGAAGCCCCAGTCCGGCACCGCTAGGGACCCTAGGGACCCCGAGTGGGAGACGGGAGACGCCGTGCCGTTACATAGCGGTGCAAGTGGTTACCAGGTTCCTCTTAAGGCTCTACTTACCCCCAGGTTGAGCGTTCGAGGCCTGGGGAGGTCCCCTTATGGGGGGGGATAATCCTGCTGGGGGCAGGATGAAGCTCTGGCTGGGGTGAAGCCCCAGTCCGGCACCGCTAGGGACCCTAGGGACCCCGAGTGGGAGACGGGAGACGCCGTGCCGTTACATAAATAAAATACCCCCACCTTATAATTGGCGCCTAATGGCGCCAATTAATTGAGATAAGGGGATCAACCCCTTATCTCTTTGTTGGTAGGCGCCGTATGGTGCCTACCAACTATATATATTATTTATATATATATATATTATAATATAATATAATATTATTATATTATTATTTTAATAAAATATTATTTTATTATTTTATTAATTTTTAATTTAAATTTTTTTTTTTTTTTTTTAGAATGTCACAGGACATAAAAGTAACATTGTCCCAAAATTATTTTATAATATTGGGTATTATTGCAAAATACTTTAGAGTACTAGATGGAGTATAAAATTAGTTTAAAATATTAAGTGCAACAAGAAAATACTCTTCAAAGTACTGGATGTATTTTAACCCTAAAATATTTTTTCTGACTTTATAAGAGTATATAGAGAAATTGCATTATAATTTAAATACTTTTATAATAAATTGTAATAAGGATAATATTTTTAAAAAAATGCATCAACAACCCATTAAAATGACTTATGTTATGTACCGAGAGTTTCTCATATAAAGGGTTTAACATGTAGGACCAGAGGAAGTATAATAAATAATTATTTTTAACTAACTTTATTAATAAATAATCCGCAATTCAAAGGCATACAATATGACGGGAGACTTGAGCAGCAAGATTAGTGAGAAATAATGGCAGGATTGGACAAGAATTTTTCAACTGTTGTTTTAATTTGATGTTGTTCGATCACCACGTCTATCATATCACTGTTGATTAAACATGCATAAGACTTGTTTAGATTAGCTTATTTTAAATAATTTCGTGCGATACAATACAAAAAAACTTGTGAGAGAAATTTTGACTTGCCAACGTGAAAATACCTTGTTTAAAAGAAAAAAAAAACTAAACCAAATACCACGTATATAGTTGAACAAAAACAATAGTGGAACTGTAGCCTGATGAGGCTAGCGTCAATCAGATCCCAATAACTCATCTTACGATGTCACTGACGTACGTTTGGACTCAGCGAAGCAACCGTCCACGTCTTCACCGGCGATAATCCTACAGGCATCGCCACCACTCCCCACGGTGATCCCATCTCTCTCTCATCACACACACAAATTTAATTTGCAGATCTCTAATGGCTTCTGCTTCGAGCCTTCATTTTATAGAGATGGTCGATCGGAAGCAAGAGTTAATTAAATGCATTGTACTCATTAACTACTTAATTATATCTCACCGACTCAGCTAGTTGTGTCCTAGTGCTTTAATTGATCTATTCAATTATTTCTACCAAATACCACTGTTTTTCTTTTTCCAACTTTGAATTTGATAGTGGCTTCACATTATTATCTTGTTTGAGTCATCCATCTAATGATTCTCATCTCTACGGACAAAGACTTTGATAACCTAATGACTCACTGCCCTGGCTATATATGACGTCGAAATTAATAAATTATACACTCTCATTATTCAGCCTGAATAGTTTAACGAATTGTGTTAAACCAGTTCTTAAAGAATTCTCTCTCTCTCTCTCTCTCTCTATTATTTCTCAATCTCTATATCAAACACATTAAAACATGCATGGATTTGATAAAAGTTGCAGGATTGATATTCAAATTAATTTTAGCGCATTCATTTCTCTGCCGAAATTTAACTGAGTTAAATACTTGAGGCTTTGAATGAAAGATTTAATAAGGATAGGTTGATATGTCCACTATAAAGTGGAATATAATGAAAAAGCAAGTTACAAGAACGGTAATAAAATAAAGTATGATAAGAGAATTATTGATTGACAAATTTTTCATCGTTTAATAGCCAATAAGATGATAATTATCTCCATGCAATTTTGATTACGAAAATAACGGATTGGAAAATGGATTTGATTAAGAGGGGAGATAAGGGGAGGGGGAGTTTACCCATTTTAATTAAATCACCAATAATTGGGATTGTTGGGAGAGTCTGAAAAAATAATAGGATGTAAAAGAGGGCGCTGGGAAGAGTTAATTAAATCACCAATAATTATATATCCTACTTTCAAACTAATTCAAGAATAACAATTAACTCATAAATTGATAAAATTTTCTAACTTTGCCCCTACTAATGAGATTTTAAAGAAGATGAAAAAAATATGAAAAAATGCATTTAAGTAGAACATTAATTATTGAAAAAAAATTGACAAATACTCATCTATAGTTCTATTTGCAAATCATTTCCAATGTTTCACACATACTAAAAAAAAACTTTAAACTTCATTTAAATAAATTTACCTTAAAATTCAATAACTTTCCATGTGTACAAATATTTAACATGCATTATATATCCATAAGAACAAAATCAATACAATAATAAAAGAAAAATAAAATTATATATTCATATTAAAAATTTCTATCTCTTACTTATGAACAGGACCAAAATATTTCTTCTCTCCCTATCTTATAAATAAGATTGGAAGAATCAGTATTAATGACTCTGTAAGTGACTTATATTATAAACAAAATAATCCTTTTAGAAGGCGCCCTATGATAGGAGACTTGAGGGAGTATGATACTTAACCTAATTATCTTTAATTAAAATATATCTCAGTTTTATAAAAAAAAAGGAAAATTGTCCATAAATATCTTATTAGAAATTTATTTATTAATGAGACCTAAAAGCATTGGATTGAAGATTTTTTTACATATAGGAAAAATTGTTTGAATATAAGGACAAATCTTTTACATATATGAAACAATATTTGAACATAAGGGAATATCACATAGAGAAAGATATATTGAACACATGAGAGATTATATTATTTGAATACAAGGGATGATCTCCTGTATATGGGGAAGATTATTTGAACATAAGATGTCATTTAACAATTAATTTATTAAAGAGGTATTTATGAGTAATTTTTCAAAAAAAATCCCAAAGTTGTTAATAATGCACGCACCCCACGCCACCTGCTATATATCAGCATCATATCCTTAACCGACCTTAAACACAGATAAAGCCACGTTAGTAGTGTCGCTTAATTAAGTAGTCAAAATAGGATGGGATGAATGAGAAATTAACGTTAGGTAAATTCATCAAATATCTATGTTAGTGTTTACAAAGAGGGAGAAGACAAATGAAATAAGGATCGATGAATGAGTTGAAAGTTGTTGTTGTCGGTGTCTGGACGTGCCAGCGGGATAAATGGGAAACTCTGCAAAAGCACAATGCATACAAATAATAAGGACATGAAGAATAAGTCTTATTATATTTAAAGTGCTTGAACATGAACAGAAGCCGCACTATTTTTCTTTCACGTGATTTCAATATAACACATCCAAAAATAGTTTTAGGTTTAGCAGCCGCACTATTTTTCTAAAACCTCATCTCTTTTTATCTCTCGTTAATTAAATTGACAAACACTAGCAGCTTGATACTAGTATATGTTATTCTTAATATAAGATATTTTTTGTGTAATTTACGGTAAAAACGAGATCAAAAATAATATTACAAATATAATTAAATCCATACATCATATTTTTCGGAAACTTTCATATCACTATATTATAAGATTGTTTAGCTAGGAGTTCATCTATAGTGCCTTGTCTTCTTCCACATTTATATACAATATAAGCTTTTTTTTCAAAAAAAAAAAAACTACTGCTATATTCTTTCTCTATCATGCAACAAAATTTTTTACGCATATGTCATTATTGTTCTATAATAATATTTAAATCCTTTATATATTAACGCTTTAATTCCATAACATTATATGCATAACCCAACCCTTCTAAGATTGACAATTTTAAATATTTTAGCGGATACACTGATATTCCCACTATCTTTCACACATACACTCACATTATTTATCAGTTCGTTGAATCTGAGAAAGATAAGAATAATTTAAGATGTCGACAAAGATTACAAAATCTAATTTTTTGACTAACTCGGCTGATAGTCATTATCGATGCATTGTATATACTTATTTATATATATTAAGGGTTCATGCGACGTTTTTGTTCCTATCGATCGTATTCATTACATTGGAACTTCGTGCATTAATCTCTTTTTCACGAATCATTTTTTTAATAACTCAAAAGATTCTGCTGACATTCTTTATCATCTACTGCTACAACTATAAAATTCTTTATCATCTACATCCTTAATGAAAATAAAACAACACGCAACAACATAGAATAGCTAGTCAAATTTATCGAAATCAAAACAACCAAGCTAATAATCAATTTGAAAATTTGATTTGCTGACTTTTCCCCCTGAAAACTTACATTATTTAGTCGAGACGTGTGCTTTAATTTCTTATCAAGTTATTTAGTCAAGACTTGTGCTTTAATTCCTACCAAATCATGAATGAATAAATCTTCGTTTTTTGCCAACATCATGAATTAATGAATAAATTAAGTCGTGTGCTTCATTGGCATTTAGTCACCTTCGTATTTCTAATTAACTATTATATATATATATATATATATATATATATATATATAAGCTAAATTCAATATTCACTATGTTCAATATCAATTTCAATTACTTTAGTTGTCGTCACTAATATAAATTTTTCTTAAAGAAAAAAATTTGCCATGTTTTCTTCGTAACACACACACATATTCATAATAAATTATATTGTTTACATGTTGTGAATAATATTATACGCATACACGCACGAAGTGTTCTTCCCTGAATTAGTTCCAAGTTCTAATAAATTTCTCTACCATATTTTTTTTAGAATAATGATTAGAATATTCAAAATAGATTTTTAATTGTGATTTACGTTATATAAGATAAATATCTTAACTTACATGTATAAGTATTAAATTAAGACACATTTATTTTTTATTTATACATAAAAATGCCGACATTCTTAGATGTTTGAGAGAGAATAAAGAGAATATTCTTCCAATGCATGACGATGCATATCGTCATCATTGCGGCATGTCGATAAACACACGCTTGACACAGTGAGTCATAGTGAATTAGTGATAATGGTATGTTTGGATAGCCTAGTGTTTTTCAGTCATGATTTATGGAATATGAGATAGTTTTTATGATCTATAAAGTAAATATGTGAAAAAAATTTTATCTCAATTTACGTGAATCAGGCTTATATATAAATATAAGCCCAACTAAATAAGCGTGCCCATATCATCATTGCAGCATGTCGATAAACACACGCTTGACACAGTGAGTCATAGTGGTAATGGTATGTTTGGATAGTCTGGTGCTTTTTAGTCGTGATTTATGGAATATGGGATAGTTTTTATGATCTACGAAGTAAATATGTAAAAAAAAATATCTCAATTTACGTGAATCAGGTTTATATATAAATATAAGCCCAACCAAACAAACGAGCCCATATACTCCAATGCCAAAATTTAAATTATGCAAGTTTTTGATATAACAGCTTAAAAGACTTGTTTCAATATTTAATAAATCTTTTTCACTTTAGGCTCTCATCTTTTTCTTATATTATATCCTCTTTTCTACTTTCTATCATTATTATTTTATTTTTCTCTTTCTTATCCTTTATAAATAAGGATGTATATTTTTTACAAAAAAATATTTAAGACATACTAATTATTTTTTAACTAATTCTAACTACTTTTTTAAACTATGTAATTCAATTAGTAAAATTTTATAAATAGGATTAAAGGGAGTGTGAATAGTATAGGGCACTAATAATAAGATCTTCACAAATTTGTATAGGATGGAAATGACACATGCTCGAATTATTCTTACAATATAATGGTCTTATATATGTGTGTATGTAAACGAAAGTTAACTCTAAAACATGATACCCTATGAGCATGCATTGGATCGGATCGGATTGGGTTTGACATCAATTTGAGGTCTGATCTAGAGAGGAGGTCAGGTTGTATAAGGTAGCCCATCTGATCCAACATCAACCAGAGGCCGAATTAGACTAGATCAGGTCAGGTCTAGGCAGTCTAAGACCTAAATTTAATTTTTTTTATTTTGTTTTTTCTTTTTGGAAAGCAAAATTTAAGCCTATTAAACATAATTAGGACCATAAAAATGCCTATAACAATATAAAAACGTGTCAGATCAAATTATAACAACATAAATTTATAAGAATATCCACTAACATTCAACAACAATAAAAAAAATGTTAAAAAAATTGACCTCGACCGGACTGAACCAGTTCAAGTGGTCTGGTCTCCTGATCTTAAATTCGGTTCAACCTGACTAATGAGTCTAGTCCAATTTCACTATATTGCTTATTTGGACTGGACTAATTCTCGGGTTGGATGAGACCGGATTGAATAGCCGGGTTTTTGCCCACCCCTACTTCAAATATTGCATTTTTTTTTTCATTTTTAGTTTTAATTGTTTATAGGTCTCCCTCATCTCTTCTTTTTTCACTCATTCTCTCTCATTTTTTTCCTATTTATTCTCTTTATCACTTACCCTCTCAATAAAATGTGTGTTTTTGCAAAATAAGTTGTACTTTTTTCATGTTTATTATTTTTTTTAACCAATTTTAATCAACTTTTTCAGGTCACATAATTTAATTAATTATTTGAAAACAGGTAGTATTAGATTCAGCTTTAAGAGTATTCACTATTCAGGATAGGACTTTACTCTCTCACACACGCTCACATGACAAACACCATAATTAGTACAACAGAAAGCAACATTGGACATGATTCTCTGCATGTGAAACGAAGGATGTAACTGAGCATACGAAACTGATATTATTACCATCACCACTTACAGAGACCAACAAGACAACTCCCTTTTTTTTCCCCAGAGGGTCGTGAAGTTCTAGTGTGTTCTGATAGTTCTTTATGAGGATTGATTTATAGAGCAACAAGAGTTTGGGATTAAGATAATGATGGTCCCCACGAAAGAGCGAGACTGATTCCTGTTTTATACACTACTTTTATTTAATTTAATTATAGCATCTTAGTTTGCAGCCATGTGTTGTACAGTAATTATATATATAAGGTTTAGTTGAGATAAAGCGGCATCCGTGTTTGTTAAAGGTGATCAATTCAACAAATAATATGGTTTTTTAATTAAATTAAGCTTTTGCATCAACTTGTAGCTACAACACTAAACGCTGCTTATACCTGGCTTCTTTTTGGTCAATAGTCTATCACTATTATAATATAAAGTGTGCCTTACCTCATAATATAATGTGTTCTATTATTACTTACATTACAGATTTCCCTTTGAAAAATTCACCCGTTATGAGTCATATAGATTAAAACAGACATTTCACTTAAATTTGAAACTAAGACATATAGTTTAAAGTTTTCCCTACCGGTGTAAACCATATAGAGTTACACACACACATATGTATGTGTTAAATAAAAATTCTCAAACCCTCAAGCATTGCATGTTTTTTCCTTAGGTTCATTTTGATTTAGAAATTGCTTTTCAACCGTTATTATCCTAAAAATCAACAAGTTATCCCTACATATATATATTTCCACTACTGCAGACTTTTGTGTCAAAATCTATTATGAAAAAAAAACAGAGAGAAATGAAGAGAAATTTTTCTTTGCATTACATATAGGTCTGGTATCAATATAACCTTTTTTTTTAAAAAAAAAACCTTATTCTGTTGCGTGTGTGTGTAAAGGGGCAATAGTTTTAATGTTCAGACCTACTTGTTGACAACTGTCTTGCATTTCTGTATATTTGATCTTTTATCGATTAAATTATTCAAACCATCCTTAAATTAATTATTACTCCCTCTCCTACTTAATGTGTGTTTGTGAATCCCAAAATCACGGTTTTAGAAGTTTTATTTGAATCAATATATAACTTATCTCATATACTTATCTTATAAATCGTAAAAATTATTTTTTGAAAGTTAATCCAAACATACATTAATATAAGACATATTCATCTAATTTAATTAGATTCCGAAAATCAGTTAAGTTAGTTAATATGACATGTATTTTTTAAAACACGACAATCATCTTTCTTAATTCCTCAATTTCTTCTTCTACTTGATTATGATTGAAGAAGCATTAATAGAGGTAAATTATAAAATATTGACAAATAAGAAAACTTTTAGAATATATTGACAAATAAAAAAAATTATGCCTTATATTTAGGATAAAGATTAACTCTCTAATTATATCTTATATTAAAAATTAAAGAGTATTAAGTCATAGTATTAACAATTATGGATAATTATTTATATATTGAAAAAAAGTGATTAATAATTTCAACGAAAATTTCAATGGTACGTATCCACGTTTTAGGCCACTAGTTTAGAAGCTAAAAGAAGTCCTCAGGTTGAGTTTAAATTACGGAATCCTTCTTTTCAACCCTTTCAAACTATTTCACATGTACTGAGTTGTTTAAAACAACCAATTTGGTTAATAAAATTTGGTTCAGTTAACAAAAGAGTTCACTCATATATAATCATAATATTGTGAGTTAATAATTGGCCATTTATAAGTATCTTTATCAACTTTTTTTTTTTTAACTCAATCAGAAGCAGTCTTATTTTTTATGAGCCCCGACCCAACCCAACTCATAAAAAGACAAGCTTCCTTAAATTTTAAGACTCAACTCATAAAAATTTTTTTATATAAAAGAAGGGTTAAGGTCAACATATATCAATAATTGTGTTTGTCAAAATTGTACATGGCATCATAAAATTTTTTTAAATGTAAAAATTTAAATTAACTTTTTAAAATGAGATAAAAATAATAAAATGGTCAATTTGGGCAATAGGTACGTGACTTTATGTTTGTGGGCCCAAAAAATTTATCATATTACAAAATTTGTATGTCGGTGGCATTATTTCATTTTTAATTTTTTTTCTTTTCTTCTTTATTCTTTTTACTTTTTCCTCTCCATATATATTTTTTTCTTTTTTCTTTGTTGGGTTGTTCCTTTTCTATTTTTAATTTTTTTCTTTCTATCCTTTTTACTTATTTTCTCTCTCCAACTTCCTTTCTTTTAGCATGTGACAAGATAGATATGAAACCAACACTTTTCTCATTCCCCAAGGCATGAGAACGATTTTTATTCCAAAAGTTAAAAAAAAAAAAATCTCCAAAATCATGGTTTTAGGCTTTAAAATCATGGTTTTAGGAAAAAAAAAGGTTTTTTGCAATTTTTTAGAATGTTTGGGTGATATTTTTTTTAAACCATAGTTTTCTCTTAAAAATGTTTTTTTAAGTGTTACCCAAACGCAGTAAAACGCCCAATTCCTTTCCAACCAATAAGAAAATAGAGGAAGTACAGATATAAGAAACACGAACGACATTATTATTATTACCAGTGGCAAAACACAAAAGCTATTATGACCACTAAACACAGCACACACAGGTACATAGCACGCACACTCCTACACAGACAATTAAATCCATCCATGGATCAACTCCTTTAGATTGAACTGACAAGAACATCATGATCAGATTCTTTGGTGGAAGCGACAGCCTTCAAGCGAGATGAATCAGAGTTAACAAAGTTACAGTGAGACCTTATTTCACCTTGAGTTCCAGTCAAGGGGCTAATATTACCCATCTTGATCATGGAAACAGCGAACTGTTTGAAGAAAAGGGCTCGGTCGGCGGCGAAGCTATTGACGATGGCGATGGTGTCTGCACCGGAAGTGGAGAACAAGACCTGGTCACTGTTAAGGAGGCCACTTCGAAGTTGAAGGTTGTTGTAATAGTTCTTGTCGAACGTGTCAGGAGTGGTCGGATCTAAGTTGGCCAAGTTGGATCCGTCACCACTCTGAGGGCAGATTCCTCTTAGGGTTTGAAGATATGTTGTGTTGAGGTTAGGATCTGGTTGGCCTGTGCCACTGAAATTGTATAACCTGTCCTGAAAATTTCTGCAGTGTGATCTTCCAATCGTGTGAGCACCTGAAGAAGTAAAGCCAAAATACATATTGCACATATATGAAATAAAGCAGAACAAGAAAATTAAACACAGAAACAAAGCAAGCCCGTGTGTGAGAGGTTAGGGTTAAATTTTGCCCCGAAATTTTTTCGCGTAGGAACTATACGCATTGGGAAGTTTTTGTTGGATTAATCTCACTTTGGAAGTATTAAAAAAAAGAGTAAAGTTATTCTAACCATTAAAAAACTAATAATGACTATTAAAAATTGATATTGATCATTAAAATTTTTCACAATTAGACATTACTCTTTTTTTAATATTTATTGTGCAAAATTGATCCAGCAAAAACTTCTGATTATATACCCATATAATTCTTATTTAAAAATTTTTGGGACAAAATTGAACCTTAACTTCCCCCATGCTCAGGCACGTACACTTTATTTTTTATTTTTAATATAAGACACAATTAACTTTTTTAAAAAAATTAAGGAAGCCAAATAAATTACTTTAAAGTATTTATATTTATAATTTTTTTCTACAAACTATTTCTTTTCACTTATAAACCGATATATATATATAATCTAGTAATACACAACATATACTAGGAATAAGTAATAACGTATTTATTAGCTTCCTTATAAATCTCTCTAAAAAAAATTAATCGGTTATTATATCAAGTATGTGTGAGTTTGTGTGTCTAAATGTAATATACCAGAGAGGGAAACGAGATCAGTAGTGTTGAGGTCCTGAACAAGGAAGGCGGCTTTGAGCTCAGTCAAGTTGGAGGAAGGAGAAGGAAGGTTTAAATTTGCCAAGGTTCGGTTGGCCGTGATGCTGTCCCTTCGTCCCAGTGGAACTTTCCACCCATTTCCTTCAGTCTGCATTATTATTCAATAACATGTTTCTCAATCATGTTCCTGCCCGACAACTTCCACATTTAATTTTCTCCACATCCAATTTATGTGTAATATGTGTTCTATATATATATACATCCAGTTTCCTTTTTTAAAGAAAAGTAAAGTGCATGCAACCCTACCCCATCAAAATAAATGTATGCTAATAATTGACACATCCATTACTCTATTATTCAACCACCAAGCAAATTTACTTGCTCTATGGGCTTGACTACATCATATCAATGTGGTGGAGCCAGCATTTAAGAATGAGAGGTAAAAGAGACATACGATACAATGTTCACATAAATTCCGAGAGACAAGCAAGGTCGGTTATGGCTTCTGCCACTTCTCGTCTCTCAATCACTGAACTGTATTTCTATGGTCTTATTTATAAGGTAGATGGGAAGATTTTTTAGTCATGGGTTACAATAATGTATATCATTAAATTAAATAGTGGTAAAGCTGAAAAGTTATTAAATTTTAAAATAGAGTTTAGAAGATTTATGCTATGTTTGGATGGAGAGAAAATTAGGGGGAGAATGATACTTAGAAAGGAAAACTCCAAAAAATGATAATTTTTTTTAAAGTTTTCAAATATAATATTCTTCCCCTATTTTCTCTCCACTTTTCTTTCTATCTAAACATAGGATTAAGGTTTTTCTTAGTTTCACACAAAACGTGTTGGCAGTGAGTTATGCAAAGAATCAAAGGAGTACATGGTATATACTTCTTTAGTTCTATTTATAAGATATTTCTAATATATTTTTCGTAGAAAAAAAATTTAAACTTCATCCATTAACTCTTTCATAAAATTCAATAATTATCTAATTTTATTCGTATTTAATATATATTATAATCTATGAAAACAACATGAATACTATAATAAACAAAGGATAAAACTGTACATTCTTATAAAATTTTTACTCTCCCTACCCTATATAAATAGGGCAAAGGAGTATGGCTCTCAACCTTTTTTAATGAGAGTATGGTTGAATTGTGTGTGTGTGAGAGGAATTATTAATTAAGATGGATATATATATAGACGAGGCATATATATAGTACCAAAATGACGGAGATTTCAGCAGCAAGGGCGAGAATATCGGCACAAGAGACGGTGGCCGGGCAGGCTGCTTCCACCGCCGATTTGATGTTGTTGACGACGTCAAGCCCTCTGATAGAGTCAACATTTGGAAAAGCATCTTGCTCGCTGTCTATTGTGTCTGTCTTGTTCAATAATATTGATGCATCACAACCCTGCATGGCCCACCACACCCACATGTTACGTTACATTTAATTCAAAACAAGTTGAAACTTATTATCAAGCTTTCCCAGTATTTAAGCCACCCAGTTTAATTTCGTTGAAATTTCCACTGAGCGTACGCGAAGAGACATTAAAAGAGTACTCGCAACAAGAAGCCGAAGAGCAGAGAAATAAAGTCGGACAATATCCATCCACCTCTTAATTATTGTCCATCCTTTCCTTTTTAATATTATTCTAAATTAAAGTTAGATCTACGCGTTTCTCAGCTTTATTAAAGTATCATCTCGGCAATATCCAAGTTATTATGATCTTGGACAGTGTACATTTAATTCATATAAATGGTTCTTTTCATATAGATTAAGTTCTAAACAACAAATAAAAACTTTACTAATTAATAGTAACAGGCATAATTAAGTCTACTAAGACTTCTCTCACCATCACCATCTAAATAATCACATAACAGAAAATTAGTTCATAAAACTCTATCAACATTACTCTCCAAATAATGCCTATAATAACTCAAACGGCCTTCATCATGACCACAAAAAAAAAAAAAAAAAAGGGAGGGGGTTTTAAGCTATGTTTGGATAGAGAGAAAAGTGAGGTGGAGGGGGATCAAACTAAGAAGGAAAACCTTTAAAAATGGTAAAAAATTTACTATTTTTGGAGCTTTCTTTCCTAATTTTTTCTCTATCTAAACATGGGGTTAGATATAACTTTGAAGTATCCACTATTCACTACAAGACTTGTGGTTAACCTTAAAAAATACTACATTAGAAGACCATGTAGAGAGAAAGTGAAGGAGATGAATGAAGAAGAAGAAGAAGAACGTACTTGAACAAAGCAATCATGGAAGTGAAGCCTGACGAGACTGGCACCAATACGAGGATCAGATTCTAAAGCATTATCAACAACCTTTCGCACTATGGCGTGCACCTTAGGACATGATGTTTTGTAAAACGAAGGATTTAACTGGCCGTACGAAATTGATATTGTTCCTGCGAACACCGCAAATGCACAGCATAGAGCTGCCACAGAGACACGAAGAGAACTCATAATTACTAAGCTTCTTTTCTCTCTATGTTTATGAAGTGTTCATGGGTGTTCTGAGAGCTCTCAATGAGCTTTTATTTATAGAGGACAAATAATGCGTCGGTTTGGCAACAAGATCTTGATTGATAATTATGGTGATGGGTTATGGTGATGGGTTAATTACTAAGGTAATTAGTATGTTTGGAACTGCGATTAGAAGTTCTATAAGCCCTTTTCAATCGTGATTCACGGAATACGAAGTAAGTTATGTGGTGAAGATTGTCTCGATTTATGTGCATAAGCCCATAAGAGCTTTTGATAAGCTCAAATAAGCTTCTCCAAACAAGCCCAATATTGTGGTCCCTAGTCGAGCTAGGTCACGATGCTGTAGCATGTGACCTAATTTTAGTAACAAGACATTTCTTTATAGACAAATTTTCTTTTCAGAAATAATGCTTAGTGTACTTAATTAATATAATCTTTAATATAAGATATATTTATCTAATTTAATTAAATTAAAAAAGTTAATTTTGTTAGTTAATATCACATATATTTTTTAAAGTATTATAGTCATGTTGTTTAATTTCCTCTCCTATTTAATTATGATTGAGTGGCATCAACAGGGGTTATTAGAAAAAGATTAAAAAACATAAAAGTTGTCTTATGTTTAATACCAATATCAATTCTACAATATATCTTATATTAAATACCAAAAAATATATAAGAATATTGTGGTCCCCGAGAATGACCAATCCATGCCTTGTATATTTATGGTCATCAATAGTGGGCGGCCATATATAGATAGTACATATGGTTTAGTTGAGAATAACGTGATGTTCGTTAACTGTGAATAATGAAAAAAAAAATGTTTTCCTTTTTTATATAATTTTTATTTTTATAAGACTTTTGCTCCTTTTTTTATTTGATTAAAGGTATAAAATCTTTTTCAGGCTCAAAATGCAAATAATTTCCGCCTTTTCTAATAAGCGTATTTTATGAGATTCAAACTTATGTTATCCTTTTTTACAAGATGATGCTGCTTACCACCTCAACTAATAAGCGTATTCAACTTTTTTTTCTAACTTTTGATATTGTATTTTGTTTTATAATAAGAGAGTTAATTTTGTATTTTAAAGAATTCTTCAATATAATTGGGTCGAATACAAATTTGTATCAAATAACAAATATAGTTTATATTTTTAATAACTTGCATTTGGTTTTTAATCAAGCTAAATCATGTGGACAAGCTACTTTTATCATACAGGTAGTACATTCTGAGAGAACAAAGAGATGTATGTCTTCTTTTTTTGTTGTCAAAATTTTTAATCGGTATATTTTTACCTTAGTGTGGGGGGATTTGGTCAATTCAACGAAGGACATGATTTTGAATAGGGGTCAGGCTTTACTTTATTCCATCCCTTTTCCATCAACTTGTGCGTAAAAACATTGAACAATGTATGGAGGCTTCTTTTAAGCATTGAAAAAAAAACCGGACCGGACCGGCCGGTTCAACCGGTCCGACCGGTGACCGGCCGGTGGTCCGGTCCGGTTCACAGAAAAACCGGTGAACCGGGTCGAACCGGTTTCGACCCGGTCAGAACCGGTGGTTCGACCGGTTTGACCGGTTTTCCTTTTTTTTTTTTATAAAATAAATTTTTTTATTCTTCTATCTACTATTGGACATTATTTTTTAGGGAAAAATGAAAGTTTGAAGACCAAAATGAAGAGAAAAGTAAGTAAAAAAAGAATAAATCTAAAAAAATGATTTTTAGAGGATATAATAATTAATTAATTATAGGAAAGGAGATGTCATTATATAAATATATGCATCATAACTAATACTAATATATTTTAAGCATTTTTTACCTAAAGATCTTTACCACTAATAAATTATAATATTTTAATATGACCGGTTTGACCACCGGTTCGACCACCGGTTGAACCATTAACCCTTAAACCAGTGCTGTGACCGGTTCATTAATCGGTCCGGTTTTTTGTTCCTTGCTTTTAAGGTCATTGTTGCACGTTCATTTTCAGCCAATACTCTCTTTGGGTCAATAACCTATCAATATATATTGTCTGAAGTGTACTATTATTGCTTTCTTTACAGTTTTCACTTTAAAAAATTCACCTCAAAGGTTAAAGCATGCCAGACTATTATGTTTTTGTTATTTAATATTTAAAGCAAATCACAAGCATGACTTTAAGAATCTTTTAATTTCAAGTGGGAACAGCCGTAATTCCGTAAAACAACGTTTGATTCCTTCCCCTAACAAATTTTAAAAATAAATTGTAGCGCTTAAATTTTAAAAAATAAGGAGCCGTCACCAAAATTTTAAAATAATAATGATTTTAGAAACTTCTTTTAAAAAATGATAATCATATAAGATTTGGGAGTCGATTGTATGTGGGGAAGGTGTTAGACACCTCACAGCACCGTTCATAAGAACGGTTATTCTAAATCAATTATTTAAAAATAAAAATATGGCATTTAATTTTATTAAAATTACCCAAAAATAATATTAATAAAATATTTACAAAAAGAAGTAAAATGAAAAATAAAGTAAAAAAAGAATGTTTATTTAAAAAAATAAAATAATGGGACAAATATATTTATTTACAAAATTGAATTTGACCTATAAAGAAAACCTAGGGCTTACGTATCCTTTAGATGGATCAAAGCCCATATTGTTCGGAGGTAAAAATACTTGTCACTTTGTTACTGTTTTTTTTTAGGAAAATCTCTATTTAATTTATTTGAAAGAAATATTTTTTGGTTGGTTTGTATTTTTTATTTTAAAAAATGATTTCTTTATTCTCTTATTTAAAAAATATTTTGGATTAAACTTCCTATGGAGGTTCCAATAACCTCATACAGAAGAGTAATCATTTTTATGCCTACGGAGGTTCCAAAAACCTTGCACAACATAAAAATATTTTAAAATCATTTTTGTTTATTTTTTAGAAAAATAGATTTTTTTTCATTCAAAAAAAGGTATTCGAAATACTTTTTTTTTTTAAAAAAAAGGAACCTTGTGTAACCCAATTGTTATACCTATGATATACTCCAAAAATTGCACATGACATTTAGCTCCAACAATAAAAAAACATATATATAAACAAAGCTGAATCAAATCCATGTAAATGATAGAATGATCAACATGCATATTCATAAAACAATTAGTTAGTTGAGAAGAAGAACATGAAACCTCCTTTCATGTGTTTAGGCTTTTGTGCAGCGTCCAAAGTGATTTATCTCCCTTGCCATTCCATTTGTCTTTCATCTTGAATCTTCATTCATATTTGACCCATGCGCAAAAGAAAAAGAAAAAGATGGTAAGAGTGAAGCAACAAATAAGGATCAAAGGAAAGAAGTTGTATAATTATTGGAAACTCAAACCAACTATCCAACACTCTTACTCTTCAAGAGAATATTAAAAAAAAACAAGGTAATGTATAACATATTTCACCTTTGTAGATTATTTTTCTTTGAGCTCCTTTTCTCCTAAGAAATTCTTATATGTCTTGCTCTCTTTTGTGTTCTCCTTTAAATTGGCATCACCTAGCATTTTGCCTTATTAATGCCTTTTTTTTAAAATTTTGTTTTTAATTTTTTTAATTTTCTTCTTTTAATAATGATTGCTAATTTGACCTATCGTCATCATTAAGGAAATGATTTTTTTTTTAATTATTTTAATTATTTTTTTGATTTTCCTTTAATGAATGATAATGCTAATTTAGACCACAATATAATTATCATCAATAAGAAGATTTTATTTATTTTTTTTTTTCACTTTAATGATGATTGCCAATTTAGACCACAATCATTATCAATGAGAGGATTTTTTTAATTTATATATTTTTTATTTCTTGATTTTCCTCTTCAATTAAAGATGATTATCAATTTAGACTCCAATTATCATCAATGGGAGGATTTTATTTTTTTTATCTTCCTCTTGAATGAATGATAGTTATTAATTTGGACCCCAACCATCATTAACGGGATTATTTTCTTTTATTTTTTGTTTTTTATCATTTTATATTTTTGAATGGGGCCGGGAAAAAATAGGGTTTTCACATAAGTCTTATTGTTTCATAATTTATATGTGAATAGTATAATTTATATTTATTTTATATATATTAATATTGATTATTGAGATATTGAGTTTTAATTGATAAATTTTCCGTACTTTTCTCAGTTATAAAAAATGCATTTAAAGATTCAAATTTTAAGAGATTTGAAGAACCAAAGAAACATATTTTAATTTGGAAAAAATCAAGTGAATTATTTTAGTTAAGTAATTATGATTAATTAATTAGGATATAGAGTTCTTCGGGAGGGGGACCCTTGAAGAGATTTTAACAGTTTTCTATTGCCTAAAATAAATTTGGGGCCAGATGTAAAAATTACTTTTTAAAATAACTTGATACAATAATATTTCGCAGCATATACTCTATATATCTTGATAACTATGGTTAAATTTGGATTAAAAAATAAAATCCAAAATCAAATAATTATATATTAAAATAAAATAAGAAAAAATTATAGATATCAATTCAAACCTTCCTAATGTATAAAAAATCAGATTAAACCACTTTTTTTTTTACTTTCCTTCTTAAATGAAATAAAATATACTATATAGTGTACTGGCCAAAAAAAATATATGCTATATAGTGCTACTAATTGCAGTGTGTGTTGCGTGTTGTCACTGTTTTGTAATAAGAGGGGTATTGGGTTGATAAAGCTTCAAATGTTGAAATCTTGAAAGGTGGCTTGTAATCGAATAATGAAGTGTAAATGTAGTAAAGAATTATTTTTTAATGTACATCTAATATAATTAATTATTTTGAAATGTAAAAGTAAATATTATAAATTTTTTTTACAGTAAAAATAGCAACTTGTATCTATTTTTACACCAAAAACTATTAATTTTTATTATATTTTTGTTAAAAAAAAATTCATAATGTCTACTTTTATATTCTGAAATAGTTAGTTATATTGGGTGCATATTAGAAAATAATTCTTTATTAAATATACACCTTAATCCTAATTTAATTACACTACTTTGTAGAACTGCTTCGACACGTCATAACATGTGCCATTAATAATCAGTTTTGATTGTAGGAAAATCCCACGTATAATGTTAAAAGATAAAGAAGTGTTCTTAATATTCATGTAATATTAAAGAAGTGTTATTGTGTTAGATATGATTTTTTTTAAATAAAAATAAAATTATGTTAATGCCCTTGACAAAATCTTCTCTTCCAACCACGGCGGCTACCGCCTCCTTTGGCAATGGCGACGATTTGTAATGGCTACCTCTTTTCTTCTTCTTCTATACACTTCCTCCTTTTTCTCCTTTTCCTCTTCTCTCTCTTATGAAACTGTCCTCGAGGCTACATATTTTCTCACCGATACAGGTAGGGATGTCTATGGACCAGACCGAACCGGATTTGGCCTCAACTCGAGGTCTTGTCCTGATAGGACTTTAGGCTGGACAAGTCAGCGCGAGGTCTGGTCCAGTCCGGTCCAACTCTAGCCCGAACTCGAGCTGAACCAGACCGGTCTAGTGGACTGCCTAGATCAGTCCAGGACCTATTTGAATTTTTTTTCTTTCTCAATGCAGGGATAGTGAAATCAGGAAAAATACATCACAAAATATTAAAATTCAATCATAAATCCATAATAATCTCCAATAACATTGAATAAGAATAAAAAACAACAACATTGAAGTTACTTTAATATAATATATAAAAACAAAAATTCATATAGGATATATATATAAAAAATCAAGTATGACCGGATTAGACCGAGGGGTCTGAACCATTGGCCCGATGTCCCGTCTGACTCGAGTAGATCAGTCCGGTCCAATCTATCCAAAGTGTCTTGAACCAATTTTTCTTTTCCCGAGACCGGGTCGGGTTGGTTTGCCTAGACCACTAGATTTTTTTTGGACATCCTTAGATATGCAGGCTACACCTCCATTTCTCTCATCTCCATTTTGACTTCTCCTCACTGCCGTTGCTGCCTCAAAACCTCCGATTGCTCCCCTGGCTCTGAGATCCTGACCACGCTGAATAACCACTCTCTCATTGTCACCTATTCGTTCAGTCAGGCCATCGAAACACTTAGATCTAGAGGGATTGTGTCACAGTCTGTTTCTTGTGATTTATGTTGGGAAAGCTTGTACCGTTTTAATTTCTTGCGATTCGAAGAGAAAGTAAAGTGAGTATTATAAGAGGTGGTGATGGTGGAGTACAGTGACTCATTCTTATTACAGCAAGTCTTGAATTGGTTTGCTTCCATAAGAGCCCCACCATCTTCCTCCTCTGTGCCACACTCTGTTTGCATTTGATTCGCCATTTTCGCTTATGAACAATATTGATCTCCCTGTATACAGCATCTTTAAGGCCTTCATCGTTTCTGGATGTGGCCTTTTATTTTCTTTGCTCCAGTAAACTGTGAGTGCATGGTGGTGGAGTTGGAAAAAACAGCTCCAGATAAGAAAATAACCACGTGTGAAAATGAAAATGAAAATGAAAGTATAAATTAATTTTTAGAATTGATTCGTATCTGGATTTGAAAATAACAAATATAAATATAGAAATGATAACTACCCATTTAAAAATAATCATTCAATGGATATGGATTTACCAAGTTCTAATGGGAAAATAACAAATTCGGATATAAAAATGATAACTATTCATTAAAAGATGATCACTTGTTAAAATGAGAAGGCACACATAGATTAACTCCTAGACTTAATATGTGTTTACTAAAAGCCCGTTTGGTTCAACCCCATTGCATGCATGCAATGGTAATCATAATTGCATTACCATGAGAAGAGTGTTTGGTTGCTCTTTAGCATGGTAATAGGGTTTACCATGGTAATGATGATTACCAAAAAATTGGTAATCCTCATTCATACCTCCCCCCTATGAATCCTCATTACCAACCCATTGCATAGTTAGAAAAGTCTAATTTACCCTTTAGTTTTACTTCTCTTTATTTTACTTATATATTTTTACTTAGGCACATCGCCACAACCTACCACCGTCGCCGCCACCTCCTCCTCCTCCACAATTGCAGCCACCTGCCGCCACCTCTTCCTCCACTACCGCCAACACCTCCTCCTTCTCTGCCGTTGCCGCCACCTACTCCTGCGCCGCCGCCGCCGCCACCTCCTCCTCTACCGTTTCCGCCACCTACTCCTGCACCGCCGCCGCCGCCACCACCTCCTCTACCGTTTCCGCCACCTGCCGCCACCTACTCCTCCACCGCCGCCGCCGCCACCACCTCCTCCTCCTCTACCGCTGCTGCCACCCGGCACCTCCGCTACTACCTCCTCCTCCTCCTCCGCCGCCGCTACCTCCTCCTTCTCCATTCCTGCCACCACTACCTCCTTCTCCTCTGCCGCTGCAACCACCGCCGCCACCTCCTCCTCCTCCACCACCACCTCCTCCTTTGCCGCTGCCACCGTCCGGCATCGCAGCTACTACCTCCTCTTCATCCGCCGCCGCCCGGCCTCGTCGCTACTACCTTCTCCTCCTCCTTCGCCGACACTTGCCGCTGCCACTACCTCCTCCTTCTCCGCCGCCACTACCTCCTCATTCTCCGTTCCCACCACCACTACCTCCTCCTCCTCTCCCCCCCACGCCCCCTGTCACCGCTTCCACTACCTCCTCTTCCTCCTCCTCTGCCTCCGCCACTACCACTACCTTCTCTACCACCGCCGCCACCACTACCTCCTCATCCTCCATCGCTGTAGCCACCCACCACCCGGCACCACCGCCTCCTCCTCCTCCTCCTGACCCTTAACTTTCTTTTTACAAAGATTATAGTAAGGGTAAAATAGACTTTGTGTAATATATTAATTTTAAATAATTGTTAAAATAATAATTCATTGCACCTTACTTAAAAATCAAACCAAACACTAGCCCTGTAATTAATATTGTATTGCATTACCATTGCATCGCATCGCATTGCACTGCAGGGTGTAATGGGATCGAACCAAACGGGCCCTAAGTTTATGTTTAAGAATAACAACTCTAGATATGAAAATTAAAAATATCTATTTAAAAATAACCACTTAATAGATATGTGTTTATTAAGTTCAGATTTAAAAATAACAATTTCAGATATAGAAAAGATAACTATCTATTTAAAAATATCAATTATTCTCATCCGCGTTCCAGCAGCCAGCGACTGTCGGTGGTGGTAGGGGTTACTGTTTTGGGGGGGGGGGAAATGGTGTGAAGAGCACTTGTATAATTTCCCTTCAATTTTACAAAAGGCAAATAGAATACTAACATATTATAAGATTCTTATAAATGAAAGTATCTCTCTGTCCTTTACTATCTGTATTAGTCTTTTATGTGTTTTTTTCCCATTGGATGTTGTTTATAATTTCATGAATATATTATATTGTTGTTGGATACATGTGAAAATTTATTGAATAATTTGCAACGAAAAATAAATATGATTTAATTATGAATTAATTTCAAATATTTGGCTTCTATATAATTTTAAGATGGTTAAGGTATTTTGTTTAGAGGAATAGAGTGAAATTTTTTCCCAAATTATAAAGAATAATTAAATAAATTTATATAGACTAGTTTAACCTTTTTTGAACTGTGGCCTCACGAGAAGGAGAATATCCACCGCCTACGGCAATATCTTCTTGAAGTCTAACTTTAATTATGAATATGGATAAATATGTAGGGACCCATATGTTCATTCGGTTATTAATTATTAGTTAATAATTAAAAGAGGGAAAGACACTAAGATAAGACAGGAAGGATTGGGTTAAAAAAACAAAGATAGAAACAGGAGCAAATCTTACTATATATTATTTACTCATTCACTGTGTTGTTAACCACACTCAATTTCGAAAGCATATTCGGAAGTTGTCAAATTTTATATTATCAAAATGAGGTGAAATATTCTGTCAAAAAAATGAGGTGAAATAAGTAAATCCAAATTATTGAGACCAGCCACCTAGTCGCTGACTTTTTGGGTCAACAAATTACTTATCTTACGGGCTCATACAAAATTTCTTAGGCAAAATTGTGAAGCTAAATCTTATGTAAAGGCACCGAATCCTCCCTAACTTCCATCAATCAGATGAAGGGCTTATTATTATTAAAGTGCTCTAAATAATATAAGACGTGTTCAGGGCATTGTAACCTAATGACACTAAACATCTTTTTTAAGGCTTTCTTAAATATGATATTATGAGTTTGATATTCTATATAGATATATTAGGCATGTGAGTCGTATGAAAAAAAACAATATAAAACGTAAAGCAAATATAATGATCTTGTAACTCAACGGTATCAGTAATCGAGCTGTTGCAGATTCAATATCATTTATAACATCAGGCTCTATTAGTGTTTGTCCTTTTTAAATTAAAAAAAAAACATCAAACATTAACTCAAGTTAGATAAATTAAACATATTCCCACTTTGTCGTGTTCGAAGCTCTTTGATTTCATTTTCGGACTAGCATGTTGGAGTTTATACGTGAATATCATGTCTAAGTGATAAATAAATAAGGTTGAGCTTAATTAATGTGTAGTTGTTATGAAAGATAATTGCGGATGCAAATCAGTTGTCTAGCTAGATGATAAATTATGGTGTCCATGACATGATCAAGTTGGTGAGTTGTTGAAGTGGTTTAATTTTATTGTCGGGAGTGATTTAATT
Source organism: Albizia julibrissin (assembly GCA_037074505.1). Taxonomy (NCBI): domain Eukaryota; kingdom Viridiplantae; phylum Streptophyta; class Magnoliopsida; order Fabales; family Fabaceae; genus Albizia; species Albizia julibrissin. The sequence continues at coordinate 9,449,410 of CM073482.1, read as the reverse complement.
TATTCAATATAAAAATGTTTTTTTCAAGTCAAAAATAAGAAATACCTCCTTTTTAGACTTCAAATATTAGTAGATTTTGTAATAATTAAGCTTGTTTCATTTTTCCACAAACATCAAGTTGCTTTATTCTTTGGAAAATGACACATAAGGCCCAATAAAGAAATGAATGATATTAAAAAATCCCAAACTTATGAAATGACTGAGACAGATCAAGGTACAAAAAACAAAAAAAGTAAACAGTGAGTGAACAATAATACTATTATTTGAAAGTCTAGTTATAAACAACGAAAAATTAGTTGCGAATAAAATGTACATTATAAAAGTTGTATAAATCTAAAAAGTTAAAGTAAGTTGTAAATTGTTTTTTTACCATTTAAAACTTATTTATAATTAATCACACAACTTCGATAATTCAGCTTCAGCGATTGACTTTCCATTTGCAATTAATTATCCAATACTGACAACAAAGTTTTAGAGATTTCCGTTTCCAACCAAGCTTTTGAGTAAATGCAATTAAAATTTGTCATAAACTAAACTAACTATGTAAGAACATTTAATTTCTGTCTGTTAATTTTAGTTTTTAACCTCAATATCCTTCTCATACATTCCACAAATGTATATAATACTTCAGTGTTTATATTTTTTTTTTCCGGTGATCCCTCTATATATCTCTCTTTCTTATTTCCACACGTGTTAACATCTTTTGTGAATGAGTTAACAAATATTAGTAAGTTAGTATTATGTTTTTATCGAGTCTGGCTAGCTTTAGCTAGGGATGGCGTTGATTGTTCAACTCAATATAAATATGATATGGTGTGTTGTTAATTAGAGTAATCTTTACTGGTATACCTACCATGATTTTGTCTCCCAATTTCTAAACTTTTAATTCAAATGTTGGAAATTTTGTATGTAAAGCTACCGCAAACTTCGTTTTACTTTTTCAAGAAGCATTGAGCTCATTTTCACATAAATATGTGGGTGTTTAAAGTATCCTGATCCTAAAGATTTTGATCCCGATAATTTTTTGTTCCGGTCGGGACCGGGACTGAGATCTAGATTTACTGGAACCGGGACCAGGATCGGGGCCGATCACCCTTGGTGATCTCGGTCCTGATTTTTTTAATTTTTTTTACCTTATAAATTAAGTTATCCTTTTATTTTTATATTTTTTACTCCATAAATTAAGTTATCATTTGATAAGGTGTGTATTACATTTTTAGTTGGAGTTAAACCGTATATATCATAATACTAATCCTAACTATATAATGTATAAAGTTAATAACGAAGATGATGAAAGTGATAATAATAATAAAATGATATTCTTTAATTCTAAATAAATTTGTGTAATTATTATTGCATTGTTAGCCGTTAAATAATTATTTTAAATACTAGATTATGAAAAATTTAACTAATATAATAATTTATTTTAAATTTATTTTTTTAAAAAAATCGGGAATTCCCCGTCCCGTCCCAATCCGGTAATCCCAAAACTGGGATCAAATAGGGACTGAGATGCATATTTGCATCTAGGGCAAAAATGGGGACCAAGACTAGGATTGTCGGATCCGGTTCCGATCCTGGATTTGAATACCCCTCCACAAATACTCCCCCAAGTCCTTATCATATGGCAAAGTTTTAAAACTACTCTACTTGATTCTAAATATAAGATAAATGTGTGCTAATTAAATTTTGTTTCATCTTGCCCTTATTCCTTGATTACAATAAGTTGTTCGTGTGCTTTTTAATTCATGGATGACACACTTTATTGTGATTATTAATTTTTGTGAAGGACAAAATTGAAAAATCACATATTTTTTCAAATAAATTTTAGGATATCAAGTACCACTTCTTAATCAAAAGGCCTTATATATAACCTAATAACGATATGAATGCTTTCTTATAAGTGAAAGGTTATGAAATGAATCCCACCATTAATTATTAGTTAATTATTGTCCCTTAACTAATTCTAAGAAAAAAAAAACTACCACTTCTCAACAACTAAGAAATTCTTTAGCTTAAATTTTAACTTATAATCAAAATTTGGGGGGATTACATAGATAAATACTAGTTTGAATTGACTATTTTTAACTAATAAATATAAGGTATATTAATTAGGCATTACTACAAATAATTACAACCCATATAAGGTCTTTAAGCTTTCTAATTCCCACAATTGGTTTTTAGAGTGTGGTTTGTTAATAACTTATATTAGACACCCAGTGTATATCAATGTATAGCTAATAATGACGGTGGATATTGAGAGCAAGAATTAGCAGTGATATGAACAAAGCAGTTGGGTTTGTCGGCGTATTTAATTATTTAGGGACTAAAATTGAGCCAAATGGCGTGTGCTCGTTCACATATATGACATATCCCCCCCCCCCACCCCCCACAACTCCACTTTGCCCTTACACGTACGCACGAGATCGTTTCTAGAACAATTTCACTTAATTTATTTATAATGACTTTCATACCAACGACATCGTTTATGTAAATTAAGGTAAATCTTATCTATATATTTATTTCATAGATCATAAAGTTACTTCGTAAACCGTAAAAACTATCACATATTTTATAAATCACAATTAAAAAATATTTATAGAGACTATCGAAACAAGCTATCCATTATACTTCTACTACCGTATGGTTTTAATTTTTGTTCCACATTTTATTTTCTCACGTAAGAGAGAGTGAGATTCGCTGCGGATATGAGTTAGGAACCACGAGAGGGCATACAATCCAAATAAAATATATAATTAGTAGTCCTTTTGGTAAAGTTGGTAATATGGGTTTTAATAGTGAGCCAAATCCATCTATTTCAAAAAAAATGGGCGATTTATATTTTATAAAAGTGAGATCGTTTTAATATGTTGTATTTTTCCAAATCCATATGGACCCAATCTATAGAGGATTGGACCATCGGGTTGGTAGATTTGACCATTTTTATTTATTTTATTTTTAAAAAAAATATGTGACTTTTATAAGTTTATTGTGTAACCTAACATCATTAATATCACTGATTATTGATTGTATTGAATGTTAATGATGATTTTTTTATTTATGTTTATTTTGTAATGTGTGGACTTGTGATGAATATTTAATTTATAATGTTTAAAACTTTAAATTTGATGTTTTATTATCACTTTATGATTTTGTAATGTATTTTAAATTTTTTATGGTTTAGGTTTGTAGACAAAAAAAATCAGTATATTGTTTAAAAAAAAGTTTGAAAAACATAGTATAAAAAAATTAGAAGAAAAAAAAGAAAAATAATGTTATGGGTTAGGTTGGCTGAATGTAAACTTATATTGATGAGGTTTTTTTTGTCTGAACTCATATGGTCTTAACCCACGGCGGGTTAGTCCAAACCCAATGGTCTGACCCATGTTACCAGCTTTACCCTTTGGTCCTTAATATAGGACATATTTGATGAATTAATCTTAGTCTTATATATATATATATATATATATATATATATATATATATATATATATATATATAATGTATATTTTTTATATTTGTTATTATTTTCCTAATTTACTTCCCTTGACAATAATTAAAGAGAAGAAGGAATGATGAAATTAAGAAAGATGATTGAAGTGTTTCAGAAAATATATATCATATTAATTAATTTAGCTAACTTTCTTAATCTAATTAAATAATAAACATGTTTTATATATTAAGGATAGGAAGTAGTAGTATTTAATTAGTGCAGGCAAAAAAAAAAAAGTATTTAATTAGTACACATACTTAGCATAGGCTTTTGTTTGTAAAAAAAAGATATATGTTTGCATTGATTAGACTATTTGCAGATTGAAGTTTAAATGAAAATTAGTTATTGAAGCGTAATAACGAGTTTTAGCACAGTATTAACAATAATGGAGGACAAAGGGGTAGAGAAGGGTTTGTAAAATTTTTTAAATGCCCATTCAATTAAACAAAGGGTTAAAATCTAACGCACCACGATGCAAAAGCATATTTCAAAGTTGCTTCTGATCAGTTAACGTGGGTTAGACTATAAACGTGGGTACACAATATTAATTTAATATGTAAACATGCCCTTATAATGGAAGGAAAAATAGGGGAAAAGAAAAAAAGTCCTTGATTTTGATACTTAGTTTAAGTGAGTGTTTGGGTAATATCGGAATTATAATTTCAGAAACTTTTTTTTCATAAATTAAAACAGAACTCTTCTCACATATTTATATAATAAATCATAAAAATTGTTATCTAAAAGTTAACCCAAACACAAACACAAGCACAAGAATTTCTACTCTACAAGTTAGTGGGTAAAATTGCTTTATGATGAAAGCAATTTTTGAGAATATATATAAAAAATATTATTTAAACTTATAAACTTATACGTGTTAGTATTTTTAGAACCGATCGTGAAACAAAAACAAACAAATTATTTAGCAAGTTGGTGCAGCCTATTCAACGGAGGTATGTGGCGCAACTCTGACAGCCGCGGGCCCTCCGTTGTCTTATATTATTTGTATGTGGCGCAACTCTGACACCCCCGGGCCCTCCGTTGTCTTATACTATTTGTAAACTAATAAAGGGAAAAGCAAGTCGACATCTCAAGTCATTTCTTAATATTGGACAAGTTCATCAATCCAAACCCTTCATTTTATCAACGGCAAAGATGATGTCACATCAGTAACCCCTAACCATAGTCATTTACTCCCCCCGGGAAAAAGAGTCAAATTTTATTTAATTTATATCAAAACGAAATGACAAACACCAAATCATCATACCCTTTTTTTTTTAGGTTAAAATGATATTTTTATTATGAAAGTATTCACTTAGGGTTAATTTTATTTTGAAAATATTTTTGGAAGTAATTTTATCCCGAAAATTTTAATTTTAGAACAATTTTATCATAACTGTTAACCCCATTAAGTTTGATCGTTAGTTGATTGAATTATGGGTAAATTTGTTCTAAAATGAAAATTTTTAGGACAAATATGCACCTTAACAACAGTTACATGGACGACAAAATTGTTCTGAAATTTTTCACTTTAAAACAAATTTTTCCTTAGTTTAGTTAATTAACGATTAAACTTAACAGGGTTAACGATTAGAGTAATAAAATTGTTCTAAAATTGAAACTTTTGAGGAAAAATTGCTCCCAAAAATACTTCTGGAATAAAATTGGCCCTACGTGTATACTTTTAGAACAAAAATGACATTTAACCCATTTTTTTCAATTAGAGAAGCATATACTAATAAATATGTGATTTTAGGCACGATCGAACACCGACTTCTCATTTATAATTTATAATGGAGTATTCATGGCACTAAAGCACAAATAATGTGATTTACTCATTTGCTACATTATTGAAACACTTTTTATGCCCCCCACTTTTTATGAAATCATTTTTTTTCCTTTCTTCTTCATGACACACGGCATGATCTTCGTTTTCTCAATTTATTTTTCTTTTTTTCCTACCTTTTTTTTAAATAAAAATGAATAAAGGGTAACTTCACTAACCCCATGATATGTACACATAAATCCATTATCCATAAATGATTCAACAGTCCAATTAAAACTTAACCCTGCATATTCATACAAACTACTCATACAACAAACACTGCCTTATATATATCGAGAGAAATGGTAATAATATTCATGCAGCAACAACTCCTTGAGGAATTACAACAACTTTGAATTAGTTGGTACAGAACCCTAAAAATCCAAAGTTGCAATTTAAATCAACAGAGACGGTCTTCCGGCCACTTCTCTGCTTTTATTTAGCTAGCTTAGCTTGAACAAGTTTTCCAATTTCTTATAAGTACGTGTACTTGTGGAATCAAAATTATAAGAAAACCAAAAGTACTAAAAACCACATCGTCCCATATTTCAATTTGAATTAACCCTCCTGCAATTGGTTCTGATTTGCCCATTGCTTCCCGTCAGAGGACTAATGTTGCCCATATTGATCATGGACTGAGCAAAGCTAGTGAAGAACTGGCTCTGACTAGCCGCAAATCTATTGACGATGGCGACGGTGTTAGATCCAGTGGTGGAGAATAATTCTTGGTCAGATTGTAGAAGACCTCGTCCACTTTGAAGGTTGGTGAAGTAGTTGTTGTCAAAGGTATCAGGAGTTGTGGGATCTAGGTCGTTTAAAGTACCACCGTTTCCACCTTGAGGACATGCCTGACGAAGTGTTTGCAGATAACTTGAGTCTAGAGATGGATCTGAAGTGTTGCTATTCTGAAAGTTAAATAAGCGGTCACTGAACAACAAACACCTTGCCCTCCCAAACGTATGTGCACCTGACATATATTACTCAACACTTCAGATTCATTACTTGTTGCATTATTATCACTCCTAGCCAAAACACAAAACTGGCTACAAGTTCTTTTTTTTTTTTTAAAAAAAAAAAAGTGTTTTTGTGTGTGTAGATCCTATAGTATGGAGTCATTGAAAATGGATAATAAGCTGAAGGGAACATTCAATGAAATTATTAAGTGGAGAATCTTCCTCATTAATTTATCTAAATATTTGGTTGTTGATAGAATACAATAACATCGTGCGATCTATGTGTCTATCGTAAACTCACGTAATGAGATAAGGCTTATTGTTAGTTAGTGTTGTTATGTGTGCGTGAGTTAATTACCAGATAGAGCAACAACGTCGGTGGTATCGAGTCCCACAGCAGAAAACTTGGAAGTGATATTAGCGAGGCCATCTCTAGGGCCTGGCAGGAGCTCTGCTCCAGCTCGATTTGCTGTTGTACCGTCTCTTCTTCCCAATTCAACCGTCCAGTTTGGACCTCCACCCTATTGTTAGATATTACTAGGTATAAGTCATACATTTAAAGACATGCCATGGATTAAAGGTGTATATATATAAACATAAAGCTTTAAGCTAACTTCTATCAAATCAGTTTAAACTATTTTGATTCAAAGACAAATATAATACATACCTGATTCGGTAAAATTTAATTACGTACACCCGGTATACTAGTTATCAGACCCAAGTTCATTATAAAATAGTTTCTCTTAATTACTTCCTCACGTTTTTAATACAAGAGTTAATAATTAATTTGTAAATATTAAATAAATTAGTTAAATTATTTATTTATAATAAATATAGGTTGGTTTAGTTAAAATAACTTCTTTAATCAATCATGTCTCTTAAATGAAAACCTCTTAATATATTCAATGATATTGGAGGGAAATTCACATTATAATTTTGGGAGAGGTAAAACTGGATTGATATATTATATTAAGAACTAAATCCAACTCGCTCCTTTATTAGTGACGACACGTTGTATTTTAATTCATATTTGAAAACTAAGTGAAATGCTTGAACATATACCAAGGAAACAGAAGCTTCAGCAGCAAGGGCTAGAATGTCAGCACAAGAGACAACCCCGGGACAGACATTCTCCAAAGCTGTTTTAATGTCATCCACCACCGGATATCCATCTGCTGAATTGTTGTTGGGACGTGCCTCCTTCTCTGATAAGATTCCATTCCCATTGTCCAACAATATCGATCCATCACACCCCTTCCAATTTCAAACCAAACACGTACCCATTAATATTATCATATATTAACATGCAACGCACGTAAATAAAACCAGGCAAGCAGTATATATATGTGTGTGTGTGTGTAATGAAAACTAACATCAACAAAGCAATCATGAAAGTGAAGACGGATGAGTTTGGCTCCGATTCTGACGTCACTTCGAGCAGCCTGCTCTATGACGCCACGTACGATGGATGAAGCATTAGGGCAAGTGGTATCATAGAATGAGGAACTCAGCTGAGCATTTGAAGCTCCAAAAATGGTAGCAACCAAACAAAGGCTCAACATTAATGAAACCCAAAACGACGACATTTTTTCTTAAATCTTAATTTAAGAAAAACCCTAAAGCTTTCTGCCAGAGAGGATGAGTTTGAGAGATAAAGATGATGAAGCTTTGGTTTTATAGATGCATGGAACGACGTACGTACGTCCAAGATAGTGGCGGGCTGTGAGGTGGCTGCCAATATCGAGTAAACGACAGGTCGGAGGGGAATCTTTCTTATTTTGTTTGGGTGGCTTGAATTTTCAAATCGCATGTGTGATTGAAATTTTCCACTTACGACACACGCTAAACAACACTAGTTTTAGAAGTAAGAAAAATCAAAGCCCAATAATTGCGGCATTTCGCCACCATGATTTGGAAGTGAAAAAATCACTTCATGCCTTCATGGTCATAACTTAGTCGATGATGGGATGAATAATTAAAACTGAAAGCAACTACAGTCCTCGGCATCTTTACACGGCTGGATAAATAATTTGTCAATCTCAAGGTTTAACTATTCTTAATTCTTTATATGGTTATAAGATAACCTACGTACTACTTCAAAGTTCAAACGAAGTGCACCTATGGAGTATATATGGTATAATCAATGAATGGGGGAGAGGAAGAATTAATGTGAAAATATACTGACACAACATAATATGGGAGAGCTTCCATTTATTTCCCTCTCTATTGAATCTATTAATGTATCTGCTACTAAATCAACTTTGAATAGTTGAGATTTATCATAATAGATTTTTATTATAATTATATTCTTTACATATTATTAAATATCAACCATTGAAAGTTGATTTAGTAGTAGATACATTCAGTAGAGAGTAAATAGAGAGGAAAATCAATGGAGACATCATCTCCCGACACAACACACAAAATAGTGGTTCAAAAACATCCACTGATTTTTCTCCTGCAAAATGTAATTTATTTCAAACTCCGGATGACATATGTGTTGGAGAATAATTGAGATCTCATCATATCTAAAAGTGACATATATGCATGCTAAATAATAAAAACTTATGAAGATTTTAAGAAAATAAGTTAAAGCTATTTTGGTGATATGATGGAACAAGTTCAAATACAAAACTAAACAAGAAAACAACTTGTTACCTTATAGAGAATATTAGGATAACTCTATGATGTGTGGTTTGATCTCTCTCAGACATACTAACAGTTTTGAGTGGATATAACTCTTCTAATTGTTAAAATCTAAGGTAATTAAACCCGGACCGGTCATTGAACCGGTGGGAGTACTGAATCAAGGGTCAGTGGGTTATATCGAAATCAAGTTGGAGCTAACCCATGACTAAATCGATAAGAAATTAAAGATTTTAGGATTATTAATATGAAATTCTAGAAAAAATAAAAAAAAATTGATTTTTTTTTAAAATAAAAAAATCTACCCGGACCGGTCTACTAACTGGTTGGCTAGTTTTCAGTCCGGTCTGAATCTAATAACAATGTTAAAATCTTACTACTACTCTTGCAGTATCTAAAAAAAGAAAATTTATAAAATTTCTCTCACTTACAATTACTTAATTTGATTATACCCAAGACAGTTGTGATATCCCACTACAATAAACAACCTCTCAATGGAATTAATTATGACAATGATTTGTGAACTCTTTTCTCTGATTTATTGAACAGTTAATATATAGTAGATGTTCAACAATTTATCTACAATTCAATAGTTTCGGCTCCGTTTTATGTTTAATTCGTGCGTGTAGAGCTGAATTTTTCAGACCCTCAACGTTCAACAGCATATGTCCACGGAAAACGCTGCTACATAAGAAGAAAGATCCAATAAGCATTAAATGCTTTGTCTCCATTTCAAGGTTTGATGTGGTATAGGAAAAGAGAAAAAAAGGAGAAGTAGGGGGAAAATATAACAAGTTGCATATGATTTTGAAAATCAGTGTACATAATATATAAATGGACCCACTTAGTTAGTTATATATCTTAATCAAGGAAAGAAAAATAATATCATCTCTACTTGATATAGATCGCAAACCCAAGTTTGACAAGAACTAACAAGCACATGAGTGTCTTCTAATGTGTGCATATATACATGTATGATAGAAATGATATTTTCAGTCCTCAATATAAGACTTAATTGATTTTTTTGGAGAAATTAGGAATGTTAATAAGTTACTTAATCATATTATATGATGTGTATAATAAAATTATATATCAATTTATAAGTTAGACAAACTAGTTTGAAAAAAATATATAAATAATTTAAAGCAATTTAATTAACTTCTTTAATATTCTAAAAAAATCAATTGGGTCTTATATTTAAAGTCAGAGGTAATACTATATACTAATGTTTTAAAAGCCGAATCGGATGTCGAGCCGGAAAGGTAAGCGAGTCATGGTTCAACCGGTTGAAACGGTCGGTCGGACCGGTGATAAAATAATTAAATTTAATATATATATATATATATATATATATATATATATATATATACACACACACATATATATATTATAATCTTTAGTCTAATTTCATAGAAAGTTAATAAAGTCATAAAATACCATTTAAAGAAGAACATTAAGTCAATCATCAACCTAATAAAATATACTAACAATAATGATTTTATGACTTGTCAAATATTGATGGCTATTGATTGATTTAAGTATAAGTTTCTTGAAATGTATTTAGATCATAACACTTTGATCCTATTTATAAGTCATTTTTGACCAAAAAAATTGGTTTTATTTATAAGTTCAGTTTCAGTATAATAAATGAGATTATGACAATTTTACCCCTATTTATTGTATAAATGAAGAAATAATTTAAAGATAGATAGATAAAAAATAGTTAAAAAGTACACATTCATAAATGAGGGCATAGCTGTAAATTTACCCCATAATCATTCAGTTAACTATATCTCCTTGATATGTGAGATTCAGTTAAAAGGGATTTATAAATAGGACTAGAGTAGTAAATGTTATCATTTTATTGAGGAAATGATCCAAAATCAAGACATTCAACTCCAATTTCAGTGCTTCCAATTTCATCCTTAGCTTGAGGATGAACCTCATTGGATTTTTCTTCAAAAGCATCTTTATAAAATAGTTTGTAACAAACCAAATTATTAAAATTAGTAACATATAATATAAATAAAATAAATTAATATGTCTAAAATTTATATGACATTTTTTTAATTTTTTTTTGCAGCATCAAATTTTAAAAAATAATTTGCAGGAAAAAAAAATATTTTTCGCATTTTTTATTGGATCGGACTGTTTTTGAAAAACTGGTCCGGTTTCCTGCTCAAAAATGGTTAAACGACGGTCCAAAATGACTCCCTAAAAAAACGGTCCAACGTACATATCCGGCCCGCCTCAGTGACTGGCCGACGGTTCGACGGGTTCGACCGTCCGATCTGATCCGATTCTCTAAATAGTGCTATATACACACTACTACTACTTATTTTTAATATAATATCTTGTTTATAGTATAATTTGCACTACAACAAATATTTGTATTTGTTGAAGTTTTTATGCATATGTGTGGGTTGAAGTTGCATTTTTATCAAAATGACTTAAATCAATTAATAAATGGGCATCTTATACAGGCCCAGGTCTACAATATTATTTTCTTCCATTAATTAGATAACCCATGTTGAGATTCTTAGATATATGTGTAGATTGAAGTTGCGTTACTCTCAAAATGACTCAAGTAACTCTTATAATCAAGCTAATTCATTTGTGGCTATAAGTAACTCTATGCTGCCTATGAATCCAGTCTTTAATCAGGCTATATAGAGTTAAAAGTAGGTGCATTACTCTATGTCAAACTTGGATATATCTTCAAAGTCTTGCAACAATTTTAGTGGATTTGAAGATAAAGGAATGACCATTTGTTTAATTATAAGTGTCTTTAATCTGATTTTTCTTGGATTATTAAATTTGCTTTATTTTCTCAAAGGACTTGGTCATTATAGCTTTTAATTGGCATCAATAAGCAATTTGCTCAAGTGGCTAGCCATGTGCAAGGAAATATTGTCTTTTGGAGGATATTATGTAATTTCTCTTTTTATTTATTTATTTAGATGTAGCAATAGTTACTCCTTTATTCACTAACCTTCCTTTGTTTTCTTAGATATTGTTTTTATGATGTACTTTAACGTTTTCTATTAATATCATTGGGCCTTTTTATCAAAAGGAAAAAAAATTGATAGGGCATATCTGATCCTTTTATATGCCTATAATTCAATGTCAAACTAATTAATATGGACTTGATACATTCTAATAATACAAGGACTGGACTACTGGAGGTAGTATAGAAAAATGGCTAGAAATTCAACCATGCATGCATATAGCGTAGTGTATATACCCTATATATATATATGGGGCGGCGAGAACTATTCGATTGCCAAACCATTTTGGAATAAACCCAAATTGAACTCGACAAAGTTAGGCTACTTGCCTGGCTGCCCTTTCTTATGCTACTATTGTGAGTCAAATTCAAACCGAATTCTTAAGCAACGTATTGGGTCAAAATCTATTGGGCCATGAAAACAAGCCCATTATAAAAGCTAAAAGTAGCCCAATTAGAGTGGGAAAAAAAAAACGAAAACGAAGCAGCCGGAAACAAAATTAAAGAAAAAAATGAAAAATGCACATTGGACTATTCTATCGTTACCTTTTCCACTTTTCAGGCTTGGTCTCCACGTCGATTCCTCGTCTTCTTCCTCCGCGTGCTCGGCGCGATGAGGAGTTCTCTCCGCTTATACTCGAAGCTTCTCCGATATTCCTCTCAGAACCGTAACCCTCCATCTTTCTCCACTGATGGCGTTGTTCGTCTTTGTCTCCTCTCTCACTCTCTTCATCTCCACTCGTCCTCCTCTCTCCCCGATTCCAATTCCTCCCTCGATTCCTTGAAACTGGGTCTCGCTAAATCCGATGGCGTTCCGGCTGTCTCTGCTTCCTCATATTCCATCGGTGCAGTGGATCTCACATCTTTCGTCTCAGCTTCGGCGTCTAAAGCTAGGGAAATTGTGGACTTGACTCGCCACTATAGTCGATGCTATTGGGAGCTTTCTAAAGCTCGCCTCAGGTCAGATTTTCTAAAATTTATCTTCTTATTGTTTTGAAGGCCTTTAGTCCGATGCTTGACTATCAGGTTCTGTGGATTGATTGTAGTTCCATGTGTTCCATCTTGTATTACCCTTTTTGTGTTTACCTATGTTTTACATTGTCTTTACCATCTTAATTTTCACCTTTCTTGTACTTTTGAAACTTTGATTATGAATTGATATTAACTTGTTTGTTGATTTTGGTTTCTTGGAGAAACTTATATTTAATTGAGTCACAATTTTTCTGCTTTGTTTTTTCTTATCTTCTTTTTAGAAGATCAATATGTCTCTTCTGCTCCAGACCCCGTTGGAATTTTCAACAATTCTTCTTTTTTGCATCTATGTATCCACTCAGTATCTATGTATGATTGCAGTTATGGTGCCAAAATGAGTTATTGTTTTTGTAATTCAACTTATCCCCTTCTAATTGGTTTCAGCATGCTTGTGGTTGCAACATCTGGGACTGGATTTGTCTTAGGCAGTAGCAATGCTGTTGATTTTCCTGCACTATGTTGGACTTGCATGGGTACCATGATGGTTGCTGCATCTGCTAACTCGTTGAATCAGGTTGGTTTGTTGCGGTAATTGTTTATGTTATATACCACTTCTTTAGACTGTGGGCATGGTTTGCTTTCCATTAAGATTTGAGGATCACAAGGATTAATATGATTAAATACATAATCAGCATAGGATATGTAGACTTCAATAAGCGCGAGAATGGGGGAAAAGTCCTACTCAAATTCGTCATAATATCGTTATAATATGTAAAATGGGGATGAGTGTAGTCTGTTTTATCAATTGTCTATTTATTGTTCATAAATGAAGCCACGTTAGTTGACGAAGAAAGGAAGGCTTGTATAAGACATCAGGATTCAAATGAATTGCTTGCATTCATAAAATGTTACCCTCTTGACATAGACATGGTAAAGAAGGGGATTGGTACTGTGTGTGTGTGTATATATATGATGGCAGAATATCTATAATAAACTAAACTTTGTTAGACTCTCTATCTTTCCATAAGGAATATTTAATATTACTATGATCTTTTTACTAGCTTTGGCTGAAATAGTTGTTTTTTTGTTGCCCCACCTTTTGCCTTAGGTACTTTGTTGACATTGAATCTATGTGATGATTTTGGTGTATTAGGTCTTTGAGATAAATAATGATGCCAAAATGAAGAGAACAAGTAAAAGGCCACTACCATCAGGGCGCATTACAGTACCACATGCAGTCAATTGGGCTTCATCTGTTGGTTTAGCAGGCACAGCTCTGATAGCAACAAAGGTAGCAAAACCAATTTATTCATTCCTTTTTATTGTGTAGTCTTAGGGTAACCTTTTTGAATGCTGTGAGCTGAGCAACTAATGATGCAGCTTTATGACAAGGTTGTTCCAGGCTAATATGTTGGCCGCTGGGCTTGCAGCTTCCAACCTTGTTTTGTATGCATTTGTATATACTCCACTGAAGCAGATTCATCCTGTGAATACTTGGGTGGGGGCTGTTGTTGGTGCTGTTCCGCCACTTTTGGGGTAAATTCTCAACAAGACCGTTTTTGTTTCTCTAATGCATGGGAATTGTCAATTGCTAACTGCATGATTGCAGCTACTTCTAGACATGATTGCGAAAATGAAGTCAAGGCAGTTGTTTATTGAAGAAATAAAGTTAGAGTAGTTGTTGAATTGGCTGTGTGTTGGAAGTTTCTTTACACCTCTATTTAATTATTAAATGTAGTATTAAATTTCACCAATCGGATGTTTTCCCTTCCTCGTTTTCATCTTTCATCACTTTCTAGCTTAGACATGTGTGCAAGGTGTTTTATGCCCCTTACCATTTTTCTGTGTGGTTTTGTTTTCAGATGGGCTGCAGCTGCTGGTGATATTTCACTAAATGCATTTATTCTTCCAGCTGCTTTGTATTTTTGGCAGATACCTCATTTTATGGCCCTTGCTTATATGTGCCGCAGTGATTATGCTGCTGGAGGGTATGTTCAGATGTAGTTATTTATGTCGATAAATTATTGTTCATGCAACTTTTTTGGTGACTCCCTTGATCAATTTTTGTTTGTGCGGTGCCTGCCGTTGTTCAAGAAGACTTTTCTTGAGGGGGAAATTTATGTTTTATTCCTAAGGCTTATTCCAGAATGGGACTTAGTGATTCAGATATGGTTATGACCATCTAAGCTGATGCCATTTGGATAGATTCTTAAATTTTAGAGTAAATTACTCCTCTTCCTCTGAGAAAGTTCTAAGTACCCAGCCCTCCCATTTATTGGAAAAATATGAACAAACGTCTGTTTCATGTATTACATCAAATCAAAATTTACGTGATTTATTTGTTAGGGGAGAATTAATTTACCCTATACTTGTGTGCTCAAACAGTGAACTATTATATTAATATGCAAATTTCTTTTAATGCCAGACATAGATGGGTTTCATTCTGCTGCTCTTACACGCATTGTCGGTGGTCTGTACATTATATAATATCATATACTTATTAGTTAATGTGTTGTAAATTCAGGTTTAAGATGTACTCACTTACCGACCCATCTGGTCTAAGAACTGCATCAGTGGCTTTGAGGAACTCTATTTATCTAATCCCCTTGGGATTCTTGGCCTATGATTGTGAGTAGCTATTTACAACTTCTGGCAATATTTTGTATTTATTCAATTTGATGGAAACAGCATACTGTGCTTAGTAAACACTTCCCTGTTTTTTTTTTTTTGGGTGCCAGCATCCAAGAAACCCTTGAATTTATATCTGAAAAATTGCTATTCAAAAGTTGTCTAAAAAGAAATCTAGTGATACATTGTTTAATTTGCCCATAAGTTTGCAGCATTGCATTTATGAATGCGGTCTGTAGAAGAATCATAACACCTCATATTTCTGAACTTGTCTACAGGGGGTGTGACTTCTGGGTGGTTTTGTCTTGAGTCGTTTTTCCTCACTGCTGCAATAACGGCTTCAGCATTTTCGTTCTATAGAGATCGTACGAGAGAAAAGGCCAAGAGAATGTTCTATGCCAGTCTTCTTTATCTTCCCGTGTTCATGTCGGGGCTTCTAATTCACCGTGTTTCTGATAACCAGCTCATGGCAGATGATGCTGCCAAGTCTGTAAAGTTTTCATCTTGCATGGAAACTTCATTTGAGAATGACGAAAATGTTCCCAGAAAGAAAAAGGAGAGGCACATGAAAGGAACACCGGCACGCCCACCTGTTGCATACGCCTCTGTTGCACCATTTCCCTTCCTGCCTGCTCCTCTATACGATAATTCTCTTTGACATAATCTATTATTGAGCTTTCATGGAACAGGATTGAGCCATAAGCTTTTAAAATTTTGTTGTACCTATTTAATTGAATTTTTTTGTCATGGCTGCTCAATTCATTTCTATTTTTCGTTGCATTATACCCTGCATTAAGAATTTGCAGGAGTTCCATGAATAATAAGGAACAGTTGTTTCTCGTGTTACTCGTATCCTGACATCAGATGCTCGGTTCATTGTATTCTCATTCCTTTTGCTGTTTTAGCCTTTCATTGTCATCAATATCATAATGATGTACTTGAGTTGTTAATAAATTGTTGAGACTGATACTTTGATTTGAGTACAAGATTCCAGCTTTTCAAACATGAGCTATTTTGATTTTACGACTTTATTAGAATATTTGAGCTGAGAGTGAATGGTGCCGAAATTTTGACGATATGATGTCCCAGCCGGGTAAATGCACCCAACGTAAATAATTTTTATGGACAACATAACTAATTTAAACATTAAATTTTATGATTTCCAGTGCTCCTTTCAAATATTTGGCGGGGGGACCATATTTATCTTAATGATTTGGCTAATATTGGAACCCTTAATTTATTTTTAGTTTATTAGTTTTGGACTAAAAATTGAGCATCAAATTAAATTTGAATCTGACACTTATTTCTAGAGGTTATCATATTTCAACAATTTAATTAGATGCATGGTCTATATATATATATTGTGGTTGTAGATATTTTTTTGTTGCCTCTGGCAAAAAAAAAAAGATATTTTTTGTTGGAACCTTTTTTTATTTTTCTTCAAAAAAATAGTTGTCCAATAATATGTAACAACATCATTTATAGATAATATTTAGTGGTATTAAAATAATAGATACTCCCTACATCCTTAATATAGGATCTATTTGAAGAGCTGATCTTGATTATAAATATAAGACATATTTTTCATAATTGTCAATATTTCTATAATTTACTCCTATTGATACTTTCTTAACAATAATTAATGAGGAGAAAGAATGAGGGAATTAAAGAAGTTGACTACGACATTTTACAAAATACGTGTCACATTACTTAAATTAACTATATGTCATATTAATTAGGTAAATATGTCTTATATTAACTATAGGAGATAGTAATACTTTTTTGAAGAAGAATTTTATCAATCATATACACTATGGTTTTTATATACCCATAAATCGCTTCTTTTTAGTCCTTTGCCTTATAGTAGATGATGAGTTTGATACTAGATGATGAGTTTGACCTTACATGTTATCTCTTATAATCCAAAAAGACTCCTTCTTAGCTTATTTACAATTGAAAATGCTGAAGTTTGAGGAACTATGTCTCGGTAATTATGCTAAAGTCTTTGAAGGTTTTTTTTTTGTTTTTCCTACCCAGGGTATTCACCTAAGCGAAATCGATGACTAATCCCTTAGGTACTGTCGGGTCTAAAATGAGGGTGACTATTCTAAGGGGATTTTCTCCATACACATCGTCACAAGAATCAAACCCGAAATTAAAGTACTTAAGGGAATGTAAGTCCCTTACTACTTGCGTCAACCCGCATTGGTAAGTATCTATTAATTTTCGGAGAAAATATTGATCCTTATGGGCTCACTGATTCTGAATTGTCTGTGCAGATGTGGATATGGTCCTTTCTCCTCAACTCACTTTCTTCATTACGATGTCTTCAGAGTTAAGACGAGAAAGTAGAAAAGACACCAAACTTTTTAAGTGGCGTTAAGAGATAGTTTAATGAGGGTATGTTTGGATTAGGGTGAAAAAAGTGGCTTTTATTTCATTTAACTTTTACGGATTTAAATTAGGATAAAATTCAGGTAGTATAATATAATTTATATTTAGATTAACTTTTATAAAAAAATCAGTTTGACAAACTAAAATTTATTTAAATGATTAATGAAGAGACAATGTTAGTTGTATAAATACATATTTATATTATAGGTATATAATGTAATAATTATAAGAGTAATATTGAAATTAAAATAATAAAAATAGAAATAGTTAATGTATTATCAAAAAATTTTGAAAATACGAAAATACTTAAATACTAGCACTGTCTGCAAAATTTGTAGAGGATCAAATCCTCTATGTGTACGAAAATTTATTAGATTATTTTCACCAATTAAATTAGAGAGAGACTTTTTCCCCCATTTTGTCTAAAATTTATTATATTTGGTGTTTTAGGATAATTTTATCTTTTTCTTACTTTAAATTAAGCGAGGTTCTTCTTATGAGGCTGTTTGGAATGGCTTATGGAAGCTCCATAAGTGCTTATGAATTGTGATTCACGGAATACGAAGTAATTTTTACGGTCTACGAGGTTGCTTTTACGGTCTACGAGGTACTTTTACGGTCTACGAGGCGCTTTTACAATCTACGAGATAAATATGTAGAGAAGATTTGTCTTGATTTATGTGAATAATAAGCCCGATTCATAAAAGCAATGTCAAACAGTCATTTCCCCTCTCTTTAGTCCCACTCCCCAACGGCAGCAAATTGGCTTTTTGGTTGAAGTGAAGGAAAGCCTTCATATCGGGTCCGAATTGTCTCAAAAGTCTTTTTCTCCTCATCTCTCAGCGTCCTAAATCCTGACCGTCTAGATAATCTAAAAGCTCAAAATGCACCAAGTCAATATTAACCCATTAAAAATGAATCATCTTCAACCTTTAGCTTCTCTCCCCTTTTTAACTCCCAACCTTAACCATCATCTTTGACGTGCCTTCCCTGGCTATTCTTCATCCTCCTTTTCAATTCCCGCAACATTCACCATTCTCCAATATTGTTTGTGGTGACATTCTCAAAGCCGTCGCCACAAGCGAAGCATTGTTTTGAATTCAGCTATGGACCAAGTCTTTGTGGTTGGCTCTCTTTCGCGCCTCTGCCACTTCTCTTGGAAACAGAGGCCTATCTAGCATTTTTGAGGGATAAAATAGAAATTCTAAGAGATATATATGATCTCTAATAATGAAATTTCTGCTGCAATAAGTATTAGAAGTGAACTTACATAAGCTGATCTGAGAGTAAACCAAAAAAAAAAAAACATTGAGAATGAAATTGGATTTACAAAAGTGTCAAAGTCCCTCTCATGAGCTCACAAGCATAATATGGACAACAATTCACTCTTACAGAATCAAGGCTCAGCACTAAACTTAGCTTTAGGATTTACGTACAAAACTTAAAGGGGCCGAGGTCACCCACTGTAGAACAAATTAGATAGTGAGATAAAAATATGGTGGCTTTGTTGATGACAAATATGACTTCTTGGGAATTATGCAAGTCAAGATTTTTGCCCCGAATTATGGTTCAGATACAACTTAGGAAATACATTGCCTTTAATGTCTCTTTTCCCTTCAGCTTCGTCTTCATCATCAAATTTCATTATTTTAACTTTTTGGGTTTGGTTGCACTGTTATGCCATTTGTGGTCTTGGTCTTGGCTTCCTGACGCTCTTCCTCTTAGGATTTTTCATAGACTCAGTGCTGGAAGATGGAACAATGATTTCTTTACTTGTTTGCATCATAATTGTTTAGTTTTTTCTTCTTATTAGTCTTTTTTTTTGTCCAAGTGCTTCTCTTTTCTAGGTTAATAGCTTTCTTCGCTGGTTTGGTGCTGTTTGCAGCTTCACTCATTTGTTCTGTCTTTGAATTTTTGGAAGAAGCCATTAAGTGTGTATGTCGTTGCTCAAGGGCTTTCACTTCTAAATGTTCTTCGATTTTGTTTTTGTTTATTTGTAATTTTAATGCAGCTTTCATTGAAACAATCAATCCATATTAGTGCAGAGTAGTAGCGAAATCAAGTAGACCACATACTTCCTAATTTAATAATCAGCACATAAGATAGAAGGCAATGGGAAGAGGAGAGAGAAGCGGAATGCTGATGAAGATTTGTCTTTAATAGGATAGAGAAGCGGGATGTTGATCCTAGATGATGTGGTTCCTTGTCAGCTCTTGGATCATTTTAGACGGCCATGATCTTAAGATACTGAGAGACGCTGAGAAGAAAGACGCTGAGAGAATCTGCTTCCCCTTCGATATATTGGCTTATACATTCAGAACATGCTGCTAAATAATATCCTGCGTGGTAATTCGTATTCTTCTTTTTCTAACCATTAGATTAGTATTTTGATGGTTCAGATTTAATTTTATATACAATATTATTTTTATTTTTTTTATTGCAGTATTAAATTATTTATATCAAAATTTAGCAATTTGTATTTAATTAAGGAAAATACATGGATCAAGTTTCTTATATCTATTTTGTCAAGTTTTCCCATCATATTTGATCGTGTCATATTTTTGAATTATTATGATTTAACTGTAAACTCATATGAAAAAAATAGGACATATAATCATATATGATTCGAGAACTTGATGTAATATATATATGAAACTTGATGTAAGTATGATGCCTTAATTAATTATTTTTTTATAGTTTAGCATTTAACAATAACTTTATAAAAATCAAATCTAAACCATTCAAATATTAATCTAATTCCTAAAAAAAAGATAAGATGAGGGGAAAGGAAGAAAATGGAAGAGGAGGGTTTCCAAACCGGATCCCATGACTTTAGCTACTAGACTCTAACCGACCCACTTTCTTAACTAAATTAGCGACTTCTTAATAAATAAGATCTGACCAATTTAATTAAATAAACAAATAACAAATACAAAATAAAAGATTAGACCTATCGGAAAAAACCAATCACAAATAAATAAGATCGTAAATAATGGGATAAATCCCAACAAAAACACTTACCCAAACATGCACTGAGTCCACTAACTTTGTGCTTGTTTGGGAACTCGGTAGAGAAGTGATTTTTTTTAATGGAGCTTTTATAAAAGCCCATTTGTAAAAAAGTCAGGTTGTAAATGTGATTTGTGTTTGGATTGGCGGTGGGAGAAGTGACTTTTTTTTTAAGGAACATGTTTGAATTAGCGTTTGAAAAGCCTGTTTGGATAAAAAATGACTGAAAAGGGCATGAACCTTATTCAATACTATGTATATATTGTTTGTATATATATTATTATAATTGATGTTAAAAATATAAATAAAATTTTTTAAAATAAAAAATTTAAATAATTATTGAAAAAAGAAAAATACACTGAAGCATTTAATTTAAAAATGATACATATATATTTCAATCAGAATCTTATACATGAAGTGAATCATAATTGGATCATTTACCCCTATCAAGTTCGTCTACCCCTAACAAGTTTGTCTCTGATCATGTCACGAACATGATTCATGTGTGATGAAGATAATGATGGTTTTTTTCTTAAAAAAACAACAGAAGAAAAAAAATTACATTTAATTCTTAAAAGTTAAATTTAATTACAGTTACATCCCAAACAATTTTTCCAGATCATAAGTTACAAATATGAGTCTCTATTGCAACTAAAACTCTCATGTTTGTAACTCATTTTTAACCAAAAAAATTTCATACTTAATACTTATCTTTTTAATATCATTTTTCCTAAAATAAAAAGTGATGCAAATTATAAAAAGTGATGAGAAGTTAGGACCAAAAGTTATGTGCCTGTTTGGGAATGCAGTGGAGAAATGACTTTTTTTTAATGTGACTTTTACATAAGCCAGATTGAAAAAAAGTCAGATTGTAGATGTAATTTGTGTTTGGATTGACAGTGGAAAAAATGGTTTTTTTAAAAAAAAGTAATTTGTGTTTGGATTAGTGGTGGGAGAAATGTTTTTTTTTTTAACTTTGAACCTGTTTGGATTAGCATTGAAAAATTCCTTTTAGATGAAAAATAACTGAAAATGATATAAACCTTGTTGAATACTATACACACACACACACTTAACTTCATAGATTCTCCCTTTCCGTCATTGATTTTGGTGCTAATTTTTCGGTTCAAAATCTATTAATCTCACCGAAACAAATTAAATTAAAAAATAAAAACTGAACCAATGATTGTTTTTATCAAAAAAAAGAAAAAAAATAGCATATGAAGTTAAGAGAAAAAAATTGTTTAGGTGATGCCCAATTAAAATCTCATTAGTAGAAGAAGCTAAAAAAATGAGCTTTTAAGAAAAAGCTCTTTTTTCTTAAAAAGCCCATCATGAGCAACAATAATCACAAACACTTCTTTAAGATATCAAATGAGCTTTTGGGTGATTAAGAGCTTCAAATGAACTTTTTTACTTAATAAATGTGTTCCCAAACATGCTCTTTATCCTACCAACAATCCCTTCTCTTGCTAAATAAAGCCAATGGTTTAAGCAGCCATCTTCCTCCTGCCACATAAACGTTGCACCTACCTTTTTTTTTATTTTCATATTTTATTTTATATATTTTAACTTAATAAATTACGTATCTATTTGAGTTGATAATAAAAATTACTTAACGTGATTTACAATATATGAGGTAAATACGTAAGGGGGGTTTCACCTTGACTTACATAAACATACTTTTCTAACTCTAACTCAAACAGGCCAGCAATCCACTGCTCTGACATTCCGAGTATTTTAATAAAACATTTTTTGTTTATATTCTTTATTTACATATTTCATATGGATAGCAACCCACTTCTCCCATTAATGACATTCTAGTATCTTGATAAAATATTTGTTTGTTTATATTCTTTATTTACATATTTTATATATTTTAATTTAAGAAATAACTTTCAATATATATAACAACCCACTACTCCCACTAATAAGCTTCTAAGTATTTAATAAAAGATTTGATTGTTTATATTATTGTAAATATTTTACATATTTACATATTTATATATATTAAATTTGAAAAGTGTTTATTTATATTATTTAAAACGATAATATCATAACTGAAATATACTTTATATTAAAATTTCCTAACCCCTAACGGTCTTTAGTTTTTTAAAATATTTAAATTATATATTATATATTAATATAATATCATAATTCTTGAATTTCTTAACAACAAATCTAATTTTTTAACTGGGACAATCTAATCTTACTATTTAATTATTAAATTAAATTTTTTAGAAGATCACATTTTTAAGCCCCCATTGCGCGGGTTTATGAACTCGTTAATATTAATAATAACTAAAAAAGATTAAGGATAAACAACAAGAAATCCATAAAATCATTGTATGATTAGTTACATTACAAACTACTAATGATTTGGCTTCTTTCTTTCTTTTTTATTTTTTTTGTCCTCTCACAGTTTTTTACTCCTTCAGGACCATTGATATTCAATATTTTATAAAAATATTATTATAATGAAAAGAAAGATATGAAATATTATATTTAATATTTTATAAAAATATTAGTATAATAAAAAGAAGGATATGAAGTAAATATTAAATGTAAACTATTAAATTTTGATTGAATGATCATGAAAGGATAAAGGAAAAAGGATGGGGATAGGAAAAGAAAAAAAGAGAAGCCAAATCATAACGCACACCACAAAGCATGTTTTCGTGAAGAGTGTTTCCGAATCAACACTGAAACTAGCGCATTTTCTTCGTCTTCACTCTCAAAATGTTTATAATCAGGAGCATAATCAATCCGTGGCATTAGATGTTGGTCCCTCGGTTCGGTGGAGCCGGTCGTCACCGATGGCCTGAAGCAGAGCTGCTGGGCCAACATTCCATAGGAGCTTCTCAGAGAGGTGTTGGCCAGAATCGAAGCATCCGAAAGCTCCTGGCCTGCTCGCCGGAGCGTGGTGGCTTGCGCCGGTGTGTGCCTTACTTGGAGGCTCATCACGTATGGCATCGTCAACACGCTTCAAGTTTCCTCTAAGATCACCTTCCCCATATCTGTTAAGCAGGTTTGTGCGCAATACCCTAAATTCTGGAATCTTAATTTTTCTTTCTTTTACATCTCTTTTTCAGTATGCATGATTTCGATACCTCCTCGATTATCGGTTTCTCTTGAAAGATTCCCCGGGGTGAGACTGAATGATATTTACTGATAAGCAAGATTTTTTGCTTGAAATATAGTTTTGTTAAGAAATATAGATAGTTGTTGGTCAAAAAATAGGGGAAAGAAATCAAGATTGTTCATATCTTTTGCCTCCTTTTGGACATGAAATATTTGGTGAGCTAGGTTTTAGATTTTCTTGCTAGCATGTTTTTAGATTTTTTGTTTTTGTTTGGGAATTGATTATTACTCTGTTGAGTCTGTTGTGCTCCTTCCCTCTCTGTTTTCTTAAATATTTTTTCTTTTTTTAATAATTCAATAATTTCGGACATTGAGAGCTAATTCCTGTTTCATCGGTAAATTCGCATCTACATGCTCTTTCCTTCTCCAAATATTTCATATCTTTGTTTTCCCCTCATTAAAAAAAAAAAATCCTTTACTCTATTTAGCCATTTATGATTTTTTTTTAAACATCTACAATCTCTTTTTCTATATCTCTCCCCAGCAACACTAGTTGCAGTCATTTTTGCAAAAATAAAAATTCTGAATTCTAGTTTGGCGTGAGTATAATATGTTTTTGCTTGGTTTCTGTCAACAAAACACCTTCATTGGGACGCATCCAATTATTTAGACCAAGAAGCAAAATGACAATTACTTTCTCTTTTATTTATTATAAGATACCAACTAATAAGTGTATTTGATTCTTTTTATAAGGCGTTTGTTTGTTTCCATAGAACATTAAATATTTTTTTTCATGTATGTCCATAATTAATAAGGGTAGTTGGTGAGAGTAATAATTAATATGATATTAGAGTTTAGTATAATTAGTAGGGTTAATATTTTTATTGATTAATGAGAATTGTTAATTGGTGTCTTATAATAAAAATCAGAGAGAATACCTCTAACTAAAGAGCAAAATTGAGCTGCTACAAGAAGATGACTCCTTTTGTATTGAATGTTTTAGTGCCTATTTTGATTAATAGCAGAAGCTGTTTTTCCAACGTGATTTACAGTATATGAGATAAATTTATAAGATGAGTTTTGTCTCAACTTACGTAAACAAATTTTTTCACCGTCAATCTAAACAAGCCCTTAATTTATTGTTTGCCTGGTCCAAGACATTCTCCAAGATTCCCTTGGTTTTAGTTGATAATGATTGGATGTGACAAATGTTCTTGTCTTAATGCTGATGAGGACATCAATTCAATTTATTTTTTTCCTGCCATGCAGATGTTAGTGTGTGTTTGGATAATAATTTTTATGATTTAATAAAATAAGTATGTGAGAAGATCTTTATCTCGATTTATGAAAAATAGCTTTTGAAACCGTGATTTGAGGCTTATCAAACATTCACTAACATGTTAATTACAATTTGTGATAAGTTTTATGGAAAAGAATGTTTTCATTGATTTCTCTCTTCATTTTCTCCTCGTTGTATGTCTTCATCATTAGATCAAATTTCAATGGTTGAGATTTAATGATATATTTAATGTTATATTAATATTTTTATATAGCATTTAATCGCAACTATTAAAACTTAATCCCATGGTGGAGACATTCAATGGAGAGGAAATAAAGAGAAGGATTAATGGAAACATTCTTCTTCTTAAATTTTGATAGCATGGCCAGAGGGATAATTGTAACATCCTTTTTTTAGCACTTATAGCTAATTATAGTTTAAGTTTTATTTAGTCAAGGAGTTAGAATAAATTAATAATTTAAAAAGAAGAATCAAATTCAAAAAAAAAAAAGAAATACCTCCTTGAAATAATTCTTCTAAATATATGGGTATGTGTATGTAAATATATCTTAATATAAGAATAAATAATATAAAACAAAAATACTGAAAGACTATTACTAATGATATTATTTTATTATTTAAAAAATATTATTTTAAAAGAAATAACTCTAACAAATCTCTTATAAATATTCTATTTCCTTATATTCTGATCAATTCTAGATACCCATCTCTAGGTACTTTTATTCTCTCTTCTTCATTCCACTTGCCCTTTCGTCTCTGATTTCTACTGGATAACCGATCTTTTTAATGATTCTTCATGCTTTCCCTCACCATTTTTCTTATGATGAATAGTCTTGTCAGCCCATCCCCTCACTCTCCATATCTTTACTTGACATTTATTTACTTGCTTCCATTCTTTTTCCTTTTGAATACATCTAAATCAACTCAAACCCTTTTTATTTTGAAAGAATTATATTTAGGTCCCTGAGAGAAAAATGAAAAATTAGTTTTATAGAGTTGTCAATCGTACCATCTCTAAACTTGTCTATTCACACTCTTAGAATTATTAATAAAAACATTTTTTTTAATTTTTTTTAGGTAGAACCTGAATATAATTCTCACTCCTAGAATCAGTTTTATTAATGATAGTATTTCTTATATATATTTATATAAATGTATATATAAAAATATATAGGTTCTCTATTTTTCTCTCTGCTAATTTAGTATGGGACATTAAGGCTATAGAGTATATCTAGAGTAGCTTTAGAGTAACCCTATAATAATGTTGAATTATATATTAATATATATACTTATGTTTATGACCTTCTAGACTCTCATTAAGAGTTTTGGAGTAGCTCTTTGTGTGATTATCTGTGGGTTAGGAAATAGAGGTAACTCTAAATATTCTTTCATATACTTGTGAATTGTGTATGATTGTGAATGAACTATTTTTTTTTATAAAAGAAAAATGGACTGAATTATATGTATATATGTATGTATTGTAAATTTTCAAATAAGTAATGTTATAAGTAAGTTTCTCTATAACTCATATTACTCACATAATTAATAATTTAATGATAATTAATGTATTGTTTGATTATTATTTCTTTTTTTAGCATGTTTGAATATGTGATAATATTTGATATGAATGAAAGCATGATTTATTGTAACTTTCTTTTTTAATGATATTATATTTATTGATGATTAAATATAATTGTCATACGGTTGCATTGGTGATAGGTTGGAGTAAGGAGAGATTTGTATGTTGAAATTTCTTACCACGCGGTATGCCATCACTTGGTGCACAGTGAATAATATTTTGTTAGGGCCCTTTTTCCATGTTTTCTTTTGATCAGGATTGCATTGGAGCTGTAGGACATGTGACACCTCCTTAGTTGTGTTCTTTTAAGGAGGAGAGCCATAATCCAGATTTAAGCTTTACACCTTTGGGCGGGTGTATCTTAAGAACTGGTGAGGTTGGAGCAATCCAGTCAAATGGATGGGTTTCTGTTAAACTATGTTTTAGCCTATGGCTCCAGTTAGCAGTATAAGGATGGACGGTGATATAAGGGAGGTCGCATTTTGCATATTATATAATTGTATATTACATGTTGTGATGGGAATACAAATTGACGTAATAATGGTTAAATTTGTAATTATTTTGTATGAGGACTATGATATATACAAATATACACGTAACCAGTCTCTTATTTTATCATATGTGGTTTGCTTGAGTATGATAGAAACTTTTAGTAGTTACTGATATGTGTAATCTCATCCCTTATATTAATATTTTTCAGGTGATTGTTCTAGTAGGGAGTAAGGGAAGACACCTATAGAGTGGGCCTTGAAGGCTCTTTTGTGTTCCTAAAGCTCATGTTACGTCTTTTTTATTTGTCATGACCTTAAGACTTTCACATTTCATTTTATTTACTGAAAAATTTAAATTTTAGAGATTTAATTTGACATTGTGATGTGGGTTTTTTATTAAACTAATTTCGTATTTTGACGATTTTGATGTTGAGCATTTTTATTGACGATATTTAAATTATTTTAGTTAATTATTTAATTGTTTGGTTTAAGCCGTTGCAATAATTCCCTCCGGTGCTTCGTAAAGCGCAACAGATCAACCCAGACATATTATTTGTTTATCAGTTTAACTAATGGTGAGAATATTGTCCCTTTTAAAAAGGCTGAATAGATTATTTGTGTGTTATATTTTGGAGGATACTGTTTTTCCTTCTTCATTCTTTGGTCTTCTTTTCAAGCTATAAAGCTTATAATCCTAGTCTTGTCTTCTTCAACTTGCAGCATTAAGTGATGACGGAAAGTTTCTTCTGGCGACTCGCAAGTGTAGACGTGTCACCTGCACAGATTATATCATCTCTCTTGATGCTGATGATATGTCAAAGGGAAGCAACACTTTTATGTTGGGAAACTGAGGTGCACAATTACACTCTTAACTGAGCAATGTGACTCTTGTTCTTTTGCATTCGTTTCTGTGCCAAGACTTGCACCTTTTGAGTTCTTTTGATAAGATCAAATTTCCTGCTAACCAAGTTCACAATTTATGATGGCCAGCCACCTCACAAAGAGGCAAAGATTACAAAAAGCCGATCCGTTAAACACGGGAATCTAAATCAAGTTTCACCCAAGGTTTCTGCTGGTAACTATCCAGGGGCACGCATCTTATATGTGCTAGGCTCCAGGTAAGCATCAACTATAACAGGTTCATACAGAAGTTTTCATTGGCTTAAAAGGAGTTGTTACACTATAATTGTCTTTGCATATATATATATATATATATCTTGTGTAATATACAGACAATGCAATACTTACACAGTGCTTGTAATGCAACAAGGAGTCCAAGGAGAATGAAATGTGTCATGGTCCCAATCTTTAGGTCAAAATCAAACAGAATTGAAAACTCTGTATCTAGATCCCCGGGCAGTGATAAGGTGCTAGTGTTAAAAAGTAAGCCTCCAAGGTGGTTTGAGCAGTGCCAACGATGGTGCTTGTACTTCAAAGGAAGAGTGACAGTTGCTTTAGTTAATAACTTTCAGCTGGTGGCTTCCCCAGCAAAAGGACCTTCAGGTGAAGAACATGAGAAGATCATCCTCCAATTTGGGAAAGTAGGGAAGGATCTGCTTACCATGGATTACCAGTACCCCATCTCAGCATTTCAGGCTTTTGCAATATGCCTCAGCAGCTTTGAAACCAAAATTCTTTAGCAAGATCAATAACACAATGTGTGTTCATTTGGCAGAACCATGCTGATAAAAGCTGTGCCTGGGAAGTGTTTTAAGATTGAATTAAGTGCCTATTTGTTTTAACTTTTTAAAAGTGTTTTTACGATTTACGAGATAAGAATGAGGCAAATTTTGTCACGGTTTACGGAAAAGGACTTCCTGCTTTCATTGTTTTCCAAACAAGTTAGCTTTGTTTGGAGAACTTACAGTAGAGATGGTATTAATAACTGATAACTGATAGCAAAAGTTCCTTGGTCAAAGAGTCTAATCTTTTTCTGGGCAGTGTTTGCTTCCTTGTACAGTTTTGATGGTGTTAGTGGTTACTTCTTGTTCATGCATCTGGTGCAGTAGGGTTTAGGGTTATTTGGTGGGAAGTGTTTTTTCCAAATTTGTTGTAGTTTGGTTTTTCTGAATAGGGATCTATGATATCAGGAAATATCTCATGAAAGAACTTCCCTTCTCTACCGCATGCGTATCGTGTTTATTTTGTAAATAGATTTTACTCGTATTTGTTTCTTGTCTATCTTCCTAGCAAATAAAAATGATAAATTTTCATGATTGAATATTTCAAAAGATTATTTCACTAGTTCTAAATAATTTTATAAATTCCTAGCATATGATTAAAATATTATAGAGAGTGAGTTTTGGAGCAACCGGTTTAAATTTTGAAAATGGCCCTTCCTGCTATTTCTATCTCTTCAAAATCTCATTTTGATTGTTCAGGTATCATATGTATTGATTAATAAGGAATGAGCAAAAAGAGACAAAGTTTTCAGCTAACAAGGAAAATCCAAGCAGTTCATTAAACACTTTTGTCAGTTACTACAGCAGTCGCCATCCATTAAGATCCCTGATAAGTTAAAAAAAAAAAAACAGAGGTTCATAAAGAAATACGAAAAATCTCAATGCCGTATTAAATTATTACTCATCAGCACGGTTTCAGATAAGCGAATTAAATTAAAACGCCAGCTAATTAAACTCTTAATGGATTTCAATATGATAAATTCTCCAATTAAAGTGCAAAATTCTCCTGCGATCCAACAAGTATAACAAGCGTTCAAATTGCTATGTAATCCAGGATGTCATAGCGCCTAATATAATATTTATGAAATAATGGCTATGTAATCCAGGACGTCATTTTGCATCCTGTTTGAATTTTAAAGATAACCTGTTCATAAACAATTTTACATCAAAACGTCATATACATGATTATCATACATACTAATTGATCACTTTTAGGTTGTCTGCAACTGCATGCTTGATTCTGAGCTTTTCACCAAGAATTCAGCGGCATCTTCTTCATCTTCAGCAGGTAGATCATCTGCATGCAATTCCAGTTGATCAAGGCTCTGAACAAACTTGGTGAACGAAGGAAAATGTTCAGGCGAAAAGAAGTAAGCCCCCATTCTGTTATATGTGAATAAATCCAAAACATAATCTCCTGATAGATTCTTCTTGATCTGATCAAAATCCCCTGGAGCTCCAGCACTGGAAGAATTTTGCCCTGAAACCTTGACCCCGTGCTTCCTGCAAGCTGCCATAATCTGAGCAAGTAGCAACTCTGGACTAGAGAGGGTCTCATTTGGCTGGTTTGCTTCTGACAGGTCCATTCCAGCACATATCATCTTACATGAATTCTTAGCAAACATCTTCGCAACTGATTCATAACCATCCCTGTTAGCTGTGTTATAGAATCCTGCAGTTAGCTCAGAAGCATGAGATCGGGTTCGGTACCAAGAGTGCATCAGGGGAATTTTGCCATATACAGAAACTCTGCTGTCAAAAGTTGAAGCTGCGATTGAAAGGAGGCGATCGCCATGAGCTACAAGCATATCAGAATACCAGGAAAGGAAGAAGTCCCCATAAGGAGACTCCCATGAGCCGCCATCAGCGAAAAAGCCACCTGAGTTTGGTGACTGGCCATAGTTAGGGGCATCATGAGGACCACCAAGCCCCCACATAGGATTTCCTGATGCTTCAGCATGTTGTTTAAGAATGCGAAGCATGTTTTGGTCATAACACTGAAATTCTCCAACTCCATTGATATTTGGTAGCTTATGGTGAGATGGATAGTGTAGCTCCCCATCAGGTCCTAAACCTATGGAAATTCCCTACAAGACATGAAGATTTTATCAGTTATATACATCAATAAGCTAAGAACGTAAAAATTGGTTTCAGAGCTCAAAATTCTTACCGTAATTGTAGAGCCCAGGAAATGACAAAACGAAGATTTGAAGCTCTCACAGAAACTCTGGTAGACCTGAATCCCAGTTTTCCCATTGAAAACTGGAAGTTCATCAACAGCGAATGACAAACATTCCTTGTACTGTCGTCCCGATCGATCTGTGAAGAAAATGCCTGCCTCTGAATCACCAATCTGAGACACCCACTTGGGGAGTGGGATACTTGGTGTTTTGGATCCATTAAAGCAAAGCGTTACATGGAGCTTGAGACCTGCACTCTGAACCATCTCTGCAATAGCAAGATAACCTGACCATTCATATTTTCCCACGCTGTCTTTCTCAACAATCCCCCACCAAATTGGAAGCTCAACACCTTCAACTCCTAATAGCTTCAAAGCTTTCAGACCAGCTGCAATTGCTCTAGCATGGTTTACTGAATTGCAGTCAGAAGAAACAGCATCAAGGGGCAACCCCACAAATAACCTGACACCATTCAGCTGCACCACCACATTTCAAGCATGTTAGTTTCTTTTTATTGTCTTGAGCTTGACATTGGATATTGAGTTATTTCATTTAGACAAAACTCTGTCTTATATGATATAAATGCAGCAAGAGATTTGAAAGAAGCAGTGTTTCAAGTTTTACAGATATTTTATTGACTAGTGTTAATAATCAATAGAGATTCCAATTGATTCCAAGAAAGAAATGCCAGGTCTACATGTACCATAGGACTCTAACCATGCAAACATCCTTCAGGCATTAACATCTGATTCTTAAGAGCACAATTTTACCTTGGTCCACTTATAAGTTTCCCGTATAGTAACGCATTATAAATGAAAAATCACTGACGAATGAATGTCAAAAGCGCAATTATTCCAAAATGAAAGTTTGCTTTCTCCAATAAAATTCATCAGACACTATCTAAAGGAATATTAGTAAATGATGATGAAACAGATATGTGAGCCTTCTTCGTTAAGTGTTACTTTTGAAAAATTCCAACTCAAACAGACATGCAGTTCATGGCTTCAGCTAGATCATAAACCAGAACAATCAAAATCAAAATTCCATTCATTTTCCAGTACTTTGTCAGCAATTTAAACGCAGCACGCAATGAATAAGAAATTTTTGTGAAAGAAAACTCACCGATTTAGATATTTTGGGAGAAGGAGATCGATTCTCCTCGCGAACGGCATCGAATTGAAGAGCGCTCACCGTCAAGCTCACACCGGCCTTCTTCCATGTGAAACTCCGAGCAAAAGAAATCGTAGAATTTGAAAGGCCGAAAGTATCGTTTAGATTACAGAAACGCACTTCCCTATAAGCGAATTCAGATTTTCCGAGCTTGACTTGAGAGCTTCCAAACACCGAAACCTCCATAGCCAGAAACGAAAAATTGTCCACCAACCAAATCGAAATTCCGAGTTTTCCTCTAAACTCTTCACAGCCGAATTTCAAGCAACAGAATCAGAGAGAGAGAGAAAAGGGATAAAGAGCGAAATTTAGGTGAAAAGAGACAAGAATCTAGGCTTGAGGCAAATATTGAAGGGGGAAGGACGGTATATAAAGGCGGAACACGAGTCACGATTTTGTTTCCAGACGGAGCCGGGGGGGAAAAATGAAAGGAAAGAGAGCGCCAAAGGAAATGCCACGTGTCGGTGAGATAGGAGGCAAAAGTAGAACCGCCTATAATTATGCAATGCTGTGGACCAGACAAACCTTGGATTCAGCACACCTATCATGTTGTGGATCGCGTTCGTTGAATTGTCCCAATTCCATTTATTTATTTATTTATTATTATTATTATGCTGACAATGAGTTGGATATTAATATTAGTATTATCCATTTTCCGTTACTATTGGATGTGGAAGGGAGTAATTAGGATAATTGAATATAATATTAAAAACTGAATGAATCTGAGGGGGCACTGGAGGAGCAATGCATGTTAATGACATGTTCATGCAAAAAGATAGGGTTGCATGCACAGCCATATATAGTGTAGAGAATTTAAGTAGAGATTTGATGAGCTAAGGATTTCTGACAATTAATTAATGCATTTTAATTGAGTGGATAAGGGGGGAAATTAGGGATTGGTAATTTGAATTGGGATGAAGAATAGTTCTTTAATTATTATATACCTCATTCAATCCTATTTATAAGTATTTTTTTTTTCATGAGGCTAGTCCTTTTTATAAACAACTTTCACTTTATATTTGAAAATATAAATTCATTTTTTCCATTTTATCCTTATTAAATACATATTATTTATAATTAATTATCACACACACCAAGAGTTATATATGTTCAGGACAGAAAGAGAAATCACTAGTCAATAAAGCATTGGGAAACTTATTTTATTATCTCTTATATTTTGTATACATTCTTTCTCTATTTTTATAAATAAGGGCATATATGAAAAAAAAAATACCCCTTCTGGTCTTTATTTTAAGACACCAACTAACAAATATATTTGATCCTTTTTATAAGGCACTTTCTTGTTTCTAAAGAGTATTAAATATTTTTTTTCATGTATGCCCATAATTAATAAAGGTAATGTGTGAAAGTAATAATTAATATGATATTAGAATTTAGTGCAATTAGTAGGGGTAATATTGAAAATTACTTAAATTTTAGGACAAATTTAATGACTTTAATTGTTTTTATTGGTTTGTGAGAATTGTTAGTTGGTGTCTTATAATAAGGATCAGAGGGAGTAATATTTTTGACACTCTTATTATTTTTAACTACCAGTTTATTTTATATAATTAAAAAAATTTATTTATAAATGAGACAGAAAGAAGTATTCTAATAAATTAAAGTGTAATTAGTAGTGGATTGGAGTGTTGGATGGGAAAGGTGACGTGGGGGGGGGGGGTTGGGGGCGGTGTCGGATAATGGTTTAGATGAGATAAAGTAATACCCATCCATTCTCATATATAAAATGGAAAATGGTTCAAAAATATATTGTAAGAAAATTATTTATTGATTGGTATGATGGGTGTAAATAAGCACCCCTTATATACAAGTATCATCCATATGTGAAAAATTCATTTATGTGAATGTGCACACACCATCCTCGTGTGTAAAATATCACTCACCCGTATGTAACTTATTACTCACCATGTGCAATGGTAGCAATTAGCAATTAATTTGCTTGCAAGGTAGTTTTTAACAATTCTCCCTATATAAAAACTAGCTGTGGTTGATATTTGATGATAAATATAAGGTTTTAATCTGTTTTATCTTTTATATTTATTATATATTTTAAAATTAATTTATCTAATTTATAAATTAATATATAATTTAATGTATTGTTATTGTCAAACATTCAAGTTAATTCATATAATTTATCGTTTTACGTTTCTATAATCCATCCCTAAATTTATGATATTTACAAATTTATAAATTCGATTGAACTCATGAGCTCATTCGCTAAATTTAAGGATATTTATATTTTTAACTTATAAAATCTTGTCGACTTATGTTTAAATTAGTAATAATCTTTTTTATTTGAATGATTTTATCTATGAACTCTATAGAAATTTTTTCATTGGGTATAAAAAAACTATGAATATTAATGAATTTAATTTTAATTATTTAAAATATGTAAACTAAATAAATTTTATCATTTTTCATATTTTAATTATTTAATTAAATATATTTAAGGGAGAATTGTTTATAAAGATCTTATTGGAAACTTATTTGCTAAATGAGACATATGAAATATTTTTTACATATAAGGAATGATTGTTCGCACATACATGAGAAATCTATATTGAACACATGAAAGATTTTTTTGAATATAAGGGAGATTTTTTACACAAAGGAATATTGTTTACATGTTAAGGTCTCATTTAGTAAATAAATTTTCAATAAGGTATTTTTAAATACTTTTAATTTAATAGCTATTTAAAAATAAAAATCAACTCTTATAATTTGAGTTTACGTACATATGATGAGTTATATAATTTTAATATAATATTTTTATATTATATTTAAATTAATAATTTTGATTTATTTGTTAATCCGCCTACATGAGTTAAAGGAGCTGGGGATAATGGAGATAAATAAAATAATAGGAATAATAATAGAGGAGAAGGAGAAGGGAACCACGAGAGGAAGGAAAGACCGAAAGACAGAAGACGTGGGGGCGGTGCATTTGGGCAGAAGGGGCTGACTCACTTCCACATCACACACTGACAGCCTGACACACCTCAACCCACTCATTCATGATTCACCTCTCGACGCCCTTGTTTCATTTGTAGGCCCTCCCCTTTCCTTCCCCTTTACTCCTAATCCCCTTATCTCCAAGCCACACGCTTTTTCTATTTTGGATAAGTCCTTTCATATATTATTGGGAGAATTTCAGATAAGCACTACGTCACTGAATTTATTTCAGTCAATTCTATAACACCATGAAATTTTACTGTCTATCTATAGATTAAAATGAAAATAAATTTTATTTTATTTTTTTTAAAGATTTGATTCTCATTAGGGCTCCAAGATCGGTCATCAACAGCCAAGCCGAAGTGACCACCGTTGACAAGCTATGGTGCTAGAGTTTTGACTACTAAAAATTAATGTATTGTTTATATATCTATTTCACTTATTTTTATGGAATAGAACACTTATAAATAGAATTTATTTAATTTATATTTTTTATATATATAATTAACTTGTTTATGAAAAGTTGGATACTTGTAAATGTAGCTTGTCCATAGTCATATGTTTTCTTATTAACCTCTTAATTTGTGTTGTTTATGTGTTTATTTCACTTATTCATGAGGAACTTAACCCTTGCAAATGAACAACATAAATTTAACAAGTCTCATTTGTAAATGTGTACTTCTTTTTGAATAAGTGGAATAAGTATATAAATAACATATTAGTTTCCAATGGCCAGAGCTCTGGCTGATTGGCAATGGCAGCTGCCGGTGATCAATCATTGGAGTTCTGGCAACAATCAAACTTTTTTAAAAAATAAAAATAAAACAAGTGTCATTATTGTATTTTTACGTACAAAAATTATTTTTATTTTACTCATTAGGTTTACAGTGAAATTTCAAAATGTTATGGGGTTGGCTGAAATAATTTTGGTCTTGTGGAACTTAATTGAAATTCTTCTTATTTTAGTACTCCCTTGTTTTTTTATACTTTCTTTAATAGAAGACATATTTAAGATAATTAAGGAATATAACTAGAATGCTTTAAAAGATTCATGTCATATTAACTAATTTAACTAATTTTTTTAATTTAATTAAATTATGTAAATATATCTTATATTAAATATCTAAAAGAATAAGAAACAACTATCACATAAGATTTATTTCTATTTATAAGAGACATGTAAAGACACTCTATCCCCACCACAGATTCTCTTTCTTACACATATATTTTTTTTTTCTACTTTTCTTATTCCCTCCATCCTTATAAATAAGTGTATGTTACGAAAAATGTTACAATTTTTATATCTTTATTGTCTTTAACTAATTTTTTGATTTACTTTATTCAGTTAAATATTTCTTATGAAAAAAGAATGGGGTATATTACTACTATATTTGAATCATATTAAAATATTTTAGATATTTTAATGCTCTTCTAAATAATAAAATATTAGTGGTGTTACTTGCTCAGTTAGTTTGATTGAGACCAACATAGAATTAGTCTAATCGTGTAAGGTTCCATTAAATCCCTTTGGGCTTTAAGTTCAAATCCTAAAGGAAACACCTGTGTTGGAATGGACAACCACAAACTCCAAACTAAATACCAGATGATGATATAAAAAAAAGTTAGTTTAATTAAGTTTAGGTTTAGAGTTTTATTCAATCTTATTTAGTTATTTATTAAATTAAATAAATAATCCCAGTGAAAGGATATTAAACAAGTGATGACAAAAATGTGAGTGTGTTGAATTTAGAAAATATAATCTAAACCATATTCACTCTCTCAGAGTCATAATTGAACTACTGATGATAGATATTCTCAATCATCATCACTATATCCGCACGCCAGTGGAAAGATTCTCTAACATGCTGCAGTAATTTGTCTAGTTAAGTGCGCTTTGTTTCATCAGGATGTAATTCAATTTTGACTTACCATTAGACCAGCTCAGGGTTGCCCTTGTATGTCAAAAAAAAAAAAAAAAGATTCTCTAACATATTTTCATTGGATCGTGTTCTTTGTTATAAGAGCATTCAACTTAAATTGTGGATATCGTGAGTAAATGGTTGAAATTTTGAATGGAAACTGTGTGTAAATAGTAACCTAATTGGAATGGGTCAACCTTTGCCACTACTTCTATTGAAAATAGTTTTAATACTTTATAAGAAATAAATAAGTTAAACTAATTTCATTAATTCATAGAAAAGTTGCTATTAGATGCTGGGTGCTAGAGATATTAAGGTAAAATTAAATGAGGAGTTAGTTGGTTGAGACACTAATCTATATAAGGGGCCATGGTTAATGTGTTAGGTATGTAGGATAGTTAGATCTTCATTATGTTTAGGGAGATGTTAATTTGAATATCTCTAAATAGTGAAGTCTCTATTAATCCCGAAGTATGATTGGTTATCTTCCTCAAACAGAGGTAGATTAGAAATAATCCAAATAGATTATAGTTTGTATGAACATATTATTCTCATATAGTTAATACAAGAGTTTTCATCTTATTAATTACTGTTATTTACAATAGTTTGGTTCTATAGTTCGTGTGTTTAAAGAAATGGAAGAGGCCCAATCTTGAAGTGTTTTTGCTGTTATTCTTGCCAAACAAGCACGTTCACAACGACGTCGTCTTTCTTTGTTCAAAACTCAATTCTTGATTCCCGATCTTGGACCTTGATTCTTGGTTATGCGTTGTCCCTTTCCACTGTTGCCGCTGCCAAATTGAAAGCCCCAGGGGTGGTGCACAATACTCGCCGCAGGAGCCTCCTGCAATGGTAGCCCTTGGTGCCGGCGGAACCTAGTGTCGAAGGTTTCCTTAGAGACTATCTAAAGCATCGCAAATTCTAAGCAACGATCCCATTCGATTGTGATAGCTTTTTTGAATCGGGCTTATCATATAAGCCCGATTCACGTAAATCGAGATAAATCTCCTCCACATATTTATCTCGTAGACCGTGAAAGCACTTCGTAGACCGTAAAAGCACCTCGTAGACCGTAAAAGCTACCTCGTAGACCGTAAATTACAATTCATAAGCACTTATAAAATTTTCATAAGCCATTCCAAACAGCCTATAAGACTCATCTTGTTTTAGAAATCGCAAATTTCAACATTTCAGTTGCATAATTTTTGCTCCATCCAGATTCTTTCTAAAGAAAATGCGAAAAACGCGTGGTTGTCAAATCAAGAGCTCTTAATTTAAAAGAATTTCAGTATCTCCGCTGCTTGATTCTTGTGGTTCTCTTGATCGATCATCTTAGTTGCACAATTGTTGCGGAAGTTTCTCTCTCACATCGAAGGAACAAGTTATCTTCAAGACCCTGATGAAACTCTGGATATATATCAGAATTTGAGTTTGTTCGGATCATAATCTCTCTCCCAAAAAATTTCAATGAAGTCAAATCATTCCTCATATCTCATTGTTGTTTTCTTGGTTTTGCATCTCATACTCTCTGGATTGCTCACATGTTCTAGGGCCATGTGAGTTTAATCTACGCCAGCTTGATCTCTTCATTTCTCTTGTAGTAGAGGAAATGCTAGTATTAGCTTCCCCTATTCTGTTGAGAGATATTGAGACCGCCTTGAAGAAATTCTGAAGTAGGATTATTTGATTCAAACTCAAGTTGTCCCAGATTCTTTTTGATGCTGAAGAGACTGTATTTTTTTTCGAAATGATCTTGCTTCTATCCTTTTTTTGGGTTTTCTGGAAATGTAATTGTTAATACTTTGTCTCTTAGACTTATGGCAACCTTTTGATTCTGCTGCTTGTTCGTTTTCTTGCCATTGGTATCCTTCTGCGAACAAGAACTTGCTTACCCGATTCAGGGATGCATGTAGATCTCAATATATCTCTTTGCCATGGGTTGTCACCATGATTTTATTTTTTTCACCAAAGTTGAAGAGATATGTCCAGATTAATAGTTTGTTTGTTATCACTTATCTGAATCGGATTTATTATATAAGCCCGATTTACGTAAATCGAGATAAATTTCCTCCACATATTTATCTCGTAGACCGTGAAAACATCTCGTAGACTGTGAAAGTTACCTCGTTGACCGTGAATTACAATTCATAAGCACTTATAAAATTTTCATAAACTATTCCAAACATGCTCTAAGTATTAGTTGTTTATGGATTGCATAACTCAGATAGTAAAGAGGGAATCAAGTTTAATTCTACATCAAAATCATTAGCCTTCTAAAGCTGCAAACAAAAGGGTCACCAGGGTTGTCTCAACCCAAAAGAGAAGCTCATACAAAGAAAGCATTAATGAATAATGAGGATGAAGGTACGAATGCAAGTGTCCACCATAAGAGAAGCTCATACAAGGAAGGAAGCATTAATGAGTGATGATTTCTTTATATTTTCAACATTGGGTTACCCTGTTCAAACTTGGAAAAGGAGAAAATGGGTCAAGTCAAGAATATTATCATTGGTTTAGTTCTCTTCACATCTTTAGTGATTGTTTATTTCTTGTTTTCATCTTCATATTCATCAAGTTAGTGTGAAGTTGAAGTTGGAACTCATTGGCCTTGGTTCGTATTCTGTAGCGTCCAATTGATATTCCTATTTTAAAATATGGCCAGATCATGCACTAGCTAAATTTGCAGGGTGCATGCATTTGGGTGATACTTATGCAATGATGGGACACATGGAGAATTCGATATTTTTTTTTTATATACAAGGTTTGAAAATCCAAACACAAGCCTTGGGAGACACAGACCCAAGACTTGGTGACACATGTCGCTATGTGGCTGAGGTCTCAATATATGTCTGAGGAAGCCGGGAGCACTATCATAAACTCTTTTCAGCATTCCTGGGAACATTTTGTGTGCGTTGCTGTATGAGGGGGTGTTCCATCACTTTCAGGTCTGGAGGTTGTTGCATTAAGAGCTAAGTTTGAAGGCAAGAAGAACATGGAGCTGGCTATGAGCTAATAGACTGAAGCTTTTCAGAAGCGAATCTGAGCAAGTGTAGATATGGAGAAGAGTGTTATGAATTGAAGAAATCTTTTGTATTATTTTTGTGAGCGAAATACTGTTCAGTTTAATTTACCTTACCCCTGTATTTTTTGTGTTACAAGTTGACACTTTTATGAGTTTAAGAGGTGTCAACTTAAGGGGCGTGTTAGAAATATTAAGGTGAAATTAAATGAGAAGTTAGTTGGTTGAGACCCCAATCTATATAAGAGGTTATGATTAATGTGTTAAGTGTGTAGGATAGTTAGATCATCATCATACTTAGAGAAAGGTTAATTTGAGTCTCTTTCTAGAGAGGGAAGTTCCTCTTAATCCCTAAATGGAGTTGGTTATCTCCCTCAAATAACGGTAGATTAAAAATAACCAAAATGAATTATAGTTTAGATCGGCATGTTGCTTTTATATAATTAATATAAGATTCTTCATATATTCTTCATTATGTTTCTCTAATTATGTTGTTTACACTTATGATAAAAATGACACGAGGAAATACTATGCACAGGTTTGACAATGTATGTTATACCTTCTTGGTTGGATTAGTTTGTACTTGCAATAATATGCCTTATTATATATAATAGCAAAATTTTGCAACAAACCATATTATTCGCCATATTTGAAGTATTTATTAAGATTTGGGTCGTTTGCCTGGGACGAAATGGCATACCCATACTATCCATATTTTATTTAAAAAAAAAACATTTTAAAAAACAATCAAAATAAAAATAATATATAGACTATAATTTTCTACCAAAAAACTAATGAATTATCCATACTAACTGTCTGGGTTAGTGTTGGAGAAATCTGTTCATGTAAGTCGAGGTAAAACTCTTTTTACATATTTATCTTATATATTGTAAATTAAGAAAAACAGTTTTTACCATCAACCCAAACAAACACTAGCTAATTTACATAGTCCTTATTTACTACTCATCTTTGGAGATGCACAACTCCATCCCCCCCCCTTACCACTCATATATAATATTTCAACAAAGTTGTGTTTTATTTTAGATTTTTACCGTTAAACAGACATTAAACTAATTTACATAGTCCTTATTTACTACTCATTAGTTTACCACTCATATATAATATTTCAACAAAGTTGTGTTTTTACTGTGTAAGGGCATTTTGTCTTATCAAGTTTTTTACCCCCTTTGACAGTGAAAGACACGTTAGGTGTTGCGTCATTCTCCTAATTAATTCAGGTCAAAAAAATTATCCTAATTAATTCTTTTCCATTATAAATATTGAAACATATAATACTCACCATGTCAATGTATTATTACATCCACTACTTAATATAAGTCTCAATTGATATTTTCAAAAATATTAAAGAAATTAAATAAATTATTTTAAAAGATTTATATTTGTTTTTTTTATACCAAACTAATTTAT
Source organism: Albizia julibrissin (assembly GCA_037074505.1). Lineage (NCBI taxonomy): Eukaryota > Viridiplantae > Streptophyta > Magnoliopsida > Fabales > Fabaceae > Albizia > Albizia julibrissin. The sequence goes on along the minus strand of CM073482.1, from coordinate 9,407,664 downwards.
CTGATATATAAATTAATATATAATCAAATAATATATCACTCAATACCTATTTATAAGCCACTTATACCTCATTCTCGTAAATCAAGAAAAATATTAAATGAATAATTTTTTTTCCAGATTGTCCTTATATATAAAAAGTTGCAGATTTTCTCTCACATCTCTTTATTTCTATACATCTGCACCTCTATGCATTTATTAATATAAGTCAATAGGGGTAAAATTGGTGAAACCTTACTACATACCTTTATCCTTATATATAAGAGCCTTTTTTTTAATGGGTTTGTCCATGAATGTAACACCGGTAGAAAAAATGACTTTTCAGATCGGGTAAAAATGACTTTTTAGACCAATTTCAGATGAGGTCTTGATACAGTCGGTCTAAAAAGTGTGATACTTTTTAGACCGGTTATGCAACCGGTTTAAAAATTCACTTTTTAAAAGTGTGACTTTTTAGACTGATTATGCCTTTTTTAGACCGGTTATTTGAATAACGGGTCTAAAAAGTCCACATAACCGGTCTTAAAAGTTTTTTTAGACCTGTTATTCAAATAACCGGTCTAAAAAGTGTATTTATTTTTTTGCTAGTCCATTGATTACGTTAGTATACTCAATCTGTACATATCCTAAAAGTATGCTTCCAAGGCCATACTTATAATTACTTATCACGAATATATCCTGATGGAGTCATACCTGAAGAACCCAATAAGCACAGCTCAGGAATCTTGCAACACCCAGTGCAAATATATAATGAGCTGTAAATGGCTCAACATAATATGATATAATATTAGGAAATGGGTTAGAAAAGAAAGTAATTAGATCGCAAGTTGGAAGATAATTTTTATTTAATAAATTTTTTCAGAGAACAAATATTTAGAAACAAGGCAAATGACAGAAGAAAACGCTAACATTGGCTCCTAGTGAAGAATCCAATTTGTAAACTTTCTCAGATGTCGCAATCGTAAGTTTGAAGCAAATATGAGTATAAAATTTTGCAATAAAAATCGATCTGAAGTATATGACGTTAGCTAGTCTGAAGTATGTATAAAACTAATTAAGTAGAGCATTTACCTTAAACCAATCGAAGGGAAGAAAAGCCGAACCTTATGGTAATGGATTCCACCTACCTTTGCGTTGACGACAGAGATAGTCAAGGATGGAGGAGTGATGTGGGAAGGAGGAGCTGCCGCGGCACGAGGGAGGAGTTTACAAGAAGCTTGATGAGTATCAGATTTCAAAGTTGAAATTAGGCGCGAGCTAAGGAGGCGAGAGAGGATTTTAAATATTAGGGCGGACTTTTAAGACCGGTTATTTGACAAAACCGGTCTTAAAAAGTTCACCTTTTAGATCGATTATAACTAATAACCGGTCTTAAAAATAAAAAATATTTAACTTTTTAATTCCGCATCTTTTAGACTGGTTATCATCAACAACCGGTCTAACAAGTTTTATCTTTTAGACCTGTTATTAGTGACAACCGGTCTAAAAAATCTTAACATTTTTTAATTTTAATTAATGTTATATTTTTAGAGTGGTTGTTTGGATAACCGGTCTAAATAATATATTTTAGACTGGTTATTTTAAGAACCAGTCTAAAAAATTCTTTATAATTACGAAACTGCCACCGGTCATATTTTTTAGACCTTATCCGCAATAACCAGTCTAAATGATACGGTCTAAAAAGACTATTTTGCACTAGTGTAAGATTCCTTTTGAGTTTGTCTCAATAATAAATGCACTTTTTCCATTTTGCTCTCAATTAATTATTATATTACATGCATTCTCTTTCATTATTTTCTTATTATTACTCTTGCTCTCACTCATTCATAAAATAGGGGTATTTTTGAAAAAAAAAATTAAATTTTCTACATAATTATTACATTTAACTACTTTTAACTAGTTTTTAAAATCTCAAGATTCAGTTGAAATGCTCTTATATATAGAGACAGAGAGAGTATTTATTATTCTACAAGTTACTTACATTTTGAGGAACTTTTTAAGTTCAAATGGCTTATAAATAGGCATTAAATGACACAACATATGTTATGATTAACTAATTTATTTAATTTTCTAAATTAAAAAAAAAGTTAACTTGATCTTATTATGTAGAATACAATTGACACAACTTATAATTGAACCCTTCTCTCGCGATTCATGGAAGTTGTAAGTTGTAACATATAGGGTACAATAACATAAGAAAACGCATCATTATCGTTATTTAACAAAAATGATGTTTGATTAGTTTTCTTTATCAACGAGGACAACAAATATCTATAAGTTACTAGTATAAAAATATTTTTAGTTTTATTCTGCCTATCGATAATTTGTTTTTTATTCATTCCATCTTTCTTAAATCACTTAATGTCTTTAATTAATTATCCCACACGTTACCACCAATGAACTAGCAAAAGCCCGTACAATGCAACATTAATTAAAAAAAAGTTTAAGATGTAAATTTAACAATAAATTATTTTCCTATGAGCATTTAACACAATTTATTATTTTAGATATAAAAGTAAACATAATTATTTTTTTTGTAGTATATATAGCAACGCCATTACTTTGGTTAACTTCTGTTCCCTTTTGCATTGTGAGTCCCATTAGTCTACTTATTTTCTATTATTTTAATATATTTTTAGAAATATGTGCCTTTTTGTAATGAGAAAATATCATTTAGACCCCATGTAAGTAATTTTATTTTAGTCAACCTTCAAAAGATTATAAAATTTTACTACACCCCTTTATGTTAAAATAAAATTAAGTCTAATAAGTGAAAAGATGATAACGCCCTTATTTTATTTTATTTTTCTTTAAAGCATTTGCAAGACAAATAATGGTATTCACAAGACAAATAAATGGATTTAGAAGAATCCAATGAGTTAAAAAAAATTTACAAGAAAAATGTGTGAACAACAAAATTTTTTTAACCCCTTGAATTCTTTTCCTTTGCCAGAAAAATATGATTATTTAAAATACAAATAAAAGAATTTACAAGATAAATATGAGCATTTATAAGACAAAAAATATTTTTGTCTACTTTTGGATCCAACAAAAGATAATTGTGTTTGGTGCTTATAACGAAATAGTTTAGGGCGAAAATGCAATTCTACCCATAAACATTTCTTCAAAGAGCATTAGGCACAATAAACATTTTTCGGGTTCAAAAAATACCCACAAATATTAAAAAGTGGAGCAATAATGCCAATTCCATGAAGTTGCTAGACGTTGACCGTCAAAATGTAACTTTTAATGGTTTGTGTGACATGTGTTATGAGATGGCGTATACGTGGACGTCCAATGGTGATGACATGTGCTATGTGAAAGGTGAAAAGGTGGGAGCAAGCAGAAATGAGGAACAGAAGACAAGAAAAGGCGAGATTTTGGATGGGTTAAAGAGTTGTTATTGGGATTAGGGTAACAAATTGATCGTCTGCGCGTGAGAGGGAAGACTAAGAAATTGCGATTAGGGTTACAAAGGAATGTACAGAGGCTAAAGGCTTCAAGGTGCGATACATGTGATGAGATTCTGATTTGGAGTTGGAGAGAAGCGACGAGACGAAAAGGACATACAGAGGTAAGCTTCGAAGTGGTCCTGATAATATTTTTTTTGTTCTTTGTACAGTGAAATGACATCTAAGCCCTTGTTTGACTTCTGCTTTATATTTGTCACATAGTTAATGGCGTTAAAGAGAAAGGGGAATGTCGATTTGGGGTCGAAAAATACTTGGGAAACCATAAAGCAGAGGTAGACAAGGTTGGTTGAGAACGTTAGGAAAGTTGGGGTTCATGAATTAAAGGGGAAAAGTAAGGTGTAAAATAACTCCATTGTAGATAGTGTAAGGGTTGTAGGGCATAGATGGGGAAAGGAGGTTCTTAGTGTAACTTTTGATAGTAACGATGATGATGAGGACTATTTTGTTAAGAGTGGAAGCTTTAACACTGATGAGAGTGTTGTGCCAAATTATGAATTTGTAGACAGTAGGAGAAGTGAGGCCAAAAAGAAGGAGGACCAAGACAATGATGGAAGTCCAGAAGAATCGAGAGGGGAAGGTGGGTCAGATCCTATCTTGATGGTAGGCATGACGTTTGAGGATAAGAATGAGTTGAAAAGAGTCATAGATAAGTATGCAATTGCGAAGGCCGTTAATCTCAGAATGGCTAAGAGTGATAAAAGTTTGATGAAGGTTGTGTGTGAGGAAGGGTGCCCATTTTTTGTTTATACTTCAACTAGTGGGCAGCAAGTAGGATTTGAGGTAAAGACTGTTAACGCAGAGTATAGTTGTGCTCGAGTGTACAAGAATATGAGAGTATCAGTGCAGTGACTATCTTGAGAATACAAGGACAAAGTTCAAAAGTTGCCCAAATTTAGGATCAGCGACATGAAAAAGGAAGTGGAACATGATTTGAAGGTCAATGTGAGTATTTACAAATGCAAACGTGCAAAGAGGAAAATTATACAAGAAATTAAAGGTAGCTTCAAGGATGAATTAGCCAAATTTGAGCCTTATTGCAATGAACTAAGGATGTCAAACCTAAGTTTTGATGTACATGTTGATTTAAGCATTAAGGCTATGGAGCAAGGTGTTCGGGTGTTCAAAAGAATGTATGTTTGTTTTAATGCTTCGAAGGTAACGTTTCATATATGCTATTATTGTTATGTTAAAATGAGTGCTAATATTTACTTTTGTGTTTCAAACCATTTTGTAGGTTGGGTGGAAAGCTGGATGTAGGCCACTAATTGGTGTTGATGGGACGTTTCTGAAGGGTCAAGCTGTAATATCCCGAATTTTGGAACAAAAGACTTGAGATTAAGCCTGGATCAAGTGGACTGCTAAGCCTCGGTTTAGCAAATGTCCCCATGAGACATGTTTAAATTTCCTAAAATTTCTTTATATCCTTGGGGGCATTAAAGAGCTTGAGGAATAACAAAGTAAAGTGAGTAGAAGTCATACATAATATAGTAAAGTGGAATACAAAGTATTGTTGCTATTGGTGAAATTCCTAATGTGGCAGTCGTGGTTGTGTGGCAGATTTTAAGGAAAAATGATGTCTAAAAATTACTAAACTTTCCATAATGAAAGTATACTTATCAAGCTTTAATTTGATGGGTCATATAAGTCATTTGGAGTTGTACATAAAGAGAAATGAATTTTTGAAGTTAGCCCAGCGAAATTAATTATTTTCTATGACAACATTCAAAGATTAAAATTCTGAAAAGAGTGAGCTATCTTTTCTCTTTCCAATTGGCCAAATGTTATATTTTTTTCGCAAAACTAGACTCAATGAGGGTCGTATAGCCTTTGAAACCACCCTAATTGGACATTTGTACAATTAGATATAAATTTTCAAAGTTTAATGAAAATTCTGTCAAATATAGTATTATGTGCGAAAATCAATTATTGGACCAATTGGAAAGTGACACTTGTCGAAGCCAATTAGCTCTTTATTAAATCACTAAGTTCTCATCCCTTCAGCCCCATTTTCACGATCAGCTGAATCAAATAGAGTGAGAGGGCAGCTGAAAACGTGAGACAAGATGAAGGAGAAGGAAGCTAGGGTTCCAACAATCAAAGGTAAGGAAGTTGTAACCTTATGATTATTGCTTCCTAATCCTCCCATAACCTCTTCTAATCACTTCTCTACCTTTGAAACCATGGAATTTGAGCTGAATCAAGGGTTTTGGAGAGAGGGCTGAAAACGTGGAGGAGAGAAAAGTGGTGAAAATCAAGAGGTAACTCCTCCAAACTTATTTCTCTTGCTTGATTAAATGTTGTTGGTGTTGTTCTTAGTGAATATAGTGTTGATTTCTCTTGTTTTCAAAATTGGGGCTGATGAAACTTTAGGGGAAATGCTGTCAAAATCTCCCTAAATCATGTCTAATGAGTTTTTAAATAGTTAATCATTTATTAGAAGTAGTAAGGAAGTGATTAAGCAAGAGAAAACGAGAAAACAACAACCTTTTTCTGAGAATCTTAAATTATGACTTGTACTGTTTCATGGGGAAGGAGTGAAAATTTGATTATTTTTATGCTTCCATTGCATTTAGGAGGCAAAATTGTGTAGGTATACAAGTGTTCATGAATTTTGGATGCTTGTATATGAATTTGGGAAATTATGAAACATATGTGTGCATGTTGCTTAATCTGCCCTGTGTGGCAGTAAGTGTTGGGCTTAATGTTTCAAAGTCTAAAACTTGTCCAACAATTCTGAAATTTTTCAGGCTTATAGTAGACATGTATAGATTTAATTGTATAGTTATTTTGTAATTTTTGGATAAGTATACTATGAGTTATGATTTTTCAAACTCAAATCATGTGAATCTGGGAACTTCTGGAGCAGTGTTCAAACGAATTGAACTATGTAATTGTGTGAGTGCATTTAGCTTATGGGCGTATTTTTCCCTTATATTATACTTAATAAGGGTAAAGTAAGACTTATAATCACCTCAATTTGATTTTTTTGGATTTAGAAATGAATTTGTGAACATGAACCATGTTTCTGGAATGTAAGCTGGACAAGTTGAGTTTGGCGAAATTCTGGGAATGTTGTGGCTATAATAGCTAGAATTTGTTATTTTTATGTAAAACTAGAAGGAAATATATTTATGTAGAATTTGGAAACACTCAATTTGAAATTTTCTATAATTAATGGTGAATTTTTAAAGTTTGGCCTTGTTTCTGGGACTAAATCTGGAACAATGGTCTTCAACAAAATTTTGGGAATAATTTTTCTATATTAGGGAAACCTATATATTTTTCCTTAAATTTAAATTGAAAGAGCTTTATTTAGGCTTTGGAATCAGTACAATTGGAGTTTTGTAGAATTATTCATGATTTTTGACATTTGGATATTGAATCTGAAAGATGTTTTGGACTTTTGTGGGCATGATTACTGCAAGAGTAATTATTTTTAATGTAAATTATACTTGATAGGGGTCACATAGGCCTTTGAACCACCTTAATTAGAGTTCTATATAATTAATTGTGATTTTTCAAAGTTTGATGAAAAATCTGTCAGCTTTATGTCTTATGTGAATTTAAGACCTAATGACACAAATGTAATTGGTATGAACTCCAAGGGTGAAAGTGAGTCTTTAGGGCTAATGTGGGCCATTGGAAATTCACTTTTTCATGGCTCTAATGATGTTATCACTTACCTAGGACCATGAAGTGACAAAGAAGAAGCAATGATTGGCGGATAAAGGAACAAGAAGAGAAGGACATAAAGTCCGAGAGGTAGTGAACTTACATTTTCTGCATGTATGTGATATGTATGTCTTGCATTGATTATGTGACTGCTTTACCTATTTGTGTGGAACATGTATGATTGGTTGAAACTCTGTTATATTTGTGCAATGGCCATATGTATGTCATAACATCGAGCATGCAGCATGTCATTATGTTGGCATGAAATAATGTAGGTAAGCATGTCATGTATTCATATATATCTGGCGTGCATAGTGGTAATGTTTGCTACTGAGATTCTCTCGAATCTCACTCCTCCCAACCAACCATTTAGACAGGTGAAGATGCAGGAGGATGTATGGAGGAGATATGAAGTTGAAGTAAAGAACGTAGGGCAAGGCACTACCTTGTATTTGGTGTAAATAATTTGATAAGTTGGCTTTGTGTATATGTGTATGGGTATGCATGTATGTGGATGTATCTATATAAATGAATGTAGTTTAAGAAGAGAACCGAACCACTCTAATGAAATGAAGAGAATAGCTCTAATTCCATATAAAAGAAAGTGATTCGCTTGTGTATCCTCTGATATAGTGGAATTAAGAGCTGATGATGTATTAACGACGTAGTGAATCTTATGGGAATACGTTTTAAGTATTCTACCATTTGAAAAACCCATCTCAGTCTAGGTTTAAGGCCTTAGTTGAGTTTGAGAGTTTTATGAACTATTGTGATAGTTGGGTAGTATGGGTTCAAATCCTGGTCTCACGAATGATTTCATTATTCATTTGCACTCATCTAGGATTATGAGAATAAGGTATTACACAAACATCTTATTATGTATTAGGCCTAGGACAATATTATTATGGGTAACCTATATGTTCTGTGGATTTCTTTATGCCATAACTGGCACATTTTATGGTCTATTTAACATCTAATTGTATAGGATTCTTTTTATGTATTAGGCATGCTTGGTATATCATATTTATGCTGCCCTTTTGTAAGTCAGGTGCCAAACTTCTTAGATTAACTCAATTCTTTTAAAACTTACATGCTTTTGGAGATTGTAATTCTCAATCATATAATATATTTACCTTCTACATTAACTCTCAACTTGAGTTCAAAACTTTGGTTAAATAACACTGCTTGTTCCATTTGTAGATGGTAAACCAGAAATATTGAACATTGAAATTTTGATTTGATCGCTATTGCATTAAACCTTATAACTTCAACTACATAATGTCATAATTGACTTGAAATTACACATACCCAGTTCAAATAACTATTTCTAAGAGTTCATTCATATAATTAACTACATAAATACATATAAAACATCCACATCCATGTCATTATCAATGTAGTTATCGCATATTTCAACTTCCTTGCGCCCTTCCTAGCTTCAATTTCCCTTATCTGATCTCTGTATCTTAGCTTCCTCATTTCAACTTCAATTTCACCCAGCTGTTCAAAGACAATCCTCCTCTCATGCCCTGATTTCAGGAAAGTATTCTCATCATACAATTTGTCAACATGATCAAGTAGTTCCTTTATCACTTTCTTCGCCCTCTCCCTAAGCTCTTTATCGTGCCAAGCAAAGAACCCATACCCCCCTTCTTGTCAAAATAAATCCAGTATCGGTCGATCATCATGACATCAACAATCATCTTCTACACTAACATACATACCTTATAGTAGTTAGGACAACCATAAAATCTCCTCTCAGGGTTGCCTTCTGTCCATGCTACCACCGTGGAGCCTATAATATGTGATGACAGTACCTTCACGGACCTTCATTTAATTATCCTCGTGACTCAGTTGCCTGAGCATTGCTACTCTTCTTCTACTTCTTCCTATCGTTGATGATGAAGACGACGCCATCTCAAGAAGGGGCTTTCTTCGACGAGAGACCGGAGAACCTAAAAGATGAAAGATAAGGCAAGTTGCCGGATTAATGGACAAGAGGTGGTTAGTTGGATATGTAAGGGGGAAAACGGGATTATGTTTTCAATCAAACAAGACATCCACGTATACGCCATTTCACAACACGTGTCACACAAACAGTCAAAAGTTACATTTTGACGGTCAACGTCCAGCAAATTCACAGAATTGTTATTATTGCTCCACTTTTTAATGTTCGTGGGTACTTTTGAATATGAAAAATGTTTATTGTGCCCAATGCTTTTCGGGAAAATGTTTATGAGTAGAATTGCACATTCGCCCAATAGTTTATTACTAAATTAAAATAATAGAGAGAGAAGACAAAAAATGTTTATGTCTACTTTTATACATTTGCCCTTCTAAAAATATATTAAAATAATAGAGAGTAAGAAAACTGGTGAGATCTACAATACAAAAAGTAACGAAAGTTAACCAGGGTTAACAACATTATTATATATGCTACAAAAAGAATTGATTATATACATTTTTACACCCCAAAATACTTAATTGTGTTGGATGCCCATAGAAAAGTAGTTGATGGCTAAATTTACACCTTCAACTTTAACAAAAATAAAGAATTTATTATCTTAATAAGACTGTTTTTCGTGTGGATTTAATTTGTGTGTGTATGCTACAATTATCATTTAAAACTTTCAAGAAGTATTATATTATATTATGTATAAAAGATCGTTAATATAAAATATAAGGATTTTAATAAACCATATCATTTAAAAGTTAAACAACATCATCAATAGTAATTTATTTAAGAAAGAAATTAACCTAATTATCTAGGGTATGAAGTATGAACTGAACTATTCAGCAGAATAACACATGGGTCCCACTTCATAATTTTATACTACCAATTTTGGCGGCAAGTCAGCAAAAAGCTCATCCGCATCCTCAATGACATCTTAAAGAAGGGGTTTAATTATCAAACAAAAGTTTTAATGGTGATTAAAAAGTATAAAACTATTATCATTTTTTACACCAGCACTTATCGTTGCATTTTCATTGGCTACTATCTCAGTACAAGTAGTATAGGAATTGGATAAATAATCTTTGATATACTCCACATGCCCAAAATCACAGATTTTCTTTTCGCATGGCACTGCCACCATGATAATAACTGTGTTTTAATGCTGATTAAGAGCATATTATTCAAATTAAAGCCGCAATGCAATCTCAAAACGCTCACAACACTTGCTGCCGTTTAATTTGTTTGTCAACAAATCCAGAAATTTCAGGTCATTAACTGTAATACATCCAATACTTACTTCCTACATAAGTCCTAAATGCATAGGATATGCACGACAAATTGAAACCCTTCACAAGCACACGTGCACATTTTTCATCCTAATATGCCTCAGGAATTTCTCAGCAAAATTAGGACAGTATTCATATCCCTTAATAAGGCGGGGGTCCTCCTGGCGGGCCGCCGGGAGGGCCAGGTGGTCCTCCGGGCGGGCCACCTGGTGGTCCCCCTGGAGGCCCAGGGGGGCCAGGACCTGGTGGTGGTGGTGGAGCATAGAAAGGCACAGGTGGTGGTGGTGGAGCATAGAAAGGCACAGGTGGTGGAGGAGCCGGAGCCGGAGCAGGAGGTGGTGGTGCCGGTGCTGGGGCTGGAGGTGGAGCAGGACCAGGCGATGGTGTGGGAGGAGGAGGAGGAGGATTGAAACAATCCTGTATCAACCAGCAGCAACATACAACATATAAACTGCCACAACGCATAGATCAGGATTAAGGATAGCGAGTGAGATGATTAAAATGGTATATGTAAAGATCAGAAATATGAAGAAAAGAGAGAATGTGATGGAAGTAATGGTTAAGGGAACAAACCAAGAAGAAATGGCGGAGCAGAGTCCATCAAAGAAGCCACCGAGCGGTCCAAGGAAGGGACCGGGAGGGCCGGGCGGCCCTGGAGGACCCGGCCCAGGGCCTCCGGGAGGTGCCGGTGGCCTCATTTACGCTCTTGTAATCGCCGATGAGCAAACAACAACAGCAACTCAACTGATAAATTAAAGAGGTTTGAGAGTGCAAGAAGAGGAGGAAGGTGAGGGTGTGATATATGGAGGCATCCAAAGTGCAGTTTGATGACAGGTGTCGATTGTTACCAGTCTGGTAACTAACCGTCAACCGTTGTTTTCCAACCTACCCTTCTCACTCTGGAATTGTGCTGTTGTGTGCTGATTCAGCAAAGTCAATAAGAAGGAGAGTGATATAAAGGAAGTGGTGCTCCAAAAGTGAGAAATCATGTTTGATATTGTTCATTGAGGGAAAAAAAACAAGAAAGGTGAAATTGGTTGATTTAAATACATCAACCATACCGCAGAACGTTAGTTTAAAGGATCATGCGGTAAACGCATGTTTAATTTTCAGACGCTGAACCAACCAAGTGAAGGATCATTATTTGATCCAACCAACCCCCGGCTTTTGAAAGGAAGGTCCAAGAGCGTGCAAAGAGAAATACATATTTAATCAAGTGCATGTTTAGAATCAAATGCATGTTTAGATTAGTGGTGCTTTTCTAATATAATTTATGACGTATGAGGTAAATATATGAAATGAGTTTTGTCTTGTTTGCATAAATGTATTTTTTGAATGTCAACTCAAATAGACCATAAGTCTATTTAATTCCCGCAGGAAAAAATATATACATTTAATATTTGACAGTATTTTAAATAAAATTACCTTCAATAAAAAAAAATACATTTATTTGTATATTTACTTCTTCTGTTCTTGTATATTTATCGCGCACATTCAAAAACATTATAGTCCTCTATGCGAGTCCTTTTTTTTAATTATTGTGTGCAATTTTTAATAAGTTATGTCAAAAATTCCTTGGTGTCATATTTCAATGTAGCATGAGAGGAAAAATACCGCTTGTTGTGAATGATGAAAATAAAAAGTAATTCAATCTCAAGACAATTTTATTATTTCAATTTATCTTGGTTACCATGTGTTGGTTAGGATAGATTTGCATGTTGAACCAGAGTCTAAAGGGAGAAATTTAAAATTTGAAAACATTAAGTGAGTATTAATATTTCATATAAACTGAATTAGTTATTCAACATGAAGTCTCAAGCTTAGAACTACACATGTTTTTGTATGTTTAAATTGATTATAGTAAAATAATTAGTTATTCAACATAAAATAAAAATATTAACAAGTTGTTGGTTGAGATGGTAAGTAATTTCACCTCGTAAAAAGGATAACATAAGTTTAAATTCCAAAAAACATGCTTACTGATATAAACTTTTTATGTTTTAAGTGACAAAACCTTCTATTCTACTAAAAATAGTCTTCCTACGTACAACTGGCCCAAGGAAAAAAACCCCCAAGAAGCCCAACGAAAACTAACTCTGCATAAACAAACGGATTGTGTGAATGGTGACGCAGAAGGTTGTCCATGGGAAGTCACATGTGAAGAGTTTGGGTATTTCTGTAAAGCGTCCAAGACTGAGGAGTAGGTATGTGTCTTTGAAGAGCCCAATCTTTTTCATGGCAGGTATTGTCCATTTCGCTGCTAACCATTTCCAAAAGCTCCTCTTCTTCAATCCGGTAGGTTTCTTTAGTTCCTAGTCTCCAAAATTGTTCTCAGTCTCGCACCCCAGAATCAGGCTCAAGTCAACGCCTTCATCTACATCTTTCATGGCCGCTCAATTTCAGGTTTCCGAAGGTGCGCCCGGTGAAGAATTGGACCGTTCCTCTTCTCGCATAATCGGAGAACATGATCTTCTCATTGTGGGTCCCGGGGTTCTTGGTCGTTTGGTGGCTGAGAAATGGCGGCAGGTACTGTATTCTGATTCCCGGTCTCTATTTTTGTTATGTGCTTCTTGAAGAGATTTCCATGCGATATTTGGTAATTTTATGATCAACTTAGTAGTAGAGCTTGGAATCGGAATATTGTGGGAATCTTGTCATCTATAATCAAATGCACAGTGCCACCCGCGTTTCTTGGCATTATTATTATATCTTTTTATTTTGAAGCAGGAACATCCCGGTTGTCAAATTTTTGGACAAACAGTGACCACTAATCATCACGACGAGTTGATTAAATTGGGTATTAATCCGTCTTTGAAGTGGACGGAGGCCTCGCGCAAATTTCCTTATGTCATTTTCTGTTCTCCACCTTACCAGTCCGAAGACTACCCTGGTGATCTCAGGTGAGCATCAGACTTGATCCTTTGACTATTTTTAAGAGAACTGTGTTTGGTGACATGTTTATATTTGTGTCCCAAGTCATTGGTAATCTCATAAATAGTCGTGTTGAGCTACAGTGCAATTCTGTATCAGTTAATAATTAGGAATCAAATTTTACCTCTGTACAATCCGCTGCAAGGAAGCTGTCTTGACACTCCTTGGTTCAACCTTTTGATTGACTATTTATTATGCACGTACTAATATATAACAAGTGTATTGATTATTGATATGTACTGGGGATGTTAATCTTCACTTTGTGATGGCGGCACTGTCTTATTAATTCACTGGAATAAATATTTTACATTTGGTAAGACCTTTTCACAAGGGATAACAATATGAATAAAAATTGAGATGGACTCGGGAAAAAGGAAAACTCAATTTGTTGAGTATTGTGCTTATGTTTTGTTTTGGATTTGCAACCTATCAGGCGAGCTGTGTCAAGCTGTGATGATGAAGGTTCTTTCCTGTTTACATCTAGTTCTGCTCCCTATGATTGTAATGATAATGGAGAATGCAATGAGGTAACTTTTGTACGAACTCCTTTTTTCAAACTTGAACTGCAAATTATTAAACAAACACCTAATTTTTACGTTGTAGGACCTTTCTCTAGGCCTATTATGAACTGCACTTAGGCTTCTCCTGCAAAATAACACATAAAGCATGTATTCCATATTATTCAGATCTATGAACATTGTCTAGGATCTTGTTTCTTACTTTTTGGTCGGCATAAATATGTGAGAGTTTATCTATTCATCATATTTGATGTACTTCTTTCCAGGATTCTCCTGTTGTGCCAATTGGTAGAAGCCCCCGGACTGATGTCCTTCTAAAAGCTGAAAATGTGGTATTGGATTTCGGTGGTTGTGTTCTGAGATTGTCTGCACTTTATATATCCTTTTCATGATTAATTTTCTAAACATTGTAAGATTTTTCTCATCCAGTTAGTTTTTGCAATTATTTGTATATATCATATCATCCTTGACATTTTGAAACAAAGATGGCAAAGGTGCACATGCTTATTGGTTAGAGGAGGGGGTTGTTGACGCCTGTCCTGATCACATCCTAAATTTTATTCATTATGAGGTCAGAATGCCTGTGCATATCCAGTTATATACTATAATTTTATAAACTATGATCGAAATGGTAGTAACCTCATACATATATTTTCAAAAATAATAATACCTATTTTACAATATTGAGATATTGAATGGTATGTTCTATGGCTTTATCAGAAGGGATTTCAGATTTCTTGCTTATCTATTTTCACTTTCATGTCACTTGCGAATTGTGTTTCATGCTAGTTTTTATACCATGAGACTTATTTTCTATAGATATTTTGACTATTACATTCCATTATTTAATCTACTTATAATCATATATTTATGATCATCATGATGAGTTAAGCCAATTAGGTGTCACTTTTCTAACCAGGATGCAGCTTCCCTTTCAATTGCAATCTTGAAGAAGAAATTAAAGCGAAGGATTTTCTTGGGTTGTGATAACCATCCTTTGTCCAGGTCACATACTTCTTGAATTAAATTGCTATTCTAATTTCTGTTTTTTTTTTCCCGGTTTTCATTCTTTTACTACCTTTTGGTTTGTGTACTATTGCCACCATAATTTTTCTTCTTTCTGATGGGGAAAAACCCTTATTGATAACAGTCACCCCAACTACATTTATGCAGGCAAGAAGTGATGGATATGGTCAATCAAAGGGGAAAATTTGGAAAAAAGTTCGAGAAATTTACTAGTAAGTATAGCTCTTGTTTTTGTCTATATTAGTGCTATATATGCTGTACGGCAAAGGATCCGGATTGTTGCTTTATTGTTAGCATTATTTTACTTCTGAATCTCAAAACATCACTTGTTTATATCTTGTCTTTGTATAGGCTCTGATGGCCCCCTAGGTAAGAGATTGAACAACTCGAAGACACGCCAGGAAATAGGCTGGGAGCCAAAGTACTCCAGCTTTGCTGATTGTCTGGAGACCCTGTAATTTAACTCCTGAACATATCCTTGGTGTTGAAATCAAGTCTAAACTCAGTCATGGCTTTCCATTGATATGGTTTGTATGTATGTACATGTACGAATTGCTTATTCTTTCAACATTTTCTCCCTATTGATTGTACAGAAAGGATCATCATTCATGAATGGCTGACCTATAAAGGGACAACGACAATCAGTATGTCATTTCTATACCAGTAATCCACAATCAGTTTTTAACGTTTTTATCTTTGTGCTTGTTAATTGTGCTTGCAAGTATGGGATTCTGACTTGAATGTTGAGTCTTACATTAAGAGTATGGGATTGTGATGTGAGGTTTTTGGGGAACCTCGGTCTCTTCAAGTTCATGAAGTAGCTTTTGAGGTATGGCTCGTGAAACGATCACTCTCCATGATATCTGAACTTTTCACCACCACCCTCCATTCCCTCCACTCATCTTATTCTTCCTCTTTCGACCATTATTGATGACGTTGGGTTCCAATCTCGAGATTCTTTCCAAGGCCACTCAATTTTTGTTCTCTAACTAGGTAGAGACGTGTTGCAAATTTCTTGTTTGCACTTGCTATTGTTGGCCTGACCTTTGCGCACATTGCATACAAGTTTCAAACTTGATTTGGTGTGTTGGTGGGGTGCGCCAGGCCCGTGCAGGAGTGCAGGACATGGACGACGAACGTAAGCTCTAATAGCAATCTAATCAGTTGAGCCCACCATTAAAAAACTAATTTAATATCATGTGGGCCATTGGCGTCCGTATCAGATAATAAACTGATAAGAACAGATACTACACTTGATTTTAGCCGAAAGGCCGAGAAAGGTACGAGTTTTGAAGTATTTGTATTTAAATATGCCATCTGATGTGGTGGTGTGAGCCAGAGCCTTCGCGATATGGGACTCGGTAATTTCAACTCATATTTGTAGGTTGGTGGTTGTTAATTGTTAATTTGTTATTATTGACTTGGTAACGCCAATCAACTTGAATGTTTCAATTGAAGCAATAATATAAGTAGCAGAATCCAATAAAATAATAATGGTTCTAATCAACTTGACATAAGGAATTTTTTCCCCCAGGTTAACTTGGCATAAGCTTTATCTTATGCTAAAATTGTAAATCACAAAACAAATATATACAGTTTCCATGAATGCTTTGGGGTATTCATTGATATTCATTTGTTTCCTACTCCCTCTTTCTCGTCGGTAATATAAGATATGTTTATTTAATTTAATTTAATTAATGGAGTTAATTAAGTTAATTAATATGAAATGTATTTTCTAAAATATTGTAGTTATCTTTTTTAGTTTTCTCGTTTCCTCTCCTCGTTAATTATTATTGAGGGAACATAAATAGGGATAATTTAAGAAAAAATTAGCAAATATAAAAAAATATGTTTAATATTTAGGATTAAGATCAATTCCTCCAATATGTCTTATATTAAGAACATGAGAGAGTACATATTACTTTTATTTGGATATAATGGTTACTTTTATAATTATTTTTGTTTCATTTTAAGAATTATAAAATTTAAAATGTATTAATTTTTAATAGGCTAAATTATACAAAAATCCATTGTGATCAATTGCATATAAACCCTAACATTTCAAAGTTTAAATTGGCCTCCCTCCTCTCAACGTTTCATTTTTTAACTATTAACATCTGCCGTTAAATAACCGTTATCATTTTAATGAAAAATGACACATTAGATTATGAGATGACACATGGCATCCTATGTGGCAACAAGTGTAAAATACTAATTTCATGAAACCCTTTGAACTTTGAATAATTGCAAAGAACCCCCCAAATTTTAATCAATTACAAATAACCCATGATATTTCAAAATTTAAATTTAACTCCCTTAAAAATTTGATTTATAATATTAAACCACACACCGTTACTTTTACCATTTTAATAAATTTATTAAGATTTCTACTATAATTTGTCAATTAAAATAGGTCTTTTGTATGACAAAAACTATAATAATAATATTTTAAAAAATAAAAATAAATGTTGAACATATGATTCAAGAAAAAAAATACATTACTAAAAAAAATTAATAAGGGCAAAAACTATCGTCTAACTCAAATTTAATATTTAAACCATCAATGTACAATCATTCTGAAAATATATTTAATATAAATGATAGCATTTTTATACTATCAATGCTCAATTATCTTTAAAAAATAAGTAAATGTTATATAATGATAAAATTTTTATTTTTATATTTTTAAATATTATTCTTTTAGTTTTTGTTATACAATAAAACTATTTTAATTGAAAATTTATAGTAAAAAACTTAATAAGTAACAGTGTGTGGTTTTACCATTATAAATTAAAATTACTTAAATTTAAATTTGGAAATATGATAGAGTTATTTGTAATTGATTAAAGTTCAAGAGGTTATCTGTTTAAAGTTAAGGGGTTTTATGAAATTAATAATTTACAGGATATCATATGTCATCTCATAATCTGACATGACAATTTTCTTAAAAAAATAACTGTCACTTAACTATAAGGGTTCATAGTTACAAAATGAAAAGTCAATGAGGTTCATAGTTATATACAATTGACCTAAAATTTAAATAATTTTTATATAATTTAGCCTTTTTAATAATCAATCTCATGTTTAAACCGTAAACTGGTGTCTCTCCTAGATTAATTATCTGTCTAAATTTTGTAAGACTGAAACATAGTACAGATGACATTAATTTTCTGGTTGTGGGGGATCCATGAGAGATTGCATAAATTTGGAGAATAAATGGTAAATAATTTTTGAGAAAATAAAAAAAAATGAATAAATATAAAGTATAGCATCAAATATTAAAAAGTGGGGCTTCCACATCAGATATTTTTACAGAGTTCCATCCAATTGTATTCATCACTCATTATCCACCAGCCATTTGGATTATGCTCTCTCTTCCGCATTACGAAGTTAACGACCATGGAAAACCTGCGTCCCTCCTTATCCTCTCCTGATTTCACTTTGTCATCATTTTTGTTTTCCTCATTCTAACAGTGAGGACTCTGTCACTTCCACCAAGATCAATCTTCCTGCTCTATCATCATATCTTATTCGACCTAGAAAATGTCCTTGTGTTTTTCTTCCAATTTACTCACACTTCATTCCCCGAAGCATCAAAGGTATTCGATAACTCTGTCTTCTGAGTCTTCTCAGTTCTTCAAGTTCTTTCGGGTAAGTTCAGTTCCTTATGCTTTACCCTCCTTCCGACGAGAATTACACGAACCCCTTAAAGTTAGCAGAGAAAGACTGAAACTTTCAGCATCTTTAACTCCATCTGAAGCTGTAGAAACAGCCCCATCTGCATTTAGAAACAAATCCCCAAGAGACATCAATGTCTTGGTAGTGGGTTCCACTGGGTATATTGGGAAATTTGTGGTCAAAGAATTGATGAGCAGAGGCTTTAATGTTATAGCCATTGCTAGAGAGAAAAGTGGAATTAGGGGCAGAAATGACAAGGAAGCGAGCTTGTCTGAGTTGAAAGGAGCTAATGTGTGCTTCTCAGATGTGACCAATCTGGACGTTTTGGAGAAATCCTTGGACAATTTAGGGGTTTCAGTTGATGTTGTAGTATCATGCCTTGCTAGTCGAAGTGGCGGGGTAAAGGATTCGTGGAAGATTGATTATGAGGCAACAAAGAATAGCCTACTAGCTGGTAAGAAATTTGGGGCATCTCATTTTGTATTGCTGTCAGCAATATGTGTGCAGAAACCCCTTCTTGAATTTCAGCGAGCAAAGCTGAAATTTGAGGCTGAGCTGATGAAGGAAGCTGAAGAGAATGATGGGTTCACTTACAGTATAGTGAGACCTACTGCATTCTTCAAAAGCTTGGGTGGTCAGGTTGAGTTGGTGAAAGATGGGAAGCCTTATGTTATGTTTGGAGATGGAAAGCTGTGTGCTTGTAAACCGATAAGTGAACCGGATTTGGCTTCTTTTATTGCGGATTGTGTGTTGAGTGGGGACAAAATCAACAAGATATTACCAATTGGAGGGCCAGGTAAGGCATTGACACCATTGGAACAAGGGGAGATGCTGTTTCAACTCTTGGGCAAGGAGCCTAAGTTCTTGAAGGTTCCTATAGGAATAATGGATTTTGCTATTGCGGTTCTTGATTTCCTGGTTAAAATCTTCCCTTCATTGGAAGATGCCGCTGAGTTTGGGAAAATTGGAAGGTATTATGCAGCTGAAAGCATGCTAATTTTGGATCCTGAGACTGGAGAATATAGTGCTGAGAAAACACCTAGCTACGGGAACGATACATTAGAAGAGTTCTTTGCCAGAGTACTGAGGGAAGGGATGGCTGGTCAGGAATTAGGTGAACAGACAATATTTTAAGATTAAGATGGGCTCTAATGAAGCAACCAATTTTGTATCTCTTTTCATGTTCGTATTCAACCAAAGATTGCTGTAATTTTTACAAGTTTCAAGCAATGGTTATTGAGAGGAAGTTCCAGTAAGGTACTTTATTGATTCTTCAATAACAAACACGACCATTCCTCTGTCCATATATAGCTATTATAACCTGAAGTCAAGTTCACTTTCGTTCTGAAAATTGGTATGAATCTTTGTACAAATGTAATGTGTACTTCATGAATTACCATATAATCGTGTGTTCTTTTTTTTTTTGGAAGTTAATATAATCCATGAGAATCAGCTGCAATGAAATTGAATTCGATGAACTCCCAATTAGTACTTGCTTTTTATGTATCCTGTTACTTATAATTTAGAGCATCTTCTTTCATGCCATATCTAAGCTTTATGTTTCAATTTGAGATTGCCAAAAGGACTGTTAGCTGCAATTTATAGGTTAGAATTGTTATTACCTTCTCCAATATGGACGAAGGTCTGGATTCTGAAATTAAATCACAGTTATTTTGTTGGGTAGAATAATTCCAAATCATTTTGACACAGAATAATGATAATTACAACCGTGGTCCCTGAAGGATATACAACAGATAATCAACACATCTGAAACAATACATACAGGAATGTAAAAGTTACCTCGTACACATGGAAATGCCTAATTGTAATACACAATAACTTTGTGAACAATGTCACCCTGGAACTAAGAGCACATATAATGGGCTGAATTAATTGATTATTTAGATTCTACTTGGGGACACGGCTATGGAGGCTGTGAGCTGAAAGCCAGATAAGCAAGACAGTGACAATGCTTCCAAACAAAGCCACTGCAAGAGAACCAGCAATGTGTCTGCAGAACTTGTCAAAGACATTGCAAACCTTGTTCCAATTGACATGATGGTTTCCCTTTAAACCTATGTATGCCACACCTCCAGCTGTTCCTGTTGCTGATGCTATGATCCCCAGTATCAGCTGCACAGTACCAAAGAAAACTGTCATATTCTAAGAACACAGATACTGATTAAAAAAAAGGCGGTCTAGTGTACAAAGCTCCAACTAAGTGAGGTTTGAGGAGGATCATATGTACGCGGTCTTACCTCTCAAACGGAGAGGCTGTTTACAGGATTTGAACCTGTAACCTCTTGATATCGATACTAATATGGAATTATGGATAGATAATAGATACAGACATGACATAATTGAATATGACAGAATATATGTGTCTGTGCAATTTGAAGTGTCACCTTGTGTGTGATACTATGATGAGTGTGATACTTTTGATTTGTTAAACTGATCATAGAAATTAATGGGTGTTAAGAAGACAAATAATTAGGTCAATATGTTAGGAAAGCCTATTGAGGGTTAATTACCGCATCCCAGAATAAAAAGTAGAGGAGGTACTTCAGTTTGAGGTCCGGCTTCTGGAGGAAAGAAATTGATGCTAGAAGTGTAATGATGCTGTAAAGGCCAGAAACAGAGAATGCAACCAGAAAATATCTGCAAACAAGATTATATTGCATGTCAATTTGCAAGTAATTTTTGTCAAACTTGAAAAATTATCCTGCATGAATCAAGCATTTCAGTGTCTTGTAGCATAAAAACTTTGAACTTAAACATGATAAAAAACTTCGACCTAAAGAGCTTATTTATGAATCAGTTTTTTTGGTTGATGATGAGATATTTGAAATCATACTGTCATATTGCATAAAACTGAAAACACTAGGGACAATTTTCAGGTAAGAACAGACAAATATAGAATAATTAGGAGTAATTCTGCAAAGAGACTAACTAGTCTTACATGAAAGCTGGTGAGTGCTTGAAGTTGGCTTCCCGTTCTATAGGCCCTAACGTCTTTGTTTGTTTACTGGTGGCTATGACCACAACCGCCACCAAAGATGATGCAAACAACAGAAATCTCAGGATAACATCGAACGAAGAGTAATCCTTGCTGGCCGGAGCGGAGCTATATGCAGATTCAGGCTTGTCTGTAGAAGACATGGTGCTCTTCAAGGTAAGCCTAGTGAGCTAAATTGAAGCAATGATATGTGTTTATATAAAGATAAGTTTTTTGGGGATTAAGGACAGCCAATGTGTTAAAGGGATAAAGATAAATAAGTTGGAGTTTCCAGCACGCTACTCTGTGGGCTGGTTTGAACAATGAACATTTCCTGCATGTTGTTGTCAGATAAAGAAGTGATGATTTGTTTATAGAATATATTTTTGATATGCCAAGCTCACAAGGTTTGTTCAAAAAGATATTATATGCTGTCAGATCAAGAACTCAGATATTCAAATCTTTGATTCTGATTTTGGTTGATTGTGAATAGGATTACAAGTTTTCTTCTGCAATTTTTTATGTGGCACTTGAGAACTTGGTCATTGGGTGATCGATGATTCCAAGCTGTGTCTATGTCAGGGGGACCATATAAGGCGGCCTCGCAAGTTATTGACATTTTAAACGTAAATGTGAACGATTTAATTTCAGTTTAGGTGGAGATTGATGCAAAAGGAAAAAGAAAAGCAAAAGTCAAACTAGTTTTCTACTGGATATGGCTGTACCATGCAGTAGTGAACTTTTAAAAATATAAGATTGGGAATTCAGATTTGATCCTACTTTGGTTCGAAATGGGATCGTGCGGATAACTCGTGTTAATTACTCTCTCTCTCTCTTAATAGAGAAAAAGTTTTGACGGGTTGCTCCGGGAGATTTGGGAGGATTAGGGTACATTTTTAGGCTTAAAACAAATCGTATGCCAATAATGTTCTTATATCAACAACATAATTTAAACTCAGTTTTATAAAAAATGAATATAGTATAAAAATCCAACCTGAGTTAGCCAGTCCGGCCAATGAACCATTAACCAATCTGGTGAAGAGTTTTGGATGGGATTAACCAGATTGGATATTACATTTTTCCCCCTTTCTTATTGAGTTTAAAATGGCATAGCTTTTAGGTTCTTATATTAACTCTATTTTCTTGTATTATGTGTGGTTTATACATGAATACTCTGTATTCTTATTTATTAATGCATTTTTATTTTAATGTTGCTATTTTAATTATAACCATCTGTTGTAGGGTTAACCCTATTTTAATCTGCTAACTCTTAAACCACTATTTTGACCAATTTACTGACCAGTCCACTTTTAAGTACCTACTTATGAGTCAACTCCTTACTAACTGAATCAATCTTTGATATTTAATTAGTCTATATTTTTTAACTTTGTATGAAACTTATAAAATAATGTCAATAGTAAATTCCCAATACAAATATAACTAAAAAATAAAAAAATAATACTCCCTCCTATCCTATATATATGAGCTAGACAACAATTTTATTTTAATCCTAAATTTGATATTTTAATCCACCTTATCTCTCAAAATTTTTCGTCAAAGTATCCTTTAATAGTACATTATTAAAAGGTAATTCCAATACACATAATTAAATATAATATTTTAAAAAAATAGCACATCATTGTCTAACTCCCAATAAGTAATAACAAGAGGCAGTGACGTATAAAAATCGCCATTGAAATCTAGTAAATGAGATTAATGTCCTAACGTAAGATTTTGTATTAAGTTTTGTGACTAAAATTTAATATGAAAAACATATTGCGTACAGCGGCTAAAACATTCTGGAAGGTTTGATGTTTTCTTGATTTTGTTGTTCGGTTACTTATTGAAGGGTCACCTACTCTCTAGGTTTAAAATTAACAACATACATTAAGGTACGATTTTCACAAGTTTTAATAAAATTTTAATAAGTTTGGATAAGGTTTTCATAATTTTTTATAAGAATTTTACAAGTTGTATATCAAAATTCATAAGATCTAATAAAGATTTTATAAGTTCAAATAGGGTTTTCACAAGTTTTTAAAAGAATTTCATCACTTCCTTAAAGAATTTTATAAGTTGTAAATTTGAATTCACAAGATCCAATAAGAATTTCATAAGTTCGAATAAAGTTTTTACAAGTTCTCAAAATAATTTTATAACTTATTTAAAGAATTTCACAAGTTACAAATTTTGATTCATAAGATCTGATAAGGATTTCGCAAGTTCTGATAAAAGTTTCACAAATTAGGATAAGGTTTTCACAAATTTTCAAAAGAATTTCACAAATTTCTTAAAAAATTTCACAAATTGTAAATCAAAATTCAAAATATCTTATAAAGATTTCACAAATTATGATAAATGTTTCACAAGTTCGAATAAATTTTTTACAATTAATTCTGTCAAAATAAAAATTAAACTCTAAAGGACAATTATATTATTTCTTTTTAATTTTAAAAAGAATAAATTAGAACTTAATACATCTTTAGTATTATAAATATTCAAAACACATTTTTGTGTTTTGACATTTTTAAAATTCTTTTCAAACGATCTTTCCTGATTGTTATAATTTTAAAAAGCACGCTGTCCTGAAAAAAAATCATTTTAAAATGATGATACAATCCCACTTGTTTGAATTAATGAGGCTCCACTAAAAAATAGTAATATGCGCAATCATGTTTGTTCGATCAATAAGATTTATATTTTTTCATCACTTGAAATTATCAATTAATACAAATAATAATAGTAATAATAATAATAATAATCAACATATGTATTTAAAAAAACAAAAAAAAACAAAACATAGTGATGTTAATCCTGTGTATTGTGCAGATGACCGATCTCTCTCTCTTTTTTTTTTTTTTTTGCCAGAGCATTTGACCGATCCTACGAAAGTACAAATGTTCCTTTAATTTTAATATATACAACACATTACTATAAATATTTTTTAAAAAAAGATGTTTATTTATTTAATAGATGATGGCTATAAACCATCATTTACTAATCATTATTTAAAGCCATATATTTATTTAATATGGTTATTCCATCGTCAAACTATTAATTGATAATAATCGGCAAATTTATTGAAAAATTAAAAAAATATTGGCTAGGAAAATGAAAAGGAATCTTGTTTTTACTATCTCAGAAGACTTGTTCTTTTGTAACAAAGAAGAAATCTTTTTTTTTTTTTTGGGGCAATTCCTCAACCTCCACACTTCGTTTCTTTCTTCTTCTTTTTTT
Source organism: Albizia julibrissin (assembly GCA_037074505.1). Taxonomy (NCBI): domain Eukaryota; kingdom Viridiplantae; phylum Streptophyta; class Magnoliopsida; order Fabales; family Fabaceae; genus Albizia; species Albizia julibrissin. The sequence continues at coordinate 9,382,897 of CM073482.1, read as the reverse complement.
TAAGCCAGAACACTTCTTTTTTTTATATATTTATTTAAACGCACACAAAAACTATTCGATGGGTTTTTTTCAAGATTATATTGGGGGCTTGGCAACAAAATTATAGATTTTAATAATAAAAAAACTACCTAAATTAAAAATCTTAATTGACCATTTTTTTTGCCCAGAAAAATCTTAATTGACCATAAATCATATGGTTTTGGTCATATTCATGTGACATAAGTAGCTTCTCGAACTATCATTTGATGAATATAAAAACATAAGCATTTACGTATTGAAGATGAAAATTGAAGACAGGCAAGAAAGTTGATGACGATGAATTGATTTACTTTTGAATTTTTTCTTTGGTTTAAAGATTATCGTTAATTGGGTCGCAAGTAAAAAAAGGGGGGGAAAAGTAGCTCACTTGAAAGAAGATTCACGATCTCTTCTGTCAAATTTCAATTATTGAGTTAGATAAAATTTGTGCATAATTTCCTATTAAATTAATGTTCATAATCAAATGCGTAATTAACTCTTCCATGAATTTTTACTGGATACAATCTTTATCACGTGGCTTAACTCCAGATCACTCCACTACAATAAATTAAGTAGGCTCCTCTAATTATGTCGATTGAGACCTTTAAACACTCTACTATCCCTTGCGACCAATAAATATTAATCTATCTCAGAAACCAAATAACACTAATAAGAATTTAGACACACTGAAATTAGTTAGGTAAGTAAAAAAAACTTCAAACAAAAAATTAGAAGCGCTGAACGATGAGACTGTTTGGATTAGCTTATGGAAGTTCCATAAGTGTTTATGAATTGTGATTCAGGGAATACGAATTAACTTTTATGATATACGAGGTAGCTTTTACGGTTTACGATGTGCTTTTAAGATCTATGAAATAAATATGTGAAGGAAATTTATCTCAATTTATATAAATCAGACTTATTATATAAACCCGATTCACAAAAACTCATCAAAACAACAATAATCATACCGTGGAGAGCTTTTGACTCAAATGGCACCCACGTCATTTAAGTAAAAGGATCAAACCCGAGAGGGTACGTGGTGTGTGTGTGTGGGTGTAAGCAGTGTGAGTAAGTTAGGGTTAAGACTTCTAAACAAGTATGCTTATTTTATTTTAATTTTATATAATATATTGATATTGAGCGGAAGTTTTTCTTATTTTTTATAAGATGAGGGGATTTTTTTTTTTTTTGTACATGTTGATTGGAATTGAGAAGTTTACACAATCTGACCTAAAATAAACAATGGGTTTCATGTTGGGCTTGAAAGAACCAGCCCACCAAAAATGAGAAAGTTATGACAAAAAATATATGGGAGAATAATATTTATAGGGCTTTTATTTTGGGTCGAATTGTAGGGAATTTTTGACACTTTAATTCCTTGAAACAACGATATTTTTTAAGTTAGTGATTGGTAACTATGATATGATTTATTAATAGTTTTTCTCAGTCCCATCAGAATGTTATAATTTTGTTATGCTTCTAAACAATTCATTAGTGGTGAAGAAAAAAAATATACATATGTTATTCAAAAAATAAATATTTCATCCGATCCTAAATATAAGATAAAGTTGATTTTTTTGAATATATCAATGAAATTAATTAAAGTATTTTAAAATATTTATATTTATCATTTTTTTAAATTATTTTACCTAATTTATAATATAGTAATATAAAATATATAATATAATTAAGTAACTTAATTAATTTTTTTAATCTCTAAAAAAATCAATTTTATCTTATATTTAAAAATAAAAAATATATATATTTAAATTGACGGTAAAAACTATTTTTTAAATATATGCATCCACCTAGATCCAACAAGTCTTTGAACCACGTAGGTATATAGTTACTCAATAAATTGACTCCATTTCGCACGATGTACATACTTAATCATCATCAAGTTCTTGCCCCGAAAAATTAATATGCCTCGATAATTTCATTTTAAATAATGAATTTTAGAGATAAATTGTTCGCTTATAAGACAAGTTACTTCAGTTGATTTAATTTGGTTGACTTCATATGACAAAAGGAAGATGATATTTTGTGCCATAAATGAAGAGAGCCTGAAAAGAAAAGAGAGAGACAAATACGACATGTCGCCTTAAATGACATTTAGAAATTGAATTCCGCTTGTAAATTGTAATGCTAACCAAGTCGGCAAGTCGTCGTCGTGGCGGCCATTTCGTGCTGATCCGGTAATTAATTATAAAATATATCCAAACAAATAAATTATTTATTTATAATTAATTTAAAATTTAATCTGCAACGATAAAAAAAATACTTCAATAAATAGGAGTTTATAAGAAACAAATTTAAATTTAATTGCTTTAAAATCTTGATTTATAATATTTAAATTTAACCCTCAGTCCTTATGGTCTGCGGACATTTTTGGTGGTGGAGTGAAAGAAGTGGGGAGCTAAGGTCGTGACGTTGGATCTGAGATGGGACGGCCACTGGTAAGAAAATGATAGCAAGTGTGGAAGAAAGGTGAAGCTTTTCTTTTTAACAGAAAAGACAGAACAAAATAACTGCTTGGAGTTAGCATTAACTCCGGCAAATTATAAGGATTAAAGTTTTAAAACTCAAACCCAACTGGTTAGTTCGGTTTAAAAATCGATGAACCGATCGGGCATCAATCTAATTCACTTTTTTTTAAAAAAACAGTTTTTTTTTAATTTTTTTAAAATTTTATATTAATAACCTTAAAATTTTTAATTTCTCATCGGTTTGGTGCTTGACCCAGTACTCGGACTGGTTGAGTGGCCGGTTCGAGTTTCATAGCCTTGATAAGGACTGAGCCGTAACATATCATACTATAAAGACTGTGTTACAAACTCGGTAAAACTATAAAGACTAAATAACTAATTTATCCTACCTTATATAAAAATTGATAAGTTAAGAAGTATGAACAATTCGTGTGAGAGTGAGACCTGCAACATTGGATTCAAATAGTGAAAAATCTAGTGATATATTAAAGATATGTGCATGTAAAATATTAAAAATTATTAGAATATAATAAACACTACTATGATAGAAATAAATAAGAAAATGAAGGGCTAAAGGTGTGAATGAGATGTGAATGGTGTGAAGGAAATCATGGAGAGTGAGAATGTGATATGAATGATGATGTGAAAAGGAAATGAAGCACTGCCCAAAAAAAAAAGAAAAGGATAATGATGCCCATGAGACATAAAATACACTAATTTCATTTCAACTCGTCAACCACCTCACCACATCCTTCATAATTAGGCTGTCACCCCATGTCTGTATTAACTTTCTTTGAGTGACGTTGTGATGTAGTATGAGGTACTTCCTCATGTTTTTAAGTCCCTTCTTACTTATTCAGGTGTACGAATAAAAATAGTTAAAAATATTAAATTTATTATAAAATTTAAGTGATTTTGAATACTATTTTTTCAATTATACTAAATTTTAATATCATATTAGTATTAATTATTATGCTCTCTCCTATTGTACTTATTAAATATGGGCATACATTAAAAAAAATATTTAATGCTCTTTAAAAATTAGCAAGCAACTTATAATACTTAATTATTTTTGCCTTTAAACCAATAGTATTTTTGCCTTTTGTACTTAATGAGTTTTCCGTATAAAAGATCATTTTTTTGTGTTTAGAGATAGGTTTTTTTAAAAAAAAAAAAAAGCTTTTTAGCATAAGCTCATAGCCTTAGCTTTTTTCAAAAAAGCCACTTCTGCCACTGCCAATCCAAACACAAATCATATTTACAATTTGACTTATTTTCAATCTGACTCTTGTAAAAGCTCATTTGAAAAAAAGCCATTTTTTCAATGGGTTTCCAAACAGGCACTTAGTTGGTACCTTATAATAACGATTAGAATAAGTAAATATGTGAGAGGAACTTTATTTCATAAAGCATATTCCCTCTTGTCTACAATATAAGGCGCTTTTAGAATAATGACTTACTTGTAAGATAATTAAGGCTTATTTCCAATTTTACCTACTCACTATATTTTCAAATACATTTTTTTAATAATAAAGGTAAAAGTGAAAAAAAAAATTAATTTAAGACATATTTAATAAATCAACTGTTATTTCTTATTTTCTGTGAATTAATTAAAATGCCTTATATATATATTATAGGTAAGAGGGAGCATGTTGATACCCTTACAGGCACATTATTCATCAAACTCATAATTTGTTTTGCTCATTTCCCCCTCCACCAATTCTATCTTTTAGAGGGTGCTTTTAATCTTTTTTTTTATAAGGAATTTGTTAGTTAGCAAACTAAGGTAACTGTTCATTTGATCTTACTTATAAGATACTTCTAACTATTCACATTCCTATAATAAATTCAATGAAGTGATTTATATTAAAGACAAAAAAAAAACACTTTTAATCTTGCCCAGGAAATAGAACTAGAGAAGTAAGAAAATTCGATGCAAGCAAAGGATTGGATCTCACAAACTCCACCTTAAATCTAGGGTGGCTAGTAGAGATCATTTTCATATTCATCACGTCATTTTATTTTTTGTGATAAGTAATTAAGCTGAGAATATTTAATAATAATTGATATATATCTAAAGCAGACAGTTGATGGTTAAGCGTTGTAGTAGGAATTAGTTGGCGACAGCTAATGTGATGATGAACTGTTGCTTCTTCTCGCTTACTTTCTGCATTAATGCCTCACCCTACACACAAACACTATGGTATGGGACTCAATAATAAAGTCTTTGCTTCTACATTATTAAAAAACACTGATATTTTGATCTCCCTCTCACTCCATTTAAGACGTTACCCATATTCCCATCTTCTTCATCACAGCTTGAGAAGCAATCATGGAGGTGAGCAAAGAAGGGGAAGTTGGAGTGAATATTGGGAACAATTGTAAGAGTAAGAAAGTGAGAGTTTGTGAATTGGTACTGAGGGTTTTAGGGTTGGTGTTCACTCTAGTGGCTGCTGTTTTGCTTGGTGTGGATAAGCAGACCAAGGTGATTGGTGTGAAGCTTGTGGATACTCTACCAGCTATCAATGTTCCTGTTACTGCTAAGTACCATTACTTGTCTGCTTTTGTGTAAGTCCTCTCTCTTCCTCCTCTGCTTCAGCTTTGTTTGGCATATCAAAACTGACTGTTTGAACTTGAAAAACTTATTGAAGCTGTTTGATATGGCATTATTGAACACAAATTTTTTTTTTTTTTACCAAAAGTCAAAGTTAGTTTTTTGTTAATGGCCTTATAACCTAATAGTATGAAAGATTATTTTGAGTGGGAGAGGTAATGGGTTTGATTTCGTTTGCGACCTTGGATTGTTAGTTCTTACCGCTCTAATTCAAAAGAAAATTTAAAAGGAAAGCCAAAAATGGAAACCTTTGCCTTTTAGATTTTAGCTCTTTCTTTATATTTAAAACTTTTGAAATTAACTTTTCCATGGATCCTTCAACTTTCAATTTGTTGACTTTTGCCCATCTTCATTTTTGGAAAAATGATTTAGATAGGCTTATTTATTGCATTTGAGTTCAGTTTCTTTAGTTTCATTCTAAACTTCATAGTTATTAATATCATTTTATCTAAGTCATTTTTGCAAACGGTTATTTTAAATAAGTTCGAACTGTCATTTTTACAAAGCTTGTTTGGATCAATGTTGGTAAAAATTATTTTATTTCCTTTGACTTTTTCAAATTGAAGTTGGAGTAAAAATAAATTAGTACGATATGATTTATGTTTAGATAGATTTTTATAGAAAAAATCAATTTAACATACACTTATCTAAATGATATCTCAAAATCAGTCTATAAGTTTAAATTTGAAAAAGTGACAAAAGTGAGAAAAAATATTTTAACTTTAAAGTGATTTATGGGCTGCTCCTGAAGCTATACCAAACATCCAACTTACTTTTTTTTTAGTCCCAACTTGACTTGCTTCTGCGGATAAACATGCAGTTACTTTGTGGTGGTGAATGCAATAGCAAGTGGGTATGCAGGGATTAGTGTTGCAGTCGCAGGGGTTGGAAAGAGAAGAAACAGAGCATCAGCAATAGTGATGAGAGTGATGGATGCAATAATGGTGGGATTGTTGTTCTCAGCCTGTGGAGCCACCCTTGCTTTGGGAGTTATAGGCTTCCATGGAAATTCCCATCTTCGATGGCAGAAAGTCTGCAATGTCTTCTCCAGATTCTGCAACCAAGTTGCTGTTGCTTCTCTCTTCTCTCTTCTTGGATCTTTCTCTTTCCTTTCCCTCCTCCTGCTTCCTGCCCTCAGGGCTCTTTAGTTATCAATATTTCTGTCTTGCAATAAATTAATTATTCACATCGGATTCATGCCCATTAATCCAGATCTTCTTCTCAACTTATTCATTGGAAGTTGGAAAAAGTTTCAAGTGTTTGAGCTCTGACAAGGAACAACATGGAAAGCCTATTATTTCGGCTGCAAATATGAACATCAAATGAAACAAAAGTGGCCACTAACTATGACGCAGAGCCATTACAGGAAAACTGAGGAAACAAGAAAATGACAACTTCAAACGTAATATCATCACGCTGCATTCATTCACATGCAGACTAACCAGAAATAGAACATGGCAAAGAGAGTATACATTTGAAAATATTGAGGGACAATTTCATATCCCACTTGCTTGTGTCTTCTAAATTCTAATAGTTTCTTGATTTTGGATACGCATGTTATCAAATAATTTTCTCCCAGTAGAAGCAAGTAATCCACAAATGCTATACAAGAAAAAAGAGTTATGCAATGCTAGACACGTAAACAAGTGATTTTTAGAAAGCAAATGTGATAGGTACATTTCTCTCTGGGGTTTGTCAGTTTCATACGGAACTACTACTCCGTATGACCATCGGATATATTTTTATTTTTTATTTTTTAAATTAATTAATTTAACTAATAAATTAATATATAATCTAGGATACAATAATATGATTAACTAACTTCTTTAATTTCTTTAATCTCTAAAAAAAAGTCAATTCTGTCTTATAATCGGATATATTTAAGATCGGAAAAAATATTATTTAATCTTATACTGTAAACTAGATCTTATATTAAGGACAATTTATATTAAATATAAATCATTAACATTAATCTACCAATACATAATTGTGGTAATCTCGAGGTTTAATTTACAGCAAAGGAAAAAGGTTTGTGCCTGCCACAGTGCCGCCCAACCTTGAAAGAGATGACAAAAATAAAAGAAGAAAATGATGATAATATCCTTCATATAAAAAAATATAATTATTTTTAGAGTAAAATTCATTGATATACCTTCAATTTTGTCAAATATTCTAAAATACCTTTCATTAATTAGTTTAATTTAACATTAAAAAATTAAAATTATTAAGGAAGATGATGGATTATGACGTGTGGGAATGAAGATTGGTAGATTGTCTAGGTTTTCTTTAATGTAATCCTTATTACCGATTTTAAGTGAAGAAGGATGTTGTTATGTACTACTCTTGTCAGTTTTTAATGTAAAACTTATCTAACTAATTTGATTAAATTAAAAAAATTAGTTAAATTGATTGATATGAAATAGTTTTTCTAAAATACCATTTTTTAATTTCATTTATCTCTTTCTTACTTAATTATTGTTGCGGAGCAATAAAAAAAAGAAATTAAGAAAAAATGATAAATGTAGAAAATATATCTATGTGGGGCAAAATCAACTCCGTAGCTCCTCCGTCAAAGGCAGTATCCATTACTTTCCAATACATTAGATCAATCAAACAGCAAAAATGTGGGATGCATCAGATTTATAAGTAATCCGCTTTAACAGGATTCAAACAAGCGGGCTATATAGTCTGTGTGATTGAACTTTAGAATTTCAACTCAACCCAACATCTTATGTCAGTTCAATCCATATATCATTTGGAGGAGATACAATTACAAAACAATTACTCGTTGCAATAATAACAAGATTTTGACATCAATCAAATGACTCAATCAATCACTCCATTCCATGGAGCAAGAATAACTCCGCAAGAATATTTATGTCTGATAACAAAACCTAAGAGAAGTGTTTGTGGAGAACAATACAAGACTATAAATCATGATGCTGTATTAGTTCCAATAAGAACAATCTACAACATAACACTGAGATCATCACTGAGGAAGAACAGGGGGAGCAATTTCACGAGTGTTGTAGGATCTGCAGTGCCCACATTTTTGCCCTACTATGTGGAAGTATACTTCCGTTGTGTCATTGCAGTCATTACACAGTATCCAAACCTGTGATATATGCAGTGAAGTAAAGAAATATATATCAACAAAGTCTGAGAATTTTTCTGACATATGGCATACTCAACAATCAGATGCAAAGACTGCTCTTTTATTCATATTCTTCAGAGCATGGTGTTCTTTGCTTGTCCTTGTCCATCAGCCGTGCTAGAGACCCAAATAAGCTGCATTCTTAGGTGTGTTTGGATTGACGTGGACAAAAGTGACTTTTATGTCGACTGATTTTAACAAACTAAAGTTGGAGTAGAAGTTAATTAGTGTAATGTAATTTATATTTGGATAAACTTTTATAAAAAGAGTTAGTTTGACATAAACTTATTTAGATGATATATTGAAAAGTCAGTTTCAAAAAATTCAAATTTAAAGAAAAGCTAGAAAATGTTACTTCAGCTTCAACTTGACTTTTGCCTTAAAAGCATATTTTCTCATAAATCATCTCAAACATCACATGTTGGGCCAAAGTCAGTTTGGCATCACTTTATATGATGCCAAACAAGCCCTTATTCAAGGGCAAGTACTTTTCATGACTAATCTTTTTTGGAAAGCAGGTGATTTTCAACTCAAACGTGCCACTTTTAAGGCATTTGTGATTAGATTTTCCGATGACAACAAAAGAAAGGGAATTTTTTACAGCACCACATATTAAGGTCTTCTTCCGCAGTTCAAAAGGTGAAAAATAAATGTTGTGAGATGAAGAAAAATGGAGGGAGGTGTTTGAATGAACTGAGGTTACCTTCTTGTGCCGATAATCTTCAGGCATGAGAGTTGCTTCAATCTGAGATATAACATGAAAGTAAGTAAGTCAGAGAGACATATTGTGCTATTCTTGATTGTTGACCAAATTATAGTGTGCTATATATAGAAACCTACAAAGCAAGTCTAAGCATCTGTGTGCTTTAGATCTAATGAGATACCTCTTCATCAATCATCTTCCACATCACGGACATGTCAATTGCTGACTTGGAGCATATGGGGCAACAATACCTGGCTCATCATCACATCAAAATAAGTTCTTTTTTAAGCTGAGCTTAGAAAACACTCAGCAAGTTTCGAACTGTCTGGATTAAAGAATTCGAGTCTGAAACCAGAATAAGCAGGAAAAGGAAAAGTACATTTCAGATGACTCACTTTTCACGTTTTATCATCTCTTGGAAACATTCATAATGCATTGTGTGACCACATTTCATAACGGTAGTGTCCTTCACTGAATCAAAAAGGTACTGTACAATGAAGTCCAATCAGTAGATTATGAGATTGAAGAAAAACATATGCTCTACCTTAAATCTTAATAAGTTAGTAATCCTAGATACCAAATGGTTTATTACCAAAGACAAAAACGAAGTATGCAGAAAAAAGGGGAAGTAATAAATTGCAAACCTCGTAACATATAGGACAGTGATGCCTCATGGAGTCCTCTACGCATAAATGATTATCAAGCAGACCAAGTGAATAGCAAGACCCTGCAGCTTACAAAACCTTTTTCACTACTGATATCCATGCCAGTGAAATAATCATTTTTGTAACTAGATTATTGTATTTGTACACTGCCTTCTAGATTAATAATTACCTCTAGCTTCGGCCTTACAAAATGGAATCATAAAAATTGCAAGTTGCTAATACATACATCACATCAGTAGGAATGCTAAAAAATAAAAAAGAACTCTTGCAGAAAGAAGTATAAATCTATAACTATATGTAGTGTTAAAATAAACTAGAACACATTAACCTGCTAAAATCACAGATTCCAAAGAGATGTGTAGGTAAGGCAGACAAAAAATGATAAAACGAGGTGTGAATCTGTAACTATATGCAAGTTCTATAATGGTTTTCATCTGACTCTATCAGATATTATGACTCAAGAACTTTTTAGATGAAATTATAGTAACAAACACCGCAAAAGTAAAGGATACAGAGCTGAGTTTCAGTACATGTGTAATTAAAAAAGTTGCACATTAGCCTAATGCAAATAAATACAAATATTGATACCAAAGAAACCGTAAGTCGCAAATGGCAGTATGGTGATGGATACATACCGCACTTGTTGCAGTGGAAAAAATTATCACGACCACCAATTCTGTTTCCAGTTTCATAAATTACATCACCAAAATTAGTTGCAGAGAAAGTCATATATATATTCAGGTGACAGAAGTGAGAACATAATGGAAGATAGAAATATACTACAACACGCAAAGTAAAGCACCTGCAGATTCCACAATCATCACAATGAAACTGCTGTTTCTCCGTCTGCAAGTATCAGCACCATTGTGAAAAAAAGTTAAAGATTAACAATCGCAATCCAGGTTTTCATACCATTGTCATCTCTCAGCCTAGTTCATCTCTTAAAGAAATAATAAACATAAACAAACAAATATTACATCCATCGTGTTCAAGAATCTGAAGTTCAAGGACTTATTACATCATCATCGAAGAATTTGCATGTATTGCAGAAATATTCTCCCATTTTGACGCCACAGTTTGTGCAAACTTGAGCAACCTAGAAAAGACACAGAAAGACATAAGCCAAAAGCAGAGTTAAAACCTGAACATTACACACAACTTAATAACATTACTATAAAAAAAAAGAAAAAAAAAAGGAAACATCGAAGATTTAAGGCGAAAAAACATACAGGCTGCTCTGTATCACAAACTGAACAAACAACCTGAAATGGCAACAACAGGTACAAAAGAGAATAAGTCTTCTTAGTTCTTATCATCAACCTGACATAGCTTATTTAGTAATTTATATTAATCGGAAAACAGGACATTGTAAAATATAATCAGGGGTTATCCTACTTGTTTCACATCTTGACGAACCATTTCGTGTCGATCAAAGGGGTTCTTGAACATGCTCTAATAAAACACATGGGAAATAACATAAACTAAACCATATCAGTTCAAAGCACAAAATGCAAATATTTTTAAGATGCAAATATGAGAAAACGAAGGAATACCGTTGCCTCGTTATGACAATGACGGCAGGAGTACAGTTCGTTGCAGCAAGGGGCCCGAATCTTGCATCTTCTCCTATAATGCTTGCACCTATTTGAAGTTTGAACATGCCCACACGAAAGTGAACAAAGTAATTATTAAGTGATTAATTCAGTGAAAGTAAAAGCCAAATCATGGTGAAAGAAGAAGTACCCATATCCCATCTTCCCAAAACCAAGACGTTCAATGTCATAGCCTTCCATGGATTTTGAAAGAGAGGAACGGGCATAAAGCTCTCTGCCTTCTCTCTCAGAAGAGAGGGTAAGGCAACGAATGGAATGGAGTGTCCTAAAATGGAAATATTTGCAGCTCTGGCTTGTCTAGATCCTCAAAGTAGAAGCCAGTAGTACCATCCTCTTTATCCCAATATTTTAATGCAAAGAAATCAATGATTCAGTGAATGCGATAAAAACTTGACGTGTAAATCAGATTGTGAATGAATATTTTAATAAAGCAACTTGTTGGGAGAGACAAGATGAGGATAATCCTTGTATAAGGTGATGATGGTGGCATGACAGAGACGATTGGTGACTTGGCAGTAAGAGGGGGTATCACCGAACGATCAGCCAATGAAATTTCAGAGATGGGAAAATCCTTATGGGCATTTTAACAAACAGGTGCAATGCAGAGTTATGAAGTGCGCGTTTCCATTAAGTAGCTTTTGTTTTTTTAATCAGTCCCTGTTTGTAAACTCAGTTGAGAAGTAATTTTTTTTTAAATGGAGCTTTTGTAGAAGTCCGATTGAAAAAAAATCAGATTGTAGATGTGATTTGTGTTTGGATTGGCGGTGAGAGAAGTGGCTTTTTTTAAAAGTTAAACCTGTTTGGATTAGCGTTTAAAAAGCCCGTTTAGATTAGAAATGACTGAAAATGGTATGAATGTTGTTGAATACTACATATATATTATTTGTGTTAATATTGTTATAATTGATGTTAAAAAATGCTTATAAATTTTTTTAAAATAAAAAAGTGCAATAATTATTAAAAAAGAAGAAAAATACACTAAAACACTTAATTTTAAAATAAAAAATAATTATATATTTCAATTATAATGTCATACATGCAGTAAGGAAACCACCAGGGAGAGATATTAACAAATTATATTGCACTTTTAGCAGTAATTACAAATACTGGAGGATTTATTGATGCTAGAAGTGTGTTGTACACTAAAACCAAATGTTGAAACCAATACTAGATTCCTACTCAAGTAGAGAAAATATCGGATGAGAGAGAGAGAGAGAGACGACGGGAGTGTATGGGGTATGTGAGAATTTAAATAATAATAAATGCTTCTCCAACGGTAGGAAATGACCACAGTGAAAAAAAAGCTTAAAATTTTAGCTTTTTGGTAACTGGACTTTTTTTAGAAAAGCCCATCAGCTGGAGAAGCTTTCCCAAACAATAAAATTTCATTCACTGGGCTTTTGGAGGCTAACTGAGCTTTTTTTTTTGCCAAAACATTGTTCCAAACAGACCCTCAGATGTTTGTAGAAATTATATTAAAAAAATGTCAGATTATAAATATGATTTATGTTTGTATTGATGGTAGTAAAAATGACTTTTTTTTTCTAATTTTGAATCTGTTTGGATTAGCGTTTGAAAAACACATTTAGATAAACAATGACTAAAAAGGGCATGAACCTTATATATATATTGTAATAATTGAAGTGAAAAATTAAAATTTGATAAAATATAAGAAGGTCAATTATTATTAAAATTTGTTAATTATTCATATAAATGATCTTTTGAACTTTTAATGCTATCTTGTACTTAATCTTGTATTGTATGTGTTTAATAAGAAATGTGATATATTGGAGGGTCAGAATTAATATTTTGTGGGCTAGAGAAAATTACAAAATAGGTCTCTAGAATTTATGAAAATTATAAGTAAATGGAGAAAATAGACAGGAAAAATCATAGAAAAGACCCATATTTTTTGGAAACTTCAGTTATGACTCAAAAATATTTCAGGAATTTTCACTTTAATCCCTAATCAAGAACTTTTGAATTTTACAATTAAATCCCTAGTCAAATCCTGATTTGACTAAAGCTTTTTTTCTATATTCGAACAGGTTCTTTTTGCTGGAGAAGAGAGTGAAGAGAGCAACGCTGACCGTTGGGAGGGGGAGAAGCTGGGTGCGGCAGGTGGAGAAGTTGGGACAGAGGGCTTCTATTAGAAGCAGAGGTGGAGACAAAAGTACAGTGAAGCTGACCGTTGACCAAAACATTAAAGATTGCCATTCATTGGACTTTTTTGTTGGACACTTGCGTCTGCGTGAATCCATAACTGTGGGAGTTATATAATATTTTCAAGAGTGGCATGATAAAGAAATTGACAGTTACTGTGAGAAAGTGGCTTATTGAATAAGGAGGATTCACGATCAAATGCTAGATATTGGCATATTGCCACATTTTCAAGAAACGATGACGATACAAATATATAGACAAAGGTTTAGAGAATGAGAGAGACAAGGGGAGCACGTGCAGGAACCTGAACCTGAAGATGAAGATGAAGATGAAGATGACTCCTAGGGAATATCCATCTAATAGTATCTTACTTTTATCACTTCTTTACTTTTGGCTCTTTTGGAATATCCATGTTTAGTTTCATCTTCAAAGTAAGATATAATGCTTCCAATTTGTTTTTCAGAATCTTCCACTATTAATCTTCAAAATAGTTTTCTTAAAGCATTGCTACAATTTTCCTTGATCTAAATATTCAGGTGATGAAATAGGGTCCTGGTCTTTTTTCAACCAAATATTCAGAATAATTTCATTAATTGCCTTTTTGTCCATTCTGAATTTAGTAGCACCTTGAAAAAAGATGTCAACTTAGTGCTTTAACCTTTTTCCCCTTTCTCCTTTTATAAAACTGATGTTTTATTAATTCTCCATTTCTCTAATACCAATCTTAATGGCATAACTTTTTCATTTTGTATATAATTTATTTTCTATTGAAAAATAGATTTCTTGACCAAGTAATATTGACGTAGAGAGGAACAAGAGGGAGATACGTATTTAAGGATATTTTCTCTCTATTTTTGAGGGATAGACAAATAGTTTAGATTTTAGAAGACCCCCCTTCATACGTGTATTCTTATGACATTTATTCTTTATTTTAATTAGTATTTTTTCCGTTTTAAACTGTTTTCTTTTGATTTTATATCTCTCCCCCCTTTTTTTGAAAAAAAAAGGCACTATAGTTTTCTAGCAATTTTATTCCTCGATTTATCAACAATCTTTTTATCAATCTCAATCTCAATTTCAATTCTACCTAAATGTTAATAACATTTTGTCGCACAAAAAGCTGTTTTATCATTAATCGACTAAATAATGAAAAAAATTAAAAGGAAAAAACAAAAAGAAAAAAATTATTGTTTTAAGTATTCAAATATTAGCCGTTAATTCAACAAATACAGTTCCACAGTCGTAACCCACCCGCGTAATAGCCCAACGTTATTGTTTCCATTGTTCAACGTCTCATCTCCAATCAAAACCCAAAAAAAAAGGGTCCTTCCACCAAATCATGAAACCAAATGACAACCATGAATGCCAACGATCTTTTGCTAAAACCATAACGACATGAACAAATATTCAACAATCATTCCTCCTCTTCATATAAAAAACCACACAGATTCTGCACCCAAATATCTCTCATCACCTTCTCTCTTCTTCATTCATTGTGCCTGTGTTTCCTGCAATCAATCAAAAATGGGTTGTGGGAAATCCAAGCACGACGTCGTTGCTTCAGGAAATACTGTCCTCAAGCGCAAGAAATCCAGTGTCAAATGCAATTGCAAGGACCAAGAAACAGGGGCACAAACTAAAGACGACGACAACAGTAATAATGTTAATGTTAATAATGTTGGGAATGAGAATTCAGGGGAAGAAGTACAGAAAGATGGTAACAACAACGTTGTCAAAGAGGCCGTTGTCGGAGGAAAAGTTGAAAATGCAACAAGTGCGCCAGAAGAGACAGTATTACAAAAGAAGGATGATATTGTTGTTGCAGGTGAGAATAATGGAAATGTGAGAGAAGAAAAGGTGGTAGAGAAGACCGAAGAAGTTGTTGTTGCTGCTGCTGCTGAGGTTGAGAACAAAACTGAGAAAACAGATGTTGAAGAAGTTAAGGAAGAAGAGACAAAGGACAAGGAAGTTGGTGATGGGGAAGAGGGACTTGTTCTAAAGGAAGTTTCTGAGGAAGATTGTGCCTTGAAGTTGAATGAGAATGATCAGAAAGTGAATGATGATGCTCTTGTTGAGGAAGAGAATAAGAATGGTGAATTGATAGGTATGTCAATTTATGGTGCCATGAGATATTGTGAAATCTCTTACAACAGAATATCACATGATATTGTTATATTTAATGCTCTTTTTTGTTGACTATTAATTAAAAAAAAAAAGGTCAAACTTCTTAGCATTCTCTGAAAGATCTTCATCAGATTCTATTACTGACTTTTAATCTTAATTTGGTCTTGCATGGTCAACAGATGAAGTGAGTATAAAGGAAGAGATTGTGGCTAAGGATGAAGCCCTAGAAGACATAATAAATGTTGCAGCCTCTGAGGGCGAAGAGAAGGATTTGAAAGCTGAGGTAAAAAAATGTGCTTTACCCATTTAGTAATCTAATAGTTCTTCATGTGAGAAAGAAAATTATATAAGTAATCATGTTATTGATGCAGGAGCAAAAAGAAAACAATTTGAGAAACGAAGATGAGAAAGCAAACTGATGACAAAATGAAGAGATTAATGCATGTTTGGGTTAGTGATAAAAACTGATTTTTTTCTATGATTTACAGTATACGAGGTAAATATGTGAAAATGATTTTACCTCATACTTTTATAACGCCAACTCAAACAAACCTGAGAATAACTAGAGTTGACAATCATTGACTTGGTGTCTTTCATTTGTTTGCGTCGACCCTGCATTATTGTACTATTTCCATTGGTTCACTTTAAAATTGTAGTGCTCTACAAAAATGAGAAGCTATTCAATTTCTTCCTTTATTTCTTCTCTTTTGGGGATTTGAAATGATGTATTAACCATTTAACAAACATAAGAGTAACATTTAGCAGCAAATGGAAAAGTCAATAACGTAACTTCCATCACACCTATAATTCGCATGAGGAAAAAGAAAGTGTCGCTACCAACTAAAGATTTACAAGAATGAGAATGAACAAGTCAATGCCATGACTAAAGATCTATAAGAATTAAAGAATTTGTATCTTTAAATTGGATGAAGAATTATATGTACAAGATCAGACAATTATATACACAAACCCCCTCAAGTCCGAAGCCATATCTTCTTTGTGGCTCATGGCTTTTGGGACCCTGCTGAAATAATAAATCAGAAGAATAATTCCTCAATAATTGATTCATTCAGCACTAATCCTCTTTCCCTGATTATCAAATTCACAACGCAATTCTTGAAGGGAAGAAGAAGGATCTCTAGAGAAGAAGATGTTTCCATTTGGATCTGTGATGCTATTATCCGAAGCTTGAGGACCCATCACAATCCTGCATGTCCCTGGCTCCCCAGAACCCATTTGAACCCCATAATAGAATAAGTGGTCCAAGACACTGTTTCCACTTACAGACCTGCACAAGATAACATAAATTTTGAGCAGCTTTTTTAATTGAGAATAACCTCTCTCGTAGGACCAAAGCTATAGCTAGCAGTTCTTCCCACCCATCATAAGACCAAAATAGAAAGAAAAGTATGACTTTATTGGTTCTATATCAACTATCTGATCCTACGTGGAAGTAAAAATTTCGATAAAAAACAAAACAATTTACCTGCTGCAAGATGGATCTTCTCCAGTTCTATCACAAATCTGCTCGATTGTATAAACAAGACTTCCTAATCCAATGTTATGAAGCCACACCTGCAGTCCAAACTAATTTCTTAAATTTCATGACGAACTAGAGAATAACTTACAGTTTTCCCACCCCCACCAAGAAAGATAGAACATAGCCAAGATAATGTGGTCTTTCCAAGTGGCCTAAATACAGATTGAGAAGGCGTACGAGAGCTTGGTGTCACAAATAAGTCATACGAAATACAAGTACTAACACAAATATGTCATTACGATTTAAGACAACAACACTGTTTTCAATGTCATATCACTTGCTAACTGTTAGACAAACGCTACTTGGAGCTCTTGGGGTATGTTTAGAAAAGTGGAGAAGGGAGAGAAGGTTAAGGTTTAGATTAAACAATCCCCTTTTTCGGGAGTTTAAATTGAGGAGGAGGATGAAAAATTATTTGCCAATCCTACAAGTCTAACACATCTTCCACTTTTCATATTACAAAGTTCCTCCGATTTGGTAATTTTGGATGAGAAACCAATCATTAGCACTACCGATTCATTATTTAAGATTATAATATCAATAAACTAAACTATTACAATTAGTCATTGTAATGAAAAATTAATTTGTAAAAGTATATCATTTAAACATTCAAACAAGCTTTTCAATTCATTCAGCCAATCTTTACCTCTCTAGGGAAGTGGTGATACGTCTTCCTAGGGAAATAATAATAGTATGGAGGCAGGTGTGGAACCATATCATGGCCATGTGTGACTCGGATTGTATTGGGTACAAGTTTACTATAGTAAGATGCAAAAGCAGCATTGCCAACGCGAGGTTGTCCAAATGTCATAACCCGTACGTCCTTAGCATTTTGATTGACCTGTAGACATACGCGGGAAAGCAAGTAAGTACTTGTCCCTTGCATAGTACTAAAATCATGAGGTGGGAAATATGATAATGTTCCTCATGACAATAGTCTTAAAGTCAGGAAATTAACCATCCCACAAGTTATCAATTCATTTCTATCTCAAGCCATGTTTCATTCTTTGATCAATGCATAGTTTATAGAGACACTTAAATACAGCCAAGTATGCACACAACAACAACAAGAAAACCTTTATCCTACTAGGTGGAGTCAGCAAACACGCATGCACACAAAATATTAAAAAATAATAATTACTCACTGACTAGTTAGAAATCTTTATTTTTGAGGGGTATATCGTGTTTTGAAGGGTTATGGGCTGTTTATGAAGTACCTCAATGCACAGAACATAAAAATTTAGGACAAGACTTTATATCACATGAAGAGTTAAAATGTATAAACAGATCAGCCTGGGTCGATTCTCAAAACAGACCATTTTATTAATCATCAAAATCAAAGTTACACGCACTAATTCCCTGTAAAGCAAAAGAAAAACAACCTACCATAAAATCTGCTCAAACCAATAAAGCAAGTACGCCTAGATACAACCTATTTAAAGACAAAACAAAACCTTAAAACTATATTCTAGACTATTTGTTGCTATTAACCAATTCCTTCTTTCATCACAGTATAGGAGTCAGAGCTCAAAGAATCTTGTATCAAACTGTCAGTTAGAGATGATGGTGGCTTCTCGAGCCATCCTTCAGGTACCATACCCCTCATTACCTGAGCTGCTATAAAATCCGCAGCTTTATTGCCTCCACAAGCTACCATAAATCCTTTATTCTACTCCCCAATTCTATACATTCCTTTAACAGGTCTACACTCCCCCATTCACAACCCTGAGTTTGCTTCTTCTTAATTCTTCCCCCTAAAAGCTCTCTAAACTGACCAAAATCATGAATAAACTGAATCAATCTGACAGTTTGGTTTCTTTTTGACTAATTTTGACACTTACAAGCTTCAATAACTTACTATATGGAACAAAATTTCTCTCTTCAAATTGAATTTTACAACTAACAACTCCACAGGAATTTTAATATCTTCCAGCAAAATTAGTTATAAAAACCAGTCAAAAAGAATATGCCCATAAAATTCAAATAATCAAGATTCAAGAAAGCTAGATTACAATTACCACTAAATCAAGTCCACAGAAGGAAGCCATTGCTCCACCCATTGAATGGCCTGTAACTATAATCTTAGTATCTCCATACAAACTTTTTGCTCTTTCTAGAGCATTTAAAATTGCAGGTCGCAATGTTGTATTGTGGTATGCATAATAGAATCCACGATGTACCTGAACCAAATGATGATATATCAAAACTGGCATCCTCTACTACAGAGTGTAAATTAAGATTTAAAATTTAGCAGTGCAAACCATTGCATCAGACATGCCAGGATAATTTATATCAAGCTGCTTCCAAAATAAATCTTCAATCCAATTCTGTATGCTGTACACAAAAATTTAATGTACCAATCAGCTCAGAATATAAACTAAATTGTTCCAAAAGTAAAGCAAACATTGTGAAGAACCAACTTGAATGGACACAAGCTCTTAATGATAAAATATTTTCTTCCAATGAAAATTTTTTTGCTGTGACTCTCTTAATGGATGAATAAATGAGAAAATATGCTTTGTTAACAAGCAAACAAAACAATCACCAACGTTTGAAGTCAAAAACATGAAAAACCATTAAAATAATCATTTACACTATTTCAAGAACTATAATAAAATCCAGATGACAAGTTTATGACTGTTGCTACTTGAATCACAAATTGCAAGCAAAGTTAATCCAACTAAATACATTTTCTAAGCCTCCATACTCATGCATGGTAAAAGCTGTTCATGGAAAACTGATATATCAACTGATAAAAATTTTCTCTGAACAGCTGAACAAAAAAAAAAAAAAAAATTCTTTCTCGCTCTTAAATTTTCCCCACTTCTATGCATAACTGTCACTCTATCATACATAGGCACACCAACTCGGTAGGTCAACTTCACAGTTCCTCCAGAAACATGGTGAGCATATAACGCCACAAGGAAAGAAATTTGGCCAGGAATAATATCCCACCTGCTTTCCTGTGTTCCTCTGAAAGCAATGATAATGGCATCAGGATCCTTTGCAATGCCAACGAACCCCTGAATCAGATAGTCATAATTAATTAGATATTAGAACAAATTTCAAGAATGAAAAGGGAAATTGAAGAGAATGAACAAATTCTAGAAGTTAAAGGAACATGTTAATAGTGATGAGAGTCCACCTGTAAGCAATGTTGAACATCAACCACCAATTCTATAATTTCAAATCCCTGTTTCCATCAAAAGATCATTAGATCAAGGGATCAAATATAGAATCATTAAAACAATTCAACATTAACTTGGATACCAAGTTTAACAAGTAAAGTTAATATTCATAGTGATATTTTCAACACCTTGGTCAAACCATGGCATCTAGAGCATGTCCAAGTAAAAAGTTCTGTTAAATCTGACAAATATACCTGCAAGAAGGAAATCTACATCAGTCCCTAAAACCAAACTATTTCATACAGAACTCCTGGACAGTTTACTTGAAAAGCAGGAGTTTGTTCAAGCAAGTGGCAAGTGATGTGACTCAAAATCAAGTTATATGTCAACAAACTCTACGTTAACTTATCATGATCCCTAGCCCAGCCAAGTTTGACATTCTCTGAATCAGGAAACGCATGTGGGGTAGTCCCTCCGTTATTAAATCATTTGGTAGTGCGGTATACTAGAGATATTGACTTTCTATATTAGTGTTCATAACAATCCAAATTCACCCTACATAATAAGATTAGCAGGGTAGTTATGTGTTCTATGATATATATATTGCTCAAGGTGAATATATATCTACATGGAACTCACCGCAGAGGCATATTGCACTAATATTGTAGCAAGTGTATGGTTGTAGAGGGAATTCGGATTTATGTGCTTCGCCTTGAGTTCTGCAAATTGAAAAAAATAAAGTATTGCGGGAAGAAGAACAGGTTCACATATAAATCTGAGAGGGAAAAATTACAGACAATGTCCTTTGTTTCCATCCATTAATCAAATGACACTTCCAAAAATTCATGTGAATGATAAAAGACCGATGACAGATTTTGAACTGTTTCAAAATGCACCCAATCTGAGTGGTTCATAACGTACTCCACTACCAAAACCTAACCTTTTAAGATGGCCATTAGACTTCTCATTTAAAAATGGATCGTTTCGTTGCTCACCCATTCAGAGTCCCAAAGAAAGGGAATTACTACACGGGAAAGAAATTTAATATGATGCCAAGTTAGGTTAATCCAACAACACCTACCCAACTAATCTGAATTTCAAACCAAGAGTAGAGTTACCCGAACGTATCAACTCTAAGTAAATTCTCTAAATTACATGACCACTAAGTAAAATCTTCCTTCAGAAAACCCCCGTCGTTGACAGATGGAGAAAGACTTGATAATCCAAATAATTGAAACATATAAAACACAGAGCAGAAAGATATAGATACAAGCTCCACTCTCACCTCTCCCATCCGAAAAGGCTATCAGACATAAACAAGTAGCCAACATTAACCATCTCCTCTTCTCCATGCTCTGAGTAATACAGAGGAGAAATTGATCAGCAACGCAACCAAATTAAAACCACGATATAGTACTTCAACAACTAAACCGAGCGCTTATCATTTTTTTAAACAAAAATCAAAACTAAAAGCAAGAAAAATTTGTGTACACTCTTTTTTCTTTTTTTGGGGCGATGTACGTCTCTAAAATAAACCAGCATTAGGGTAAACTAGCCAGCATAGTTCAGCTAAAAAGTACAAGGCAACACGGAAAACTAACTCGCACGGTGTCACTCAACTCCAACGATAATTAGAATCTGCCTCCACCGTCGCGGGCGGCCGTCTATAAGAACCCCGACGGAGGTAGTTAGACGTACGAAATATATGCTTCAGGACGAAGGAAAGTCCGCTAGGGACAATTTGGATCGGACCAGATGGTGAACCTGACCTGCTGACCAGCAGCTGAAGAAGAAATGACAAAGGACGCCACGTGACTATCTTCTGATTACCGATTATGCCCTCGGCCCTGGATGTTCCGTGACGTGGTGAAGAACCGTACAACCGGAGCACCGTTCTCGCTGCCGTGTACATGGATCATGGATAAGAACGAGTTTTAAAATCCTGAAATCAATATCATGCATGGACTGTTAGAATCAAATCATCAATATCAGTAATATATCAATATTAATTTTAATATAATATATATATATATATATTTTATTAAGAATCGTAATATTTATAACTTACACTGCAATTTTTCTGGTTCTTCTCAATGCCGTGATCTATCTCCTCCCACTTATTAATTTTTTATGCGATATCAATCAACTTGAATTTGAAATCTTTTATTTAGATATGTTTGAGAAGGTGGTGAAAAACACATTCGCATAAGTAGATAAAATTTCTATCATTGTCTTATATATTGTAAGAATATGTTTGGTTTAGCTTATACTTATGTATAAACCTGATTTACGTAAATCAAAACAAAATTTATACATATATTTACCTCGTAGACCGTAAAAGCTACCTCAGATACCGTAAATCACGATTGAAAATCACTTTTGAAGGTTACAATCATTATTTTAAATATCCTCTACATCACATTAAAAAAAAAATTTACCATTAATACAAACAAACATTTAAATGGTTAAAATCGGTTCTATTAATAAAATAAAATAAAAGGAATACAAATGCCCAAAGTCAATTTTTAACTTTTAAATGAAGTGGCGTGACTTGAAAGATAATTAACATTGAATGAATATGGTTTTGACTATTAAATATTACTCATAGGAAGCTACTCAAACACACCCTCGTTATTTACTATGGGCATGTTTGGTATGATGGAATTGGGGGGTATGGAATTGGAATTGGAAATCAATTCCATGCTTAAGTTTGTTTGGTATGATGGAATTGGAAATTTTTGCAATTCCATGTGGAAGCCAAATCTCTCCAATTCCATCAAATTGGCTTCCACCTAAAAAGCAAAGATTTGCAATTCCATGTACCTAAATCTAGGTCAGGGTACTGGGTTAAGGGTTAGTGGGTCAGATCGGAGTTAAACCGAAGCTAAACCAGGGCCAAACCGGTGAAAAATTGAATATTTTAGGCTTATTAATATGAAATTTCTTTTTTTAAAAAAATAAAAATAATTTTTTATTAAAAAAAACCTAACTGGAGCAGTCAAAGTACTAGGTCAAAGGTTAGTGGGTCAGACTGGAGCTAAATCAGGGTTAAACCGGTGAGAAATTGAATATTTTAGTCTTATTAATATGAATTTTTTTTAAAAAAATAAAAATAATTTTTTATTAAAAAAAATCTGTCCGGTCCGGGTTTAGTAACAATGGTTTTATCTCATTCCACTTTCTTAGATTAGCATATTGGTAGTTTTACATTTTAAATATAAATATTAAATAAAAATAATATTTGAATTCCATGTACATACCAAACACACTTTTAAACCACATTTCTATTTCCATATCCATTTCCATTTCCATTTCCATATCCATATCCATCAAAACTAATTCCAGTGTACCAAACAGGCCCTATAATTTCATAGGATAGGGATGTCCCCACAAATCTCCCTCCCCACTTCCTCTTTATTTTTTTAATCATCAAATTGCCATGACAGAGATTTAATGTGCTATAAAAAAAATATTATTATAATATTAAAAAATAAAAAATAAAATAATCAAAATTTGATGTGGTAAGCTCACAACAATATATTTTTATTGAAAAATATATTTCTATTTTTGTATCCTCTACCGTTCTAAACTATTCATGTTATATTCTAAATGTTCATATTTAATTTAATAATTTATATGCATACATACACATATTTTTTATTTGATATTATAATAATATCTTTATAAGATATAAAATTTCAATTATATTTTTAATAAACGGGACTAGTTGCTAGTAGCCCTAGATATTAGTGGAGAAATAGAAAAAAAAAATTATCAGCTATTGAAGTTGACAGCTACGGAAATAAGAGGTGTGGAAAAAATGGAGAAATAAATTAATAAAAATATTATTCCTCTTTTAGGCTTGAATTCACAGTTTCCCTTTTTTTTTCTTGACCTCAACAATTGCCCCATAACAAAAACACATTGATGTCAATAGGCTAATATATTATTGGCCCTTGTCTTCAATTAAAAATAATAATTTTTACAAGCGCCAACAAAAGAAACTCAGTTTCTTTCCAAACTTATCCCTAACCTAATTCTTCAATTTCTTTTTGGCTAAAACAATATCCTAATTCAAATCATATTCATTTGTCTTCAATCTCCTACTTGAAATGCAAGTGTCTTTGATCACCCTCCGCCTATTAGGTAAAAGATGCAGGTTGATGAGGGAAGACAGTGGGTGTAGTATATTTTAGTGAGACACCCTCATTTTAAGTAGAATTATCAAATTCAAACCAGCCTCTGAATTGGTCAAAGCAATGAGTTAAAGGTTAGTGGATTGACTTTGAGTCAACTCAGGGCTAAATCGATGTAAAATAAAAAATAAAAAAATAATTTAAATTATCATTATAGTATCATACCATCCAAAATCAATTCAATATCTTGAATTACTAACAAAATAATCATATACTTATCAACGTTCTTTACAATTTCTTTAACATACTGACATCTAGTATAAATCGACCATCCAAAGACACTATAATCAATAATCACAAATATTGTTCCTAGCAAATTATCAAAATAGATAAATGATAACAAAATATTCATGCCTACAATCCTTTAGTCATTAATATACAAATTATCATTAACTTTAACTAATATTGTCGTCTACCCTATAAAAAATATTATCTTTTTTTTTTTAAAAAGGCAACCAGGTCAACCCAGCAACCCCCCGAGTTAACCGGAGTTGCCCTGGTCGGAACCGAGTCACTTCAAGTTACACCAAAATCCGGATTAGGGACCTTCCCGGATGGTTTCACGGCTAAGACGTCGGTTTTTAGGTTGACCCATCAAATTTGGTCCAGGTTTGATAACCCTGCTTTTAAGTAACTATTAGAGATGTTATGTAACATTCTTATTTTTATTTTTAGGATATAATTATAAATTTAGAGATAACTATGAATTTAGTAGTATTTTTTGGGATAAAAAAAGAAAAGAAAAGAGGGATTTAGTTAAAATATATTAAAAAATATTATTAATATTAATATATATATATATATACACATATACATATATATATATATACACATATACATATATATATATATATATATATATGCGCACCACCCTTAACTAATAAAAGGGGAGAGGAACCCCTTTTTATTAAAATAAATAAATAAATAAATTTTACTTTGGAGCCATTAGGCACCAAAGCAGGGGTATTAAAAATATCCCCACCCATAAACAATTCACCCATGTGAAGTGTTCGTGAAGAGAGACGGAGGGTGAGATCTTAATAGGAATATTTTTTGTTCTTCAGGAATTAATAAGGTACTGAAACTCTTTTCTAATCACAAAACTTCTTTTATTAAAAATGTTCTACATAATTTTCTCTTCCCTATAATAGTAATTTTCTGCTAGTTAGAGAATATTTTGGGGATATAATTTTAGGCAAGTTTTGAGTTTTGTCAATATATAACTATAGAAATGTAGAAAATAATTAATAGTTGATTTTAACTTGTTTGGATTTATCATTTGGTTGTTATGTGATTTTATAATTAATTTCTTATATAAATAGGATATAAATTAATCTCTATAAGGCGTTTTTACCAATAAAAATTTGTTTAAATAATTTATTTGGATTAATTGGAGATATTATTGAGGATTTAATCGATCTACTTTTGTTATAATTAAGCTAGGTGAAAATATGAGTCAATCCTTAGTATTTAAATTAGAATTTGATATGATTTTAATTATGTAGAGATATAGGGAGTTTTTAAAAAAATTAGATTATACCCATATAAACTATGAAAAAGAGATTTAATTATTGAGAAGGTTGATATTGAGGATTTTATAATTATAGGTATGTTAAAAGAGAAATTTTGATTTATAAAAAAAATAGGTGATTGACATAAGAAAATGGTATAAAGATTAATTAAGGATTTTAATGAGTAATTTGGGTTCATGAGAAATAATATATGGCTAAGGATTTTAAGAAAATTGGAATAGTTGAGGATAATAGTTATAGAGGATAATTGGATTTGTAGGAGTTGAATTATGTAAATTATTTATTTTATTATTATTTGTAGTTAATTGGTATCTACATTGATAATGTAGAGTTTTCTTATGATCGGTGATTGCTCGGGTTTTACTATTCAACTAAGGTTAAGCCTGGAATTGAGGTAACCAGGGTTAATTTATTTTATATACTTGTTTTGGACTGTAAGGTGTTTTATGAACTTTACTTTCATCTATATTACTTATATGTGTATTGAAAGATTATGCTTATATTTGAATATGAATTTAGTTCAGTGATGCAATGTATTTCCCAACTTGAATATATGAGCAGAGATAATTATTAAGATTGTTACTATTATGATGTTTATACTATTTGGGATGGAATATTGTAAAGAAATGATAATTTTGTAGATGTTTTTGAAAAACTATATTATTCTGTTGTTTTTACATTATGGGATATGTTAGGTTGTGTGAAATAAATATAATGAAATTGTGCCCATTGACTCTCTCAATCTTGACCCGGATTTTGAGTTGAGTATTTTGGGCGAATACCTCCCTGTTACGGTATATTGGTGGTGGTATGGGAGATGGTAGTATTATTGAAGTGACTAGCTAACCATTGGCCAGGTATACTAGCACTGATAGGCTGTACCATATACAGACGCTATAAGAAGGAGCAGGATGTATTAGTAGAGATTGTTCTAATTGTTAATCATATTATGTGAAGTTTAATTAGTGAAAATATTATTATTGTTATATTAGTTAAATCTGCTTCTCTGACTTACAATCATTTCCTGCATATTTTGTAAATTGATTTTGGTTACTGAGACTTTATGTTTCACCCCACCATTATAAATAATTTTTTTTAAGCAAGACCTCTAATTCGGTTAGAGGCTAAGGGAAGCGACTAAAGGCATAGACGTTGAGAATCGTGTAGGCCTTTTTTGGTATTGGTGTTGTATTAATTTATATATTGTCATTATAGGGCCCTCATGTTTTTTGAATGCCATATTTACTGTTTGGGAAACTGTTTTAGAATAAATGTTTAATCCTTGTTAGGCCTGAGGCTTTATTCTTGCGTACTCTGACATGTTGATGGGTCCACAATCATATCTATGTTGAAAATTGTTTTGTGGAGATTCTAAGACTCGTGGTTATGATTTTCTCCTATTTATGATGTGTAACTAGAATAATCAATTTCTCTGTAGCGAGTTTGTGAGCGGTTTTTGTGCCATAAACTCCAATATATTTTGACAGAGTTTATGGGCGAATTTTGTGTCATAATCTCCTATATGTCTTGAAAGAGTTTGTGGGCGGATTTTATGCCTTAAACTCTAATATGTATCGTAAAAAAAATGTTCCCGATTTTTACTGGTTAATCAGGTTTTATAAAACCATACTGGATAATAGTTGTTTATGAGAAATGATATTTTCATGTTTAGCCAATTTCCATCCCAATCTCGGCCAAATTGGGGTGGGAAAAATAATATTCAAAATAGGGAATTATACTTCCCGTTCACGAATATGTGTGTGCGTGCGTGCGTGCATACATATATATAAAATTGAATTTCCTAAAATTTGAAGCAACTTCACGATGTTAGGGGCTATAACTAGGTTTGTATGGCTATATATGAAGATAAAAATTGTATTTAGATCCCGGATAAAAGAAAATATGAAAAAATGATTTTTGAAATCTCAAAATTACATTTAAGTTTTGTGGAACTTTTTTGTAATAAATTTTAATTATTCTAACAAGTCAAAAGGCCTCCACTAATAAGTCCATGGGCGTTACACTGGCAAGTCCATAAGCGTCCATTGACAAGTCCATGAGCATTTGACAATTGAAATTTATTACAAAAAAGTCTCACGAGACTTAAATGCAATTTTGAGATTTCAATGAACCATTTTTTTATATTTTCTTTTGTCTGGGACATAAATATAATTTTCTCTTCAAAATTTTCCATAAGAATATGTATGGGTTAATGTGCAAATGTAGCAAAGAGTTATTTTTCAATGTACACCCAACACATCTAACTATTTTGGGTTGCAAAAGTGAACATTATAAATTTTTCTAGTAGTAAAAATAGCAACTTGTGTCTATTCTTACACCCCAAAATATTAACGGCTGAATAACGAAATTGCTATTTTTACTACAAAAAAAAATCATAATGTCTATTTTTGTATCCCA
Organism: Albizia julibrissin; assembly: GCA_037074505.1. Taxonomy (NCBI): domain Eukaryota; kingdom Viridiplantae; phylum Streptophyta; class Magnoliopsida; order Fabales; family Fabaceae; genus Albizia; species Albizia julibrissin. Next base: position 9,354,540 of record CM073482.1, on the reverse strand, counting down.
AAATAGTTAGTTGTGTTTAGTGCATATTAAAAAATAGTTATTTACTAAATCTGTTACTCAACCCATGTATAATTTAATATGAACATGCAAGCATCTTTTGCCCTAAATAAGCAACTATTGAATGCGGTACTATGACATACCTTGAAACAAACGACTAATTTTTTTTTTTCCAATGATCAATCTTTAGTTATTTAGATCTCTCTTCTACCATTAGTATGAGCATGTATTATTTACTTATTTATCTTTATTCTCTAGGTTTGGCTCCAATAGTGAGATCCTTCATAAACAGAGTTCGTAGTCCACGGTCTACAAACTGAAAATTGAAATCTGCATTCTACATTGCAATGAGGTTATCTGATGGCAGATTTCACAAATTGTGTCTCCCTTTTCATTGCACCATAGTTGAACACATCTCCAGTGAGCAAGCTGGTTTTATTAAAAAGCAATCCTTTAACTGCAATCATCATATGAGATATTTTTCATAGAGTAGATGCTAGTTATGAGTGTTATGTTTCTACCCTCAATATGAGTGCTTTGTTTATAGAAGTGCTTTGTTTTATATTGGTTAGAAAGGAAGGGGGAAAAAGGCCAAACTCTTTGAGAACTCTTAATTTTGTCTTGGGAAATCTCAATCATAATTGGGATGGGAAATTTTCGGGATTATGACTAATTCCCCTTCCTGAGCCCTTATTCAGGATGGGACAGGAGACGGGGTTTCTCGATCCCGTCCCATCTCTAGAGCACCCTGAGGAATTATAGTATTTATTCAAAAATAAAAAAGTAAATGATTATTTTTCTTTTATTAAGTTTCCCCTCTCCATTCTTATCATGCATTACCTTCCTATTACTGTTTATAGGGTATAGATAGAAGGTTTATTTATGTCTATTGATGAGATTTGATATTGCTCTATTTTCATTCAAATGGAAGAAGGTTTCGTAATTTCCACCATTCGTTCTTTTATGTCTCAAAATATGTCTTCTTTGAATCACAAGTTTATTGCTCTTTCAAGAATCTCATAGGCTACCTTTGTAGATCATCCATCTTAATCAAGCTTTTCCTTCTTTTAATAGATTTAATAGAGTGTCGTCCAATGTTATTTACGAGTATATTGAGAGGTTCATCTATGATTTTATTTTTAAGTAAGTTAGTTTATCTTGTAATCTTTGTGGCAAGAATTTTAGTTTCTTTATGAACTGTTACACTTTTGAGTTTGATATGTTACTAACTGATATAATCTTTTTATTAGTATGCATTTGGATTTCCTCAAAAAAAAAAAAAAGATTTGATATTTTTCTTAATTTATATGAAACATGCTTTATAATTAAAACTTGAAGAGTAGTTTGGAATGTTCTCTTACATTTTTCCCCTCAAATATCCTTATTCAAAGTCTATTTCCTTGTTCCATGTAGTTAATTTTGAGAAAAATTATATTTAGGTTCCGAACAAGATAAAAAATAAAAAAAAACTGTCTATTAAAACTCAGAATTGTCAAAAAGTCATTGACAATAAATTCTAATCATGGACTTGTTAATGGATACCCCTAGACTTATTCATGACACACCCCTAAATTTGTTAATGACGCCCATGATGGACTAGTAGGCAGAATTAGAATTTATTATATGACAATTTTGAGATTTCAAATGACTATTTTTTCCCTCTTTTTCAGGACCTAAATTTGTTAATGACGCCCATGGTGAACTGGTAGGCAGAATTAGAATTTATTACATGGTAATTTTGAGATTTCAAATGACTATTTTTTCCCTCTTTTTTAGGACCTGAATATAATTTTCCCTTAACTTTTCTTTCAATCATGTTATAAATACTTAGTAATGTTACTATTTTATTAATATAATTTTGCTTTATTATCCAAAATATATATTTATTACGTTATCACTTAGCTTCCGATTTCTATTTAAATTTGAAACCGGTCCTTCAAAAAACATGTCTGGGGTAATATCATCATGATGGCCAATCTGCATTTATTTGTTAAAAAATTGTTTTTTTGTTGCCTTGAATAGAAATCAGCAAATTAAATACATTAAAATAGCGATCATAGTCTGTAATTCAGCATTTTTTTTTCCAGAATTCAGTATATTAATATAAGTAGATTAATAAAAAATTATAACATAGTTCGGTTTCCATAAATTACAAAATTTTTCCAATTTAATATATTGTATATAATAAATGCAAAATCGTTTATGTGGTTAAGGTGAAGAGCCAAGTTAATTTTAGGCCTGTTTGAATTAGTATTATAGAAAAAAAAGTTATGCAAATTAAGATAAAATTCTTTTTACATATTTATTTCATATACTTTAAATTTTAAAAACACAACTTCTTTCATTAATGTAAACAAGCACTTTATTGATCAGATAATAAACCACGTTAACGGAGGGAACCATAGAAGCCTACTCGGGTCGGATCGGAACTGTGAAAGCGCGGCCCCACCTGAACGGGAAATGCTTCATTAGCACTACTGGCGGGAATCATAATGAGCTTTAATTATTAATTAGTTATCATTATTTGTTATTTTTTTAGCTAGTTTTCTCAAATTATGCACTTTTAATCATGTAATAATAATTTATTAGTATTGGAATTTGAATAAGAAAATTTTTACAAATAATTTGATTATTACTAATTATTAGCCAGTGATATGTTGACATTATTATTGCGTATATATATAATCTATTTACCTTTTGAAGGGTGAGTTACATACAAATAATACTTCCAACTTTAAATTTCGTGAAAGTATTTTCCTTAATATATAAATATTTTTATTTACATTATGAGTTAGACACAACAAATACCCTGAACTTAATATTAGTGTAAAAAATTTAAAAAAATTATTTACATATATTTTAAGATTATTTTTAAGCAGTATTCCCTTCCTTGTTATAAATATCAAATAACTGAATTAGGTTGTTTGAAATGTGGGTTAAAATTAGTTAGAGATGATAGATATATAATAAAAAATTTAATTTGTACGCCAAGATCACCCTCCTCATTTGTGTGAAGAGAACAAATGTGGGGAGGAGAGAGGAAATAGAAATTAAATTAGGGCAATATGAGTTATTCAATGGGAGATAAAATGGAAAAAAAAATCAGACATAATGCTATAATTCCTTAATTACAAAAGTCATGTACCAATTGAAACAATATTAGGGTGCTTCATCAATATTCGCCTCCGGCCCTAAAGTAGGTGGTTGGTGAAAAATACTATCTCATCTTAATATAACATTTATTTGACTAATTTTGATTGATAAAAAAATTAGTTATATTAGTTATTTGTAATAAATATATATTACTTTTCTTAGAATATCATAATTCATTGTGACTACTTTTGGATATAAACTCCTTAATATATACAATCATTAAGAATATTTTAGGATAAATTTATAAATTTGGAAAATAAAATGAATTTAAATCCTATATTTAGGGCCAAATCCAATTTCCAACTAGCTTTTATATTAAAAATGAAAAATGATATAAAAGGCTTATTTCCTGTTATTTTGTGATATATAGCTATCTGCAAGGGAAATATTTTCCCTGTGAGTGTGATGAAGTCAAACATGCCCATATGTATACAAAATGAACCTAACATCATCAATAAGCATGTTTGATGCATTTTTTGAAAGGCTTATAAGTGTTTTATATTTGTAAGTCGAGACAACACTTCTCTTACGTATTTATCTCGTATTCTGTAAATCACGATTAAAAAGTTATTTTTGAATACTTCAATCGCTATTCCAAAGGAGATTTATCTATCTTCAAACAAGTAATTTGTTATCATTATCACATCCTCTTGTAATTAAGCTAAGGGCACATCTATATAATCTGATAATACACAAGTACTCCTCCGATGCTTAATATAAGATATATTTGAGGAGTTGATTTTGGTCCTAAAAATAATATTTAGTTTTCATATTTGTCAACATTTTTCTAATTTGCTCTCATTAATACCCCCTCAATAACAACAAAAAAGGGGAGGGAATAAATGATTTGAGGAAGATAATCAGGGGTATTAAAAAATAAATATAACAGTAATTAACTTAATTAATTTCTCTAATCTAATTAAATTATGTAAATATATCTTATATTAAAAACCGGAGAAGCATTCCTAAACGGATTGGACCAACATAAATGAAGCTCATTTAGGATTTCAAATAGCTCCACAATGACCACACAAGTTGTCATTGGTTTAAAGTTGAATCCACGTATCCATCTTCTCTCTTTGTCGCCAATGACTCTCAGCAACCATTGGTCAATTGCTAAATGTTTGGGTACCATTGAAATTGTGGTTTCAGAAGTTCTTTTTCGGAAGTCGAGATAAAACTTCTTTAATATATTTACCTCATAAATCGTAAAAACTATTTTTTAAAAACTAATCCAAACAAACATGCAAACTTTAGTGGATCAGTTTCCAATTTCACATACTTTTTCCATTGGGGGTACATGAATTTCCATTGCCCAAGGAACTCCAACCAAAGAAAGCAACTTATCATTTTGATTTTTATTTTAATGGAAACTTGCTATGAAGGGGGAAAAAGCTTCCCTGTTCTCCTTAGAATATTATACGATGAGAACGTAATAATGGGGAAAATTAATTTTTTGATTTTTATACTTTTAATTTGGTTGTAACTCAGTTCTTGAATTTTAATTCACTGTAACCCGGTCCCTATAATTTTAACCATTTTATAATATAGTCATTACCTTTATTTTTGAACATAAAGACTAAAATATAAAATAGTTTAAACTATAGGGATCGAATTGTAGTAAGCCAAAGTTTATGGACTGAATTATAAATGAGTCAAAACTATAGAAATTGAGTTGTACCAAGTTAAAGTATATGGATCGAGTTATAATCCAATAAAAACTATAGGGACAAAGAGATTAATTTCCCTGATACTAATCATTTTGATTTTTTTTTAATTTTACATTAATTTATAAACTTTACGGCACATCCAACATTGGAGAAAATTGTCCATAAATACATATTTAATAAATTAATTGTTAAATGAGACCTTGTGTTCAAACAATATTTTCTGTATGTAGAAGAACTTCACTTGTATTCAAACAATCTTCCATGTGTTCAATATATCTTTCCTATATGATATTCTCTATGTTCAAACAATCTCCCTATTATAAAAGATCTTCTTTCAAATATTTTCAAATCCCATTTAACAAATAAATTTCTAATAAAGTATTTATTGAGCAATTTACCCAATACAATATTTATAGTTTCCTCAGCAGCTATTAATAAGTATCTGTTTGGATTAATAGTGGAAAAGTGGCTTTTGCAGAAGTCAAATTGAAAAAAAGTCATATTGTAAAATGTGTTTGAATTGGAAGTGAGAAAAATGGTTTTTTTTTTCTAAACCCAGTAAAAAAAAGCCAGAAGCTACTTCAATGAACTTCTAAAAAAAGCAGCTTTTTTTTTAAATCCATTGAAAGCTAACGTATTCATAAATGTGTCTGCAAATGTCAAATAAATTTGTACCTTCTAAATAAACTTCTAACCCAGCTATTAAGGTGTGTTTGGAAACACATTAGATAAAGAAAAAAGCTCATTTGGACATCAAAAGCCCATTAGAGCACATGATAAGTGTTTGGAAAATCATTAGCTTATAATGGGCTTTTAATAAAAAAGAGCTTTTTTCCTTAAACTTATTTTTTTAGCTTTTGAGCTTCTATCAATGGGTTTTCAACTTTTTCATTGAATTTTTTATTTTAAAAAAATATATTTATATTTTTTAACATCAATTATAATAATATATATGCACTATCTAACAAGGTTTATACATTTTTTAGTCATTTCTATTTAAACGGGTTTTTCAAATGTTAATCCAAACAGGTTCAATGTTAAAAAAAAAGTCACTTCTCTCACAGCCAATCCAAACACAAATCACATTTCCAATCTGGTTTTTTTTTTCAATTGGGCTTCTGTAAAAGCCTCATTAAAAAAAATCACTTCTCCACCGAGTTTTCAAACAAGCTCTAAGTTTCCAAACAGACAATAATAAGAAGCTTTTATTTTGGGACGAAAAATTGAAGAACTTGCTCTCTCTCTGTTTATATTAATTTTTAAGAATAACTTTTACGATTTATAAAATAAGTATGTGAGAAAAATTTTATCATAATTTACACAAACCATAATTTGTTTGGTGGTTTTCCAAACGCACACTAACCCATTACGAAATTTGAAAAGAAACCAAACGAATTTAAAGAGGTAACTGATACCTGATTCAAAGTATATATTTTTATTTCATTTAGTGTCTTCCATTTAGTGTTTTCCCTTCTCACAATACTTGTCCGCGCGAAAAGAAACCCTTGATCTGAGAGGCCATGGCTCGCCCTTCGAAGCCTCAGGATTCTTCCGACGACCAGCTGTCGAACGGTTCGAGTTCGTCGGAGGAGGAGCATGTCAACGATCAGATCAACGATGAGGAGGACGAAGAGGAGCTACAAGCGGTGGCTCGCTCTGCCAGCTCTGATGATGAAGATGCTGCCGATGACAATTCCCTCGATTCCGATGGAGAGGCGCCCTTTGGAGATGATGACGAGGAGGAACAGGTAAAACCATTGTGTACTCCGACTCATTGTTGTGTCCTGCATGCTTCATGTCGTTTCAGGTAGTGTCGTGCTAGGGTTTGTAGTGTGGTGCTGTAGCTTTTTTCTTTGATGTCATGAGATGTCTGTCACTGTTAAAAAAAAAAAAGAGTAACCATTCCGAATTTAAATTTTGCTTCTGGTCCTCATTTCCAGTTGGTTGTTATAAAATTTTTGTCTGTGTTATCCACTTCGCTTACTTTCTATTGAAGAAAGAACTTCATTGGAAGTATCATTGACTAATTGTTCAATTCAATTCTTTACGTGTTGCCCAACTTCAGGTTGAAGGCATTGTCGACCCTGAAATTGCTAGGCGGGAAAAGGCCAGACTGTATGAAATGCAGAGGCTGAAGAAACAAAAGATTCAGGAGATGCTGGATGCGCAAAATGCTGCCATTGATGCGGACATGGTGCGTTTATAGAGGATGCCTTTTCTTCTATATGAAATAGAGTAATCTTATAATTTTCAACCATATAATTCTTACTCGAAATGTAGAACAACAAAGGGAAGGGGCGCTTGAAGTATCTTCTACAGCAAACTGAACTGTTTGCTCATTTTGCAAAAGGCGATCAATCATCTCAAAAGAAGTCCAAAGGAAGGTATGGGTAAAGCCCTCTTCTTAATGTTACTATTGTTATGTGATAGCAATTTTCATATCGTTCCTGTTTGTAGGAATGATTTTTAGTATTATCTCCTGGAGTTTTACGATATAATAAATTTGCTTTGGTACTCTCAAGTTTATTCAGAGAATATGTAAAAATTTTTGACCAATACAAAAAGGGATGCTCCGCAATGGTGGAAGAAAGTAATACATTTCCTTAGCCACTTTCATCTTTTGATTGCTTTGTATATTGATTTATGATTTATTAATGGGCTTGAACCTGTCTCTGATTGAGGTCCTTATATGATAGATGAGTAGATTACTAGATAGATTTTCTAATGCTATTTCCAGAAATTGCAGAATTTGTTTCTGAAAATAGGCAAGTATTGCAATCCATGAAGCACACTTTTTATATCTGAAGCGTTCTTGGCAACTTTTAATATTTCATTGCTTCTGATTTATATTTTTGGCATAAGTTGCCTTTTGAATTCAATGTGCGTTTCTTTTGTCCTCAATTTTTGTAGCTTTATGAAGTGACTATAAGAATTGATGGAAAAAGAAATGGAGAACACTAATTTGTGGCTTCATTTCTTGGGGAGTTCAAACGGTCATTGACAATCTGTTCTTAACCCCAAAAAAACTTATGCTGTTAAATGTTATTTTTTATAGGGGTCGGCATGCATCAAAAGTGACTGAAGAAGAGGAAGATGAAGAGTATCTTAAAGAAGAAGAAGATGGATTAGCAGGAAACACACGATTGGTGATGCAACCATCATGTGAGTGTTGTTCCTCTCCTTGTTAAACTGCTAATATATGCGGGCATTACCTGGATTAGCGGGAAACACACAATTGGTTCACTTGAATGTGAAATACTATCAATGCTTTTGAACAGGTATTCAAGGAAAGTTGAGGGATTACCAACTTGCTGGCCTAAACTGGCTTATACGATTGTATGAGAATGGTATAAATGGAATTCTGGCAGATGAGATGGTATGCGATATAAATTTACCTTGAGATGTGTCATTATTTGACAACATGCAACCATAAGTATCCTACATTGTGTGATTGGATAACGTATTATGCATAAATAACTGGTGAATTCCAGGGGCTTGGTAAAACACTACAAACTATCTCCTTATTGGGCTATTTGCACGAGTTTAGAGGAATAACTGGTCCTCACATGGTCGTTGCTCCAAAATCCACACTTGGAAATTGGATGAATGAGATTCGGCGCTTTTGTCCTGTCTTGCGGCCAATAAAGTTCCTTGGCAATCCTGATGAAAGGGTTAGACTCTTTTTTTGGATGACCTATTTTTGGTGAATTTTACTATCAATTCCTGGTTGACTCTTTTTTTCTTGCATGATTTTTCACCTCTGCAGAGGCATATTAGAGAGGAATTATTAGTTGCTGGGAAGTTTGATGTGTGTGTTACCAGTTTTGAAATGGCCATCAAGGAGAAGTCTGCTTTGCGTCGTTTTAGTTGGCGTTACATAATTATAGATGAAGCCCATCGGATCAAGAATGAGAATTCCCTCCTTTCAAAGACAATGAGGCTCTATAATACAAATTATCGCCTCCTTATCACTGGTACACCACTCCAGGTATCACTTAATTCTTATTATCCCCAGAATACTGGCATTGAATCTTGTATAATTTGTAAACTTCCTCTGGGAATTTAATTTGTTTTGTGCCAAGCTGAATTTGCTGGCTTAATTCTGTACAAGTCTGGCGAATCATGAATTGAAATGTTTGTAATGTTAGAGGCAGGGGGTGTGTAGTTGGATCTTCGAACTTGGCTGGTTTATCTGTTCTTCATTAACACTAATAGTCTAATACATTGGGATTTGGAAGGTATCAGTTGATTGGTTAGCACCCTGAGCCAAGTTTGTGACCAGTTCTTTTAATAAACTTCCTGACCATTTCTGACACTTTTTTTAATAAAAAGATGGGTAAGGTGAGAGTGACTGTAAGACTGTATATCAATTCATTGATTTAAATATAAGAGCTTTAAAAGCCACACTAATTATATGCCACGAACTATGTGGCTCATTTCTAAGCCTCACTGCAATGCATGATTCTCACATCTAGTTGGTGTTATAATTAGAGAGTAGATAAGAAACAATAATGGCCTTTGCTTTTAGGTTATTTAGTTAGTACTTCCTGGCAATATTTTTGTCAGAAATGAACATTTAAACATTTTAACCATGATGCGTGCTAGTGAGAATTGGACTGAATTGTTGGGTTGAGATTAGTAAACAGGCAGGGCAATATAGAACAGTAGAGGGAAAGGAGAGAGAGGAAGGAAGGAGGAGGATGAGAGGTAGGGATGTTGGGAGAGAGAATTGAAAAGATAAATTGACTTCAACTGTTTCACCTAAGACCAAGTCTTCCGCAATTTTTTTACCCTAATACTCTTTCTGTTCTCCATCGCAAGGAGCATCAAATGATAAATTTGAATTTCCTTGATTTAATTTGTTGTGTTAGTTATTATGGCTTTTTTCATGGGTCCTGTGGTGGATAATTCTAAAAACTACATTCTTACAGTTCTCTCTTTCTCTGTCTTCCATCCATCCATCTATCTGAGTTTGTATGCTCACTCTGTTTGCTGTTTTTAGTAATTACTGATGCTTCTGAATCATTTGCAATGCAGAATAATCTTCATGAACTTTGGGCTCTTCTCAATTTTCTTCTTCCAGAAATATTTGGTTCTTCTGAAACTTTTGATGAGTGGTTTCAAATCTCTGGTGAAAATGATCAGCAGGAGGTTGTTCAACAGCTGCACAAGGTAAGCCCAGAACCTTTGATTGCAGGGGTATTCTTCTTTGAGAATCTGATCCATATTTAATATTTAATCTTTTGTGAATATCAAGGTCCTACGACCATTTCTCCTTCGAAGGTTGAAATCGGATGTTGAAAAAGGTTTGCCACCCAAAAAGGAAACCATTCTTAAAGTAGGCATGTCACAAATGCAGAAGCAGTATTATAGGGCTTTGCTGCAGAAGGATCTTGAGGTTGTTAATGCTGGTGGGGAACGGAAACGTCTCCTGAATATAGCCATGCAACTACGTAAATGTTGTAATCATCCATATCTTTTTCAAGGTGCTGAACCTGGTCCACCCTATACGACAGGGGACCATCTTATTACAAATGCTGGTAAATTTAGTTTTTAACTTTATCAATAGATACTTGAATCCATTTGGGTTGACCTATCAATTTTGCAACTATTTCATGTTTCTTTTTTTTAAAAATTCATATGCAGGTAAAATGGTTCTTTTGGATAAGTTGCTTCCTAAATTAAAAGAGCGTGACTCTAGGGTCCTTATATTTTCACAGGTCTGTTTTCTTTTAAAATTTGACTTTGACCTCTGACAATTGTTAACTGCCTTGAATTTTTCAACATGTTGCATATATTATCATTTTCATTTCCTTCTGATACTATATCTCTTTTCTCAATCCTTTCTACTGTTGCTAAACTTTGTGACTTATAATTTTTCCAGATGACTAGACTGCTAGACATACTTGAAGATTATCTGATGTATCGTGGCTATCAGTATTGTCGTATTGATGGTAATACTGGTGGAGAAGATCGTGATACTTCCATTGAGATTTTTAACAAACCAGGAAGTGAGAAATTTGTCTTCTTGTTATCAACTCGGGCTGGAGGCCTTGGCATTAATCTTGCCACGGCTGATGTTGTCATCCTGTATGACAGTGATTGGTGAGTATTATTTCAGGTGATCATGGCTGCACAAGTACTCTGATGTGCATTTGTTTGATAAATTTTTCATTTGCTGATTTCTGCTAGTTTTATTTCAGGAACCCACAAGTTGACTTGCAGGCTCAGGACCGTGCTCATAGGATTGGCCAAAAGAAAGAAGTTCAAGTTTTCCGATTCTGCACTGAGGTTTGAGTTTTATTTTATTTTTATTTGTTATTAATTGCTGTCTTTTATGCTAAATATCATCACATCATGCAAATGGAGCAGTACACAATTGAGGAGAAGGTCATTGAAAGGGCTTACAAAAAGCTAGCCCTTGATGCGCTTGTGATTCAGCAAGGACGATTAGCAGAGCAGAAGAGTAAGAAAATTCAGGATGATGTATCTCATTCCTTTCCTGCCAAATGCATGGTTGTTTTAATGTTAGATTGTTATTATTTGTGCAGCTGTAAATAAGGATGAGTTACTTCAGATGGTCAGATTTGGTGCTGAAATGGTTTTCAGTTCTAAGGATAGTACAATTACCGATGAAGATATTGACAGGATTATTGCTAAAGGAGAGGAAGCAACAGCTGAACTTGATGCCAAGATGAAGAAATTTACTGAAGACGCTATAAAATTTAAGATGGATGACAGTATGAACCTATAACTCAAAGTTCTAGTTTTTAAATACTAATGGCTCGATCTCTCTCTTGATAATAACTCATGTTTGCCCTCATTTTTTCTTGAGAAGTTTTATGTTGTTCGTTTAATATGAAATTCAGAAGACATTTTTGTGCAAAACAGAAGCATTCTTGGCCTTATTTGTGCTGGAACGCTATCCTCTTTACTAAGTTAAAATTATTGATGTGCTATATGTTGCTTATTTCATGCACTTAATAGCAACACAGTTTGTTATGGGTACTGTAGCTTTTTTAATTGATTAAATATCCACAAAGACAACTTATGGCTGAGCGTTTTGATTTTTCTCATTCACTTTCTGTTGATTTTGAATTTCTCATTAACTATATATTTTCTTTTGCAGCTGCCGAGTTGTATGATTTTGATGATGAAAAGGTAGAAATGGCAGTTTATGTTGGCTTTGACAACTACTATTACATTGACATGTGCTTATGCTTGTTATGGAGGCTGTGTATTCATTTTCTGCTCTAAATTTTCATTTTAAAATTTTATAATTATGTAATTTTTGATAGGTTTTGTTGTTTTTAGCAACTTTTTTGGGGGGTTGATGGGTGGGGGGGGGGGGTTCTCCATAGCTCTCTACATTCTTTTATTAAGGGTTGAGGCAGAATGGGTGGTTAATAGCTCTATTTGAAATTGAAGAGATTACTATGAATATAATCAGTTTTTTTAATTTGAATTTTCTGATGTTGCTTCAAAGAATATTGTTAACTTTTTCTTTGATTGATTTGTAGGATGAGAATAAAGTTGATTTCAAAAAAATTGTAAGTGATAACTGGATTGAGCCACCAAAAAGAGAGCGGAAGCGCAAGTAAACATTCACTATCTTCATTTTACACTTGAAATTATAAAATTATGTTTCTTGTGAAATCTGAATTAATTTTTCGTGTCTTATTGTAGCTACTCAGAGTCTGAATATTTTAAGCAAACATTGCGCCAAGGTGGCCCTACGAAGCCAAAAGAGCCCCGTATTCCTAGGATGCCACAGCTGTAAGCATCTTATGAAACATGTTTTTGTCTGATCATAATGCTTATTTTGTGACTGATTGTTGCTTTCCTATCTATAGGCATGATTTCCAGTTTTTCAACACTCAAAGGCTGAGCGAGCTGTATGAAAAGGAAGTACGCTATCTTATGGTGAGTATTTCTTTACATGAACGCTCATTTATTTGTCTGTTGGGTTGACTTTAATACTTGATGAAATGATTGAATTTTCAGCAAGCACATCAGAAGAATCAGGTAAAAGACTCCATAGATGTTGACGAACCAGAAGGTATGACAATGTTCTCCAGGTTTGTCCCTTCTCTTTTCTAAGAAAACTCTAATAATTATAAGTTGAGTGTGTAGAGGTGGGAGATCCCTTAACTGCTGAAGAACTGGAAGAAAAGGAGCGCTTACTGGAGGAGGTGGGTGGATTTTGAGTATAAACTGTTCTTCCTTTTGGGTCTCCATATTTTAATCCTTTTTGGGGTGTAAATATAGGGATTTTCTTCATGGAGCCGAAGGGATTTCAATACTTTCATTAGAGCCTGTGAAAAGTATGGGCGGAATGATATAAAGAGTATTGCTTCTGAGATGGAAGGAAAATCAGAGGAGGAAGTTGAACGATATGCAAAGGTTTTCAAAGAAAGATACAAGGAGTTAAATGGTTAGTTACTATGTTTAAAATATGAATATAGTAGTAATCTGTTAATATTCTGATGATGAAATTGCTTGTTAAATTGTGGTAATCTTGTTATTATCTTTTTCTTCAGCAAAATCCTTTTCAGATGCTGAATGTGATTTTGTTGGTTGTACTCCACAGTAATACTTTGGAGTCTTTTTTTTTGTCCATTGCTAAGTTTGTTGTAGTTGATGTGGACTGCAATCGGAATCTGTTGAACTGAACTGCAGTGCAATTTTGTCCTGGTTCAATATATCATTTCTGAACTGAATCTTGAAATCAGTTTCTCATTATAATTTCGATATAAAGTTTTGTACCTTGTCTAATGTCTGCAGATTATGATAGAATTATTAAAAATATTGAAAGAGGGGAGGCTAGAATTTCTAGAAAGGATGAGATCATGAAAGCTATTGGGAAGAAGTTGGATCGATACAAGAATCCATGGCTAGAATTGAAGATACAATATGGTCAAAACAAAGGGAAGTTATACAATGAAGAATGTGATAGGTTCATGGTGTGATTTCTTTATTTCTTTTTACCTAAAAGATCATTTAATTTTGATTATTATGCGTGCGTGCGTGTATTTTTCCCGTGGTCATTTTGATTTTGGTTATGAATTTGCAGATATGCATGGTCCACAAACTTGGCTATGGGAATTGGGATGAGTTGAAGGCGGCATTTCGAACATCACCTTTATTTCGATTTGATTGGTTTGTCAAGTCTCGCACAACACAGGAACTTGCTAGGAGATGTGACACCCTCATTAGGTTGGTAGAGAAGGAAAATCAAGAATATGATGAGAGAGAACGACAAGCTCGTAAAGAGAAGAAACTTGCCAAGGTTTGTTTCTGTTCCTCCCCTAAAAAAATAAGGATGAGAGAATTCAAAAAAGCAAGTTTGATTGCTGAAGCATGGCTTGATAAATCTTTCAGAGCATGACCCCATCAAAACGAGGCTCAGCTAGACAGACGGATGGTTCAACATCAATAAAGAAGCGCAGGCAGTTAACTATAGATGACTATGTTAGCACGGTTTGCCTTTTTGCTTCGCAGATTATGAATTATAATAAGCCTTCTTTTATTACATGGAATTTGCTTGTGCATATACTGAATTTGACCATGATATTGTGACAGGGAAAGAGGAGAAAATAAACGTAAATATGCGGCACTTACTTAGCTTTACTAAGGATAGAGTGGATTGTTTCTGAAGGCTTGGTTACTTAAACTGTGACCGTGGTCAGGTTTGCCTTCTCAAGTCCGGTGATAGAAACACCTTTTTTTTTTTTCAATTTAGGTCGTACATGTGACAGGTGGAAAGGCTAGTTAGCAAAGATTAAGGTGAGATCTAGGAGTCGGAAGCGTAATCATGGATCTAACACATACTCAGTACCCATTATATGTCATTGATTTGTATTTTAACAATCGTTGAAAAGAATTTGGTTACACGTGTAATATTTCTTTACCCTGTCCTGAAATAGGGAATCAATTAAACCATAACTGTGCAGGGCTGCGCTGCTTGCACCTTCTGATTTTCCTATGTTTCGTAAATGGACAGTAAATCCGTGCTTTAATACATAAACCTCGTCCAGATCTTCTTCGGGAATTCTCAGGTAATTCTAATGTGCCAATATTAAGTTGGGAGTGATCTTTTTGTTTTTATACCAAAATGATGTTTTTGAGTTTTTGATGGGATGAAACGGCATCCCAAATATTATAATAGAGTAGACTGGACTGCAACCTGGTATTTTATTGTTAAAGAGTTAAATAGAGAGAGAGAATGATTGATGGAGCAAAGATGATTTAACGATTTATAAATTAAATTTTATTCAATACGAAATGAATATGCGTGTCCGAGTGTGTTGAATTAACCTTGGTCCTTTAAACCACTTCGTAAGAATTGATTTTTACTTTAACTTTTATCCGAGAAAGGTAAAATTGAGAAAACGTGAATAATTTGTCCAAGTTCAATGAACATGTGAAATCGTGATGAATTTGTCCTCGCTAAACCTGCATCTCCAATGGTTCCCTAAACATTGATTATAATAGAGGACCGTGTATATCATATCTTCCTATCTTGAATCAAACCAAGTTGCTTGAACCGGAACTCGCCAGTGTATATGTTCACTTCAGCCCTTTGTTTCTGCAGTTTATTTTCCTTTTTGCTCTTTTTTTTCTCTGTTCCTTTATTGTTATTTCAAAATTATATATATATATAAAAAAAAACACAAGTTCCATGAGCTCCAAATAATTACTGTGGACTAAAACGAGAAGCTCCAAGAGTGGGAGTTGGAATTGAAGAGATCGGGGGATACAGTTGCTTTATCTGACAACTGACGTGATCGTATGACCTTGTACATGTTCAATCATTTCACTGGACTCATGAAACACGATACTCCTTTGTTTCTAATTGCCCTTTGCTTATACATTAGTTGAGGGCTGAGCTTCTGAATAAGAATCCTTCTTCAGTGTGGTGTGGCCAGAACTATTCTCAAGTTAGTCACAAAATAAATTAAACATAGTCAACACAAAATTGGGGTTGTAATTGCGAAAAAGCCTACAACACACAGTAACGTGCGATGACAAATTAGAAAAATGATAACTTGTTCGTACTCCCTCTTGTTAATTAAGACTTTTTGGTGATTATTCTTCTCTGGAACTGATGGTGATTTTCCCTTACAAATATGGAAACTCCATAAGTGCTTATAAATCGTGATTCACTGAATACGAAGTAACTTTTACGGTTTACGAGGTTACTTTTACGGTCTACGAGGTAAATATGTGGTGGAGATTTAAGTAAATCGGGCTTATAAAATAAGCCCGATTGAAAACAGAGTTTCCAAACAAGCTAATGCAACCAAATTCAGAGGTTCCAATTCTCCTTTGCATGGCACTCAAATCTCTTCAAAAAAACCATCAATTAGTCATTATTCTTGTGAGTCAAGTCACCAAAAACCATCGATAGTCAGTATTTCAGTAATTTATTAAATTCTAATTGATTTGCGCGCTTACGTGGATCATGAGTTCATGGGCATAATAAGGCAACAACATGTGGAGTGTAGTATAATAAACCATTTTGTATAAGCCGAAATCACGAGGCTCAGACCATACCATAAAATGGAGACTGTACGATTACATGTCACAACAATGACATCCACACAAATTCACTAAAGCTCCCCCATTTACAAGCAAGAGGGGCATTAACATTTTGCACCAGCCACGGACATATATACTTCGAATGCCCCAATCCACACTAGTTTCTCTCTTTTTCAAATCATCTGTGTTTCTTTCAACTCTTGATGAATAACTACCAGGATGATGCAGGAGACTAGTCCCAGCCAGATCCATGACTTTTACTCCCAGGGTCCTGCGAATTTCTCTCCCGACTCAACCATACATCTCTTCACTAGTAGATGAAAAGTAAAATGGATCAAAGTTTTTGGTGCTTTCACTCATTAGTAGCATCAAAGCTTCCCATTGCATTTGCCCGCTTTCTCTCTCTCCAATTTTCGCCCCAGACTTTTGCTTCTGCAACTGCACGTTCTCTGTCCAGGTCGCGGTTCCTTGCAGTTTCCCTAGCTCTTCCAGCACTTGCAGGGCTGTCTCTCTGAGAGTCCTGCCTTTCTCCATCATCCAAACCCCATTTTCTTCCTGAACCCCCACCAGTTTCAATCCTTCCCAAGCCTGTCCCAGCACTTGGATCCCTACTATCTCTCTTCCTGTAATCGGGTGAATTTCTATGGGTGGACGGTGATCCATGATGTCGGCCAAGATCAGGGCTGTCTGAGCCATCTGCTATGTTCTTTCGATCCTCCTTGCTCCTAGGGGTTGATGGACCAACTCGGCTAATATGACCAGACCCATTTGGATCATATGTCTGTGAGGCCAAGTATGTAAGAGCAGTCACAACATCTCCAATAAGAGGCCTTGTCGCAGCTTGTTCTTGCAAACACATGGCTGCAACTGCAAGTGCCTGATAGAGTCCTCGTATTGGATAACGGCCTTGAAGCAGAGGATCAGCCATTGAGGGGAACTTCCTCCGGTCTTTAAACAGAGGTCGTGCCTACAAAGTTCCATTTAACAAGGGACATAAATGCAAAGGACAAGTAATTATATTAAATGTTATATTAGTAACTGGTTGAAAGAATAACACCAAAACCAACATTCTATTATGATCGACAAACTTTTAGAAGAAACAGTAAAACACAAAGATGACCAGGTCAGAGACTTGCCCATGCCACAAGATTATGCTCGCCATGTGAACGTGTATTGTCGATAGCCTTGCGCCCAGTAATAAGTTCCAGGAACACAACTCCAAAGCTGTAGACATCAGACTTCAGAGTTAGCTGTCCAGTCATAGCATATTCTGGGGCACAATAACCATATGTCCCCATTACTCGCGTTGATACATGAGTCTTATCGCCGACTGGACCAAGTTTTGCCAGCCCAAAATCTGATAACTTGGGATGAAAACCCTCATCTAGCAAGATATTTGATGATTTTAGGTCTCTATATATTACAGGAGGGTTTGCTTTGTCATGCAAATATTCCAACCCCTTCGCTGCTCCAGCTGCTATTTTCATCCTCGTATTCCAGTCCAGAGGCTCCTTGTCAGGAGGAAGATCTGTCAAGTGCCTTAAGTAAGAATTTCTGTACACTACATGGGCTGAAATCCCATCTGGGTTGATTTCATGTTAATGACATGCATAAATAAAAGCAATAAACGTGACATTGAACTAACAAATGGTAAAAATGGACCTAACAAGCTTCAAAGTTTATCGAAGGATGAGATGCTTTTACCATGTTTGTGAACACAATGCTCTATTGTTGGACTGTAACTAGATAATAGAGATCAGGATTCAGACATTGGCTTAACTGATGCCAGTGCAGGATTTAATCAATTTCACACCAATGAATAATCTTAATAGGGAATATTTTACAAAGTCATATGCGGTGTAAATTCTTCATTGTGAGAAACGTGCACATAAATTTTCATATTTATAAATTAGTCTGCACTCAATGGGTAAGTCCTTACAACCTAGAATACGCTTTGAAAATTCTAAAACATTAGCATCTGATTCGTAATTAAATCTATATAAAATTTGAAATGCAGTGAACAAAACAACCTATCATGATTTTACAAGTCATGATGATGAAAGTATGTTCTTCTAGAAAGTTGATAGGATGTGCATGTAAGTTTTGCAGTAGTGTCAATTCATCCCAACCTGGGTATACACACCTGGTAATACATTTTGTGCAGTACTCAACATATTGCCAAATCTAATCCTTGACAGGTTATGTGAACGATCTACTCATTAATTAAAGGCAAGATAATAGATGTGAATATTGTGTTGTTGCAATGCATAATTTGGAGTTCCCCCAAGAAAAGGATGGAGCAAAGTAAGGTCTTATCATTGAGTTTATCATTACTCACAAATTTAACAGTGCAAGTAACAAGACTGTCCATCCATTTTCTTTGTTCCTCACTCCAACACAAACAGAAGCAAGAAATATCAATTATCAAGAACACCATTCTTATGTCATGCCAAGGGTGTTGCTCAACTAGTTTGGATTCCTGCTACTTTGAATACTTCAAATTCAAGGTCAACTTTCCCTTAACAAAGGGAGAATGAACCTAGACTCACTAGCATCAAGAAGGTTTAGCTATAAACAATTCATCTCAATATTATGATTTACTTAAAATTATGAAACTAACTGAATTATTTCCAAAGATTAAAATTATCTGTTACTATCAAGATTGCATTTTCTTATGTAATTATTATATTCAATCCTAGGACATTTAACAATCTTTTGTCTTTCCTGTGCTAGTTTTAGTGTTCAAGTTTTAATTACAGGTTTCATAATTGCAGAGTCACAATCCCTATCCTTGTGACTCAATTCGGAACCAAATCCATCAAAAATTCAATTTCTAAAACTTTTGGAAATGATGGAACTCAAATTCTTCGTTATCAATATGGCAATTCCAGACCTTAGCCCAAGACAAGGACAAGTACTCTTACATTGACTAGAAAGTGACCTCTTTATGAAATGTAAAGAAGAAACATAAATCAAAATGAATGTTGTATTAACTAATAATGCCTCTTTCCTCTCTCCTTTACAAGATATAAAATCAAATTGTCGTATTAACTAATAGATATATTCCCAGCACAGTCAACTAAACAATTACTGTTCAATTGAAATGAATTCCTGATTGAGTGGCTGCAAACACACCCTTTGGGATAAGGATGCTATACCACATTCTTGAAGGATAAGAACTAGGAAGTTCATTTAGACTTTTAAATGCTTTCTCCTAGAGGAATGATCAAGTGTATGAATGATAGCAGCGTATTGCTGCTCTCTTCTTGGTCTTGTGATCAAACAAAACCCTTGGTGTGATGCCTAGACCAATTACCTTCTCCTTCCTTGCAATTGTTCTGGTTGCATCAATTTTGAAAGCTACCCAAACATATTTTCCATGGCAGGCAGCCCTATTAACTATTAGCTAATCCTATCAAAACCCTAACCCCCTAGCTGTCACCTTTCTACTCAAGTTCTTGTTGCCCAGCCATCTCACGATTGACATCCCTATGATAACAGCAACAGCATGCATAATAAGTTTAAAGCACTAAATATCATAAATTGCTAGCATCCATGTAGAAGCAGTAACATCTGCCATCTGATAATTTGAAATAACCATTCATAACGCAATCTTGTTTGACACAATGGTTTCATTCATTTAATGAGAGCCTGAAATGGTTACCCAAAAATTACATGATCTCTTGGGAGACACTACAAAAATTGATGCATAGCCATTTTACTTCACGCATCCTGGAAAATAAATATTCTTACTCCCTGCTGTCATGTAAATTATGGTCCCCCCAAAGCACCCTTCAAATTATTATTAAGAAAAGAACAAGGTGAAAGCCTCAAACAAAAATATACCAGCAAACATTCAAAAGAGTCCAATGTTGCTAATTCACTAACTACCTTTTAGTTCTATAGTTCAACCTCAATCTTTTTTCGCTCTTTAACGTCTAATACACAGTTAAAAATCAAACAAAAATGCAATTTTAACTTTTGAAAGCACAATTAGTCAGGTACTACTAGTTACAGTAACAAAGGAATGCAATCTGACCATGTAGGTGATCCTCCAAAGACCCCAAAGGCATAAATTCGTACACAAGCAGCCGCTGATCTCCATCAGCACAATAACCGATTAAGCTCACAAGATTTGGGTGATGCAAGAGGCTAAGCATGAGTACCTCCACCAAGAACTCTCGATTTCCTTGAAGGCCATTGCGATCAAGCTGTTTTACAGCAACAACCTGTAAAAAGATTATTCCATCAAGATGGATTATGAGACAGGTAGAGGAAGGGAGGGACAGATTAAAGACTGTTTAGAAATCCATGATTGAGAACTAATAGAATCCATGCCCAGAATGTATGGCATGATGATGTGGTTTTGTTATTCAACAACAACAACAACAATCTCTGTAGCAGCAATCACAACTTACTTGCCCTGTGCTTTCAAGGCGGCCTTTATAAACACGTCCAAAACCACCTTCACCTAATAAACATTCAAGCCTGAAATTCCTTGTGGCAGCTGCAAGCTCCCGAAACGTAAAAGTTTGTGCAGCAATGTGGGCAGTTGTTCCATCCTTTTGAACTGGTAGTTCTTTCTTAGAGTCAGAGCCACTTTTTGATTTCGGCTTGTCTGTGTAAATGATTTAAAAATAAGCAAGAGGGAATGAAACATAAACTATATATATATTGGAGAAGCTAAAAAATGAATATGAAGAGGAGAAGTTAATTATGCAAATTATTATGCAGTCATATAAGGATTAATGGCATAGCATAGAATACTTGGGAACAGTGGTTACAGTGACCATATGCCGCTTCATTGTAGAATATGGGTTGTAGAATCTACATTTGGAACAAAAAGGATTAAGATTTTCTCTGGTTACAACTTATCATCTGCCAGAATATGATTCAACTAATATGAATAATCCAGAACTATACAGAAGCACAAATAATATGCCTGAATTGTTAATTTTCAGTTTATATATAAACAAGCTAGCCAATTATCTAGATAATGCATTCCATGATTTTTATAGAAACGCAAAGCATCTTGCTTAAAGTTATATACTGCCACAATTTAATTTTATAGGGTGTCAAATAATTTACTCAAGATGCAGCTTATCATCCGCACCTACCTTGTACATGGTGACTGTAATTTAATGAAGAATGCTATCAAACAATGCGAAACATTTGTGGTTGGCCAGATTAAAAAAAAAAAAAAGTGAAACGTTTGTGAAATTTGAGAGCCAAGAGCAGATCTCCCACAACGCTACTTATACTACACCTTTCAATAAGAATAAGAATGCAATAAATAGAAGACATTTGTGGTTGGCCAGATTTAAAAAAAAAAAAAAAGTGAAACATTTGTGAAATTTGAGAGCCAAGAGCAGATCTCCCACAACGCTACTTATACTACACCTTTCAATAAGAATAAGAATGCAATAAATAGAAGAGATACCCCCTGACCATCAAATCATTAACAGTAGCAGTGTAAGTACAATAATCATATGAATCAGATCAAAATACCCATTAATTTAACCAATATGCATCATTATAAAACTAAAAAAGCGAGCAAAAATTGCAAAATTAAACATAGTTTAAGCCAATGAATTAACCAAAAATTAAAGCCAGAAAACATTTTGTTAGAATAAGCTTCCACATTTGTTCTGACCTGAGCTAACCCTATTGACGTGATGAGACTGAGTAGCTGAACCTTCTTTAAGGTAATCCTTCTTAACCGCTTCCTTCTTCACCCCACTGTCCTCCTTGTCAAAACAAGGAAAACACCCACCCATATCAAATGCACACACAAATCAGAGCCACCCTCACAAAACCCAGAAAGGAACAGCTAACATAACAAAGCCCTCAAAACTTCAGATAACCTTGAACAATTCGTTTCCCCAAAACTAATCACACAAACCCAAACGAGAAAATTCAAACAATTACAGCTTTTTTCCCCGTCACTGACTCACTCGAAGCACAGCTCACTCTGCTGGCGCCACTAGATATTTTCATCGGCAGTTAAAGGGAAAGATCGAGAACAACACGCCGGAGTATCAGATCAACCAATCGAAGAAACTGATGTGGCGTAAGAAAGTAAAGGAAACCAAGAAATAAAAAATAAAAAAGCAGAAAATAGATGTGAAAACTGAAAACTGATAGAGTAGTACACAAAAGAGAAATGAGGGTGGAGAATTTCAAACTATAAAGAATTTCGAATTTAAAGTTGAGGGCTTAAATTAGGGTCTAGCCTAAATGAATGAAGACCGGAATTGTCCTCACATAATCCCGTGGAATTTGCATGATTACGAGGTTCCATGATTTTTCTCCGTTGAATTCTTACCCCTACAAAGGCGAATAATTACATATATGTGTGGTGTTTATGAATTTTGATTAAAGTATAAATTTACCTTTAAAATTTTTATTGAAAAGTAATATTATTTTGTAAGTTTGTTCAGGTTTAATATTATCTAAAAATTTTGAAATATAGTAATTTTATTTTATTATATTAAAAAAATTAAAATTAATCATTAATTTTTTAATTATAAAAGATAATATTATTTCCTTTTAATACTTTCGAAATAACATTCAATCTTACAAAAAATTTTAAAAGTTTTCTGTTGAAATTTTAAATTCTTCTCTTTATTTTTAACCACATTAAATATATGTCATTATAATAAATTTTTAGTTATCTTTCAGGCAAACTGCTTATGAACGAGATGATATTGAAAAGGAAAAAAAAAAAAAAAAATATATATATATATATATATATATATATATATATATATATATATATATATATATTTTATATTTATGGCTTTTAAGTTTTAACTAACAGTATAATTTTTGTAACCTTTATAAAAATAAGCCGATCGAATTTTTTGTATGTGTGTACATATATTCAATAAGCATAATTAATTAGTTACAGTTGAAAAGTGGGACCCACCAGATGGATGTGCCATGGACATTCTCAACACGTTTTCTCCTTTCTTCGCTAAAATGAGAAGGACGGAAATGTTGTAATAGTTAATTCTGATTAATTTTAAATATATAAAAAAATTATATTCAGGTCTTATCTAAAAATAAAAAATAATTTTATTGATAATTTTAAAAACGTAAATTAATAATTTTAAGAATATTATGATTGATAATTCTATAGAACTAATTTTTTATTTTTTTCTTAGATGGCACTAGAATATACGGATTAATTTGATTCAATCAAAAGCAATAGTGAGGTGAATTTAGGGAACTTCCTTTCTGCGCAAGTTTTTATCTTTTTCCACCTCTAATTTTAAACAAAATTAACATAGGGACTAATTTTATATTAGAAACTTAAACAAAAGTGTATTCTTTTAAGGGAAAACTATTTTACAATCACATATATTTTTCATTATTTTCTAATTTAGTACCTATGTATTTTTGCCACTTACTTAAAATCTTTAATCTTACTCTAGTAACACCTTTAGTCTTTATAACTTTTCTCTGTCAGCTCCATTAACTGTATATAAAAGCTAATTGTGCTAACAAAATAAAGTTAAGGATTTAATTGAGAGGAAAAATGTATAGGCACTAAATTAAAAATTAAGAAAAAATATAGATATCTGCATTCCCTTGTTTTGTTTCTTTCACATCCTTCTAGTTTTAATTACCTGATGAAGAAAATACTATTATATTTTTACAATATTTTTGCATGTTATTTATTTATTTTGACACTTAAGTTTTGAATACACATTTAATCAAAGGGTTTCTTACCCCGTTTTCATGTTCCTGGATAAAAATATCTCCTCATATGAGTTCAATTTTTACTTTTTAAAAAAAAAATTAATAAAATTACTCAAGCCATGAGATTAAATTTATATATGTTTAATTTATTTTGAATATTTCTAAATACAATTAAATTCCATTTTTTGATGGATTCAAAGAATGCTAATTAATTAAGTTGATCAACAAGTTTGGGAACCATCCACGTGATGTTTAGAGAGGAAAACACCAACCAACAATAATTCTTTTTAATTATTTGGCCTCGTAAATCATTGAATAACAATAAAAATTATTAACTCATTTCAAAAAAATAAAAATAAAATGCTACCTGTGACACATTTAAGAATAGAGACAGCTGATCGATTGTGCATCAACCCTCCAATAAACATGAAAACTGATGTACCTTTTTCATGTTGTTCTAAATTGAGTTCAAAATATATATATATATATATATATATATATATATATATATATAATGTAATTTGGTTACCAAGTCATAATATGAGAATAGAATAGAATGTAAAGATAAATTAATGCATTCCCTCAAAGAAGTTTTGGTTAGTCTCTAATAAATACTACATCCGGTGATTAATAATATCTCATTATAGTACTATTTTTCAAAGTACTATTGTATATAAAGTTTATAAAAATATAGTTATATATGCCGTGTTTAAACAATATGAATTATTATATATTTCATACTTTATATTGATAATATGGGTGAAGTATGTGAGAACAATGTTAGAAAAAAAAATAAAAAAAAACTCTATGCTTAGACTCACTAAATATTGATTTTTTTTTAATAACATCATATGATCAATAGTTTATTGAAACACAATAGTTTGTATTATTAGTCAAGTAGAAAATGTTGAATGATATGAAAAAGACACAACATGTGTCCTTAGTTATGTGCATTCATGTGTGATACAGATGTTAACAAGCCAGTTCATTACCAAACAAGAAAACAAAATAAATCACAGCTATTATTTCATAATTTAATTTATATTTTTCTTAAAATTGCTTTAGCTACATGCATGGGATGATAATTTTAGTGATACATGTACATATGATTAAAAGGCATGTCTATATAAAGCTAATTTTCTTTGGAGAGATCAGAATATACAACTCTATTAATTCACTTTGTTTATAAAATTTATAATATTTTTTCATACACTCTATCTATTGAGTATGTACTAATTGTATATATTGAAGGGATTTTTTTTATTGATGGAGATTTTTAATGTAAATGATTAAATTGGTGTTACCCGAATCCCTAATATTAAAACTAGTTGGTGTGTTAGATTTGGTTGAGAATGTAAGATTGATCTCCATTCTATTTTGTCACTTATGTTTATCATTTTTTTCTTAATTAATTTATTTAATTTTTAAGTTGATATATAATTTAAAGTTAAAATATATTTTTAGTCTTTTAAGTTTACATGAGGTATATTTTTTATCCCTTAACTTTAAAAAATATAATTTTGGTCGTATAATTCTAACATAATTAATATTGTTAACAAAAAATATTGACGCAACAAATCCAAATGGTGAGTATGTAAACTTAAGTGATATATGTATAATTAAATGTTATTAATCTTAAGTTTAAAATATGTGTAAATTGAAAAATATTTAAAAAACCTTATGAAGCAGTTAATATCAAAATTTCAATTGTATTAAAATATTTTATTTTAATAATCTAAATATATTATTTTAATAATCTAAATATCATAACCTCAATTTCATTTGCCATGATTTGTCGGTTTATTTTAATATAATAATCTAAATATATTATATTAAAAAAATAAAACTTAAATATATATTGTCAGCTTCATAGTCATCACTTGAGTTTGTTGTGTCAATATTTTCCGTTATCAACATTAACAGTGTTAAAGATAAAGAATCAGAAGTAGATTTTATAAAGTTAAGGGACTAAAAGTATATCTCTTGTAAAATTTAGACTAAAAGTATACTTTAGTCTATAATCTAATGTTATGCATGGATATTTTAGGAAAGTCATATTACATCTATTAAGAAAAATACACATTTTTTTAAATGGCTTAACTAATTTTTTCAATATCAACAAATTAATTACTTAGCTCATACATTTAGGCTAATATACATATCAACTACATCTTTTTGTTGAACTGTCCTGAAAAATAAAAGTGGTAAAAATTTTAAGATGATGGATAAAAGAGCATTTTTTAAAAAATAAATAAATTGGATGTTTAAGTAAATTGACGCAATAAATAAGGCCGAGCCCTTAAAAAACAAAAGTCACAATAATGTAGGAGGATCATGTGACGCAGAATTTGACGAGTGTGAGAGACACGCAAGAACAGACGTTATGGTCAATGACTCTAATAAGTAATAAACAAATGAATCCAACAAACACAAAACAAAACAAAAGTCAAAAGTCCACCGAACACCCTTCCCCACACTGTCTGACGGTTTAAACGCCTCATGTTGTCTCTTTCTGTGTTCTTCCCCAATAATTTTTTTCGAAAAAAAGAAAGTTATTCTCATGAATTTATTAGGAAATATGTCTAATGTCTAATTATTTCAATAAATATACTAGTGTTAAATATAATTTTAGTGAAATGTGTTATTAATGTACTACCACAAATCCTTAATATAAAACTTAATTTGTAATATATTTATTGTAGTTAAACTTATGATTTGGCTTGTCAAATCTATTGTCATTATGTTTTCAACTTACAAAAAATGTGTCAACTCACTTTTAAACTCGTATTAATTGTAAAATCGGTTGAAGTTGCGAGACCACACACTGAGTTTACTGTTTTTATGTTTTTATCTCACAAAATTGTTTTAACTCGTTTTTAAACTTAAACTAGTTTTTTGGGGTTTGATTATATTCAGTAATTTCATATATGAACTTCGTAAAAATATCTTTATTGTGTATAATAAATTATGAATGTTAATAGATTTAATTTAAATTTTTTGAATTTAAAATATATTCAAACAAGATCATAGTCATTGTTTTATTTAAATTAATATATTTTTAATGGCTATTTTTTATTAAAAGCATACTCTTATTAAGTTTAAAATTCGAATTTGCCATCCGAATTTATATCAATCTCATGAGTTTGCTTAAACTCATAAGTTTGAACATCATTTATGGTTTGACAAGTTGAAATACAACAACTCAATTAATATTAATCTTAGTTGGATGTATAAGTAATGAAAAAGTGAATTTTGTGAAATTTTTTAATTTTATTAATATGCTAGGTAATATTTAAAATATGTCAAATTAGCTTATGAGTTGTTATATTTTAATTAGTTAGACCATAAATCAAGTGAAAACTAGATTCATAGAAGAATTATGATATTTCTCCTCATTTGACATCAATGTGAAGTTATATACTCATTGAGTTGGAGCCAAAAGTCAAAGCATGCCACATCTAATTTTAGATCAAGATTTTTAAATCCGGACTGGACAGGCTGGTCCAGACCGAAAACCAACCGACCGATTGGTTTCGTCCACTATTTAAAAAAATCAATTTTTTAATTTTTTTAAAATTTTATATTAATAATCCTAAAATATTTAATTTTTCATTAGTTTGCCCCCGATTTGACTCCGATCTGACTTACTGACCCTTGACACAATACCCCGATCGATTTAATAATCAGTCCATATTTTAAAACCTTGTTTTAGATTCTCTAGATCTGTGGCAGGATGTCTCTCCTAAGTCCCAACACGCACATTAAGCAAAATAAAAGAAGTGAAGGGGCAAATTTCAACCCGTGTCATATTAAATATAATTAGAATAAATGAAAAAAAAGGTCAAGTCTTTTATTTTATTAACAAAGACTTCAATCGGTAAGAATTTATATATCAACCCTTCTAATCTATTAAGAGCTTTTAGTGGCTGACAGGTAGATATTTTTTAAGTTACAAGTTTTCTTTTGTTTTTCCTTAAAATCAATGTTTTCTTATATAGCTATCTAATTGTGTGTGTGTGTGTGTGATATTGGACTATTGTCGGGTTTAATTGTGCCTAAATAAGGATAAATTTCTCAAAGATATCTTTTGCAATCACAAGGACATGAATTGAGAACTCGTACTCAAGCAGACAGGGCTAATTCTATTAGGATTAACACTTGTCTGTCAAAATCAATATAAATTAGGGCATGTTTGGGAATTTATTAGGAAGGAAAAAAAGTCTATTTGGAGGGTAAAAACTCATTTAACATCTGTAAACCCGTTTGAGAATTGGTAGCATTCACTGGGCTTAAAGAAAAAATCTGTTTTTCTTAGAAGTTCATCGAAGTAGCTTCTGAATTTTTTTTACTGGGTTTAAAAAAAATTCACTTCTCTCACCTCCAATCCAAACACAAATCACATTTATAATATGACTTTTTTTTTTAAATCTGACCTCTACAAAAGCCACATTAGAAAAAAAAAAACCACTTCTCCACCGTTAATCCAAACAGGCACTTAATTTTTGGAGAATAACTTTTACGATTTACGAGATAAATATATGAAAAAAATTTTATCTCAATTTATAAAAAAAAAACTTTTAAAAGTATGATTTTGGTGGTTTAAAAACACTCATGAAACATCAAGGCAATAACCAAAATCCTAAGACAAGCCTAATTACGTTGGGCTTGAGTACATATTTGCCAAGACATGGACCAAGCTTGAGGCCCAGCCCAATGTCGGGCCCATGTAGAGGCCAGGACATAAGCACGTAAGCACATTGTGGGGATACATTATGTGTGTTCGCTTAAAAGGCTAATTTTATCATTAAAACATGGCAACAAAATGTAGAAGAGAAAATATGCACAATATTGTTGCCATGTGTCACATACACTATATTGTCTGTTCTGATGTAAACATTTTAATTAATCCCTTTATAATAATAAATCTGTATGTTTTTTACTGGTCATATGCATAGTGCCTTGAATAAAGTATTACGTTGAGCTCCGTGAATAAAGTATTGCTTTGAACTCCGTGAATAAAATAAAAACAGCTCAAAAATATGTTTAAAATTTCAATTGATTAAGCCAAAAATAAAATAAAAAAGAAAAAACAGCTGATTAAAGAAGATCACTCATATGTTAGTGTTTTAATTAGCTGGCCTATTACAAAAAAGGTTTTTTATTTTTAGATACAAAAAATGACTCATATAAATATATACATGACTTATATTATAAATTTATATAAATATTAATACAACATTTAAGTTGATCACAAAAAATAATTAGTTTTAACTTTATTTAAAATATATATTAGTGTATTGATTTATTCATTGATTATATGCACCCGCGCATCGCGCGGGGGAGTCAATTATAGTTAGAAGAATAAGGACAAGTCTCAAGGGAAAAAAAAATCGATTCTTTTATAAGTCACTTTTTGCCAACCAAAGGCATATGCTTCGCTTTTTTAAAATGAAAAAAGAAGAACGAAACCAGTGTTGACGTTCAGCAAGAGCTCTTGTTTCATGAGGTCGACAAGATGAGATGCCCAGAGGCAAGGAAATCCGGCGGGTGATAGGCAAAAATTTATAACTTTAAAAGACTGGCGAGTGCACGGCCGTATCAAATAAGAAAAAAAAAAAAGAGAAAAGTATCATTTTTATGAGAACTTAACACTTAAACTGAATTGAATATTAATTTTATACTTTTGTTTAATTTGAGTAAACCATATTAAATTTAAATGAGTGAAAAAAAAATTAAAATCAAATTAAAACAAACTTGCTATCACAATTATTAAAAGAGTAATCCAAAGTCATTAATCATTTATTAACTTCATAAACATTATATTCATTAATTTAATTAACCTTAATTTCAATTTTATTAATTTTGAGTATAAATAGTTGTAAGTGCCTGTCAATCCACTTACAACCCTTTCTTAAGTACAAATCGTTATGTCTAATATAATTACTCAAGAGGCAACATAATTCAAACACACTCTTCAACAATTATATGGGGTCATTAGGTATATGTATATCCTAATCACAAATTAAATTATAATCTAATCCAATATTACTTAATCGCCTAATTAAAATTTAATTCATCAAGGTAAATCCTAATGCTCAAATTCATATTCAATGATAGATAGTTACTAAATAGATAAATCTAAACAAGATTAAATAACTAAAATTAATATTAATTATAATTAAATAATGAAAAACAAAGTCTAATACACCCATAAGTTCATGGAATTGGCTATAGTCCTCTACTCTTACCGTTCTCTTCCTATCCTCTTACTCTCCACTACTTATCTCAGTCTTTAGATTGAAATATGAGGGGTTCTGATTTAAAGTTTCATAAAAATATTATTTTTAAATATTTTTTATTACATGTTTAAATTATCATAACTAAAAATTAGCATTTTTGAATTTATTTAATTATTTTTTAATAATTTGATATTTTTAAATATTTTTATAAACATTAAATCTGAAACGTTCAGATTTCAATCTAAAAGCTGAGATAAGTAATAAAAGGAAGATGATGTAAAGATAACGGTAACAACAGAAAATCGTAGCCAATCCCTAAATTCATAGCTCTTATAGGTTATATAGCAAACTAATTAAGCATAACTAACATAATCTCAACAAGACAACAATAAATTCATAATCTAAAATTTTAAGGAAAAGAGAGAAAAGGAAAAGGAATAGAACATTGATTCAAAATTTTATCTTTAAGCTCCAACTACTTCTTTGTTTAAACAATTACTTTGATTTCTTCTCTTCTCTATAATCCTCACATTCTCCTATTAAAAAAAAAAAAAATGAAACTCAAACTTCTTTCTTACATCTGTGACGATGTTGATAATCTAATACCGCTGCCTCTCTCCTTTCTTTTCTTTTTTCCAAACCGTGCCTTGTTTTATTTTTATAATGTGGTCTTCCTTCAATTATCCATTCCCGAAAAGGTATCGCCTCTGATCCCTGACTGAAAGAAAGGAAATAATATAATAATAATAACCACTAAATCTTTTTTTTCCTTTTCTCTTTTTTTATTCGAGGAACCTTTCCATTATATTTTTTTAAAATTTAAAAATTTATATTTTAAGTTGAAATAACGTAAACGATGTGTCTAAATTGATATCTCTTAAAATCTTAAAAAAATATTTTTAATTTAAGATTAATGACTTCTTAAATATATCAAAATTTATTTCAAATTTTAAATATATTAAAAATAGACACCAACCGTGTTCACCGGCGGCCACCTTCTAGGTGGGGTCCTTGATTCCAATGCTTCAGCGCGCAGGTTCTCTTTGATTCCATGTATAAATATATTAAAAAGGGTTAGATTCAAACTAAGGTCATACAGAAAAAAATGCAATAATTGAGGATGTTAACATATTGGTCTGTTGTAGTTTTTGTTTTAAGTGCTTTAATGAAATAAATATGTAAAGATAGTTTTGTTTTCATTTAAAAAAATATTTTAAAAAACACTTTTCTAAAATCAATAGAGTTAAAATTGACTTGCCTTGGCTTTTTTTTTTTTTCTTTTTCTATTTATTCTCATCTCTTACCTCCAAACTACTAGTTTTGGGGGTAAACAAAGGAAGCATCTATTTTTTTTAAATCTCCTTGAATTTTTTTTAATTAATCCCAAATTAATTTTTAATATACTCAACACCCTAAAATATTTTTTTAGGAGCACTCAGAATCTAGCACCCATCACTCTAAATTATTTTTTCAATAAATTCTGATTGTCAATAAAAAATATCTTATAAATTAACTTAAGATAATAAATATTACTGAAAAAATATTTCAGACTATTATATGCTCTCTCTCTCTCTGATTTTTTTTTTAAAGTGCTCCCCCTTACTTTATTTACCCCAAAACTAGTAAAGGATGTGAGCATATGGGAGAGAGAAACTGGATCGGAAGAAAATAAATGAATGAATAAAATTAAAAAAAAAAGAAAAAAAAACAAAAAACAAAAACCGCCTAATTGGTTTGAAATTATCTTTTCAGCGCTACATGTGAAACTCCAAAGAACCACAAATCCATGAGACAAGAAAAGGCAGGATGCAAAGTGCAAACATGAAGTAAAAGCAAATTCACACCGAACTAAAAAAAAAAAAAATCAAATGGGAGTGAAGTGATTGAAGGCATTTAGGGCAAACTTACCCTTACACTGCCACAAAATTGAGTACTATGCAGCCACAACAGTTGTATTTCAAGTTTTGAAATCCGAAACTGGACCGGCTCAGAAACTGGCCAACAGGCCGGTAAACCGGTCCTGACCTGTCCGGTATTTTTTATTTTTTTTAAAATCAATTTTTTTAATTTTTTTAGAACTTTATATTAATAAGTCTAAAATATTCAATTTCTCATAAGTTTAGTTTATGTTTAGCTCTGGTTTAACTCCGATTTAACCCATTGACCACCGATTCAGATTTCAAAATCTTGGTTAGATTAGGTAAATGATAAGAAACAAAGAATCTAGTGCAATAAATAATGGCTTCATCGATACGACCACGCCAACTCCATATGAAACCTGTTCTTAGAAAGGACAAAGAGTTTCACAAGATAATGGAGACCAAACCAAAAGTTGCTTCTTGTTGCCAATATCATAGGAAATCAATTGCATTTTGTAATCAAAATGATAATAAATAATGTAAAGAATCCCATCATCATCCAAAGCAGTGGATTATAAGGTAAATAATCCTTCTCGTACACTCTCCAAGAATCGCTGCCATTATTCTTGTTGCAATCCAGTTCATACACAGTGCCTTAACTCCCCAATCACATTGGCCACAAGCCGGCCTGGGGATAAGCAACTTAAAAAAAAGGGGGAATTAGTAAAATTACCAGGTTGGGTAATTTTACTCTTGACTGCTTTGCTACTGTTATCAACATTTAAAGCATAACAACAGTGATCCTGTGAACGCTAGCTAGCCGGAAACATATACAGCCACTGTTCGTCGCCGGCCACAGCAGAGAAACCTATATTTCCTGAGGATGGCAGAGTAAAGCAGTTTCTCCAACCATCTTTAGGATTGCGAGTGTCGACACAACGAATCTCTCCGGAACCCAAATAGTTGCAACCATTGTCGTATGAAACACACCGGAGGCATTCCCCGCCGATTACGTACCTGTTGGATTAACAGTGAGAGCTGTGATTTACTATATACGAGCGAGAGGAATTCTGTATAGGTTTTATATAAATGCAGGAACGGATTACTTCACAGACGGTATCTATAAGAGCAGGATTTTGGTGATTCAGTTAGCCTGCCTCTTCAAAAACTCACGACATTTCAACACCGTCACCACCATCATCGCTTCTTTGTTTGATGACATACCAATCGTTTGTTGCATTCCTGCGCCTTGCGGTCGAATCTTCTTCTTCTTCAAAAGAATCTCCAAACCTCAAAACGTGGACGTAAATCAACTTCTCCGTGTTTCCCTTCCTTCCACTGTTCTTCTTCGCCGATGATGACGCGACGCGATGCGGCTGGGGTTTTTTTCGATGGCTGGATTGATCCAATCCATTGGTATATATATATATACCTCAATTTCGTGTAATTAAGGAAAAACCCAAAGAATTTTACGGTATTTTATTTTTTTAATAATTAAAAGGATCGGAAAGACACTAATTACGGGTTGTCAATGCTAATATGCAATTATGAGCGTGATCAAATCCATGATCTTCCATCTACAGAAGATCTTTTAAGCTATTAGGTTACAAACTATTCGCAACATGTTTCTCTAACCTACCCGACCTGAAGAGATATCGCCTTACAAATTATGATTTCATAATTTGAAATTGGTAGAAATAATAATGACACATCAATATTTATCATTACAGATTTTGTCCCAGAATCGATTTTTTTTTTGACATAATTAGTAGAATATTGATTATCTTTATTTATACGACTCTTTTGAGCAACAACAATTGGGAAAGGCCTACCGCTAGCTCCCCTACCATTCCAATTAGCAATATTCATAACTTAAACTTTAGATAATGGTTTGATTTATGTTATGTATTATGTTAGTATTTTTAAACTATATATTGGATAAAAGAGTATTTTTACTTATACAAAGTGTGATTCTATAATTTGAATTAGAAAGTTGCGAGTTTTAACAACAAAAGTGGATGTCCTAGAAATTTAGTGCCCATTTGATTTATAGAATTGAAAGTAATGGAATGGAATGTGATGTAATGTAATTGAATATAAGGTAATGATGATTATATAATTTGTTTGGTTTGCTATTAGGGAAATATAATGCATATGCATAAAAACGTTTGGTTGAATTACATTAAATATGAGAATATATGAGAATAATATAGTAAGGGACAAAATTACCTCTTTCTATATATATAATAATGTACATGTTGTGTTCATGATAATTTTTTTTCATTTCGTGTAGTGTACACGCTGGGTTTATAGTAATTTTTTAATATTTAATGACAAAAATATTATGCAGTGTATAGGTTGGATTCATGTTAATTTTTTAATATTTAATGATGAAAATATTATTTAATGAGATATTTTAATATTTTTGTAATAGTGGAAGATAATTTTTTAAATTTTTGAATGGCTGAATATTTCTTAAATTTCTATAATATTAATTTTTTTTAATATTTAATGGTGATAATTAAAATTATTTAATTTTTAACCACAATTATGAGTGGACACTTTGGTCAATTTAAAAAATTATAATGTTAATAGTATCATTTTCACTGGATTACAGGATGTCTGCATTTTCATTCATCAGTCCTAACAGTGTAATCCTGATTACATTTGCGTGTTTGAAATTAGCTTTTGAGAATAACTTTTACGATTTACAAGGTAAGTATGTGAGAAGAGTTGTATCTCGATTTGCGCAAACCATGGTTTGGAAGCTTCACAAACACACATTTAATGATATAATTAGAATTACAAAATGTAATCCTCTTTACATTACATAAGTCTAAATAAATGTTATAATCGCGCTATTACATTAGGATTATATGTAATCATCTCTTATATAATCGAACCAAACGGGCTATTAGTATTTCTAACAATTTTGCTTCCTTTGGTAAAGATACAATTGTTTCCTTCAATAATTTATACTCCTTCAGTTGCATATATTATAACCATTCAGAACATGTACGAAGGATTGACAATCAATGTTAGAACGTCTGAAGATGAGAAAAATGACTTTTCTATAAGAATTTGCTTATATCAGGGATCAACTTTGAACCCTTATTATTTGTTTAACTTAATGGTAGATGTTACATTATAATTGAGCTTATATATATAAAAAATAGAACCTTAACGGCATGCTTTTTGCTGATAACATTCTGTTGGCTGAATCAATGGTGTAGATTAACTCTAAACTTGAGATATGAAGAAGGACTCGGAGTTTAAGGGTTTTCATCTAAGTAGGAGTAAAACAGAAGCAATTTTGATAAGAGACAAGTGGGAAATGATGTTGAGGTTAAATTGGGAGACAAATCATTCAACAAGTGGCAAAGTTGAGATATTTGAGATTAGTTATACAACAAGATGGTGAAATTGATAGAGATGTTAATTATAGAATTAAAGTTGGGTTGTATAAATGGAGAAAATCTACCAGAATTATTTGTGATCGTAAAGTTTCTAATAAGGTAAAATGAAAGTTTTATTGCACTGCTATAGGACCAACAATGTTATATGATAGTGATGAATGATGGGCTTTAAAGGAAAACCATGAACATATAAAGTAGGAGTCGTTAAGATGAGGATGTTGAGACGGATGTGTGATCTTATAAGAAAAGATAAGATATACAATGACAATATACATGAATGAGTTGTGGTGGCATCTATTAAGGAGAACATGGTATAAAACTGTTTGAGGTACATTTGAACATGTTCAAAAAAGGTCATTGGGTGCACTAGTGAGGAGGGTCGATCAAGCAGTATGAAATTTTATAAAAAGAGGTAGAAGAAAACATAAATAAACACTCAATAAGATTATAGAGCGGGGTCTATCGGTTATATCTAAAGAGTGTTTAATAAAGCACAATGACGTTATGTGATCTATGTAACCGATCGACTCTATCTAGTAGGATAAAGCTTTATTATTGTTGTATAAGATTTGTTGTTTTATTATTAATAATTTTATTAGATTTATTATTTGGATAGATTTGTAATATTTGACTAATTGGGTGTGATCTTTTATGAAATTAAATATAATTTCTTCTTCACAACTATGAAGGAAAAAGAATAAAGCAACCAACATATAGCAAATAATGATCCCGTAACGAGGGGTGATGGGTCACAAAATAAGACATATATATATATCCAAGAATTAGGAATTTTATTGTTCTATTTCTATCTACAAGAAAATATGTACAAAAATAGTGATGGCTGGTTAAACGCCCTCTAATTAATTTCATGCAGTTTTCCAAACATATTTCATTTGAATCTGTTCCTCCTATTACTCAAGGAAGTGATCAACTTACAAATTTCTCAAATCACACTGTTTTTATATAGGCCTCTCTCCACCAGCCATATCAACTCTACTATTGTTGCTCATGCTGTTCGCCACATCAGTATGTGGATCACTGTAAACATGAACAAAATCAGTCAACATTGGACATAGAAAGGTAAATAGGTGCTCATGTGGAAGAAACCAATAACATTATTTCGATAAACATGTACAAATACAAGCAATCCCAAATCCCAATCAGTAGTACAAAATAAATTATCACTCGCTTTGGGCTTAAAAAAAGAAAAGTATGGTAAAAGGAAACTATATAGTACAAAATCAAACTATAAGAATTGAATTTTGTAAAAAATAAAAAATCATCAAATGTGAAACTCCAAACAGCCAAATACATGTGAAACATGAAAAAATGAGAACAAAGGCAGAATGCAAAACATGAACTAAAAGCAAATTAGGTGAACTTCAAATATCAAATGGAAGTGATATGGAACGGATTATTAAAGGCAAACTTACGCTGCCCCAATATTGACTACTCTACAGCCAAGAACAGGAAAGATCGGCAACAACAGTGGGATGAGGTAAATTATAAGAAATTGGGAATCTAGTGTAATAAATGAGGATTTCAAGGACATACTAGCATGATTGGAATAGCTTATTTTCAATTTATAATAGCATGTTTGGTTTAGCTTTTAGAAGGGTTATAAGTACTGTTAGGAGTGTAGGATGATATATTTAGAAAATGCAAGCGTACACTGTCGTAAACAAGTAATATAGAAGTGAGTAGAGTATCGTTCCCACGATGATTGATCACTAAGTACCAAAATTGGTAATCTTAGTACTATTTAGTCGGTCAATTAGTTGTGATTGAGATTGCAAAATAAAAATGATGAAATATGAATATAAGTGATGTGAAGACAAATATGAGAAAAAACCCTAAGGATTAGATTTCACTTAGCAAATTCCGGATTGAATCACTTATCTATTCTAGTCCAATTCATTCCATATGATTGATAGTTAAGTTTTCCTAATTTAATTACTAGCTTCTTCCAAAGTCAAGTAATTTTATAATTAATTGCTAACTCAATATATTCCTATTTGAATTTAAGCAATTAATCACGCATTAAGATTTATGGAACTCATTAAGACTACACAACCCATATGAATAT
Source organism: Albizia julibrissin (assembly GCA_037074505.1). Lineage (NCBI taxonomy): Eukaryota > Viridiplantae > Streptophyta > Magnoliopsida > Fabales > Fabaceae > Albizia > Albizia julibrissin. The sequence continues at coordinate 9,316,875 of CM073482.1, read as the reverse complement.
ATTCCTATTTCATATGCAAATTATGGTTTTAATTATAGGATTCACACACATGCATCTCCTTCCGGTCTCAACATGCATATTAAAATCATCCAAAAGGTGGCTAGACAATTGAAAGCATTAAAAACAATAATTAAAACTCAATCATGAAGGAAAAATTAAAACTAGATTTAATAAGTTAAGATTCAATCCGTCATTAGTAAGCTACGTCATCACCCTAGGAAAAGGAAAATTTAGCTCATAATTAAATTAAAAACAAAACCAAAATAAATTAAAGACATCATAAATATTGCATAAAAATTAATTACAAAAACATAAAAATACAACTATAAGATTCATGAAAACGAAAAATTTAGCCTACCATTTAGGAGGTAAAACCTTCCATGTAGGTGGTAACCTATACCATCCATAAAGGAGGACTACCTAGACCTTCCATATAGGAGGTAAAACCATCTATATAGGAGGCATGCAAAAAGTAATAAAATGCAAGAAATAAATTCTAAGATAAATACTCTCTCTCTCTCTCTTTCTTCTCATTTTAGGATGCCAATAAGCTCTTTTTATAGACTTCATTTTCGGACTGTTATAGTAAAATTGTTAGCTACAGTAACCTACACAGTGCAAACCGTTATTTGCAGTACCCTATGCAGTACAAACCGTTAGCTATAGTCCTAACGCCGTTGCTACAGTGAACCGACCACCCACCCGCTACAATAAAACACATTGAACCGTCCCACATCTACACAACCGACCGCTACAATACCCTGCTACAGTGAGTTCGCTACAGTACCGTATCTTCTACAGTATCCCCGTATTTTGCTACAGTGTCGTATCTGCTACAGTGTCGTATGAACAATAATTTACTACATTTTTTATTCAATGCTTTTCTCAATATCTTCTTAATACGGTGTTGTATGGCCTGTCAGAAGAAAATCATTATTTATTTATCCATTACACTCAAATTCATTATATTAAACTTCAATATTGTCCCCAAAATAATCATATAAGGGAAAATAAATATGCAAATATTTTCCTTATCAAGTGTTTATGCATATAAGTTGAGACAACACTCCTCTCACGTACTTACCTCGTATTTCGTAAATCATGATTGAAAAGCTGCTTTTAAAAACTACAATCGTTATTTCAAACATACTATAAGTGCTTTTCAAGTAAGTCAAGACAAAACTTCTCTCACATACTTACTTCACATACCGTAAATCACGATTGAAAATCTACTTTTGAAGGATCCAATCGCTATCCCAAACAAATAATAACTAACATACTCAACCCACATCAAACAGAACCTATCCTTAGAAAGGACAACGAGTAGTGAAAAGGTTTTGGGAAGGTCAAGTAGAGGATTCGATTACTTCACAGTGGGTATGCTGAAGAGTAGGATTTGGGTAATTCTGTGGGCTTGCGTCTTCAAAAATTGGCGACATTTCAACACCATCATCACCATCGTCGCTTCTTGGTTCGTTGCATCCCTGTGCCCTGTGACTGAATCTTGTTTTAAAGAATCTCCAAACCTCAAAACGTGAACATATATCAACTTCTCCATTGCCCGAGGCGGCTAGGGTTTTGAGATGGGTGGTACATTTGGCAGAGGAGGGCTACAAAAGGGTTGCAGTACAGTGAAAGATCGTACGTCAACATGGCCATCCAGTCTTCCTCAAGTTACAGATCACGTAACATACAAGATCCGGATTCTCTCTTTTACCCTTCCGGTCCCTTCCCATCCTAACTCGAAACTACTTATAGTTCGTTTGGTTCAATTACATGAGAGATAATTACATGTAATTTTGATATAAAAGTGAGATTACAGCGTCTGATTAGACTTATATTATATAATATAAAGATGATTATATTTTATAATTCTGATTACATCATTTGATGTAATTGGGATTATACTGTTAGGACTGATGAATGAAGATGTAGACATCCCGTAATCCAATGAAAATGATACTATTGCAATTGTAGTTTTTTAAATTGACCAAAGTACACATCCACAAATGCATTTAAATATTAAATAATTTTAATTACCACAATTAAATATTAAAAAATAATTAATAATATAAAAATTTAAAAAATATTCCTCGATTAAAAAATTTTAAAAATTATATTCTACCATAAAAAAATATTAAAATATTTCATTAAATAATATTCTCATCATTAAATATTAAAAAATTAACATGAATCTAACCTATACACTATATAATATTTCCACCATTAAATATTAAAAAATTACTATGAACCCAGCGTGTATACTGCACCGAATGAAAAAAATTATCATGAACCAACGAGTACATTATTATATGTGTAGAAAAGGGTAATTTTTTTTCCTTTACTATATTATTCCCATATATTCTCATGTTCGATGTAATCTAACCAAATATTTTTATACATATGTATAATCCTTCTCTAATGATGAACCAAATAAATTATATAATCATTATTGCATTACATTACATTACATCCAATTCGTGAACGTGCATTTAGTTTTTGGTAAAAAAATGTAAAGGAAGCTTTTTTTTTTTTTATAATAAAAGGCATCCATCCCTCTGGAATTTTTTTTTTCAAAAGTATTCAATTTTTCCTCAAGTTACAGATCACACAAGATACGGGCTTGGTGGGTGATATCTCGAAAAGGGCTCCTGAGCATATTTTTTAATATTTAATTTAAATTAACAACAAAGATTGGTTTACTTCGTAACTCATAATCATAAGATTATGAGTTTAAATCTCATTAATGTAAAGACTTTATTGATAGATAATTTATAAGTAGCTCTGTAAGTTATTTGATCCTCTTTTAACTAATGTGAGACTTTACAAGTTAAATAATAAATATCATCTTAATGTTACTGAAATCCCAAAAATAAAATTTGGGTTGTTACATGAAACCCTTGTGCAAAGAGGGAGAACTCATTCCTGAAGAATTATGAGACAAACTCAAATGCACGACGAAAATTATGGAAAAACATTTGACCTTGGCTTGTAAGGAAAAAAAAGTAAATAAAAGCAGAAATTCGTGAAAGATGAGAAGGTAAAAAATCCAAATTATTTTACAATATCCGAAAAAGGAAGAATAAGTTCAACATGAAGCAAACAAGTTCCGAAAGGAGACATTCTCCCAGCAAGTCGATGTATGTCATCGATTCATCTACGTAAGCTCGAGCTAGAGAGAAAACAAGCCTTAACCAGCAATTTGATTTGGTTATTTAAGATTCGAATAGTGGAGAGCAATGCAAGGGTTTTGGTTTTATGCCTTCTTCTACGTGTAAGGAAGCAAGTAAAGCTTTCAAATGAAATAAATAGGAAAATGGTATGTCAAAAACCTCTTTATGTTTTTGTGGCCCAAAGGAAAGAAGAAGCTCATTTGCTTAAATCTATGCACCTGGTAGAATTGCACCTATGCTGTTGGAATTGGTATCATATCCTGAGCACTACTTACCTCTCAAGAGATTTTTTGTCTGAAGGAGGTGCTACAGGAGGAAGAGAGCTATATATTTCAGTTCAACCATGCTTGAAGAAGCTAAGAAACGAGGATGAAAAGGAGAGAGAAGGAGATATGGGGTTAATATACTTTTTTTTTCTAAGAAATTAAAGGGACACGTAACAATAGCTTGAGATTATAGGTGTGATTTAATATGTGATCGTGCAGCTTACATGTCACTAGACTATATAATACCATCGGTGAATTTAATGTACCTGTTATGGTTTTGTGCTTTCCATCATTGAAGGTTGAAGAAAGTGTGCGTATTTTTGTATTCACGTGTGGGTTAGTGTGCATAACATACAGGCAAAAAGACAATATGTTCGTGTGTGGATTTATAATTCATGTAAGCAAAACTTATATGCAGATTAAGCATTAACGTATTAAAAAGCATGGTAGTATGCCTAAAATTTTAAGCGATTTTATAAAGAAAGTTTTGTGGTTTACAGCTAAGTATATATAGTTTAGGAAGTTATAAATGCAGGTATATGAAAATTGAAGGTGTGATAAGGACATGTATGGCTTGGTGGTTAATAATAAGAAGTGGGACAAAGAGATTAAGCAAGGAGCAGAGGGATGGAACAAGAAGTGGGTAAAAATAATATATAAAAATCACTATCAGGTTTCAAAACATAATGTAAAAAAAAAAAAAAAATCACCAATGACAAATTTTATTGTAGAAAATGACAACAGAACAATTATATTACTTGGAAGTCTAGTTCAGCCCATTTCGATTAAGGTTCTTTGAAGAGGCACAGGGGCCTCCAGACGAGTTTTTTTATGCTAAAGAATCAAACCCAATACTTTTAATTTAATTAAATGATCAAAGCATACCACATAGTCCAACTTTATGCTAGTGAGAACAATTAAGTCTTATGACGAATGCTCATTTAAGTTGGCGGCATCCTCAAAGTGTTTTCTTAGCGGAAGATGGCTGAAGCCATGCATTCCAAAAATGAGAGGGGAAATGCTACTTATTTCTGATTTTTAATATAAAATCTTGTTTATAATGCAATTCACATTATAAATAAGATTTTAAATTAGAGATTAATAATACATTTAGAAATCAATAATAATCACGCAAGGGCAAGGAAGATATCAAATAAAATCTGCTTCTAATACAGATTGGGGCATGTCAATCTTGATTGGATAACATAAACGTCTAATCCGTCAAGTTTATCTCCGAATATCTATCTTCGCCTCTAACTTCATTAAATTATAATTTAATATTTTATTTACTTGCACTAAGAATCAAACCCCCACCAAATTGTGTGTGAGTGAAATGAAAGCCTCTATGCAAACTAACTTGATGCAATTTATTCTTTATAACAAGCAAGACGCACATACACATACATACATATATATTTTGTAGGAATACAAAGAAAATAAAGAACAATCCAAAAAAAAAAAAAATTTAAAGAATAAATCTACATATAGTTGTTTCTTCTTCATCATCAAGTCACAAGGTCTATATATGAGTTGCGATGCCAGGGTTCGTCAAGCGATTGATTTTGATGTTGACGTCTCTATCACAAATTCCACATTCTTTCTCCACTCGCCCCTTCGCTCTCCTCTTTCACTCGCATCTTATCTCAAGTTCTCAATGCATATTAATTAGGCCCACATTGGTCTGTAAGAATAAAAGCACTTTATTATGTCACATCATTGGGCAACTTTCATCTCATTTTCCTTGCTATACATCATTTCTTACTTGAAATTTATCATTACTTATTTTTTAGTTGTTATTAGGGTTTATGGTAATTAAGTCCCTTCCTTATAACATTATTATATATATTATATATATATATATATAACTTTTCGAAATAAAAACGTAACAAATATACTTTGGGGGGAAAACCTAATGTTAGTTACCTTTATTTTGGAGTTTTTTTTTTTGCCTTGATTATTTTGGAGTAAATAAGTAATATTAACGTACGTGCTCTTCTTTAATTCAAAAATTACCTATATAAGCATTGAAGATTCGCAAGGACAACGAAAATTAAACGTCCAAAAGAAAGGCAACTTAGCTTTTGGTTTGATTGGGTTCTTCTAGAAATCATAATAACATGACAAAATCTAATTCTTACACATGCGTGAACTTGATCTTTCAAGGATTTTTTTTCATCATCATAATTAGAAAGTTTAATTGAAATATTAAATTAAAGCCTCAGGTAATATATTGTCAAATTAATTCACTTAAAAAATAAGGAATGTTCCATCTCTTTTTATAAAATTTATTACTTAAGACTAAATTGAATTCTATCGTGAGTGAACTGACTAGTAATGCTGGATACTGTTGGAAAAATCTTAAAGAAAATCTGTTATATCTCTCTATGCGCGTGCACACACTTGATTTGAAATCATAACTCGGCGTGCTCATGAGCAAATCGACACAAATTAAGAAATTATAATATATGAATGTTGCTGCCCAGAATTATACACATAGTTCCTATAATCGTGGCCTTCAACAATATTTAAATTATCTTTAATTATATTTCCCTTTCTGGAATTAGATGCCAAGAACTCTCAACAATATAATTGGATAAATTCAACTTTAAATTTATATTCCAAAGCAGCAGATGCCTCAAAGATAGATAAGGAACAAAAGCTAAAATCCCCACTTTATTTTATTAGAAATCTAAATTGCGAGACGAAATAATCTTGTGTGCGCGTTAGAGAGTAATTAAAAGTAAGTATTGTAAATGAAAAATAGAAAGCAGAAATTAACGCAACGCACAAAACATGATATCAGGTACAAAAAGAATCACACAAGGGACATGCATGCATGGGAATGTATAATAACCTACCATTATGGTTCTATTTATAAGTCCATTTTCACAAAAAATATTGATTCTTATTATAAGTCCAGTTTTAAAATAATAAATGTATTTTTTTTTACTTTTTTGCCCATATTAATTATAATAAAAAAAGAATTTATTCATATTGATTTTTGGAAACAACCATACATAAAGGTAAAATTGAAAATTTATTTAACCTATAATCAATGAGTTAACATGTGAGAGTTATTTGATTTTGATTTATAAATAAAATTAGAGTGATAATGACTTAAATCCGTACAAGCAAAGTGTCCGTTTCCGTATGGCATGCATAGATTCGTAATTGGATTATTAATCCCTTTCAACCAAATGATCTAAAACAATAATCCAAAAACCCACTCAATCAATGTTTAAATGTCTCAACGGAACATTCTCTCTAATCTAATCTCCACCTCAAACCCCAAAAATCTATCTCACTCTCTCTCTAAATCCCTATATAAATATCTTCCACTTCATCCACCATCTCGATCTCACACCCAAAACCCTAGCAAGAAGGCTTATATATAAGTCCACTTTCTTCTGTCACTTCCTGATCAATCTGCATTGAATCTTCTTCAAACTAGATAGCTATCAGATTTTATAGATAATATATACTTGGAAGCTTTAAGTTGCAGAGATCATGGAGAGGGTGACGAACATGGCGTCGGAGAGGCCGGTGGTGATCTTCAGCAAGAGCTCATGTTGCATGTGTCACACAATCAGGACCCTCTTTGCCGAGTTCGGCGTGAACCCGGCGGTTCACGAGCTCGACCAGATACCGGGAGGGAGGGAGGTTGAGCAAGCCCTTTCGAGACTGGGGTGCAGCCCCGCCGTGCCGGCCGTGTTCATCGGCGGCGAGCTTGTGGGTGGAGCCAATGAAGTTATGAGCCTTCACCTTAACCGATCCTTGATCCCAATGCTCAAGCGAGCAGGTGCCATTTGGGTTTGATGATATATATATATATAAACCTATATATATACATATGCAATATGCAAGTACGTACTCTATTTATATAGAGCTTGTCTTATAATGTAATAATATTAATAAGTAAGGCTAACTTGACTGTGTGCCTTTTTTCCCCCCTTGGCGTTGTAAATTAAAGTAGTGTGTGTTTAAATATTTTGAGATATATATCAAGCTAAGTATGGGTTATATGCATGGTTCATCAGCATTTTCACAAGCTACTTCAGATTAATTTGATTACCCTCTAATCTCATCAAGAGACCTGAAGTATATATAATTAAGAGCGGGGAGGAAAGTGTCTTCTTATAAATTAAATAACTAATTTACATAATTAAGAAAATTCTCCATTAGATCATTATCCCCATTGATATTGAAAACCTCCTTTAATATATACAATATATGAGGATATATTGAAGAAATTATAAATTTTGAAGGTAAAGTGCGTTGAGCTATTAATAAAAAAAAACCCTCAACTAAGTGTACATTTATTGCTATAAAAAAAGACAATTGTGACGTTTAGTTTTAAACTAACTGTGATGTTTAGAAAGTGCAAGATATCTCATTACCTCTAAAAGAAATTGTGGCGCTTAAAAGCACTACCTCATATATGTATGTGTACAGACACACACATATTAAAAAAAAACACTTTCTTGTGCCATTAGTCTATATATATATATTTAAAATGTTTGCTTCTTGTAGTACTTTTCTAAGAATATGTCACAAGAAATATTATTTTTTTAAAAAAATAATTTTTTTTTTCTTTTAGAACCCTATAATTATAGTTGATAACACATTTCCATATCCACAACAAAATGAAGAAAAGAAAACTACGATTAAATAACTCCAAAATGATATAAATTAACAAATAACTAATTAACAAAATCATTACTAAGTAAAATACAAGTGCTAAAAATAAATAATTATTTTACTTATGCAACTCATCAATGTTAACAATTACTACAACAACTAAAAATTATAACTAGTACATATCTTCACATACAACCTATATATAGTAATATTTAATTTTATCTTATTTATTTTTCAGCAAATAAAAGTGAGATTTTTTTAGAATTTATAATAAATTAAATATAAAAGATATTGAGCAAATTAAACTATTAACTACTAATAAAATTATATTTGTAAGTTCAAAAATAAAAAAAACTTACAGTATATAGGAAGCTTGAATAAAGTAAGTTAAAATCTCAAGCACAGCACCTGAAAAAAATTAATAAAGGAAAAAGACAAAGACAAAGTTGCATGCATGTTTAAAAAAAAAAGAGGTGGTTAAGAAGACAATGTGTTGTATGTAGCTTTAAAATATTAAGGAAGAAAAAAGGAAAAGTGAGTGAATATGTACTTACAGGACGAAATGAAATTATAAAGAAGACGAAATGGGATCAAAAGGGAGGAGGAGGGGGTCGGTTTAGTGTAAGAAATAAGACCAAAGAAATGAGGAGGAAGTGCCAAAAATGAAAAGAGAAGGAGGAGGAAATGTGATAAGTGATGGAATAAAAGAATGAAGAGAAAATGCCGATCAAAGTGGGGACGATGATTAGTGACAAAAAGAAAAGGAAGAAATGTGGAGACTAAGAGGATAATGAGTGATGACACGTGTTGAATGATGGGTGGAGACTACAAGGATAAAGGTGATAGAAGCTGATTGTGGGAAAGAAAAATGTTTGAAAAAAAAAAATTTACTTTGTGTGGCGCTTAGTGCCGCACAAAGTACGTAGTAGCTGTGGCATTTCCTTAAGCAAGCGTCACAACTACTACTTTAGTTTAAAAAAACACACATTAGGTGATACTTGGTCAGACAAGCGCTACATAAAGCCCTAAACAGTTGTGACGCTTCCTTAAAGAAGGATCACAGCATGCCAATTTAAAAAAAAAAACTAAAAATTTTTAAAAGAAGCTATGACACTTCTTTAAGTGGGTCACTATTTTTTATTTTTATAGTGGTGATTTAGGATAGGAGGGAGTGAGAAATTAAGTAAAAGGGGGAAATGGAATTCATTACAATTATTATTTAATATTAATTATAATGATTAAAAAGCGGTGTGTGTGTTTGGAATAAAAAAAAAAGGGGTGTGTGTGTGTGTATACACTCGTTTTTTCATGCATTATTTTACAAAGAGTCATCGCTTTTTCGTTCCTTTTTATGATATTCGTATATTTCGTATATTTGTGTTTTGTCGTAGTCATAGTTTCTTTCATTGGTGTTATCGTCCTATAGCCGTATCTAAACGACTACACAATTTGAGAACATATTGTTAGTGCGTGGGTATCTAATCTTTTAATTTATTCAAAGATTTGGTGCCACACCCAAAAAAAAAAAAAACAAACAAAAAAAAAAAAACAAAAGCGTTGTGTGTATGTGAAAAATGGTTTCACTTTTGAAAAAACTTATTTTCTGCCGAAACAAAATAGTTATTAAGAAAAGTCCACATGATAAGATTTGATCGAACTTTCCAATCTATAAATCTTGTCTCCAATTAAATCTTGTCATGTGGACTTATTATTAAGAAAAATCCACATAACAAGATTTGATCGGAGAATTAAACCTGATAGATATAAGTAAACAGACATAAGTTTTATCCTAATCCTACAGTCTACAAACCAGCATTACAAAATCTAACAAAATGAGCAAGGGGAAAAAAACAAAACAAAAAACCTACATAAGGCACGGGGTAAAAAAAAAAAAAAGACTTGTAATAAATGAGGATTGTATGCAAACCTTATCCAATGCAATCTATCAGACTTATCTGATGAGAGATTGAGTACAGATTCACCAGACAATAACACAAGTGAACTTGTGTAACATGTTGATTCCTTTGTAACATCATCAAACAGTCATATACAACTTAAAAGGAATAAACAAAAAGAATAACTGAGGGGACATCATGTGGTTAAAAGAGACTGCTGTACACAGAAAACCAATCCAGGAATGATAATGTTGCTGATTCCTGGACCCCTCCAATACTCTCTATTTAATTAATTTACTGAATATATATATAACAGTGCAACACAAGCATATATATATATGTGTGTGTGTGAAAGATCTTTTAATACAGTGTCGGCTTTATCTCTTACTAAAGTATAACTAGAGTACAAATATAATGAGTAGTGCCTCATAGAAAGCTTCCGTGCTTTATTTTATGTTTGGATTTCAAATTTTGAGTGTGGGTGGGTCTTAAGTTTTAGTTTGGGTTTGTGTTCTTTTGTTTGTTCCTTTCGCGTTGAACTAATGTGCTTTGTATTATTATATGATCTTGTCAAATCCTGAATTTTTTTATGTATCTCATGAAAATGGACTCTTTCCTACTCTCTCTCTCTCTGTTTTTTTTTTTCAAGTTTTGCTCTTGTTTGCAACTAATACCCACAATTTTTTTTGGGTAGATGCACATTAACTCACACATGAATAAAAAATGGAAAGATATTTTTTAACGTTTTAAAATGCCCTATATTTTAAACTAATATTATCTTTGTAGATAGGTGAATAGGAAGGAGTTACATCTCTTTCTGGCCAAATCATAAAGTAACACTCCTCCTATCTTTAATGTAAGGCTTACTATTATTTAACTAATTTGATTAAATTAAAAAAATTAAACAAGTTACTTAATTATAATATATATGACATATTTATTCTAAATTCCCTTATTCAGCTTTCTTAGTTCTCTCCCTCCCTCCCTCTCTCATATTTGAGAGAATCAAATACCAATAGGGATAATTTAGGTAACAAATTGATAAATGTAAAAAAATAAGTCTAATATTTAGAACTAAGATTAATTCCCAATTAGGTCATACGTTAAATATTATAGGGGTAATTGATTATCTATGATTCTATGAAGTGAAACAAAAATAACTATTTTGTCCTCAGTAAAGGACAATATTGCCCTAAAAGTTTTTCGGAGGGTAATTTTGCCTTGACCATTATCCCAGTTAATTTTGACTAAATATGTTAAAATGATAGTTCACATATCATTTTTTGTTAATGTACAAATTTACCTTAAGGCTATGTTTGGCTTGATGGAGAGGAGGGGAAGGGAGGGATTTAAATGGAGGGGAGGGGAGGGTTTGAGAGTGATTTTCTTTTACCTTGTTTGGGTTGACAAAAAGAGAGGGGAGGGGAGGGATTTTAATAGTATTATGTTTGGTATAGGAGGGGAGGGGAGGAGAAATATTTTTATATAGACAATTTTACTCTTATTTCATTTAATTTGTAATTAATAACTTTCTAACATATTTAATAAAATATAATTATATAAGGAATTTAATACATAAAATTATAATTTTATAATTATAAAAATTAAATAAATATAATTATAAATGACGTTTACTATATAAAATTATAATTTTGTAATTAAATAATGAGAAGTGTATTGTGAAAATATTTGAAAATGGCATGGACATATTAGTCAATTTAAACTCAAACATTAACATTTCCTTCCGAATCCCCCCAATTTTGGAGGGGAGGGTTAGGAGGGGAGGGAAAATTTTTCCCTCCCCTCCTAGAATTTTTAGTTATCCAAACAAAAGGAGGAGAACAAAATCCCCCCATTTCCCTCCCCTCCCCTCTCCTCTCCTCATACCAAACAAACCCTAAAAGTCCATATGTCATGTACCTTATTTTTTTAAAAGTTGGATTTAAAATTTTTGAGACAAATTTACACCTTAACAAAATTATATATGAACTGTCATTTCAGTATATTTGATCAACTAATTGTTAAAATAAAAAAAAATACTCTTTTTTTTACACTTCCGAGACAAATCCCCCCTTAAAAATTTTTTTTGAGATAAAATTACTTTTTAACCCATACTCTTTTTTTTACACTTCCGGGACAAATCCTCCTAAAAAAATACTTCTAGATAAAATTACTTCTTGACCCATTATATAGCATAATCCCATGGTAGGACCGGATCAGGGATTTGATCCTAGTCTCATTGCTCAAGTCTCCTGCCGGATGGGCCCATGCTGCCCCCGCCCATCACCAACAAATGCTCAATAAAGGCCATTTTTATTGGCAAAATAATAATAATAATAATAATAAGGGCCATTTCCCTGCCCTCACACTATATCTTAATTATAAAATATCACATAAAAGCATGAATAGGGGTTGAGTTTAGTAAAAAGAGTTAGTCCCTTACAATCTTGATAAACCAAAATTTAAACTCCAATTGAAAGAAGTGTTTATATTTAGCATCTAATAATATTTTAAATATAATTATCTTCAATAAGACATCTGCCTGAAAAAAGAGAAAAAAACATTACAATTGTTAATAGCCCTCACACCTATGCAATGTTGAAGTTACAACCTCATATATATATATATTTTTGCCATGAATACAACCTCATATATTACTCAATAAGAAACACTTAAAAAAATATATTTAGTGTTATCAGATCACAAGACACTGCATTAAAATAAGACAGTTATGTCCTTAAAATGGTGTTCTTTGCTTTTAGTGTTTATTAATTTAATCCTAACGGTCGTTTCCTTCGCGTTTTCCAACTTCCCCGCGTAATCTATAATAATCAACCACTGTATCCTTAGTCCTTACAATGATCTCACCCCCACACAACTCAACAGGAAGACAACTTCTGTTAAGCGCTAACGTGAGCTTCCTCGCCTCGTGCTTGTACTATGGTGTGTATGTTTTGTCTCTCTCTCTCTCTGTGTTTTACTGCTACCAGCTCATGCCAATAATAACTCATCGTAAAGTGAGGATTTTGATTTTCCACTGCCATACCCGTTTTTTCCCCAGGCCTAAGCCAAGTGTTTTCGGTTCGGCGTCGTTTAATGCTACCTTTTTTCTTTTTCCTCAGCTTTCTCTGCAATCAAACGAGTGTATCGTCGTTGTTTCTCTTTTTCTGGGATTCAGTGCTGTTCCAGGTGAAAGTTTTCTCCACACATTTTCAGACATTATTTCCTTTTCCGTACCTTGTCTACTTTACGTTTGCTTCATCATTGTTGCTTTTTTCCAATCATAATAAACTCTTCCAGGATAACGTGGATTGCCTTTGTGGAGTTTAATTATTAGGGCTTTTTTTTGGCCCCTCATTTTGTTTCTTGTTCACTCAAGTGTTTGGCTGATTCTTGAAGATGTTTGGGTTCTCTCGTCGGCGTATGAAACTTGGGAGGTCAATCATTCCTTTCCATTTTCTTTGCATTTTAAACTCCGTTCCCGTTTGCGCAATTGAAAGATACATCTCACCTATTAGATTTTCTTATTGTACACAAATTTGAAACTGAGACGAAAGCATAGCAAGTTTGTGAGGTTATATACTTATATTGTTGTTTTTTTCCCATTACATTGTTGCCTCAGATTAAAGGTCCAGCTTTCCGACACTCCTCAGGGTACTAGAAGTCCCATAAGGCAGCCCAAGCGAAACGGCAACTCCAATGTAAGCTTCACGTTCTCATTGCTTGAAGGTTTACTCCATTATGTGCGCTGGTAAAGCACCAATGCAATACCGTAGAAAAAAAGGAATCATCGATGTACAATATAGTTGAGATTCAATTAAACAGGAGGCAACACTTAAAATTGCATTTAAACTCTGTATATCGTTGTTTCACAATGTCTCTGTTGTGTTAAATCTCGTATAGTGGTGCTTCTTAGGGCTACTGCCCGCGAAATTCTGTGTCTTTTTCAGGCTGAAGGAGTTTCTGGGACAGATGGTCATGGTGATGAGCCTGATGACCAACGTTCATCTGCTGTGCCTGAGAATAGTACTTGTACGTCAGGAAACTCGGAAAATTGGATGGTGCTGTCAATTGCAGGGGATAAGCCCACTCCTAGATCCAATGTAGATAAGTTCACGACTTCTATTCCATTTTATTTTTGTTCCCGGGTTCTTTTGCCAAGAGTAGTAGTGTTAAAATTCTCCCAGAATAGCAGTGATGGTAAAAGCATGAGTTGTTATTTGTTATGAACAGCATGCAGCAGCTGTCATTGGGAATAAGATGATAGTGGTTGGTGGTGAATCTGGAAATGGGTTGTTGGATGACGTGCGGGTAAGAAAACATTTCTTGGATGGAGAAAACATAAGCATAGTTTTCAAGTGGTGGCTAACAAGTAACAAGTATTCCTATAAACACCTTACTTGTGGATATTTTTTTGGTACTGTTCAGCAACAATCAATTGGGTTTTGAAAGCTTACCTTCACAAGTCATGTTTTTGTTTGAAAACTCGATAGCAAACATTTAAGAGCCCTTGCTTGATTAGTATTAGCTGTTTATCTTGAAGTTATTGTTTATCATGATCAAAAGATTGTGGCTTTTTATCTTGAACTGAGAATGAAAATTAATATTAACTGTTTATTTTGTTTATTCATCTAGTATACTTTTATTTGGATGCTTTTCTTTGTGATACAGGTACTTAGTTTCGATAGATTTTCCTGGACCACAGCATCATCAAAGCTTTACTTGTCCCCTAGTAGTCTACCACTAAAGATTCCAGCATGCAAGGGTCACAGCTTGGTACTACAATATATCCTATCAGCATAAGAAATTCAGCATACTGGTTTGCGTTGGTTATTATGTCCTATCTCTGTCTTAGCAATCCTGTTTGTGCATGACTGCCAAGATCACATGAAGCCAGGTCCAAAAGTTGAATGAAAAAGAATTGAGGGGCCAATACCAAATTATTGAGCTACATATTAGAAATGCATACATTTTTTAAGGTTGCTAATTTTGTACTTATAAAATCTTGGCCTTAACAGGTTTCCTGGGGGGAAAAGGCGCTCCTGATTGGAGGGAAAACAGAACCAGGAAGTGACAGAATTTCAGGTTCATCTGCATGTCCTTCATTCATGTAATAGCTTTTTCTGGTATATGCTGTCAAATTGATTTAATTATTTTTCTTGTTTTTTTTAGTGTGGGCATTTGATACAGAGACAGAGTGTTGGTCACTTATTGAAACAAAGGGAGACATACCGGTAGGAATTTTCACTTCAATAAAGTGTAAACATCCTTCTGATATAACTAGATCCGTGGCATTATCTTTTATAATGATCCAGCTTATGGGGAGTGTGCTTCTGGATTATATGATTTGCTCAAGTATATTAATATATGATGTCAATAATCTATGTCAAGGGTGCAACTCTCATATTACATCTGATAAGGTCCAATATCAGGAAGTCATTAGCACAGACATCTGAAAAGAAAGAGTTTAGGGATAAAATCTGCAATGACACACCGACAAAACTAATTTATTTCCCTTTGTTTTCTTCAATTAAAGCTCCTATGTTGAAGTTGGCTCACAGAGCTCTATATAATAGAATTAAGCTGTAATGACCAAATATTTTGTTCCACTTATAGGTTGCTCGCAGTGGGCACACTGTCCTTAGGGCAAGCTCAGTGTTGATACTGTTTGGTGGTGAAGATGCCAAAAGGAGGAAACTGAATGACCTGCATATGTTTGATCTCAAGTCTTTAACATGGCTACCGCTTCCCTGCCCGTAAGTAGATGAAATATTGAAAAGACTGAACTCCGATGTGGTTGTCTAATCAAAATTACATGTTATAAATTTTAACATGCTTGTAAAATTTGGGGTTTCAGTATTTCCTCATCCCTACCGAATCATTTCATTATTTTTAGGGGGACTGGACCTTCTCCAAGATCAAACCATGTGGCGGCTCTTTATGATGATAAGATTCTTCTTATATTTGGAGGAGCATCAAAATCCAGGACCTTAAATGATTTATACTCACTTGACTTTGAAACGGTGCATGAGCTTTTGGTTTTACCAAGTCCTTACTGCAATTTCGTGTGGTGAAACTGATTAGTTTCTCATTAGAATAGTTCAAATCTTCATTGACTACATAATTTGATGAAAGGATCTGTTCCTCAGATGGCATGGTCAAGAATGAAGATACGAGGATTCAATCCTACACCAAGGGCTGGTTGCTGTGGTGTTCTTTGTGGTACTAAATGGTACATTACTGGGGGTGGAAGTAGGAAAAAGAGTATGTTTTCTTCCTGTTCAATAACCACTTCAAAAGTTTCATTCTTTGGAAAGAGCAATCTCAGTTTCTTGTTTCATTTTATAGGACATACAGAGACTCTAATATTTGATATTCTAAAAGGTGAATGGTCTGTGGCAAACACATCACCTCAGTCTTCAATCACTGCCAACAAGGTGAGTTATTTCCTGTTTCATCATTTACTGTGATTAATTAAAAGCTAGTTTCTTCAATGTGATCCATTTAGCCTTCTGCAATTAAGACTTTTGCGCCAACAAGTTGGAAAATAGTTCTTCATTTTAGAAGCCACACCTGGACTAGTGATGAAGTCTGGGCCTTGATTGGATGTGTTTAATCTTGTCGATGAAATCCCTGGCTTTTCTGATGTCTCAAAATGAAATTTTATTGATCGTATAATCTAATAAGCTTTTTAAACTGTACAAATGCTAGAACCTGTAGTTCCTTACTAATAACCAGATGATATATTATGACTTACATAAATCATTTTTGTCATTTTGAGACCTAACCTCTAACACAGATATGGAAAAATCTGAATCTCATTGAATGAATTAATATGTACAGTACATTCATTATTTATATAGGAAAATAAAAAATAATTAACATGGCTTAACAACTCAATATACAAATTTGTTACAACTAACTTGTTACAACTAACTAATTAAGTAACTAAGTAACATCTGTTACCCCCCCACAAGCTGTGGCATAGATGTTGATCATGCCAAGCTTGGACAAAAAATCATGAAAAGGTTGTGGATCAAGAGGCTTGGTAAAAATATCAGCAAGCTGATTAATACTCCGGAGTGGTAGAAGTCGAATAATTCCAGCTTGGACCTTCTCTCGAACATAATGACAGTCAATTTCCAGATGTTTAGTTTTTTCATGAAAGGTAGGATTAGATGCGATATGCACAGCTGACTGTTATCACAATATAAAATAGTAGAAGGATGTGAAATGTGTAGATCTGCCAACAAATAAAGGAGCCACTGAATCTCACAAGCAACACACCCCATGGCCCTGTATTCAGCCTCAGAAGAAGATAGAGAAACAGTGGTTTGTTTCTTGGTACGCCAAGAAACCAAGGAATCACCAAGAAAAATACAATATCCAGATAAGGACCGTCTCGTGTTAGGGCAACCAGCCCAATCAAAATCACTAAAGGCCTTCAATTGGAGAGAAGAAGAGGCAAAAAAGAATATACCTTTGCCTGGGGAACGTTTAAGATACCGGAGCACTCTTAATGCAGCTTGATAATGAACTGATGTTGGAGCATGTGTAAACTGACACAACTGTTGGACAACATAAGAGATGTCAGGCTGTGTGGTCGTGAGATAAAGAAGCCGACTAACCAAACGCCTATATAGAGCAACATCTGAAAGAGGAGTGCCCGCATCTTGGGATAAACGAGTGTTGCGAGCTATAGGAGTGGAAAGGGGCTTACAACCCAAATAACCAGCATCAGTAAGGATAGCTAAGACAAATTTCCTCTGATTAAGAGAAATACCAGTAGTGGACCGAGCCACTTCAAGACCCAGAAAATTTTTTAGCTTCCCAAGATCTTTAATTTTGAAAGAATGATCAAGAAAGGACTTAATACGAATAATCTCATCAGAATAATTTTCAGCAAGTATAATATCATCAACATAGACCAAGAGAGTAGTAAAAGAAGAGTCATGCTTCTTGGTAAACAAAGAATAGTCAGATTTAGATTGTGTATAACCACAAGACAATAATGCAGAAGATAATTTGGCAAACCATTGCCGTGAAGCCTGTTTTAAGCCATAAAGAGATTTGTGCAATTTACAAACCAGCTATGGATTAGGTGTGGAGAAACCAGGAGGAAGAGACATATAAACATCTTCATGTAAATCACCATGTCGAAAGGCATTGTTAACATCTAATTGTTCAAGATACCATTTAGAAGCAGCAGCAACAACAAGTAATAATTGCACAGTAGTCATTTTTGCAACAGGTGAGAAAGTATCAAAGTAATCAACCCCTTCAGTTTGGGTATAGCCCTTTGCCACTAAACGGGCCTTATAACGCTCTAGAGTCCCATCAACATGAAATTTTGTTCTAAAAACCCACTTACAACCAATAGGAGACTTGTCCTTAGGTAATTTAGTCAAAATCCATGTATTATTTTGCTCTAAAGCTCTTATTTCATCTTGCATTGCTTGCTGCCATTCAGGGTATTGAATAGCTTCTTTATAAGTACGGGGTTCAGATGGAATACAGAGAGAGCAAATAAAGTGTTTGTGAGAAAGGGAAATGTGGGCATAGGAAAGGACTGAAGAAAGAGGATATCTACATGAAGAAGACATGGAAACCGATGGTACTGAAGTAAGGAAAGAACAATGATAGTCCTGCAAATAACTAGGTTGCTTATGCATTCTGTTTGACCTGCGAAGAAGAGGAGAGGAGAAAGGAGAAGTGGAACGAGTGACATAATGATCAGCAGTGGAGGAAACCGAAGAATTAGTGGAAGAATTGGAAGAAGATGAGATAGGATTATTAGAAGATGTTGGAGGAGAAACAGACAGAGGCAAATCAGAAGAAAAATGTGAGGTAGAAGAAAGGGGAGAAGAAACAAGAGGGTAGACAGTGGAATCAAATGTATCATTTAAATTTGGGAACTGAGGCATTGGAATTAAAGAAGAGATAGGATTATCATTAAAAGGGAAGATAGATTCATAGAAAATAACATGCCTTGAAACAAGAATGTGATGATTATGCAAATCAAGCAAAACATATCCTTTAGTACCAGTTTTATATCCAAGAAAAACACACTTCCTAGCTCGAGCATTAAATTTGGTCCTATGATTAGAAGAAGTACAAGCAAAACAAAGAGAACCAAAGACCTTGAAGTCTTTATAATCAGGAAAAGTCATGTATAAGGACTGAAATGGAGTCTGATTATTCAAAACAGGCGTTGGTAAATGATTGATGAGAAAAACAGCATGAGAAACTGCATAATTCCAATAATCCAGAGGTAAATGAGATTGAAAGATTAAGGCACGAGCAATGTGTAAGATATTTTGATGTTTCCTTTCAACAACACTATTTTGCTGTGGAGTTTCAACACAAGTAGTTTGGTGTAAAATACCTTTAGAAGAATAGAATGAAACCATTTGAAATTCAACTCCATTATCAGTCCTAACATTTTTCACATGATGATTGAACTGATTTTCAAGTAATGTGATAAGAGATTGAAATGAAGATCTTGCTTCAGATTTGGTTTTTAAGAAACATAGCCAAGTAAAACAAGTAAAATCATCGACTACCGTTAAAAAATAACGATGACCATGAATAGAAGAAAGTTTATAAGGACCTCATATATCAGCATGCAATAATTCCAAAGGAAAAGTAGTAACACTGGTACTAATAGGAAATGGAAGCTTGCGTTGCTTTGCAAAATGACATACATCATAAACATTAAGAGAAGTACAAGAAATGAAAGGAAATGTCTGATTCAAAACATTTAGAACTGGGGAAGATAAATGTCCAAGATGAAAATGCCACAAATCGAAAGTAGATTGTGATTTACATGATACTGAAGAATCAGAATGAGAGGAATTACAAGAATTGACAGAAACAGAACTGACAGAAGCAACGGATTTAGAAGTAGAACTATGCAACTTGTATAATCCTTGATGAAGTTTAGCAGTACCAATCGTTTTCCATGTCCTTAATTCCTGGATAATACATTGAGAAGAAGAGAAAACAAGTTGACAGGAAAGCTCAGTAGTCATTTGAGAGAGAGGGATGATATTAAAGCGAAACTCGTGAATGTAAAGCACATTAGAGAGATGGACGTGATCATTAAGCTGAACAGTACCAGAAATTTTAGTGACTATGATAGAATCATTAGGTAAAGAGACTTTAATAGGAACAATGGCAGAATAAGAAAGAAAAGATTCAAGAGAGTAGCAATCATGAGCAGTGGCACCACTGTCCAAAATCCAGGAATTAAGTGAAGTAGAAGTTAAAGCAGCATATATACCTGCAGTATTGGCATTAGGCATTAAGGTAAGAGATAAGAGTTGATTAACAGAGGCAATATTGTTGGTTTTTGGCATAGAAGAAGAAGCATTCGAATCATGACTAGCAGCATACTTAGGTTGTAATAGAGCAATGAGCTGATTATATTGATCTTGACTGATATATTGATTGGTAGGAGAGGGTTTAGAAGACAAAATACCATATGTAAAACTAGGAGCTGTAATCATGCCATTAACTGAAGCATTAGAACGTTGATTCTTGTAGCCAGGCGGATAACCATGCTTCTTGTAGCATGTTTCAACCGTATGCCTTGGCTTGCCGCAATACGTACACATTTTTGAACCATTTCCAAATTTATATGGAACAGAAGGCTTCGAAACAGAATTGGTACGGGTAAAGCAAACATTTGGTTCAATAGAACCTGTGAGCTCACGTTCCTGCTGAATAACTAGTGAAAACGCTTTATTAATAGAGGGAAGAGGATCCATCAACATTATCTGAGATCTCACAGTAGCAAAACAATCGTTAAGTCCTTTCAAGAATCGAATCACATAATCTTGTCTATAATATTCTCGGGAAGGACAAGAACATTCAGCAATAGGGCGAAAATTAAGCAGCTCATCCCAAATTATCTTTATTTTAGTAAAATAATCTGAGATCGAGAGATCACCTTGTTTGATCTGGAAGAGCTCATCTTGCAACTCAGCTACTCTGAAGGCGTCACCATGGCTAAACCTTTCTTTCAAATCATTCCACACGTCCATAGCTCCATTAAGCCAAATCACACTCTGAGCGATAGACGGCGAAATCGACCTAGTGAGCCAAGTAAGGACCATGGTGTTGCAGCATTGCCACGCCAGGAATAGGGGATCAGTTTTCGCCAGAACCAATAGAGAGTTGTCAACAAAACTGTGCTTATTCTTGCTCATCAACGCTATCATCATAGATTGAGACCAATGATGATAGTTCGATCCAGATAATGGCGGCGATACAAGGATAAGTGCAGGGTTCTCATTCGGATGCAGGTAATAACAGCTAGAAGGATCCTGAATCGAAGCCATCACTGAGGAAATGGAAGAGCTCTCGGTGGCCATCAACAATTGCAGAGAAAACGATATAGGGTTTCGAACAGAAGAGAAGAAGACTGAGTGAGGAAACAGAAAAACAAAAAAAAGAATTGGGTGATAATCCCAAAGTCAGTAAAGAGAAGAGGAAAGTGACGAAGGCAAAAGGGGAAAGTGTTTAGGGAATATAATTCTCTGATACCATAACACATATGGAAAAATCTGAATCTCATTGATTGAATTAATATGTACAGTACATTCATTATTTATATAGGAAAATCGAAAATAATTAACATGGCTTAACAACTCAATATACAAATTTGTTACAACTAACTTGTTACAACTAACTAATTAAGTAACTAAGTAACATCTGTTAACCTCCTTCGCTGTAAGCATGCTTGACAATACATGCTTTCTTGTAACTAAATTATCTTTGTGTGTTTGTAAAATCTTTTGCATTGCCAGGGTTTTAGCCTGGTACTTGTGCAGCATAAGGAAAAGGACTTTCTTGTTGCATTTGGAGGATCCAAAAAGGAGCCATCAAATCAGGTGTGACAAAAGGTCTTGAGAGTTGTGGCATGAGTTGGTTATTGTTAAAACTTCCAACCTTTTTCCTTTTGAACTTGAACAGGTGGAAGTGTTGATAATTGATAAAAATGATCCAGGCTTTGAAAGACAGACCACTCCCACTAAAGGTCCAGGTTCTATAATATCAGACAAGCATTCATCAACTGCTGCATTGACCACTCAACCTAATGATTCTTTGCAGCGATTAATTAACTCCGTTGCTAGACAAAATCTAGCTTCTGTTATAGAACATGGTTCTGGACGGAAATCTCTGTCAGAGTCTCTACTTGCAGATACCAATCCTCTCTCTTGTAACACGTCTCTTCGGAGGCAATTTGATAATGAAGAAGATTACAACACAGATATCAGGATAGACAAGACTACAGAAGTGGATGGTTGTTTCCCTCAGGTAAGAAGACCGAGAGAAGTCTCAATTTCATTCATAATCATTTTAATATACAACACTTATTGGACACCCAAGAAGACTCTCTTTAGATACTTTTTAAAGCGACATAATAGATGCTCCTTGGGCATTCCCCTGATAAATATCTTGTAGAGTTTTCCCCATCTTTCAGTCTCACAGTCTGTGGTGTCATATTCCCTAGACTAATGCTTTGAGATTTTGGTTATGCTGTTCCAAATCACTATGCCTAGTTATATTTGAGACATTTTGAGGTACTTCTTTCATGGCTCATTTTGGTTATGTATGACTTTAATTATGTGGTTCCAAATTTACATACCTAGTTATATCCGTGAATTTCGTGTGACTTTTTTTCACGGTTCATTTTGATGGGCCAGTTTAGTCATGGTTAAAATTATTATTATATTCTTTTGGACGGTGAGAAGTCTGAACCATATAATATAATGTCCATGAAAACTTATTGTTATTCCAATCCTTATTCTAACCCTGGGTTTGCATGATGCAACATTTATGATAAAAAGTTTCAAGAGATTTGCAAACTTACATGTATCAGGCGAAAGATAACAGGATCAATCAAAATGATACTGGAAATCAGATGAGCACGAGTGGAGCCAAGATCAGTGTGGACGAGTCACAGTTGATGGTATCTGGAACTTCAAACCTACAACAAAACCAAGGATTTGGGAATCTACTGATAGAAAGTGATGATGTGTCGTTCTCAGAAAACAGTAAATCAGAGCTATCGTCCACTTCAAATATCTATCATTACTATGAAACTAAAGTGGCTACTCTCATAAGGAAAAATGGGATCCTTGAGGGACAATTGGCAGCTGCGCTGGCAAGCCGAGAAGCTGCAGAAAAAAGTTTAGCATCTGTTCTTAAAAGTAGGCTGGAGATGGAGAAAAAATTGGCTGACACAGCGAAGGAGATGGAATTGCTTAGGGAGAAACTAGCTGGTGTAGAGTTAGCCCAAGAAGAGGCTAGTAGCCTATCAAACATTGTTCATTCTGACAATGTAAGGCTGGAACATGATGTGGCTTTCCTCAAGGCTGTGTTGGATGACACCCAGAAGGTATATATATGCTGCATCATTTGACTTCAATTTGCATACTTGATACAAACAAGTTACTATTGGCTGATTCAAAAAATTGCTGTAGGAGTTGCATTCAACAAGAGGAGTTCTTGCTCGAGAAAGAGAAAGGGCATTCCGATTACAGGTGAAGTATATGTGATGGAAAATGGAGAATTATTTGAAGATTGTGTGTTTATTCTGTGATTGGTTTGGTGAATATATGAGTTTGTACCCGGGAAAAGGGGAAAATTTTAACTTTAACTGACAAAGGACTATGCATGTTCATTCACTTTGCATAATTGATATGACTATTCATTCATTTGCTTTCTTCCCTGATCAAGACGCCACTTCTTGTTTGCCTTGCAGGTTGAAGTCTTTCATCTCAAGCAGAGATTGCAATCAATGGAAAATAGAGCACCTACCCCTAGGAAGCCTTTTCATGTGTAGTGAAGTGTCTGAGTTGTCAAAGATGTCAATGAATTTCAGAAATTGCAAGAAAGTTCAACTTTTTTGTCCATATTTGAATTAGTGAAATAAGGCTTCATCAGTGAGACATCAGATAGGCAATGAATTTCATTCTTATCTATAAAAGAGTTTTGTTGATGACAGAGATGGTAAAACAACACCCGATGCAACTAGATTTTCTAGAAAATAAATGAGGGACTTTGGTAACTTCTTTTGACATTTAATTAAATTAGACTTAATATCTTATTTATTTGAAAATTTTGTTGACTTTCATATCATTTACATGTAATTTTTTTAAAAAAATTATTAGAGAATCAATTTTTTGCATAAAAAATTAATATTTAAAGTTTTACTAGTTTTAAAATTTGATTTCTTTGACAAAAAATAAGCAATAAGAGATATTATTAGTATTGCATATCTAAAATTAAGTTAGTGAATATTTTCAAAATACTAGTATCACATTTTTAAAAAAAATGAAATATGAAAAGCAATGGTGAATACAAATAGTAACAAATAAATTTAAATTTGATTGAAGTATATACTCCCTTGTATCCTTTTTATAAGTAATTTTTTCCCTTGATTGTGCAAAACAAATTAGTAGTTAAAATTAGTTAAAAATAATAAATATCATATTCCTTCTAAATATACCTCTATTTATAAAAAATGTATAAAGGGAAAATGAGTAAAAATATGAGATGATGAATATAAAGTATGGGAGAGAATGAGTAATAAATGGTTAAATGAAAGAGAATTAGTGGTAAATAGAGGATAATTAATATAAAGATATGTATTTAATAAGGGTAGAAAATAAAAAAATAGTTTAAATTTTGAGACACAAAAAAAGTTGTTTATCCTAAAAACCAACTCAAAAAAAAAGAAAATTATTTATAAAAAAAAGGACAGGAGGGAGTATTATAAAAATGTAGCAGCAGCTTTCAACACCAGTCAAAGCGAGATCTAGAGAATAGTAAACCCATTAAATAGATTAGCAAATATCCTCCCACCTATTCAATCAGACATCCTTAACATGACCATTAGGCCACAAGCCGGAAGCATAAGCAAGGACAGATGTTTTGCAAGTGAACTTCACAAATACAAGTGAAGATGGCCAAGTGTCAAGGAAATTTTTAACTAAAGCACAGCTCTTACAAGCATGAACAAAGAAAATGTACAATGGAGATTGCAAAAGCTACCAGCCAAGAGTCATCTAAGGCCTGCCCAGTTGGAACTTAGATCCTTCTCCTGAGTTTGATTCCTTCTGGACAAGGAATTTCATCTGCTACGCCTCTCATTTCAAATTCATAATCTGACCATCAGGTTCAGGTGCCCAATTGGCAGTGATAGCAATCATAGTTTCCTGATGTGAACTCTTGCTGCACAAAGACATAAACAGAGCTTCATGGCCACCGTGGTAATTTGCCCTCTACTGCTAATGTCACAGCCACAATAAACCACCATCAGGAGGACTTCACAATTCATATTATTGGACATTATTTTTTGACACCAATACTCATAAGAGTTCAGCTTCTTCTTGGTCTCCATCAGCATCTTCGACATCATTGTCATCATCTTCTTCAGGTGCATCTGGATCCACTCCCTGCCATTATCCAGAATGTTAAAAGTGCATGAATAGGAGAACAATGAGAGGTAGTTAGTCTGTTAGTGATTGATGATAAAGAGCAAACCTTCATCTGCTTCTCTAAACGCTCTAACCCTCGTTTTGCTGCTTCATTCTGTGGGTTCAACCTACAATGTTTGCTAATAGTTAGAAGTAGAATAAATTCATGAGCACATTATTATAACACCAATTCCTGCAAGGCAAACTTATTCCTGAACCTATTTTTAGACACGCCATTGCCCCATAATGCTTTCATAAAAATTTTGACTTTGTTTACTATCATTTTTATTCCATTACCCTTGAAAAACACGTCAAAAAGTCAGACCATAGAATAAAGAAATGAGGGCCCCCCGTGACTTTTATGGAGTTTAAGGAACAAATTGCATTACTGGTAACTTACTGGTGCAGCTTCCTATATATTTTACAGGTGAGATAACATCCGACATCCTAAACTTATTTTCCGGTTGCATTGAGTATCCAAAACTAATTTGTGATGCAATTCGACCCTTAATGTTTTAAAATTGGAACAATCTTTCCCAATCTTAATAGCCACAAACGTGAAATTACTTAGTTTCTCTTGTTGTCATGATAAAATCACCTTTTGTGGGAACTTCACATAACAAAGCACCACCTTGGCTTCGTCATCTTAACAGACAAGCAGGATACACCATAAATACAATATAGACAATAAATAATGCAAGAAAAAAATATCAACGCTTTTAGAAAATGAGGAGATAATGCTTTCAAGCTCTGAAAAGAATGTGTCTAGTGCACAAAGCTAACTACATTGGCAGAAGAAAATAGTGAGGTTCTTTCAATATATCAGATACCAGGTGGTGGGCATCATACTCCTGAAATAAAGGGAAGTCAATACAATTTACTCTACATGACTAGCAAGAAAAAAGGCCAAAAGCAGTGCAGACATTGAGACAGAGAAAGATAAACCTTAATGCAGCCTGATAATGTAACAACGCGTCCTGCAGTGTGTTAGTAGCAGCAAAAACTTGGGCCAGTTTTACATGAAGAGAGTCATCAGCCCAGTCTACAAGATACCGCTCAAGTAGAGACACGGCATCTACATTCCGGCCTTCAATAACATGGAGCTCAGCTAAAGCTAGGGCAGCTCCCAAGTAACCAGGTTCCAGCCTCAATGCCGACTCATAGAACTTTTTTGCCTTTATGAAGTATGCATTTTATTTTTTGTTAAAAAAAGTATGCATTATATTTAACACATAAGAAAACTTTACCAACAAAAGTATTCTGCAGATACTTCATGTTTACCTTTTCTCTGCCACTAGAATTACTCGCGTGTACATCACCAACCAGTTTTAAGGCCTTTGCAGATTCTGGCATTGCTCTCATTGCTTCTCTTGAAGCATATAAAGCCTCTTTAATTTTAGAAAGAGCCAAATAAGTATGAACTAAACCTGAAAATTTAGATTCATGACAGAATTAGTAAGTTTAGGATTTATATTCTCTTGCAGATACTATTAATGTTTACATAATAAAATAAACCTTGATATGAGCGAATGTCAGGTCTCAATTCTTGAGCACCCCTAAAGGCAACCACAGCTGCTTCTGGCCGTTTCATTGTCAATAATAAATTTCCCTGAATAAATTAAAATGTCAGATCAAGTTGCAGAATAATGTAAAGAGCTGCTACAAACACTTATATCAGATAGACCCACATTTCATCCAATACAATGGTTATATTTATACCTTCATTATATATCCTGGTATGTGCCGTTCATTGATTCGAAGACTCTGCAAAATAATCACTCAAATTGTAATCAATATCAACACTATAATAATGGAATTCAGTCCACCCTGCTTCAAAAAAGTAAAATAAAATAAAAATAAATTATAACCTGCTCAGCATAAGACAACGCTCTTCTCTCGTCTTTCCTTTCCCATAGAACAGATAGAGCTACAAAAACCTCTGGTCTTGCAGGATCAATATTTAATAAATCATGCACTAACTTGTTCAGCTTTGGATGATCAGACTTTAACTTTAAAAGCATTGCATACTCATCCATGTATGTTATAATGTATGGATCAATTGACCGAGCCTGTTATCACCAAATTATATGAGCATTGAATGTGTATATAGCGTATGTTAGTAAGAGAAAGTTCAATAATGATGTTTTAACAACATAATGTACAACTTCACACACCTTCTCAAAATTCATAATGGCTTCCTCATTCTTCCCAATGATAGCTTCAACCTTCACTTGCAAGTTTACAGCATACATCAGAATCCATAATAGAATGCCATGCAGTCAATTCAAGGAACTAGATGTACACGAGAAACAATAAGGGGAATATACTGTCGCTAGCAGTTAGACAATTTGCAAAAAGGCTCAGGTATAGTCTAAATCTATAGACATATCTAGACGAGCTTCCCTAGAAACAAGTAGAAAAATAAGCTGATCATGCAACCAACAGTCTAAAGAAATTAGGAAATTAGACCATCTAGAACAAGATTATGAAAAATCTAAAAGTGTCTGCAGATATATTTATATAAAGTAATTCCACTTGTCAGCTTAACAAGTAAAAAAAAATCATTCCAGAATAAGAAGGATATTCGTAATTAAGCTGCCAATGCACATGAAGCAACAGCCGTAACTTTAGGAATTTTTAATAGGCTTTAACCTAGTGTAGCATTTATAACCTTTGCAATCTCAAGTAGCAAGTGTATATTATTAGGGAAACGTTGCAAGAGATCCTCAAAGAGTTCCAAGCCACCTGCCAAAATTGAGAAGCGATAAAACTGTTTATCAAACACATATCTCAGAAAATAGTATAAATAAATTTAAATGACAGCATCTTTCTTCGATTCAGATTTTGTTCAGGATTGAAATACACAAGTGGGTCACAAAAATAATAATTAACTTGACAAAGCTTATTAGGAAGAAAAGACAGCATTTACATTGATATTGACAAAGAACAAATTGTGTTGGCAGATTATACAATAGTTGGTGTAATCTCTACGTGCAAGCAAACCCATTATACCCTTAGATCACACAAATTTCACCAATTGTTAGATCCTTGTAGCTTGTTGGGTAAAAAAGCATGGAATTATGAGACTCCATATAAAATATAACAACTCACCTTTGTAGTCATTTGAAGCCATGCAACACTGAGCCTCAACATAGCGCTACAAGAAAAGAGGAAACTCTATATCAGATTGACAGATGAAGTTGCATTTAAGAGAAAAACAAAGGTGACTGCACCATCAAACTATAATTTTGTTTTATTAGCCTATTTTTATGGTCGTTCATTATCTTTAGACAATAAGACTGTTATATAGGTTCACATTCCCTTTTTTTTTTTGGGGGGGGGGGTGCAAGTTACTGGAGAAATGGTGGGTTCAATTTTCTCAACTTTCTAAACTGCTAAGTTGTGTTTTGAGAGCTGTGTTGCTGTAGCTGATTTGTGATCTTTGTGCTAGTGTTGTATGTTCATCCTGATGTGCTGTTTGTGAGATCAACGTGATCAGCTCAATACATTCTAGATATATAGTTTAACCACCAAAATATTACCACAAACATTGATCTTTATCAATTCTGTCTGTATGAATTCACCTAGAGGTACTTCTGGAGGATTTCATGAAATGTATTAACTACGCAAATTAGGATTGATGTAGAGGACTCGAAAAAAATGGTAGAAAAACTTAAAAACTGTTTCTAAGTGGCAATGTTTAATTAGGTGCAAAATGACAACGACAAATTTTTACTATCTTAAGTACAACTTACTTGTAGCCAGCGACATGATTCAAAATGATCATATTGAGCTCTCCCACTTCTATTTGGATTCTGACATCAAATGGTTAGGCATCAATTACATAACAACATTGGAGAATATTTGAACTATAATTTATTTATTAAAACAAATAAGGTGGACCAAGACAACAGATAAATGCTAATATGACACAAGTTATTGATATATTCAAGAATTATAAACAATGAACGTTACAACGTCATTGAGGTATTTTGAAGGGACAGATCATTTCAGAATGCTCACCAACTAGTAACTCAAATGATACAAATTACTTTCCATGCTGCTCTCTTTGACCAGATTGACTAGCATGAATATTTGGAAGAGATGGTAACATTGAGGGAGGGGAATAAATTTATAACTTCATATTCATTAGGGGGCAATGCAGTATACTACTAAGTTATTAATTGGAAGCAGACAGCAATGCAACAGGTGAGTGCCAGCCAAAACATGGGGGCAGAAAAGGCAAATTATTGACATAACTAGATCATGATGTAAAAGGTTGATTTTTTTAAGAGTAGAATATCTTTGATAATGCAAATGATGTAAAAGTCCGTTATTTTATTACTACATTTGAATTCACAAATAATTAATTGGAATAAATGCAAAAACAGATGAAAGAAGTAGTCCATTTAGTACATAAAGATGTGATAAAATTAACAAATCCATAAAGCTGAACGAGGTATGAAGCAGGAAAAATACCCCACTGATGATAAAGCACCACCGAAACAGAAAATAAAAAGGATTCAAAACATTCTCAAACTTATATTTTCAGCTTGTTTTATTCTCTTCCCACCAAGAAAACTTAGTGGAATAAAAGGAAGCCAAAATTCCTCAAAATAAAGTAAAGAAATACTTTCATTACACCAGGGTCTTATGTCTTATATCTTCCCCATCTCCTTTCTAGGCAATATAGGATAAACCCTACACTTGTAAAGATAGCTCCCTGTGGGGCCAAGCTACATTCCTGATTTTATCAACGAACCTGAGGAAACAATGAAATAATATCCTTTGCTGTCGATCTCAGTTCTGCTAAAGCTGTGATAGCCTCAATCATGAAAGGACAATGTCTGTCAGAAAGAAATCCATCAAGAAGTTTGATTTTAAAAGCCAATAATATCGTACCATATTTATTAAAAAAAAATCATGTGCAAGTAGGAAGAACAAAAAAATTCCAAGTCAGTTCCATTAGTTCATGATGTATTTAATACTACCAACAAATGAAACCACCAATCAATTTAATTTATAGAATTTCACTTGACAAACCTTAGACATTCTTTGTAAATGGCAACAGCAGCTCGATTATGTCTAGAATTTCGATAAAGCTTTGCCAATAATAAATTCATCTGCATATTTCTGACTTTACTTGGAATTCCTTCCATCTGTAATGTGCAAGTGACAAATAATTAGTGAAATATGAATGAAATGGTAACAAAATAAGAATGTATAAAAAATTATAACTCATAATGGCATAACATCTTTCCCATCATAAAATGAGCCTTACAAGTGAGCAAATATACAAAGCAAAACCATTTATAGCATTTCATGGTCATCTTGAATCCCTCCCCAAATATAATGGAAGATGGGAAGAGTACATACAAACCTCGACAAGAGCTGCCTTATTTTCATTCAGAGAATAGTGGCATGACGCAATTTTGAACTTCACCTGTTACATAGATAAAAAAAGGGGAAAAACAATTTGAACATGCGATACTTAAAAAGTTTTTACAAAGGCACTTCAACAGATATCAACTATAAACAAAGGGAAGTAAATGACTCCACCTCATTTTCATTGATTGCTGATACATTGTAAGAATTTGGAGAGGAAGACCTGTTTGATGACAGAGAACTCCGGGATGAGGGAGTGTTTTGTTTGGGAAGCATCTTGTAGTATTGCAAAGCTTGCTTGTAGTTGTGCTGCTCATCAACAAAAGAGATTAAAAAGACTTCAATCCTCAAATACACAAAACCCATTTTAGGAGAGAGGGATCACTTACAATGGCTCTGCGATACTCCCTTTCACGGAAAAACGAATCACCAAGAAGCGCCTGCAAAAGAAGAAAGGTACTAACTTCAACAAACTCTTTGGGGAGGGGAAATTTCAGCGCAATGCAATGAAAACGAAATAAACAGAAAGGAAGATATGTAGAAATTGAAGTTTCCAAAGACCTGGCTCTCGGCTTTGAGGTGTAGGTTGGTTTCAGCATTAACAGTGGGTGACGAAACAAGAAAACAACCCTGTCCAGATGCAACTTGAGTATTAGTCGGTCACCGAAATGAAAAGCAACGATTCTTTAGTTCAAAACACAATTTCAGATGCGGAATTGGAAATTACGAGCAT
Source organism: Albizia julibrissin (assembly GCA_037074505.1). Taxonomy (NCBI): domain Eukaryota; kingdom Viridiplantae; phylum Streptophyta; class Magnoliopsida; order Fabales; family Fabaceae; genus Albizia; species Albizia julibrissin. Next base: position 9,285,297 of record CM073482.1, on the reverse strand, counting down.
TTGAGCAGAGTCGTGGAGGCCATTCTCGAGAAGGGTAGCGATTTGATCCTTCGGAACTTCCATGATTAATAGCTTGTGAGCAGAAAAATTCAGCGCTTCTTACTTGAGACTGTGAAAGCTAAAGGTATCTCCTGACGCGCTCCTTTGCTTTTTGAAACCTCACCTCGTTTTCCCGTTCGCCCTACATAGGGTGGAGATTATTTTTATTTATGAGTAGTCGTAATTACTGAAGGGCGTTGTTGGTTAGGGGTAAATTACACTCTGTTTGCCTATGTTTTTTTAGAAAAATTGCAGTGAAGTCTCAAACTATAAAAAATATTACTAAAAAGTCCTTTAAAATCTCTAATTTATAGATAAATCTATGAGACTTTTAGGTAATATAATCAAAATGTCAAAAGATTTAATTATCTTTAATGTTAATTGTCTCACCTAACAACATAGATACATGGGCTTATTAACGGCCGTTCTTAGACTTGTCCATGAAAAAAACCATTGATAAATATATGAGTAGTCATTGACAAGAGAAGCAGCTGATATTAAGATATTTAGATCTTTTGACATTTTGATTATATTATCCAAAAATCTCATCAAACCTATTTGTAAATTAAAGATTTTAAGAGGCCTTTTAATAATATTTTTTTCTGGGACCTGAGTGCAATTTTTTTTTCTTACCAGAAAAACTGTGTGCCTATCATATTAATGTTTGTTACATTAATACATTTATACAGCAGTTTTCAGCAGAGAACTACCGTGCAAGTAGCATTTTACATTTGGAGCGAGAATATATACTAGTATTTTAAAACAGTTTTCATGGTTCAACCTATTAGACAAGTGAGTGAGTGACCAACTGTCGAACTAGTGATGCAATAATTCAATAAAAGATAATAAAATAATATATATAAATAATTAATTATATATAAGAAATAAATCCATCATAAATTTAATTGCGAATATATCAACCACAGTAGATCTTTTAATTCTTTCAACACTTTTTTATGTCAAGTCAAAAAATGTATGGTTATCTAAAAATAGTCATGGTTCCAGTTTAACTCCATGTTCTAACACAATTGTGGCTCAACTGTGATCTAACCTGACTTAAAAACAATTTACTAGTTCAAATAGAGCTGTTAGTGAGTCTATTCTGATTCTTTAATGGTTGGATATTACTACTGAGTGCTGACTATCAATATACTTTCAAAATTAGTGCTCTCATGAAGGATTCATATGGTATTGATTATATTGACGCGATTAACAATTAACCATTCAGATAATAATTTATTCATATGGTATTAATAAAAATTTTGTGTGATATTAGTTATAGGGAAAAAGATTAAAAAAAATGCTATTTAAAATTTAAAATCTCAAATCAATCATGTTGCCTATAAGAATATAGATATCAACTATTATAGCCCCGTTTGGTATAAAGCACTGGGGGGTAAGGACTGGGATTGGACTGTAATATATCGTTTGATATAAGGGACTATGGATACCTAGGGATTGGGAGTACCACAAAAGTAGGATTGCTGCAAAGCCACCTCCCCCCGGTATTGCATGTTCAATCCTGGAATTGTAAATATCAGAGATAAAAATATCCTTGTTTATCATATTTTTTGGACATAAATGCCCTCTATTAATTTTAACATAAATCTCGGGACTTTGTTTTTTGTTATTTTTTAAGATATTTTAGCATTTTCATAGTTTATAAAGAATTATAAAATAAAATCAATTTAAGTATTTCATCTAAATATTGCCATATACTAAAAATAATTTTAAACCTTCAGTCCCAGTCTTAATACTAGTCATAGTCCAACCCCATAAAAATCCAATGCCCCGTACCAAACAGGATCTAAAGGTATAACAATTGATAACTTATTTTAGTAAAAAACCATTTTTATGATTTTGAAGTTCAAACGATATTTTATTATCTTTTTCTTGTAATTATATAAGTAATTCATTATTAATACTCCCTCGGATCCTTAATACAAGATCCATTTAATTTTTTTAAAGGGATTAATGAAACTAAATAAGTTAGTTAATCATGACATATATCATATATTATTTTATAAGTATGAAAAAATTGATTTGGTATAAAAAAGATAAATAAAAATTCTCTAAAATAATTTAGAAAAAAAGATAAAAAAATACCACTTGAATTTCAAAATTATAAATCAGTGATTTTCTATTAAAAGGAGTAGTCAATTATTATACTCTTATAGTCAATACCTATACTCTTATAGTCAATAGAACTGATTTGAGATTTTGAAGTTTACGTGATATTTTTTTAATCTTTTTCTCAATAATTTATTTAAATTTTATATTTTTTTTTAAATTAATTGAGTTTTATATTAAAGATTGGATATTAAATACTTTTTAAAGAAATCCAATTATGCTTTTTCTAGTTTAAGTAAAAAACAAAAAACAAAAAAACCAATGGCATCGTTAGAGCGAGCGCAACTACACGTACGTACCTCTGAAAAGTATGAACCGCCTCGCCCGGTCCACCCTATTTGGGCCACTAAACCGCCTCCAACTTCGGAGTTCGGAGATCGAACTTTTTGGTTTCTATCGGTGACCGGTGATTGAATTATAGTTCTGTCATGGAATTGAATAGCCAGCGAACGACTAGGCGGCGGAGGAGGAGGCAGGAGGAGTTGGTGAGTAAAGTAATTTGGCCTTCAATTCGGGGCCATTCTTGTCCGATATGTTTCAGAAACCTCGAAGATCATTATAAAGAAGCCGCGATTCTCTCCGTGTGTATGCACGCCTACTGCATCGAATGTATTCGCAAATGGAGTGGCTTGAAAAGAAAGTGCCCTCTTTGTAATGCAAACTTCAGCTCCTGGTTCTGTAAGCTCAGTCTTTCCTCAAGAGAGTTCCATAAAGAGAAGTTGCCCTTGGAGGCTTTTCCCAGAAATTCTCATCAAGAAATTACCTCAAGCCGTCTAGATGCTCCTAGGTGAGTTCATTCTTCTTACACTTAATTCGTTTTTTTATGGTTCTTCTGGCTGGTATTTTCCTTCCCGTTTGGCGTTGGAGAAAGTCAATAAGAGGGACGGAAAGAAGTTTTTTCTTGTCAATTTTTACTCCTGATCTTTTGGATTATTAAATTTATTAGCCAGCATGTTCTTGATTTTTTCTTTTATCTTTCATTCAATAGAATCAATGAATACGTTGTTTGAGATTATTTGTATGATGGCGAGCCCGTTTGAATTAGCTATGGGAGAGTAGTTTTGTCTCGTAAATCACTTAACAAACTTAAGCTGATCAAACTGTTCGGTGGTACTAGTTAGCTATCTTGTTTCTGAGACTTTTATTTTCCTGGTGAAAATGTTTTTGGGATTTCAAGCATAGAACACGCGTTTTAACATGTTTTTCATGCGACCATGTTCAGATTTCTTCGCAGAGCAAGAGTTGCTTTAGATGAAAGGCGAAATAGGGCACTGCCATGGCGGCGATCATTCGGACGTCCTGGACATGCGAGTTCAGAAGTTATCGCTCAAAGGAAACTTGATTGGCGTGCAAGGTACACAAACTTGGACTTACGCATTATGAATCTATGATTCTCTAAGCCTAACTATTTTTTCCGTACTGTCTCCTTCTTTTGGCTTCTGTCAATAACTTGACTCCAAAGTTTTGCTAATGCAATTCTTTTCATTCATTCATTGTTTTCACTTACAGCATATACAAGAAGCAGCTGAAGGCAGTTCCTTTAACCTTTAGCTATCTTGAGCAGGTATGCTTCGCGGAAATATAATGAAGATTGAGTTGTTCTTTCATTTTTATATTCACCACTATTGATCTACTATTTACACATTAACTTTATGAATGCATCTCTTCGTCAGTTACAGAAATATTTTATATGTTGAAGTGTCTTTCTATGTTGTAATCAGAATATCAAATTATTTTTTTTAAAAAAAATTACTATTCGGTCTCACAAACAATCTTATCACTAAAAAGTTTCTTGAATTGTCAAGTTATGACTTGTTGAAATGTTCAGATTAATCAATACATGCGCAATTACTTCTCTTTTCTTTTTCGTTAATGTTGTACTCTTTATTATTGAAATTTTCAGATTAATCCAAAAAGTAGTTTTAAAAGAGAGAAAACACTCCAAAAGATTGAGCCATGGATACGGAGGGAGCTGCAGGCTGTGCTTGGTGACCCAGATCCAACGGTCATAGTTCATGTGGCAACCTCACAGTACTTTGCATGGCTGGAAGAGAAAGTTAGTTCTGGACAGTTTGATGTTGAAGAGAGGTTTATATCACCCCTGCGTCCTTTCCTGCAAGATAAAGCCAGGATCTTTTGGCATGAACTAAGGTGCTTACTGCTAAGTTCTTTTATAAATCTATAGTATAATCTAATGTAAGATGTTAGTACCAAATATTATTGTCGCTTCTGATCTTTTTTTTTTAAAAAAAAAAAAATGTTGCCAACCAGGTGTTATGCTGAGAGCTCTTACAATATTGAAACATATGATGCTGTAGTTGAATATAAAAAACTGGAGTGAGGGAAGAGAAAATACCTCTACTATTACTACTACTCATCCATCAATGTGAGAGGATGGAAATTGTGTTGGCACATTCTTCCAGAGCTCATGCCAATATGGGAATCTGCTTGTACTTCTACTCTACCCTGCCGATTCTGCTTTTTAATTTGCATTTCATTGGCATTTGGCTGAGCATTCCAGTCGGATGGAAATTTGAGGTCGTGGATTCGAAGTTGGCTTCTAGTCTCAAGACTGACCGTGTTTGTAATCCTCCTTTTCTCAGCTGCCTTCCTGGGCGATGCTGATGCATGTTCTTGGGCTGTGCACTGTCTGCTTCTCTCAAGCTTTGATATGTGCACTTTGCAGCATGCGATAAGAGATATTTGATCATTTATTTATGCATCCCCGAATCATATCAGCAGGAACTAATACTTATCATGGATTGATAATTATTTCTGTGTTGATTTTTGTTATTTACTGAGGATCTAAGCCTTGAACAATTGTTGTACATCATCAATGGATGCGTGTTACCATTTGTATTATAATTTAATGAATCGTTTTTATTTTTTCTTGGATCAGTTTCATTGATAATTGTCTCTTGTATCTTCAAAATTCAAACTGTAAAGCTGCTTAGCATTATATGCTAACTTCTCTTATTTTTTTGTCTATACTTTCACATCTAAAAAGCCCAAACATCCTTTACCCCTCCTTTTTTTTCGTTTGAGTTATATGGACGGGAGAAGAGTGAAAGATTTATCTCCTTCCATGGGGTTGTTAGGACCCTAGATTAAGGAATAGGAAACTTCAAAAAAAGATTTGCCCAAACGGATGCTATCATTCATCAACCAAAATGATCATTAAAAAATTTAACAAGGAGAGACAGTTTTTTGCCTCCCCTCTACTCCACTCTTTCAAACCAAAAACACTTATTTCCTTCCCTACCCCACCCTCAAAAACTCCAACCAAACGAAGTCTAAAATGGATAGTGTTTTCATGGTCACTGGGAGTAAAATGAGTGTCTTCTCTCATACGACTTGTAAGTCTTTAATTAATCTTCAACACAATGAAGACAATCAATCCTCAAGAGTATGACCTCCTTGCTCTCCAATTTGCTTCCCTTGATGGGCTGCATCACCTTGGTGTGGTCCAATGAGTTGGCTCTCATAAAATCTAGAAGTGTTAGGTGATCATACTAAATTACTAAATGGGTTACTAATGAGATGACCCTTTCTCACAAATAATAATTATTCAATACAGTTATACAAAATCAGTGATAATTTTTTTTTAAAAAATACATATCAGAGTTCAGGACACAAACTCGCCCACAAACTCACTACAGATAAATTTATTATTCTGATCTCACATCACAATTAACCCATGGGTCATAAAATGATTTCCAACATAGATTTCCAAATAGTAAATATGGCATTTTAAAAACATGAGGGCACTATAATGACAATATAGAAATTAATACAACACTAATACCAAAAGAGGCCTACAAGATTCTCAACGTCTATGCCTCTGGTTGCTTCCCTTGGCCTCTATCCAGATTAGAGGTCTCGCCTGAAAAATTATTTATAATGACGGGGTGAGACATAAAGTCTCAGTAACCAAAATCAATTTACAAAATATGCAGGGAAAGATTGTAAGTCAGAGAAGCAGGTTTAACTGACATAATAATAATAATAATAATAATAATAATAATAATAATCTCATAATACAAAATTTAACATGATATAATCAATGAATAAAACCATCCCCACTCATCCATCCTGCTCCTCCTTATCTCCTCTGGACTGGTACAGCCTATCAGTGCTAGTATACTCGGCCAAAGGTTAGTTAGTCACATCAAGAATATTGCCCCCTCCCATGCCACCACCAATTTACCGTAACAGGGAGGTGTCCGACCAAACACTCAGCTCCAAAATCCGGGCCAGGATTGAGAGAGCCGATGGACACACAATTCACCATATCTCTTCCACACAACCCAACAAATCCCGTAATATAAAAATAATAAATTAATACAGCTTTCGAAAACAATTATGAGAATTCTAAATTCTTATACAACATTCCATCTCAGACAACATATCCATCATAACAGTAACAATTTAATAATTTTCACTTATATATGTAAATTGGAAAATACAATGCTTCATTGAAATAATTTCAGATTCAGACATAAATATAATCTTGCAAAACACATACAAGTAATATAGATAAAAGTAAGGTTATTAAAACACCTTACAGTCTAAAACAAGCATATAAAATAAATTAACCCCGGTTACCTCAATTCCAAGCTAAACCTTAATTTGAATAGTAAAATCCGTGCAATCACCGATCGCAAGAAAACTCTACATTATTAATATAAATATCAATTAATTATAAATAATAATAAAATAACTTATATAATTTAACTCATACAACCCAATTTCCTCTAGTACTATTATCTTAAATTATTCCAATTCCCTTTACAAATTATTAGTCATAGATTATTCTTCATAACCTAAATTACTCATTAAAAATCCTTAAATAACCTTTAATATACCTATAATTACAAAATCTCCAATACGAACTTCCTAAATAATTAAATCTCTTTTTCATAATTTATATGGATATAATATAATTATTAAACAATTCCTCAAATATCCACATAATTAAAATCATATTAAATTCTAATTCAAATATCAAGTCCTAATTTATATTTTTCACATAGCTCAGATCTAACAAAAGTAAACCGATTAAAACCTCAATAATACCTTCAATAATCCAAATAAAATAATTAAACTAATTTTTATCGGTAAAAAGCTGTGTAGAGATTAATTTATATCTTATTTATAATAGAAATTAATTATAAAATCACATGACCACTAAATAATAAATCTAAACCGGTTAAAATTAACTATTAATTATTCTCTACATTTCTACAATCTTATATTGACAAAACTCAAAACTTGCCTAAAATCATATCCCTAAAATATTCTCTAACTAGCATAAAATTACTATCATATGAAAAAGAAAATTATTTAAAACATTTTCCATAAAGGAAGCTTTGTAATTAAAAGAGAGTTTGTGTACCTTATTGATCTCCGAAGAATAAAAAATATCTCTATCAGAACCTCACCGTCCGTCTGCCTTCTCAAACACTTCACCTACGTGAAATGTTTAGCTGAGGGGGTATTTATAATACCCCCTCTGCTTCTGAATTCGTTGCTTTGGCGCCTGGTGGCGCCAAAGCAGCATATATATGATTGACAAAAGGGGATTCGACGCCTACCTTATCTATATATTTATATATATTAATATAATATAATATATTATATTAATATTATAAATATAATATAATATTATTTTACTTTATAATATTTTATTATTATTATTATTATTATTATTATTATTATTATAAGAATATTAAAACTAATACCATTTAGTGCATCATAAAAGTTGTTATATCATCAATTGCCATAAGGTCAATTGCACCATTTTGTGGGGATGTTGAACTTCATTTTCAATTACTAGTGGTTCTACAACTCTTCAATGATAATAGGGGATTTTCTTTATATTCGATCTTATTTGGGCTGGCTCAAATTTAGGTCAACTCAAATAAGCCTTCTCCTCCGAAATTGCTAGCTCTAAGTATAACTAAAGAATATATATATCTAAGTGAAATGATCCCTGAACTAATAGCTTTATTGAGATTAAATGTCAATGAACTAATTGTTCAAGGATCTTGGAGAAGATCGAGATAACTCTTTGAGTAACCTATGGTCTTCGCTCTTCAGCTGACTTTGCTATGGTAATGGATTTCATCGGTAGAATTTGCTCGATTTGTTTAATTTAGAGTGACGCAGGCCCATTACCAACATAATTAAAATTATTCCTAAGGAATTGTACCAAAAGCTAAACATGGTACCAAACATGAGTCCAACAGTCTCCTACGATTTTGTGATCTTTTAGGCCATACCCGATTTGCACCCTCAAGACCTAAAACATATTATTTCCTCTCTCTTAAGGGAGATTCGAGTTCATTCTTAAATCTTTCGATGGGAGTATGATTCAAATCCGTGTTACTTCTGATACCAGTATTTGATACGTCTTGTGTTTGGGGTGTGAATCAGATTCAACCTGATGTACTAGTAGGAGATTGGGGGATCATGTCTGATACCAACTTATGCTTTTGGCATCATATTTGGTACTTCCTTCCCAAAATTCTAAGTGTTAGGCAATTAGACTAATACCACTTAATACATCATAAAAACTTTATTGTATTGTCAATTACCATAAGGTCAATTGCAACATTTTGTGGATGATGCTGAACTTAATTTTCAGTTGCTGGTGGTTCTATATCTCTTCAATGGCAATAGTTCTTTATATTTGATATTATTTGGGCTGGCTCAAATAAGCCTTAGCCTAAATTTAGGTCAACTTAAATAAGCCTTCTCATCTGAAATTGCTAGCTCTAAGTGTAACTAAAATGTGTATGTGTATCTAAGTGAAATGATCCATGAACTAATAATAGCTTCATTGAGATCAAATATCATTGAACTAATTACTTAAGGGTCTTGGAGAAAAATGAAATAGCTCTTTAAGAAATTTGTGATCTTTACTATTTAGTTGACTTCGCTATGGTAAGAGATTTCATCAGGCCCATTACCAACAGAATTGAAATTATTCATAAGAATTGTACCAAAAGCTGAACATGGTATCAGACATGGGTCCAATAGGTCTCCTACGATTTTGTAATCTTCTAGGCTATACTCTATTTGCACCCCTCCAAGACCCAAGACATGTCATTTCCTCTCTCACAAAGGAGATTCAAGTTCATTCTTGAATCTTTTGATAGGAGTATGATTCGAATATGTGTTAGCTTTGTTACCAGTATTTGATATGTCTCGGGTTTAGGGTATGAATTGGATTCAACCTAATGTACTAATAGGAGACTAGGGGACCGTGTTTGATACTAGTTTAAGCTTTTGATATTATGTTTAACACTTACTTTCTAAGGTTCTACGTTTAGGAAGGAAGTTCCAACTATCACAGTAAAAGTTAATGGTATCAGACATGAGTCTATCAGCTTCCTATGACTTTGTAGTCTACTAGACTAAATCTGATTTGCATCCCTCCACGACATCATTCCCTCCCTCGGCATCTTCGAACATTTTTAATGGAAGTGAGATGTAAATTTGTGTTGGCTTTGATACCAGTACCTGATACATCTCAAGTCTATCATGTGGTGATGATTTGTTTGCCCTAATTACCATAAAGTTGTAGGAGACTAACAGACCAGCTATTGACTTGATAGTTGGCGACATGAAACAAAGGAGTTAAGAAATGCTTGATGTTGGAGAAAGACTAACGCTCAGCTTAATTATAATCCATTACACACACGGGAGGAAGAAAACATATATTGGGTGTAAATGAGGAGTATCGTTTGGTAGCCGAAATTAAGTATTCATTTTGTTTTTAGTTTCTCAAGTTTCAAATTAATTATTCTTTTTAAAATATTTGTGCCTATAATATAATAAATACCTTGACCATTTTACCCTTAAATCTAAAAAGACTTAAGCCTATGATCTAAAACTGAAAGAACCAAAATAAAAATAAATTTAATAGACAAAATGATCATATATTTGATTTAGCGTACATTTTCAATTAGTTTTCTAGTTTAGCATTTTGTAATTTTTTTTTATAAACGGAAATAAAGGCAAAACCAAAAATAACTGACTGACGTCATGTTTACACAAACAACATCTACAAATGGCGTCTCCGTCGTTACAAGTTTAAAATAACAAAGTAGAAGATTACCTAAGACTGAAATGGAGAAAAACAAGAAGCAAAATGATGTAAAGACCTTGTCCAAAAAAAAAAAATGCAAATACCAAATTTGGTTAAACTATAATGAACCAAATTTTAATTTTCACGGAGGCCAAAAAATATTTTAGTTTTCACTAAAAATAAAAAATTCTAGACCAATATGCCAAACCCACCTCTTACTGAGCAGACTGCAGAGCCTTCTTCTCCGCTTCACTCTCCGGCCGCCGTCACACCGCAGATTCCATAGCCAACATTCCACGAAGGAATCTGTGTTTCTAGAGCTCCCGGTATCTCTGTCTCTCATTTATAAGTTTACTTTCGTATGCTTCCTGCTTTCCTTCCTTTGCCTCTTCCTTTCTTTTCTTTATATTAAAAAAAAATTATCGGGTATGAAGTAGACATAAGGGATTAGATTTTGGAGACACAAGGACCATTCGAATGCTCGAGGTATTTTCTTAAGGAAATACGGAGTATAACATAAATTAATCATTGGCCAAACAATATTTTCAATTTGTAGTCTAGGCGAAGAGGAATCTGAGACGGGTAAATGATGATCCCGAGCTGCAATGCCTTCGTGTATATATGTGCGTGTGAAATAAAAAATATGGTATTATTGGTTAACTATTAAAATTGCTTCTATGTAGTTCACCATACTCCTTCTGGTGAAAAATACAGGAAGCCAACAATATGAGATCAGCAGTTTAAATTTCAATGAAGGTGTACGTGAATGTGTGAAAATTAATTTCTTTAATCTTACCATTAATGGTTATTTGCTCGGACATTGTAGGAGTGAAATTCGAGCTATTAACATGGATTTATGCTTTGTGGAATGTCATTGCATATGCACAGGTTTCTGAAAAAGGTGCAGAAAGAACAGGGAAGCTTGTGAGGTAACAAGTGTTGCTCAATGGCGTTATCTGAACTAAAATCTGGGGCATTAGTTTCTCTACAAGAGGTACACCCATCATCTCCATTTTTCAAGGAAGGAGCTTCACTAAGAATTGTTGGAAAGTAAGACTGCTATAACCGAATAACAATGCATTTATAACTTTTTCACTTAAAAATCATGTGTGCTTTTGACTTCCCTTATGGTTGCTAGTTTCTTTTACCTGTATATTGATTATGCTTGATATTAAATCTTGCTGATATCCCCTGTGCTTATCTGATACTGGTAGAATGCCCTAGTACATATCTTCTTTGGTCTTCCTTGTCGAAAGTGTAGAGGAATCCTTATCCTTCTTTGTCTTCTTTTATTTTCTATAGCTGATTGGCTGAAAAATTATATAATATCTAGAAGCACAAGATTACTTATAGGATACCTTGTAACAGAGAACCTATTAATTCCAAGTAGCAGCATGTAATGAGATGGGTGTGTTATATCAACATACATGGTACCTTGTAACAATTCGCACAATTCTTGCAGAGTTTACTGATATTCTAAGCCTTAAGTTCTGATCATACAAGTTGCTGTATATGGCATCATGTATGGTGTTGAACTGTTGATACTTTCACTGCTGTACAATGAATTCATCGATAGCTTACTTTCCCTTCTCTCCCAGGCTTCATGAATACTCTGTAGAGACTGCCTTAGCAACGGTTATTGATGGCGATGCCACTCTAAAAGTTAATACTCAGCACCTGAGGGACCTTAGCTTCCGAGTCGGCTCTGTCTACCAATTCATTGGTGAGCTCCTCATCCAACCTGATAACAAGGTATGTTCTTGTCAAGATGTGTTTGAATTTCTGCTTCACCTTGCTCTTGCATTCACACTTGGGCACATGGTATGTTTTATGAACACGCGAGTGTGCAAACGAGAAGATGACTGACTTTGGTCTTATTTGTTCCTTGTTAGGGAGTCTTGCAGGCACGTGTTGGTAGAAATGTTGATGGAATTGATCTCAATCTCTATCATCAATCCTTACTGCTCGTAAGACAGTTTCAAGATGATCACCTAAAGAATTGAACAGATTAACTTTACTTGAAGATCCTGCAGAAACAAGTTGTGTAGTAGAATGATTTGTTGTACGTTTTCTCAGAATTTCAAACAGATGTAAGCTTAGTTCTTAGACTATTCTTAAAATAGTACCGTATATCTTTAAGCATCTGCTCTCCTAATGCACTTTTTTTTTTTTTTGGATAAAGCCTGAAATTTATTACTCAAGAGAAATTACAACGGAAACTAAAAAGAAAGGAAGCCTGTGGCATAATGATCAAAAGCACAAAAAAGGACCAATGCACTCGTATATTTATCTAAAATCCTGCACTCTTCCACTCCTCAATTCTTTTTTTTTTTTGATACTATGATCATCTGGTATCTCGGGGTATTCTGGATTTATTGCCCGCCCACCCAACTAATCCAAACCCAACCAAGTAGCCTTTATGGAGGAAGATTGGTACAGATGGGACGACCTCTTTGAAGCCGCTTTAATTACCGCTTCTGCACATTCCAGGGATCGAACCCCTTTGAGGTTGCTCCTGATAGAGTGCTAGTCCAGCCCATACCTCACTGGACTAGGCGCTCATTGGTTCCACTCCTCAATTCTAGTTTACATGTTTATGTCCCTTTCTTTTTTCCCCTTATGTCATCAAATAAGATGTAAGGACATGAAGGAATGGCTCTTCCATGTGAGCTAGAAATGGCCGTCTTAGCTCCACGGTTCCAGTGAAATCATAGGATAAATTTAAGACGGCATATTCTTATTTGTAAAGAGGATAAGTGAGAGACAATAAATGTAACAAAAGTAGTCCAAGGGTAAAGTTGGGGGAGGGAATAAGTGTTAGGACAAAACGGAAAAAAAATTTATATTTAGGGATATATTTTAAGACGGACTTATTTTTAAATTTAAAGTTTATATTTAAAAATAAAAGGAGTATTTCATTAACAATATGCTATATTGAACTCTCAACCCCTTTGTAACAACACAAGGGACCCAAAAGAAAATGTTCCGTTCGGTTGCGAGAGGCGTACGAGTGAAATTAAGTGTCAATCGTCCACTTCATTGGTTCTCTAATGTAAACTTATGAGGCAAATGTACTGCCCATTCTTGAAAGATAAAGGTCCCTATGAGTATGATCAGGTCCTTGGACACGTTTAAGGTATTGTTAAGCTCTTCATGGTTAAAAATACAAGGTATTTCAGTGTTTTCTATGAATAATTAATGAGTTTTTTTTATTCGAAAAAGACTAATGAATATTTAAAAGTAATGAGGTTTACATACTTATTTGTGATTAAGTTATCCTATTAAACAATGATAGACACATAAAGTGTAATTTTCAATGACATTAACTGCTTTTATGGGGTGAAAAATAGTTTTAAATGTAATATGGGATTTTGGGATTCACCACAAATTAATGTGTGTGGGAGAAGCATGGAGTTGGATTAACAGCTTTGAGAAGCAACAAGATGGAGGTTCATTGAAAAATGAAAAATTCAGGAATCTTGAAGCCTTCAAATAACCAGTAAATGTGATGTTTATAGTGAGAAAAAACGAAGTCTTTTATCGCCAGCAGCACAGACCAAATAAAACTTTTATAATAATTTTTTAGTTTATTTGAAATGGAAATTGGAGCCTCAACTTGTTTGAAGTCTAGACAAAATTTATTTTACATACTTACTTCATACACCATAAATCACAATTAAAAAATTATTGTAAGGTTGTAAGAAATATAAGAAAAATTTTACCTCAATTTACATAAACATGATCAAGACACAGCAAAGTTACTTCTACTTCTGGTTTCTTGTGTTGCTAGGAGAGAGTCCATTTTATCAAGTTCCGATAAAGGGCCATCATAAAATTCCTTCATACCTCAAAATATCCTCACAATTAAAGTCAAACCATTAGTACAATTATCAAATTGAGGACTCTTTTAAGTCATTAAAATTTAAATTATAAAGCATGAAATGAAACGGCTTAAGTCTACAAATTTCCATACTGTAGAAGAGTGCTTTATAATGCGGTGCTCATCAGCCAATCCATTGGAGCCGTGGAACTCGGACACTCAAACAACGCCTCAGATAGAATCACTGAAACTTGCCTTCAAGACATGTGAGACTTTTCGTCGATAGCAAAACAATGTTTGAATGCATCACTGACTGATGCATATGAAATATTTAAGAATGTTAAAAATACGATTTTTAAATTTTAATACTCCTCTGATCCTATATATAAGGTAAAGATGAGAAAATTTTTTGTCTTATTTACAGGGCAAAGAGAGAAAAATTTTATGTGAATGTACAATTTTTATCCTTCATCTATTATTGTATTAACTTTATTCTTATGGGGTATAATATATATTAAATAGAGGTAAAGTTCAAAAATTATTGAATTCTAGAGAAAAGTTAATGAGGTTTAAGGTTTTTCTAAGTCTGTGTAAAAAATGCTGAAAGTGCTTTATATATAGAACAAGAGAAGTAAGTTTTAATAAAATGTCATGTATATGAGTCCCATATTAGGTGGGTTTCCTTAAAAAAGGGGGGTCTTATAAGGCTTTGAGTTCTTTAATTCTAACAGCTAATTTTTGGGGTTCTCCTAATGACTCGTGCCCATTACAATGATATTTTCATTAAGAGAGTTATCAGAGAAGGCTGCCTACAAGCCAGCCAGAGCTCTGGTGACGTTGGTTGTGGTGAAGGTGGGACTCCACATTTTTTTTTTAAAGAAAAGCCAACCTTTAAAGAGCCATGGCCGCCAACAACCATCACCGCTAGAGCTTTGGCCGGCCGGCGGTGGTGTTTTGGTGAGGTTGCCCTTTTTTTTTTAATTTAAAAAATTGATGGGCATTATTATAAAATCATCAATACTTTAAAATCCTAAATTGATCGTCTGTCACCTTTCTGTCATTTCCATATCTAAGTAGACTTTTCGGGGTTTTATAAATTCAAATAGTTTTTTTTTGGAATTTCCCCAAATTTTACATACTAAAACATATTAATTAAAAACTAAAGTATACTTTTAGTCCTTTAAGTTTAAATGAGGTATACATTTGGTCTTTTAACTTTACAAAGTATACTTTTAATCCTATAATTTTAACACCGTTGATATTGCTAACGAAAAACGTTGGCACAATAAACTTAAATGATGACTGTATAATTAAATGTTATTAATCTTAATTTAATGTGTGAAAATTAAAAAAAATACCTAAAAACCTAACGAAGCAAGTCAATATCAAAACATTGATTGTATTAAAAACTTTTAGTTTGATAATCTAAATATATATATTTTAATAATTTAAATATCAAAACCTCAATTTCATTTCAGCAATCTGTCGTTTTATTTTAGTTTAATAATCTAAATATATTATATTAAAAAAAATAAACTTAAATATGTTTTGTTAGCTGTACAGTTATCACTTAAGTTTGTTATGTCAACATTTTTCGTTAGCAATATAGGACTAAAAGTATACTTTATAAAGTTAAAGAATAAAAAATATAACTTATATAAAACTCAAAAGACTAAAAAGTATACTATAACCTTTATTAAAATACATATGTTATACAGCGGAGAATTTTGATTATATTATTATTTTTAACATGATTAAATCATTATTACTCCATTTATAGATTTTTTGTTATTTAAATTCGAAAATATATAATAATTTCCCCTCATATTTGCATTTTATTATCATCCAAAACCTTATGCACAATAAAATTTAATTAAATCAGATTAAATGTAAATCATCACATGCACCTTTTTGTCCGAAAAAGTTACAGACAAATTGCAATAATTTTCAATTACTTATTTATGAAATGGAATCTAGATTTTGAATTGCTAATACATAAAATATGTGTTTGGTGGGGCGATTAGGAGACCCATAAACCTAAATGTGTTTGGAATATTGATTGAAACCTCTAAAAATATTTTTCAATTATGATTTACGGTATACGAGGTAGCTTTTACGGTCTATGAGGTAAATATGTGGAGGAATTTTATCTCAATTTATGTTAATCGAGTTTATAAACTAAACCAAAAACTAATGTGATTGGGAGTGAATCAGCGATTGACACCGATTCCTGCTTTTTACTTGTGGCTTGTGGCTTGTGGCTTGTGGGAGCTTAATTTAACCCGTTATTTTTGCTTTTCTGTGATTGTTTTGATTGTGAGTGTTTTTTTTTTTTCCGTCGCTTCTGTTTTCTGTAGATGAGTTCAATATTACTCGTAATTGTTCTTATTCTTCTTGCTCCTGCTAATTACTGATATTCTTGAAGTTGTTTCTTTCCCCGTACATCCCATAAATAACCTTTGTGATCTGCTTTGGGGTAGTTCGTTGGCCGATCTGATTAGCCCTGTCATTACTTCTGTCTGAGAAATATTGGATCTGATGTGAAAGCTTGGTATCTGTATGCATTCTTTTATAGAGTTTTGGAATCTGAGATCAAAATTTTATTTTCTGTAGATTTGGTTTTGAATGCTTCAGTCGTGTGAGCTGACTCTTATGTAATATTATTTAATAAATTATATATTTTAACACCACGTTTTCTAACTTACTTTTTTTTCACTTTTTTATAATATTGATTTTAATTTTTATCTTACAATTATTACAAAAACCACTTATGCTACCGACAATCCAAATAAATTTTCACTTTCAGAAAAGCATTTATGCAACCGCTAATCCAAACATAAATCTGTGAGATATTTTTAATTATAATATGATTTATTAGTTATTTATTAATTAATTAGGTTTAATTAAAATATCCAGAGTGTGGCCCGTTAGTCAAATTCATGCCCAACTTCAGGATTAGGGTAATAACTAATTGGATATTAATGTTTATTTCTGATGGTGAAATAAAGATAATTAAGTTTTCAGCCGTCAGTGAAATTGAGCGTACGAGTGAAAACCCTAGCAGCTCTTTGAGGTTCCCTGACTGGCGACGGTTCCCACCCAGTTGCCATCACTGTGCCTTGCAGTCAGTCAGAAGAGTGACCTAACAACCTTCTGACGTTTTTCTGTTTTGCAGTTCACCGCAAGAATTCGTGGACTTTCTCCCTAATCAGAAATTAGCAATGGCAAGAGGTATTTATAAGTCTTCCGCTGTAGTTGTGAGATAATTTGTGCTTGTTTATGATATACGTATGATGTAAAAGCATGAATTAGTCTTACATGTGGCATCAGAGCATGGTTCTCTGATTCTCTACCTTCTAATTTTTGAAAAATGTTGATAAAATCCGTATCATCGAATGAATGATTTATCGATGGGTTTTCAGAATATCTGACTAACATATCTGTGGCCCTTTTAACTATGATTTTTTGAAATTAAATTCTAATTTCATTGTTAAATCATAAGTATATGAATCGTGTATAATCGACAATTTTGATTCAAATCTATCATTGTGTATCTAGGGAAATGTAATCGCCATTGTTTATCGTTTTAAGTTTTATGGCAAGCATGTAATCTGGTCTTGTTTTCTGTTGTCGCTGTGATCACCGTCATCGGTACCTCTGTCAGAGCTTATTTTAATCGGGGATACATTGCACATACCTTGTTTCTTTTACGTTCTGTATATCTATCTGTGTTTTCGGTGCTTTCCGCCATTGAAAACCGTCGTGAGGAGCTCACCGACGGACGAAAAATGGCTTCCTGAAATCGCAGGTCGCGGCGATCCTTCCGGGTCATTTCCAGGAGCCAAGTCGGGTAGGTTTTCTTCGGAGGGTAGCGAAGAAAGTCAAAACGCACCGTTTTGACTCAGTCAAAAACGGCGTCGTTTCGCTATGCAGGCAAGCCTTTCCCTTCTACGCTCAAAATGACGTCGTTTCTCCCTTAAGTGAAACGTTGCGTTTCATGAGTCTGGGCTGAAGGGGAGATCTGGACTGGGCCTGAGCGTTTTAGGTCGAATTCATTTTTTTTTGTAAAACACGGATTAGGCCTGACTCTTTTGGGCTTGCGCTTGAATTTTTTGTTTGTTTTGTTTTGCAAAAAACGCGGACTGGTCCGAATTAATTTTTCTGGGCCGATATAAATAATTTTTTTTATTAAAGCGTTTTGGGCCACACGGAACTGGGCCAACAATTTTTTTTTGTTTTCGTTTCTGGCTATTATTTTGGACTTTCCAAAAAATGTTTTGGACCTTTGTGACACATGTGCTCACTGTTTAAACAAATTATTTTGTGTTTTATGTAATTTTCTTTATAAATGACACAAAATTTTTTAAATAAATGAAAATAATTAATTTTGGAAATTTTCACATACTGGAAATTTGTAAAATTATTTTTCATGAATTATTTAATTGTCCTAAAATCAAGGAAAATTAACTTTAGACAATTATTTAATAATTATAATTTTTCAAATCAGATTTTGAGTTGAAAAATGTCAAAATTAATTTTTTAAACAATTTTTGGATACATAAAACAATGGGAGTGATCTAATTAATTATTGAGTTTATTAAATTAATTAATCTCTCCATTAGGATGTGCATATTTTGATTAAATGCACTAAAATGATATTAGTGATTTGCATGCTACTTTCTCCAAGGAATAGTCACAGCATCCTTTAGTTTTGCATGCAATAACATCACATATGGAATTTATAAAATATCATATTGTAATTAAATATAGAATTATAATTGATCTTAGCCCACATGTAGAAAATTATGATTATATATTTAATTAGGGTGGGATAATTTGGTCTTATATGCCCATAGGTATTAGGAAATGTAAATTATACACTATAGGCCCACCAATTTGAGATAAATGCATGCAATGCTATTTTCTTTACCCACAGGTAGAATTTAGTGATACGCGTTTATATATGTTGCATGTTTCCATTAAAGCATAACATGCATACCAAGGCACATAATTCGTGATTGTCTCAAATTTAAATCTTGTGAGCTAACTTAAGTTTTTAAATTGCAGTACCTACTGTTTTTCCTAACCCTTTTGCTGAAAATACTAGCAAGATCATACTGGATGGTACCAATTACCCTAAGTGGAGGGAAGATATTTCTTTGCAGATTGATATGATAAACATACATTTTTTCATAGAGAAACCCAGACCTCCTAAACCAACTGACAGGTCAACTAAGGATGAAATTGACTATCAGGAGCGCTGGGAGCACTACAATCGCATGTGCTTGTCTTATATTAAGACCAGGATCAAACGAAGCATTAGGGGAGCAATCCCCAAGTGTGAAACAGCTAAGGAGTTCCTCGAAGCCATTGATAAGCAATTTAAGCCGACTGACAAACAGATGGGTGGTTCCATCATGTCGGAGTTGTGCACAATGAAGCTCACAGGGACGGACGGAGTCAGGCAACACATTATGAGGATGAGAGACTTGTCCTCCCAGCTGAGAACCTTTGACATGGAACAGACAGAGCAGTTCCTGGTACATCTGGTGATGAACTCCCTTCCCCCTCAATATGACGCCTTTAAGGTTTCCTATAACATACATAGGGAAAAATGGACAATTGATGAACTGCTCTCCATGTGTGTTCAGGAGGAAACAAGGCTTCAGATGAGTGGAAGGGATGCACCTAGGGCAGCTCATCTAGCTGAAAGTTCCTCCAGGACTGGTGCCGAAGGCAGGAAGGACAAAGACAAGAAGAAGAAATGGATTCCTGATGTGCCATCCATAAAGAAAGCTGAAGCAATTTGCTTCTTCTGCAAGAAGAAAGGGCACATGAAGGATGAGTGCCTGAAGAGGAAGGCATGGCTGGAACGTAAATGTATGTATCATTCAATCTTAGCTTTTGAATCTCATCATATTAGCATTAATAGTGATACTTGGTGGATCGATACGGGTTCAATGATCCATATTTCTACTACCATGCAGGGGTTTCTAAAAACCAAACCTCCACTTCCCAATGAAGCTCGAGTCCTTTCAGGGAGTGGGAAAGGAGATCCGATCAAAGCAATTGGAACTTTTAGAATCGTTTTCCCAAATAAAACTGTGCTGGATCTTCTTAATTGTTTTTTCATTCCTAGTTATAGGAGAAACTTGATTTCTATTTCAAGCTTATTCCTTTGAACTATGAGATTTATTTGCATAAAGATTTGATGTATTTCAGTAAGGACCTTGTTCCAATTGCGAAAGTTATTATGATTGACGATTTGTTTAAAATAATTCCTGAACCGCCCCAAGTTTTTTCTGTTACGCATGATATTAGACAAAATATTATTGATGAGAATTCTATTGACTTGTGGCATAGGAGGTTGGGACATATCTCCGTGGACAAGATCAAAAGGTTAACTAAGGATGGAATCCTTCCATCTTTAGATCATTTAGAACTTGATACCTGTGTGGACTGCATAAGGGGAAAGCAGACCAATAAGTCACAAAAAGGAGCTAAGAGAAGCTCTGAGCTACTTGAGATAATACATATTGATATTTGTTGCCCTGATTTATCCATAAACAGTCAAAAATATTTCATCACCTTTATTAACGATTACTCGAGATACACGTATATCTACTTGCTTGATAATAAAAGTGAGGCA
The DNA here is from genome assembly GCA_037074505.1 of Albizia julibrissin. Taxonomy (NCBI): domain Eukaryota; kingdom Viridiplantae; phylum Streptophyta; class Magnoliopsida; order Fabales; family Fabaceae; genus Albizia; species Albizia julibrissin. Next base: position 9,264,567 of record CM073482.1, on the reverse strand, counting down.
CTAGATGCCTTTAAGGAATATAAAGCTGAAGTAGAAAAGCAGGTTGGAAAACCAATTAAAATCGTGAGATCCGATAGAGGTGGTGAGTATTATGGTAGATACACTAGTGAAGGACAAGCGCCAGGTCCTTTTGCAAATTTCCTTCGAGAGCATGGGATAGTTGCCCAATACACCATGCCTGGTTTAAGACACCTAAGGATATGGGGCTGCCCTGTGGAAGTAAGAGTCTACAATCCATAAGAGAAGAAACTAGATCCTAAAACCATTAGAGCTTACTTTGTAGGCTATCCATGTATAACTAAGGGTTATAGGTTCTATTGTCCTTCACCTTCTGCACGATTTATAGAATCTAGGAATGCTGTTTTTCTTGAAAATGACGTGATCAGTGGGAGTGATCAAACAAACGAAGATCATATAGAAGTAACCCCTGATTTACATAACGATGGGTATGTTCAGATTTATCCACCTCCCACACATCAAGAACAAAGACAAGTTGTGGTGGAGGATGTCCCGAATGAACAACCTGAACCAACTCAAGAGGTTGAATTAAGAAGATCAATCAGAGAGAGAAGACCAACATTACCTAATGACTACGTGGTGTACTCTACTGAGATTGACTGTGATATTAGCATTGACGATGATCCACTAACATTTACTCAGGATGTGAAGAGTGAAAACTCTAAGTTATGGCATGATGCTATGACTGAAGAAATGAATTCCATGGCAAACAATGGTGTATGGGATCTTGTAGAGTTACCAAGTGGGTCTAAAGCCATTGGCTGTAAATGGGTTTACAAAACCAAAAGAGACTCTCAAGGTAACATTGATCGATACAAGGCTAGGTTGGTTGCCAAGGGCTTCACACAAGTCGAAGGAGTCGACTACAGGGAAACATTTTCCCCTGTATCAACGAAAGACTCTTTTCACATAGTCATGGCATTGGTTGCACTTTTTGATCTAGAGTTGCACCAAATGGATGTCAAGACTGCATTCCTCAATTGGGAACTTGAGGAAGAAGTCTACATGAAGCAGCCTGAGGGATTCATTGCAAAGGATAAGGAACACCTGATATGCAAGTTAAAGAAATCGATCTATGGCTTGAAGCAAGCCTCACGACAGTGGTATTTGAAATTTCATGAGGTAATCACATCATTTGGTTTTGATGAAAACATCATGGATGAATGCATTTACCACAAGGTTAGTGGGAGCAAGATCATATTTCTGGTTTTGTATGTTGATGACATACTACTTGCAACCAATGATCTAGGACTATTACGTGAAGTGAAACAGTTCCTGTGTAAGAACTTTGATATGAAGGATATGGGCGAGGTGTCTTATGTTATTGGCATCAAGATCCATAGGGATAGAGCGCAAGGCATTTTAGGCTTGTCTCAACAAACCTATATCAACAAAGTTCTTGAACAATTCAGGATGCAGAATTGTTCAGCTAACGTAGCTCTTCTTGAGAAAGGGGACAAGTTTAGTCTAGGTCAATGCCCTAAAAATGAGCTTGAAAGAAAGCAAATGGAAAGGGTCCCATATGCATCAGCAGTGGGAAGCTTGATGTATGCACAGGTTTGCACAAGATCTGACATAGCTTTCGTTGTCGGAATGTTGGGAAGGTACCAAAGTGATCCAGGGGAAGCACATTGGACAGCTGCAAAGAAAGTGTTTAAATACCTACAAGGTACTAAATAATACATGCTCACATACAGAAGAACAGAAAACCTGGAAGTGGTCGGTTACTCAGACTCTGATCTAGGAGGATGTTTAGACACAAACAAGTCTACTACTGGTTACATCTTCCTACTAGCAGATGGAGCTATATCATGGAAAAGTGCAAAACAAACACTTACAGCTCCCTCTACTTGTGATGCTGAGTACATAGCTTTTTTTGAGGCAAGGTCACAAGCAATCTGGATAAGGAATTTCATTGCTGGACTTAAGATTGTCGATTCAATCTCTAGGCCAATTAGGATGTATTGTGATAACACAGTCGCAGTAGCCATTGCAAATAACAAAAGGAGTGGAAGTCGAAGCCGATGAGTCGAACTGAAATTCCTAAGTTTAAAAGAAAGAATTGCAGATGGCGAAATTTCGGTTAATCATATCAATACAAAGGACATGCTAGCTGATCCTTTGACTAAGGGATTGAAACTGAATGCTTTTATGTTACACGTCCCTCAGATGGGGGTTAAACCTTCATTCATATAGAAGAGGTACGCAATGAAACTAATTATGTGGTTTATTATTTCTATCATTATATGTATACATTCTGTTGATAAAAATAATAAACATTAAGTTTGGAACCGAATAAACATAGAAGTTTATTCATAAAGTCATACCTATTAAGTAAGGGTGTTGCATGTAATGCATGGAAGATAATATTCGACAAAGAGGACTTATCGCCATGATTCTTGCAACATAGCCTTAGTTTAATCTGGATAGGGCAACTGACATCAAGATACGGGCCAAGTGGGAGAATGTGAGATATTTTAATTATAATATGATTTATTAGTTATTAATTAATTAATTAGGTTTAATTAAAATATCCAGAGTGTGGCCCGTTAGTTAGATCTAGGCCCAACTTCAGGATTAGGATAATAACTTATTGGCTATTAATGTTTATTTCTGATGGTGAAATAAAGATAATTAAGTTTTCTGCTGTCAGTGAAATTGAGCGTACGAGTGAAAACCCTAGCAGCTCTTTGAGGTTCCCTGACTGGCGACGGTTCCCACCCAGTTGCCATCACTGTGCCTTATAGTCAGTCAGAAGAGTGACCTGACAACATTCTGACGCTTTTCTGTTTTGCAGTTCACCGCAAGAACTCATGGACTTTCTCCCTAATCAGAAATTAGCAATGGCAAGAGGTATTTATAAGTCTTCCGCTGTAGTTGTGAGATAATTTGTGCTTGTTTATGATATACTTATGATGTAAAAGCATGAATTAGTCTTACAAAATCATATCACACAATCTGACTTTTACCCATTCTTAAGTTTTCATAAGTCAGATTGCAAATAAGCCACTTTTCCATCACTATCCCAAACACAAGACAAAAAGCAACAACCTGCCATTATTTTCTTTCCAAAAAAAGAGGCAGCATCAACTGGGTAACAACAGGAAATTAAACCCGGGAATGATTAGAGAGGAGACCCATCATTGCTTGGCAGGGATGAACAAGATATTTCCACACTATATCGTCATAAAAAAGTTGGACCAACAAAGATGTTTAGTTTCAATACATGGCCAGATACACTTTAGTATAGATGTTTTAAAATCAACATAAAATACAAGATACACTACTACACAACTAACTAATCGCAGGTCTAGGGGATGCATCTTGTGAGAATCACACATCCAAAGAAAATCATCATAAAACAGTTTTCTGTTAGCAAGTCCTGAACAGGTGAAGTTATTCTTCTTCTGGTTCTTCTTCTTCCTGAAGAAGATTTTCTCTATTGTCATGAGCCCAGAAGCCACGCACATCTATGAGCATACTGGCTACAGTTCCGCCCTGTTTGCATGCCAGAAGATCAGCCAATGTGATCCTAAGAGGGTCTCCTGGCTTGACCATGTCCCAGATTTCATCTCTTACATCTTCGATACAGAGTTCATAGTTGCCACCATCTATCCACTTCTGGTGTACATCTCTGCGTTTACAGGATAGAAAAAAGATAAATATACCCATTTAGCCGAAATTTAAGATGATAAGAATTTCAACATGGTTTGGACAATAACTAAAGTTTTGTGCCCGTCTAACGGAGACTTGTAGGACATTCTCAAGCACTACAAGCAGGAAATGACAGTTCTTTTCTATAGGAAGATTGTATCAGGTAACATCCTGACTTTTGAATGTTCCCCTTCTTTACTTCCATAATTGGATTACACATTCATTTCTATGAGTAGAAGTCAGTAACCACAGAATATAGAAGTTGACTAACAAGAATAACTGAAGAAAAACACAGAAAAATAATGATAATCGGATAAAGTAAACAAGCATTATCCTTGGACACAATGACGCTGTGACAGTATGTACCTGAAAAGGGAGTGAATATCAGCTGTAGTAAGGTAACCCCGACCCTGAAGATCAAGACATCGAAACAAATAAGTCAAGCCTTCTGGGGTGTCTTTGTTCTCTAAAGCCAAGACAAAATCCAAGAAACTCTCGAAGTCCATCTCCCGGGAATTACCACCACCACTCTTCCCACGACGAACATGTTCATCAAATACTACAAGAAGAAAAATTAATTAATTTTTTTCCTCAAAAAGATGAGTAACTGTAATTGAGAACACAGTTGATCCCAAAAACGGTGAACAATAGCAGGTGAAGTTTTCCACACAAATAACACAACACAAATCAGGTGGGTTATATAACACAACTATTTTGACATTCAAAAGAAAATAACACATCAGGCTCCCCATAAATTTCATAACTGATGTGTGTAATATCAAAACTCTACATTGTTATTTCTTCAGATGACCCATAAACCTATGTTAACTTGAACAAGATATTTATATAACACATCTCAGTGAGTTCCAGTTTTAATTTGGGCCTGACAGGATGAGTATATAAATGCTGTTTCACGAGGACCATGCAAATAGAATGCTCCTCAATATTCATAAAACAACGTGCTAATTTCTACCTCTCTCAATAAAGATTTCAGTCAAAGTCCCATCAGCATATTCTCGAAGCTCCTGCTTGCTCAATGTCCCATTTGCATCTCTATCAAGGGCAAGAAACATATCTGTAGAAATATTGATGACACAGATGATTACAGGTCCATGGACAGTAGTTTAAACTACAATTATATTTATCAGAATTTCAATTCATGATGCGATTCACCTTATTCAATGTAAACACAATTCTCACAGGGGAAAAAAAGTCAGGTTATATAGGGCAAATATAATTTGTAATTTAAGCCTCACTACTTGATGGGAAATTTGAAAAGATGTGATGAGCAATTTGGAAAGGTTGATTCTAGATGTAAAAGATCTTATTAGATTTAGGTTCTTACTAATTTTTATGCTTTTAGAAACTTCCTTTACTTTGAGTTTTAGGCCGTGCTTGGTTCAATGGAGGGGAGGGGAAGGGAAGGATTTTAATGGAAGGGAGAGGAGGGGAGGATTTGAGAGGGATTTTAATATTACCATGTTTGATATAGGAAGGGAGGGGAGGCGAAATATTTTTATATGAACAACTTTGCCTTTATTTCATTTAATTTGTATTTTATAACTTTCTAACATATTTAATAAAATATAATTATAAATGGCATTTAATACTTGAAATTATAATTTTATAATTATAAAAATTAAATAAATATAATTATAAATGGCATTTACTACATGATATTATAATTTTGTAATTAAATAATGAGAAGGGTATTGTGGGAATATTTTAAAATACCATGGACTAATTAGTATAAGCCTAAACATCAACATTTCCCTCCAAATTCCCACAATTTTGGAAGGGAGGGTTAAAAGGGGAGGGGAGGGAGAATTTTAGAAAATTTTCCCTTCCTAAAAATTTTAGCTATCCAAACAAGGGGAGGGGAGTAAAATCCTCCCATTTCCATCCCTTCCCCTCCCCTCTCCTCCCCTCGTACCAAACAGACCCTTAGAGATAGGGGCTTTCTATGAATAGCCCTAGGATATTTTCTTTTCTTGGACATAATAGAATGAATATTCAAAATTATTATATTTATTTCTCCCTCATTCTTCTTCCCTATATTTATCTATTTCCCCCCACTCCCTTGCCCTTTCCCACATTCTACATCACTGGTACTCATGCAAATGCCTCACAATCAGGCAAGATTATCTAAATCTGAATAAGAGCTAATCCTGGATCTTAAAGCAAATGAGAGAAACCAACCACATATTCGTTGAGCAGATGTCAAAGAGAACCAGTTTTCAGCTTGTTCTGTGTCTGTGACTTCTTCTTCACTTTCCTGAAATATATAATAGCAAATTTAAAAAATAGATTTTTATATTAATGCTTACAAGGGTCTAATACAGCTCAAAGATCTTTATACAAAACAGAATCGTATTAATACCAGAACAAAAGGAAGCACATGGTAATAAAGAACTAAGGTTTAGTTCTAAGAATAAGATTTTCAAAAAAAAAAAAAATTACACACTTTACCTGGTGGAGCTCCATAAGTTCTTGGAGACAATTACTAAGCAATACTTTCTTAATGCACGCTTTTCCTGTAAAAGATGGTCATTCAAATATATTTTAAATGAAAGGACACAGAGTAAATCACAATACATTGGAAACTGAACAATCAAATCTGTACACATTAGCATGTACATGTAATCTAATGAAGTGTTAAAAAGTATAGGACTAACTGCATAGGCAACATTTACTTCAGGAAATTTACAGCAGAGAAAACATCCCTACCTGGCATAACTGACATCATTTGCATTCCATCTTATCTACTTAAACCCATGAAATATCTTTTCAAGACCTTGTACCATAGAATGCGGCAACTTACAATTTTTCCTTCCTCATGTTCAAAGCTTGATAAGTAGTAAATCACCATTGCCACAATATTAAACAGAGAGTGAACTAAAGGAAATCATCAATCTATGAAGATACAGTCCAAACTGATTTTCAGTTCATTTTTCTTGTTAGCTACTAAATTACTTCCCTAGAAGCTGCCATTAGCATGATCTAAACTCTGTTGAGTAATATTTAGTTAAACTTTCATTGACATTTTTCAAAAGTAAAACCAGGATCTCCTCTTTTTTTTTTGTTTTTTTTTGAAAGATGTCCGTGTCAAACAAAAATAACCATCAAATATCAAGCCTTAGCAACTACAATATATAAGCCATGCATACCTCGTCTATGAGGATCACAAAAGAAGAAGAATTTGTGTGCGGCTATGCGACAATACATTTGCAAAAATGCTGCCGGCATATCACGTAATTGTGCTAAGTTTGGAATAAGACCTCGTATGTAGGATTCCATTTCCTGAAAAGAGATGCAAAAAGTTTAGCAAGGTTAACCTAATTATGATAGTATTATGTATGAAACATTTCTAGGCCAAATTAGGTCTCTCAACTGCATAATATTGAGCACACCATATTTCAAAATAAATTAGATAATTATAAAAAAAAAACACTTTTTACAGGTAGTTGGTCTAGTGAAAGTTCAAACAATTAGTTGTATAAATGCCAGCAAAGAATATACATATTGTTCAACTTCAACAGTTGAAGGCATATAAACAATAAGAACACATACATGTGGCTGAAGGAAACCATCAGAATCCTCATCAAGCTCACTCATATCAATTCTTGCCTGTGTAAGTGAAACCTGCATAACAATAACCCATAAGTTGCGATAACAAAATAAAGATGGATTCTTCTAAGTAGAAGAGAAGGTTATAAAACTTTAAAGAAAATAGTTATGGAGAAAGAAACACGCAGTCACAACATATATACTTTAAAACTTCAATCTCAGGAGAATTAAATAATAATCAGTGAACTAGTACAAGCTGACAATGACTTACTGTTCGCATCACGTAAAGGTAGAAGGGTAGGATGGCAATTCTTCCTTGCTCATCTTTCTCAAACTTCATGAAGTTTGAAGGGCTGAAAAAGCGTCTGCATTTGGGACCTATCTGTTCTGTGCATACAGAGGCTATGTGACAAAAGTCTTCATAATTCATCTATAAGACACATTAAAGTATGCATCAATCATCATGTCATTCCAAGTGGCAACAAAAAGGAGAGCTTAAAGATTGCCAAGGGTTGTTCTTAGAAAATTATGGTCCAAAATAAACAACATAGAGGATAACATAGGATTCACCAGATGAATAACTGAGCAAAACAGTGTTTTATATTTCAATTATGAGATCACTAAGAACAGATATAACCAAAGAAGAAGAAAAAAATAAATTTTTGCAGACAACATAAGAACTTGAGGTTAGGGTGTGCCAGAAAAATCCATGACAAACATACATTTTGATGAAAAAGAGTCAATTTTTCAACATGTTCTCTGAGATACATAGCATGAGGATCTCATGCTACAGCTGCCAAAATAAAGGCAAGTCCGTTCTTTTTCATATTTTAGATGGGGCAAGGGAATTTGGTTCAATCTCTCCAGCTCTAATGACTTTCGTTTGGATTTCAAGTGTTAATCATATTGTCAAGAAGACAAGATATGGTTAAACTTGCATGTACCGTAGAAATTTGCAACAATATAAACCAATGGTAAGGAAAAAAAGAGGAAAAAGAAGCAGACCTTTTCTGCACCAGTAGCATCATCAATCACACAATTTTCTCTCAAACAGACCCACATTGCATCCAAATCATCAGCATTCAGCAAAAGATCTGATTGTTTCTGTACAAAGCAAGGGAAAAGTGGTCAACAGATAAAAGTTACATATATAAGCAGATGAAAATAAAAAATAACAGACGATGAGATAGTGATACCTTTAGAAACCGAAACTTTGCCAATCTCTGGACCCTCTGACTGATTGATCCCTCTTCAGGTTTCTGGACCAAGACAAGGCATGTCAGTATTTGCATTACGGGCAGATGTTTTATATGCATGCAGAAGAGATCAAATTGCAAACATAAAATAAATCATGGGTGTCCATGCACTCATGAATGGCACCATGCAAGTTTTAAAGCGAAAAGGCTTTACTTAGAAAGAATAAACTTTTTGTTAATGGCGAAGAGCTTGAGTAAGCAAAGTAAAAGAAGATAAAAACCATTTCATGCACGTGTATGAAGCAATAAGCTATGAATTAACAATGCTAACACATGCCTTCTTGTAGAAACTTGGAATTGAACCAGCTTCAGCGTTTTTCTTCTGCTTTTCTTTAAAAATGTCAAGCAAAATCCTTTTTGTTTCAAGCTCTGCAAATAAGAAGTTAAAAAAATAATGACCAGATAATACTATAATGTAATCAGGTTTGAAGGAATAACCTATTGCAATAGCTTGAGAGAAATTCTATATTGTTAAAACGCATGTCATGTTGGCTATCTCACATATTGTTAGTATTCAACAGTTTCAAATTTGTAGTGTAATAAGAATATCTATTTGTGTGAATCAACTAAAATCACTTTCAGGCATCAACAAGCAGGTAAAGTAAGTCAGAAATCAAGAAAGAAATTTAAACATGTGGCTTCTATCCGCAAAATACAGCAAATTATTCCCTCACACTTCTAAAAAGGGCTTCATCAAGTAAAAGCACATGATTTTCCCAGACTTCTTAATAGAGCACTGTGGTGAATGGCGCAGCATTAAAGCATTCTGATCAACACAAACAACGCATCAAACGCCTAAAAGGACCCCTTCATCCGGGGTATTAGTAACCTTTCACTCTCACAGCCACAGTCTCAGTCCCAAAATGTTTCTGTCACAGCCACTTAAACCTCAACATCTTACTATCTATTGCAGCACTGTAGGAAGCACCCATGATTTATGTTAAATTTATGTTCTGTCTCTCTTCTCTTAATTGCTGCGTGTCTTTTCAATCACGCCAATGCCTCTTATTCTCCTTCTTCTTCATTTTTTCTTTTTTTTTTTCCCAATACGCCAATGCTTCTAATAATTGATAACCTACTCGAATACCTCGAGGTATGCATTTCTTCTCTCAGACCCGAGAGAAAAAGAAAATGCTACGATCGACCACAAATCAAGGGTTTAAAACAGTACGTACCCATCAATGCTTCGGATCCGAGACCGGCACCTGATCCGATAAATCGACGTAAATTTCTGACCCACAACATGGACGAGGCCGGCGGAATTTTTCTTTGCGCGGCCTCATGGGTCTCTCCGTCACTGGAGCCGCTGTACATGACGGAGGTACCTTCCTCTCTGCGCGATGACGGAGTCGACACGTTGGGTCTCAAAGTTCCAAATTTTCAGAGTCTGATGAAAACCTCAGGAGAATACAAGAATAACTTGAAAAAGAACGTGATATGGAGTTCTAATCTCTCGCAGTGGAAACTATAATTGGAAGCAGGATGGAACCTTTTTAACCTCTTTCTACTGTTCTCTATGGAGCGAGAGAGTACGGATGATGCTGTTAACGAAATAGGTAAGTCCGGGGGTTTGGATTAGGTAAATAAAGCAAACATATAGGTCGTAGACACAAATAAAGAAAAATAGGAATAATATTAGAGCCGGTAATACGGGCCTAACCCGCGGGTTCAACCTGCGAGTTCACGGGTTAGGATAAGGTTAGGGTTGGGAAAATCCTAACTTGTAAAAATGATGGCCGCACAGGCCCGCACCGCGTGACCCGCGGATTGATGCAGGCAGCTCGTGGGTTGGTAGGTCGGCCCGTAATTTTTTTATATATAATAATCTCACAAAACCTATAAATTGTCCCTTTCTATTTTGATACCTCTCAATCCAAATAGAAAAAATGTTAACATTTTCACTTCTTTTTTAAATAAAATTATTACATATTGGTTGTTTGAGGATGATTTTATGATTTTTATGTATAAACTTTGATAGATTTAATAACTTTATCTCTTAAATTATGGATTATATTTTTAAATGTTTATAAAGGGAATAATTGCTGCTAGGAAGATAAATTTAATAACTCACATATATGTATTGTATTTTCGGCCGTCTTAAAAAAATTTAAAAATTATTTTTTTAAAAAAAATGCTGACCCGCGGGCTAGCCCGCAACTCGCACACTGCGGGTTAGGGTTGGCATTTTGCCAGCCCGCAAAAGTGCGGGCTGCACGAGCCCGCACCGTGCGGCTCGCGGGTTGGTACGAGCCAACCCGCAACCTGCGGGTTGGCCCGTCTTACCGGCTCTAAATATAACCATGGCTCTTTAGCTAGGGTCTAGGGATCAAGCATTACTAAAAGTAAGTTTGAAATAATTGTTGGAACCTTTAAAAATGTTTTTTAATCGTAATTTACGGTATACGAGGTAGTTTTTATGATATACAAAGTAAATACGTGGAAGAGTTTTATTTCGATTTATATGAATCAGGCTGATACATAAGTATAAGTTAAACCAAACAAACTCTAACTTAAAGCATCTATGCCGGTTTAATTATATTCTCTATTTTTCTAAATAATTTTATAGAACTATTTTTAAAAATAGGTTTTGAGAATAAAAAATATGTGTTTGAAGTGACATGGCAATGATTGCTAATAGTTACATGACGGTAGTATAGTGTCGATAGACAACCTCAAAAAATAAAAAATAGAAAAATAAAAATAAACTAAAAATATTTTTATTTTTAGTTTTTAAAAATAACTTTTTATTCTTTTTTAACTTCCACTATTTTGCCCTATCCTATCTAAGATTAATATTACATTTGCTCATTCATATTACATCTCCAATTTATTAAGTGCATGTTTGGATTAGCGGTGCAAACTGTTTTTCTAATATACTTTACAATATATAAGATAAATATGTAAGATGAATTTTATCAAACAGACTTTTTAAAAATCAACCCAAACATGCTATACATCATTAAGCCACATCACAATTGTCACTTACAAAATGAATCTACACAATATTCTCCCTATCTATTCCGGCTCCAAATTCGTCTTGAAAAGGATGTAAACTTGTTATTTCAATTTCTTCCAATAAATAAATTTTGTTCTACGAGTATATTGTTTAGCTATGTATCCTCGGTTAATTCTAGTTATAGAATAAATCAAACTTCAATAAATAACTATTTTTTTTCGTTTAGCTATTTTTTTTCCTTCACTAGTATACTGATAATAAAATAAAAACAGATTTTTTTTCAATGTATAAAATTAAAGATTGTAATAGTTTTCACTATTATAACTTTCCTAACCATGATTTCTTCTTTTTATTTCAAAGGATTGAACCTAATTCCCCGAACCCTAGCCATATTATACCAATTTTCCCCGTATGATTTCTCATTCATACAATTGATCATTTTTATTAAAAAAGTAACATAGTATTATTTAGATTATATTAAGGAGAAAATGATTAAAAAAATTGTTTAAAGTAGTTTGAAAATGTTCATAAAAGACTATTGAATATGCTGGTGAAGAGGGTTAATTTATCAAAACTAAAAAATGGTAGTTAACTCATTAATTAAATTTTACATTGAATTTTTTTTTAACTTTACCCATATTAAATTAGATTTTAAATAAAAGAGAACATACAGAAAGTCATATTTAAACATTAACTATAAAGGAAAAAATTGATAAAAAAACACATTAATTTCTCTTAAAGTTATTTATATTGTGGATCAAGACATTCATATACTTCATTCGGTGTTTGTTTGGAATAACGATTGGAGCCTTTAAAAGTAGTTTTTTACTTGTGATTTACAATATAATAGGTAAGTATTTGAGAAGAGTTTTATCTCAATTTACGTGAATAAATACTTTTTGGGGTCCCAAATATAATTCCAAACAAACACTTAATCATTTATGTTGAAAATATCTCTTTGATAGAAAACTCTTTGATATGTGCAATAAAAATAGAGATATATTGTTAAAATTATATAAATTTGGAGATAAAATAAAATTGAGATTTTGCATTTAGAATCACAACAAATCCTTACAACTAGTTCTTAACAAAAGAAATGTTATCTGAAATCAAGTATCAAGTGAGTTGCAAATAAGGTGCCTTTCTATGGTGTAGGCTAGACAGCACTAGTAATTTAAGTCACTAGTCACATGGCCCCTTACCAAGAGTGACCTGATAGACTGCTAGACATGGCTATGGATGAATAATGTGTGGTGTAGTGGCAAAGGAGGCCTATGGATAGATTTATTTAAGAGTAAAATGAATCATATGCTTTTATCATGGAGTTAGGAAGCAAGATTATTTGCTAAGAAATAAAATTTGGGTGTATTGAAAGGGAAGTACTGTTTTGGTGCAAGTGTCAAAAGGCAAAACTCTTGTAGAGGGATCAAATAGAACAACCATATGTGTGTGGGATTCATAGGCAAAGCCCAAAGGGAGGAGAAATTTGATTAACCACATTGTGGAGGACGAAATAAAGATGACTTGGGATGATGAACATGTATTGAAAATCATAGATTATATGCTAATGGGCAATTTCCACCTTCAAGGAAGAATACGACAGTGAAAAGCACACGATTGTGAGATTGTAGTTCAACCAAGCATTGGATGATCTCTGGGGCTCTCTTGTAGCAGATGCGGTTCAGAGCTTTTGTAGCATCAATGGCTTTTCTCTTAAAATTAGTTCCCTGCGAAATTCCCGTTAGTTCTGCAAAATCATGTGTCCTGATGTTTCCTACTGTAAAATATCTTCCCTCTTCACCAAGACGCCGACGCTATGAGAAGCAAACGACGTCTCTAGTGTCTGTAGGTCCCAACGATAATGGCCATCTGGGTTAACGACATGACACGTGGCGCCTTATCCAGTTGAACTTTTGCCGCTATTTTCCTCGCTTTAGTTTTTCCGTTGAGTGCTCTGTTCACAAGCAGCGCTGTTTAACAGTGCTTGTTCAGAAATGGCTTCTTCAATGTCGGTGTGCTTCTCCTCCAAAGCTCTAGCTCGACCCAATACTCAGAATCCGCGCAGAAGCGCTAGCAAAAAGCATTTCCGAAATCCTAAGCCTAACCCTAGATTTAAAAAGCATATCGGCACATACAGACCGCCGCCTGAACCGGTGGTGCTTTCCGGCGGCGAAGCCACCACCTATACTCGTCTTCCTCCTAAGGATGACTATGAATACTCCGTCCCCTCATTGGAAGTCAAGCTTTCTGAGGCAAGCCCGGCAACATTTAAGGAAGAAGCTGATGAGCTGCTGGACGAAGAGGAAGAAGATGAACTCACCGATGAAGATGTCGTTCGTGGTAATTTGGGAGGAAATTATAAAAAATTCGGAATTTTCGAAGTCGACGACGATTCTGAAGATGGATATGGTAATGAAGAAGAACTACAAGAGGAAGATTATGATGAAGATGATGAAAAGTTGGGCATTATGGATAACACAAATGCGAGAATTTCTAGCAGCGACGAAGGAGTTGACTTATCGGAGTTTCAAAATGGTGAATATGTCGATGGTGAGGACATTTTTGAGGGGGGAGTTATAAAGGAGAAGGGCGTGCCGGCTGTTATGCGATGTTTTGACCGTGCCAAAATATATGTGAAGGCCGGGGACGGCGGAAACGGGGTTGTAGCTTTCCGTCGTGAGAAGTACGTGCCACTGGGCGGTCCGTCCGGTGGCGATGGAGGAAGAGGAGGAAATGTCTATATTGAAGTTGACGGGTCTATGAATTCACTTTTGCCATTTAGGAATAGTGTGCACTTTCGGGCAGGGAGGGGAAGTCATGGACAGGGAAGGATGCAAAGTGGGGCTAAAGGAGAAGACGTGGCAGTGAAGGTGGCTCCAGGAACAGTGATAAGAGAAGCAGGAAAAGATGAAGTGGTATTGGAATTGCTATATCCAGGGCAGAGAGCATTGTTATTGCCAGGTGGCAGAGGTGGGAGAGGAAATGCATCGTTTAAGTCTGGGACGAATAAGGTCCCCAGGATTGCTGAGAATGGCGAAGAAGGTCCAGAGAAGTGAGTTCTCCTCCGGTCTAAATTGTGTTTTCTTGCCCTCTGTTGTTTTGGTTCTCATTAAATTCTGTTTTATCTGATAGTAGTTGTCTGCATTCTGCTTCTGTTAATTCTGCGAATGAGATTATTTGGATGAATCAAATGGTAGTCCTTCAATTGCAGGCCAAAATAGAGGTCCTTAAACTGTGAAATATGCAATATGATTTGTGAACAAACATATTTAAGATTATATGTGAAATTGCTACAAAGAAGAGCATTGTCATTTATTTGAATGGGGGTGAGAGGCTTATGTATGGTTTGGGTGAGTTGGCTAGATTCATGTTAACGGTTCTCTTATGGCTACAAGAACTGGCTACTATCTTCCCGGCTCCTTTCACAATTCTTTGTAATATGGAAAGGAGGCTTGACCGCATTCAAAAGTACTGTTGTTTGCATCTGAAATGAAAATGGGTATAGTTTTTCTATTTAAAAAAAGTGCTTAATTGTGAGTGCTTGTTTTAATGATAAAATGTATTTGTTTATTTATTTTCCTGCATCTCAGCCCATATATTTGTTTACTATGAATAGTTTCCCCCACTTTTTCGGGTCAGGTGGTTTGAGTTAGAGCTGAAGCTGGTTGCGGATGTTGGTATAGTTGGTGTTCCAAATGCAGGGAAAAGTACACTTCTGAGTGTGATCAGTGCTGCCAAGCCAACAGTGGCAAATTACCCCTTTACAACACTGCTTCCTAATTTGGGTGTTGTTTCCTTTGATTATGATTCAACAATGGTTGTGGCAGACCTCCCCGGTCTACTTGAAGGAGCACACCAAGGTTTTGGATTAGGTCATGAGTTTCTAAGACACACTGAAAGGTGTTCTGCCCTGGTAAGTACATGTGGTTATGACGACCACATGTATGTTCTCTTCTGCTTCTAGTGGTACCAGTCTTAAAGCATGCAAGAGCTATGTTCACTAATAGACGCTGCATCCTTTCTCCCTTGAAACTGATGAATTGTGAAGCTTTTCTGCGGTTTTTCTTTATAACACTTGTGTGATTGGTCTCTGCAAATTTTTCTTTTCTTAATGATCCTTAACAGTCAATGCTTGGGCACATCCCAGGATTTTATTACTGAGCTACAGTAAATTGCAGGTTTGCAGTTGTTCCAAGGTTTGGTTGATCAATAGGTTAACTATTATGAAACCATGACCAGCTACGTAGAGTACGAATGATGGTTTTTTTTATATGAAGTTATGTCATTAGTGCTTAGTAAGCATGTAATAGTTCCCAGTGCATTAAAAACTGTCAAAGTTCTCATGATCATTAGGCAGTTCTGAAAGAACCCCTCATAAAGAAATCTCTGCCAAGGCATCTTTCAGGCGTGGACATGGTATGAAGTTTTACTTTTGGCATCACATACCGATACCTGAACATTTAAGGTTAGATCACATGTTAGATATGTATGCCCAAGTAACCATTAGCCAGCTTGAGAGAATCCAGTCACATCGTTTCAAACACATAAGCCAAGTTAGTGACAGTGGGTGATTTAAAACCTTGTATTCCTTATGAAATTCACTTGCCCTGCCAAAATGAGACTTTAGGTTTTTATATTGATTCATTGACAAACTTTGAAATTTAAGTAGTAAATATTAAAGCAACTTCTGTTTTTCTTTTCTACTTGTCTTCCAAAGTCTGACATATTTGATATCTTTTGGCTTCCTTTTCTCATTATCCCTTCCTTCTTGTATTCTATTTGTCATTGCTTACCATAATGCCTCTATTGTATTCTAGGTGCATGTTGTTGACGGCTCTTCCCCTCAGCCTGATCTAGAGTTTGATGCAGTTCGTCTAGAACTAGAACTATTTAGTCCTGAACTTGCTGAGAAACCTTTTGTAGTTGCTTATAACAAAATGGATCTTCCAGAAGCAAATGAGAAGTGGTCATCTTTTAAGGAAAAGCTACAATCTCGTGGTGTCACACCTTTTGCCACGAGTGCTGTGAAAAGGGAAGGTACTTATGAAGTTATCTGTGCTGCTTATGAGCTGTTATGCCAAACTAAAGAGGCCAAGGAGGAATACGAAGGTCTGAATTTGATTCACTTTTGTTTTTAAGATTCTTTTCCTATTTTCAGTTGATCCTGATTACTTAATTTTCCATTCATATTCATGCATGTGAATAATTTCTGTTTCAGATGGAAGCGATATGGTAAACTTAAACCATGTAGCCCAAGCAGTAGAAAAACAGCGAAGTGCACCCATCAATGATTTTGAGGTTTTTCATGACAGCAGTACAAATATTTGGCATGTAGTTGGATCTGGACTGCAACGTTTTTCTCAGATGACAAATTGGCGGTATGTTAAAGGGTATTCCATGCCGACAGCATACAATTTTCTATCATGACTGCCCTTAATTCTTCAATGTCTTGTGCTTCTTAAACATAATATAACTGTTAAGATCTGATTTCTACTCTCATTTAACATAATGG
Organism: Albizia julibrissin; assembly: GCA_037074505.1. Classification (NCBI taxonomy): domain Eukaryota; kingdom Viridiplantae; phylum Streptophyta; class Magnoliopsida; order Fabales; family Fabaceae; genus Albizia; species Albizia julibrissin. The sequence continues at coordinate 9,247,604 of CM073482.1, read as the reverse complement.
CATGTAGAAAATATATGTCTACATTTATTATATACTTGTTCTCAAAACCATATGACGTGATTAAGCTGAGACATTGTTATTCCATCATCCCCTGGAGCTTCTTGCATGAATTTTGGGAGTCCTCAAGTAATGTGCCATAAACAAGAAGACTCGGAATCATATGATCTGTGTTATGAACATGTGAGGATGAGCTAGCATTGTCTGTAGAGGATCATCATTCCCTGCACTTATTATTCTCTGTAAGGAAATTTAATCCATTAAGTGGACATAATGTTATTTTTCAATTTGCATTGGACTAATTATATGTTCTTTGTTTGTATCCCCTTTTCCTTTTCTTTTAAAAATTAGTATTTTTTATGATGATGGTGATTGTTGTTGTTATAGTTGTAGTTTTGCCAGAAATATCTCGTCTCCGCTGAGCAAACTCCATTTTGCAGAGTGCACATAGAGAAAGTTTGACATTAGCTATGTCTGAAAATAAATGAGAAAAATATGAACTAGATTGATAGTTGCTCCTATGAAGAGTGCATTTAACTTGAAATGACACAAAATTATCTAAATGTTTTTGTCTGCATATTAAACATGATTGATGAAAGGAAACTCCACCTACTCTCTCAGTTGATATCCTGGTACTAAAGATGTGGTTAGACAAACATATATTAAGAATTATAATGTGCCTGAAATTGCAGTTCCTGTTCATGGCTAACCTCATGATAATTGTCATGCATGTTTGATAGGTATATTGATTCAGAGAGAAGATTTCAACATGTCCTTGAGGCTTGTGGTGTGTACAAGTCTCTCATGAAACATGGTGTAAAGGAAGGTGACACGGTGATTGTTGGGGAGGTGTGTCCTTTGTTTCTTATCCTCTTTTTTGTATTGTAATCCTTACCAACACAATCATCAAATACATCAATATTGTACTAATTGAAATTTAATCATCATGCCTCACTTTAATTTTATTCACAAAGATTTCTTAGAAGGAATAACAGTTTCAACCCCTGCCATTTTCCGTTCCCACAATTAAATTGGAGAGAATATATTCAAAGCAATAAATTTTTCCTTGGCTCTTGGACAATATTTTGTATATTGCATACCAATGACCATATGATTGTTTATGCTATTTATCAGATTGAGATGGTTTGGCACGACTCTGATGAAAAGTGTGGAGCCTCAAGAATGAAAAGAAGATCCACAGACTTAGCTAAATGGGCCGAATGGAAGTAGTTCTGCTCTCTATCTGGATGCAGCTTGAATATGTGTACTGCAATTTTATAGTAGGTATGGATAACCATTATCTCATCATTGTTCTTGTATATCATCATGCAACTTGGTTATACTGCAATTCATTAGTATACTGGTTTCCCTGGTTTCTCATGTCATTGAGAGGATAATATTTTTTTCTGGTTGTTTATGCTACAACCAGAAATCCACCCCATGTGTTGCATGAAAAGATATATTGTAACAAAATTATTTAGTTGGACCCACCAATTGTTAAAAAATAAAAAGAATCAAATATTATACTGCAGAACAACCCAACTCGTAGCCTAATTCAAATCAAATATTTTAATTTACAACACTATTTACGAGTCGAATACATCACATCGTCTTCCTACACAATTTATATTATATATTGACATGTTTAAATAGGTTGGCCGAGTAAAAACACGGTGGTCTTGTGTTTTCAGAGCTTGATATCACGTAATGGGGTATTCTAAAAAATGTTCACCCGTGTCATATGTTTATAAAGAATCTAATAGCAAGCACTCGATAAATTTACCTCAGTGTGGTCCCTTCTCTTCTTAGGAGATAAAGTCATATAATGTTTCTACTGGGTAGTTGCTGCTAATTTAGGTCTTTATGAAAACTTAATCAACGGAGCAGACATCATTGAAGTATGTTCCTTGATTGTGATCAGCAGTTAGTGAAGAGAGGCAAAGGAGCTATGGAAGAAAATGAGATCATGGCAGATCTGTCTTAGGAAGCAAAGCTTAATGCGCTGTTCTTGATGTATCTTGGCGCTTGGCGCAACCACAATTTCAAATGATTTTATATTCAAAAGGAAGCTGAGTTCTTTCTCAAATCTCAACAGACAACAGCTCACAAGTGAGGCAGATAAGATATTGTACATTTCACTTTTGGGGTTAAATTGGGTCTATACGGTCATAGGATCAAGGCAGCTGTAATTGATGATTTAATTTTATGACTAGATATTGTATGTCAAAGTCTGACATGTACTGAAATAAATCACTACCACTCATTCATTTCCTGACAACCTGATTTGGTGAAACTAGAGTGAACCTTGAATCTATAAAGTTTCACACGAAGTCATCATCACAGTGACAGGATGGAGATGTAACAGTACTATGAGTATGTTTTATTGATTTAAGGCATTCCAGAGTCCAATCAATCAGAGATGGCTTTGTTAATGTGATTCATTTTATTCATGAAGTCCCAACTCTCGACTTTCCTTACAGGAGTGCAGAATCATTTTTTTATTCATAGCATTGCCTTTGCTTTGTGGTCTAAAAGTACTGTTATTATGCTGTTGTCATGTTTTAAATGAGTGCTTTCTGGGAGGTCTAGGTTTTTATGGACTATGTGCAGTTGGAGCCAGCAAGCTAATGAGTTCTTATATTATATAACTATCTCTTATTTTTTATATAAGATATATTTGAGGGGTTGATGTTGATGTTAAATATAAGATATATTTTTATATTTGTTAATATTTTCCTAATTTACGCATATTGATGATACTCTCTCAACAATAATTAAAAAGAAAAAAGAATTAAGAAAAATGAATAGAGTATTTTAAAAAATGCATATTATATTAACTAATTTAATTTTTATAATATAATTAAATTAAATAAATATATTTTTTATTAAAGAACGGAGAGAGAACTACCCGCTCTTGCTTTATAAACCAGATCTTGCATTCGTTCAACTATGCATTCACATTGATGTCATACATGAATCTGAGGCTAAAGTACATTTTATTTCTGGAATCCCATCATGATTACAATCTGATTGCATCAACTTTGGGGGAAATAAAGTATGTTCACTGTTATTGTTGGGCCAACTTAAGAATTTACATGAAAATTGAAATATTGAAAAGGTGACAGCATATTCGTTGGTTGAATCTTGGGGATGTGATATGGTGTTTCCAATCCTAACTACTACGAGGTTATGGTGTTGCGTTGGGAAGAACACTGGTTGTGAAGATCTGCAGAGCTGCACTCTCCAGATTCTGTTCTACTGTGGATGAAAAGGAACCAGAAAGAAAAAAGTGAGGCCTTTGTCTACTACTCTACTCTACTTGATCCCTACATACCCTGTAATCTGTATCCTCTGCCCTTACCTCGTTTTCATCTTCTGAATCGTACGGATGAAGTTGGTCTTCAGTCTTCACACGTCCTGTTTGCTTCCATACTATTACTAAGCATGGACATTCACCTTTCCTTCCCATTTCCTTTGTCTCCGTTTTTTTTTTCACCCCAAGGTTTATATCACGTTAAGTAAGTGTCTGGGATGGTTTTTGGAGTCTAAAAAAATACTTATACATATCAATCGAGACAACATTTATTCTCATATACTTATCTCATATATCATAAATCATGATTAAAAAAACTATTTTTGATGGTTCTAACCACTACTTAAAATAAACACTTAATTCCCATCAAGTTAGCTAGTCAGACTGGTGAATCAATAAAACAATTCTTTGATCAGTCTGATCAAGAATTTTGGACGTGTGAATCTAAAATAATATTGTGTTGACCTTAAAATGAAAATATAGCATAACGTTATGTTATGCTATGGTAATTTTGTTTTGTTAGATTAATACTTTTCTCATTTAAATATTATTTTTTAAAAGTTATATATTTTAATCAAATTATATTATTTTAAATTTCATTATGATTGGGTTTACCTGTTCAATCATAGTTTGATCACGAAATTTAACCAATTTAATAATGGATCTAATTTTTAGTAACTTAATTTATATACCTTCATAAATACGTGTGCGCGCGCGTGAACTTAAACTATGAGTAAGATACTTACTTTATTTTATAAGTTATGAATAATATGAATTTTTTTTAATAATTATAGGGCAACTCACTTCAATCTAATCAATTCACAACTATAATATAAAAAATAATTTATAAAATATCTTACTAATGACCTATTCACTATAGTTTAAAAAATATTTAAATCATGTTTTAATAATTTAAAATTATTTCTTGTTATTAATATTTTTATATTAGCTTTATAAAGTTATTAAATGTAAATACAAGTAGTTGTGAACAAGAGCGAAAAATACTGGTAAAAGAAGGGAAGTAGAGGTAATACTCTCTCCAACCCTTTTTTTTTACTCTTCAACAAATATAAGTACTAAGTACTAACAGGCACAATGAACTGAGCTCGTTATATGAGTTAAAAAGTCGTTAATTTCATGTTAAAAACCCATCATAAAATTAAACATTCAGTTAAACAAATTTGTATCATATAATGCATATGATTTGAACTAAATCGTATCATTTACAATTTTTAAATAGTATGATTTGTTATATATTTTTTGGTCTAATATTATATATTTATATTATATATATAGTTGCTTTATTTGTAAAGATTTTTGTGAATACTAACTAAAGCAAAATCTATTTAAATAAGTTATGAAGAAGTCTTGTAATTTTCCATTTTTTCATACTTCCATAACATTACTAAATTTTTTTCAAAATTTCCTTTTTAAAAAATCATAATAATTGTCATCTTCATCTTGTTGAGTTCATTACTTAAATACTATACAACCAATCATCTATACATTTAGCCGGTTCATTTAGAGAGATCTCAAGTTATCAATGTCAAGTTACCCTAAAAACGATATTGCTCGTCACGCTTAAATGAATCTCAAGTTCGAACTTTTGACTATAAATAAAAAGATATATCTTTCTTATTTGCATTTTTTTCTTTATAAAATAAATTTTATTTGATGAATACTATTTAAAAATAAAGATAATGCCTAATTTGTTTATTGCGGGCAGAAATCTTGGTGTGAGCCAATACATGCTGTGCCTTTATATATTGTGTCCAAAAGTGAAGGCAACCAGCCGAAAAGAAGGATCTATATATCTTTCTATCATGCTATCACTCAATAATTTTAAAATATTTAATTAATGGGTGGGAGCAAAAACAGGGTATTATCACTCACCCAAATGACTAATGACTTGGCATGAATTTTAGAGAGCAAACTGCAGCAACCATAGCCTTTTTCTTTTCAAACTTTTTCCTAAATTTCAAGTGTAGTAATTATATTAAACGAATCAGAAAGGCATGCTAGAGTTAGACCATCCCATGTTTCAACCAAAAAGGCACAAGTGCATGCAAGTACACACACACTGATAAAGCCAGTGGCCCAACAAGATATATAGTTGCATGACAGTAAAAAAAAGAAAAAAAGAAAAACACCCAAATTCATCTTTCCAATATATATCTCTTGGACTCTTTCAAAGATCAATTTTGCATCATTTTACACTTGAAAGTTTTGATCTTGTAATTCCAACTTAGTTTTGATACTATATGATCCTTACAAGAGCTGATATATTTAACTTCCAAGTAGAACAACTGATATAACTGAGATCATATTTTCCAAAACAGGGTTTTATTGATTCCATCATAAAATGATGAGCCAGAGCTGATCAGAAGAGTGTGTATGAGAAATCAACATCAAATGAAGGAAGTGATTGAACATAATTGGTTGATGAAGTAGCAGCAGGTTGAGACAATATCCCACAGATAGAACTGTCTGTATCTTCAACCTTTAATGGACTGTTAAATATAGCAGCAAGTTCAGTGCAGCGCCAATCCCAGATTGTTTCTTGACCAAGTTCATAATTTGGGTAAGTGAAATCTCCAGAGCTTGATGAAGCCATGTTCTTCACAGCTTCTTGAGTTATCTTTTGGTCACTTGTTTCATCAGCACAGGGAATTAAGGCATTGTTGGTATCATTGGAATAAGAAGAAGAAGGTCTAAAACAGATATCAGGAACTATGCATTCCAAGTAACCTGATTTAGAATCATCATTGGAGAAGAAGAACAAGTTATTATCACCACCCTCCTGAGCTGAAGAAGAAGAAGAAGAAGAATGATCACATGCAGCAACAGCAGTAGTAGTAATCTCAGAAAGCTGAGGTGGGCTGTTCTGATTGGTTGTTGACTGTTTCATCTGAGGAGTGTTAAAGAGTGACTGAAGCTGATGAACATCATCAAAGGGACAAACAAGAGTATTGCCAAAGGTTGTATTAATGTCAGTGTAAACAAAGTTGGTTCTTGCTTGGCTTCCTTTAATGGACAAAGCAGCTCTGTCATAAGCTAAAGCAGCTTCTTGAGCAGTATCAAAAGTGCCAAGCCAGTGTCTTTCTTTAGTTGTGGGGTCTCTAATTTCTGCAGCATATCTTCCCCAAGGTCTTCTTCTTACTCCCAGAAACCTCCCTGCTTCTCCTTGCTTTCTTCTTCCTCTTCTCTGATCACCAAAAGAAGATGGATTGGTTTGAAGAAGCAAACCCATCTGGGTTTTCTTCTCTGATGAGGCTCTAGAACTTGGCATGGCTGCAAAAAAAATGGCAGAGAAAAAAGATGAGATGGGGAAGATAATGTGAGGGAGAGTCAAATGAGTGTGGAAATTTGTAAGAGAATGGGAGTGTAGAAACGAGGAGCAGTGAATGGTTGAGTATGGGAGAAGAAGAAGCCACTTCAGGTCTTTATAAAGAGTGTTAAGTACAATTTTTTTTTCTACTTTTTGGGATTTGTATCTTTCTAATTTTTTCTTTTGAACAAATTGACACTGACTACTAGCATAGGAAACTCATTGTAAGATCTTAGGAAAGAATGTAAATATAAATTTTTTAAAAAAATAACCATGACAAATTTTAATATAGAAAATAATAATAGGTTTATACTATTATTTATTATTGTGATTTTTTGGTGATTGTATTCTTTTCAGAATTCATACTGATTTCTCTTATAATATATAATTTTTTATATATATATTAAAAGGATTTAAACCATCCGTCTATATAAAGATTTCATCTTACTTTTATCTCTCTTGAATTAACTTGTTCCTTTGAATTTTAAGATTCTCTCCCAATATTCCTTTCTACTTCCAATGATAATGAAAAGAGTGTGTTTAATTTTCTTCATATAGTAAAGGGTACAAGGAGAGATTTTTTTTTTTTTCTTTTTCTGAATCAGAGGGACATGTATTAATGTTCTAAGGTTACAAATGCAATCAAACGAGGTTGTTGGAATACAAAGACAGATTGAATAAGAGGAAAAGCTATTAGAAGCGATGAATAATTTACAAGCGACGGGCCAATTATTACAAAGGTTGGATCTTTGTGCATATCGATTCACGTGTAAAGGACAAGTCAATTAACACACAACCTGAAACTTGATTTGTTAATAGTCTATTCATAGGTTTCTCCACTCAGACAGTGCAATTATTGAAACATAGTTTAAAATATAACAACATTCAAGTTTGACCCTATGGTTTACTTTCTCAACCAAAAGTTAGATAAATATTTTGATCTTCTGATGTGTGGTGGTGTGGTAATCAACTGGATAAAACAGTGAAATTGGGACCATATTCCAACCCTTGGGCATCAAACGAGGTTTTGTCATTCACTCATTTCATAGCTTGTTATGAATCTTATATCGAAGAGTTTGACCTAAAAAGGTAGGGCATATAAGCATGTAAATGATATTATCTTCAATTTTTAATATAAAATTTTGTTTATAGTGTATTACATTATAAACGAAATCTTATATTAAAGATCGAATGTAGTATCTCATTTTAGATTTATGCTCATGATTTTTTTTTCTTTTGACCAATATGCTCATGATATTGATACTTCCATTAAGAACCTGTTTGGCATTGCAGTGAGGGAGGAAAAAGGCCAACGCATATTGATTTAAACCTAGTAGAGAAAAATGGACCATTTGGGATTACGGTGGTCTCATATAGGCTTATTTAAAAAAGTGACTTCTGATATAAGTCACTTTTTTCAGCTTCTGGCGTGACTTTTTTCAGCTTCTAGAGGAAAAATGTTATGGATAGGTGATCTAATAAGCAATGTACTATTAAATATACATTTGCATACATTCTAATTTATCCATTATAATATATTTAATTAAGTACTTTAGAGTTTTTTTTTTTATTTTTTTAATAATAATTTAATTTTTTTATCAAATTTAAATTTAAATTTTTATCTTCAATTATCACAATATATCACTATATATATATATATATATATATATATATATAGTATTCAATAAGATTCATGCCTTTTTAAGTCATTTTCCATCTAAACGAGCTTTTCAAACGCTAATCCAAATAAGTTTAAGGTAAAAAAAATCACTTATGTCACCGCCAATCGAAACATAAATCACATTTTACAATCTAACTGTTATCCTATCTGACTTTTCCAAAAAGTTAGATTGAAAAAAAAAACTACTTCTCCACCGTTAATCCAACATACATTAAAAAATTGATTTTATAGAAATAGCTATCTACTATATATGGTGATTGTTTGAAGCTAATTATTATAAGTACGTGTACATAAATCAAAACAAAACTCCATTAACATATTTACCCTGTACACCATAAATCATAATTGAAAAACTACTCTTAAATGTTCCAATCATCATTTTAAACAAACCATAATATGTGATTAGTAAAAAGTTTTAACTGAAGAAAAAATTGAGTGAAGTATCACCGAGTGAAAGGCCCATATTAAACATTTCACCTTAGGATTGTCTCAACATAAATTCTCATCAATTATTTTGATTAATCTATAATTCTTAAGCATAATGTTGAGTTTGAATTCTCTCAAGGGTTTATTAGCCTGAGTTATGATGGTAAACAAACTTCTAAAATTCTTTAATTATATATGAAACATGATAAAACAGGATGCAATGGAAAACAAAACAATTGCCAAGTTTGTTTGCATATGAACCCAAACTTCTAGGTTGTCTCAAAACATTTGAATTTAAAGACACTAGTTTTGGCTTTTGGCAGTGGCAGATTCACTAGCTGAGTGGGTCATAAGCACATGTGAATCCCTGTTTTATGCGAAACAGATCAATCATTACGTAGGGAATTCTTGTTTTCTTCATCATTTTCAAAGGGGGCAGTTAAAGTCACATCATCTCTAATTAACACACCTTAATTTTCTGTCCAACACTTTCTTATTTTATATACTTCCTGCCCTCCTTGTTTTTATTATAAGGTATGGTAGAGAAGAAAAAGATAGTCTTTATTAATATTCACTTAGGTCTTTAATACAGGATATAATTAAAGAGTTAATATTAATTTTAAATATGAAATCTATTTTTTATATTTATCAATTTTTTTAATTTACCCTTATTGATATTCTCTCAGTAATAGTCAAGTAAGAGAGATGGAAGATCGTATCAAAAAATAAAAAAATGAAGGAAATTAAGGAAGATAATTAAAGAGTTTTGAAAAAAAACATGTTATATAAATTAACTTAACTAATTTTCTTAATCTAATTAAATTAGATAAACAAGTATTATCTTAAAAACAGAAGATTTTTTCCCCATCCGGGGAAGACTAAGGAAAGGTACCAAGTAGAGTATTGATTAGATTTTCTAAGATTGCTGCTATTTAAAGTCTCATAAATTATAGCTTCTGTATATGACTTATCATATGTAATTCATAATATATTAAATATGAGTAAATTTGATAGTTTATTTCATTTTCATACAAACTTAATGACTTTATAACTTTATAAACACCTCTCGTCAGTTTTTGTTGAGATGGTTAGATGTGTCTTGTAATAAGGATAGAAGGAAGTGTGTGTTGAGAAAGTCTTCCCGTCTTTATATCAAAAAAGAAAAAAAAGAAAGTCTTCCCGTCTTGTGTATTAATTGCAAAAAAAATTTAAAAAAATGATCCCTTAAAGAATGTATTAAATTATTAATGATGTTAATGTGTCAAATACTCACATATATGCTTCATGAATCTTTATTAATTTTTGTAATTGCAGAAGCAGTTGACCATGGTCTTCAGACATCTAATTCTCAAATGGTGAATGAGGTTTATGATTATATTTCCTTTCTTTATATAACACTTTCAAATGCTTGTTGTTATAAATATGAACAAATTATATTAATTAGATGCGATTTTTATATGGATAAAATCTTAAAAGTAATTCTCATTATTTGTAACTCATGGATTAATAAGGTATGAAAAGCCGTTAAAAAAAAAGGTATGAAAAGAATACCTTCTATAAATTTCATAAAAAGATAATAGCTTTTATAAATTTGATATTTGATATTTAATGTTATAATTTTTTTTAATTATTTCATGCATCACATGAAAAAGTGTCTAATTATTTTTATATTCCTAATATTTGAATATCCTAGTGCCTTCATAAACCGAACCACTCCACAATACCACCGTCACACTCTGTTGCTAATTCAAACCCCTTTAGTAAGTTATACTATAACTTAAAATATGTTTAAATAAAAATATATATCTTATTTAAAGATTTCAAAGTTTAAATTTTATTTGACAAAAAAAATAGTTTAAATTTTATTTTAAATAATTCAAAAATTTGACATTTCAGCTAAATAAATAAATTATATTTTATAACATAATCTGCAAAAACTAACTCAAATGGCAATGACGCTATGATAATAATTAAGGATTAAATTATCCGAGGTAACAAGAATGATAAATAGTTTATAATATTAAATTAAATTTTTGACCTTATCTTTTTCCAAGGAAGTTTTACAATTAAATTATTCAATTGAGCATGTATAATTTAAAATTTGTCCAAATTCTACATGATGATAAAGGTAAATAATGAAACTTAATTTTTTTAAAAAAAATAAAAGCTAACAGGGAAACTTGCGGAGTGGACCAAATTAAAAAAATCATTATTCAATTCCAGTATTCCACCATATGTTTGAGATTAATTTATCATTTTTTATTAAGAATTAAAGAATGGTTTGCTTTTGATTTTTGAATCTAATACCCTTGACTCTTCCACTAAACACTTTCACAAGCAGAAAGGCAGCGACGAGTCAGCTCCATATATATTTATATATCAATCATAAAAGTATTTATATCTTAATGCTCTTATTAGTAGTTAGTAGTATCATGTTGTTTTACAAGAATAGATCAATATTTTTTAATTTTAATATTAGCACACTGATTTTCATTCTATGATTTGTATTTTTTTTTTTAAAAAAAGTGCTGTGAATTAGGGACATTTATGAGGGAGATGCATTAATTTTATAAAAATTTTGGGATGTTTCAAAAACTGTATTTTTCATTTGTATCCAATTAACCATCATTATTTTAGTCACTTTGCTTTAATTATATACAAAATCATGCGAAGAATAATATCCAAATACTTTTTACGTGAACAATAATATCCAAATATTTAATATCGTAGAAATAATAAATATCAAGCCCGTTTAGTTCAATTATATGAGAAAAGATTACATGTAATCCTAATGTAATAGCACGATTACAACGTTTGGTTAGGTTTATGTAATGTAAAGATTGTTACATTTTGTAATTCTGATTATATCATTTGATGTAATCAGGATTACACTGCTAAAGTTGATGAATGATGATGCAAATATCTTATAATCCAGTGAAAATGACACTATTATCATTATAATTTTTTAAATTGACCAAAGTGACCACCCATAAATGTGGTTAAATATTAAATAATTTTAATTACCACCATCAAATATTAAAAAATAATTAATAATATAGAAATTTAAGAAATATTCCCCATTTAAAAAATTATATTCCACCATTAAAAAATATTAAAATATCTCATTAAATAATATTTCTATAATTAAATATTAAAAAATTAATATGAATCTAATCTATACACTGCATAATATTTCCAACATTAAATATTAAAAAATTATTATGAACCCAACGTATACACTGTACGGAATGAAAAAAATTATCATGAACTCAACGTGTATACTATTATATATGTCAAAATAGGTAATTTTGTCCCTTACTATATTATTCTCGTATATTTTTGTGTTCGATGTAATCCAACCAAATATTTTTATGTATATACATCATCTTTTTCTAAGATCGAACTAAATAAATTATATAATCATCATTATATTACCTTCTATTATATTACTCTAATTGTGTGAATCAAACCGCACTAACCAAAAAAAAAAAAAAAAAAACTAAGGAGCGATTAAGTAGGATGAAGTGTCCCATCCATAGCAAGGAAGCGTTTGAAGAGAAATGGATGAGTCCCCATCTTCAAATATGTGGCAACATCTTCCCTTTACTTGATTGGTGTGTGGGATTCGACTTTAACAAAATACTTTAGAAATTAAAGTCCCATCCAATCCAATTAATTTCTATTATTCATAATATATGAATAATGTCATTTCTAATAAATTATATCTCTCTTCTCATTATTACAGTGACATTTTTCATGGCTCCTAATATACCACTTTGGTCCATCCAAGTCAGAAAGAAAAGAAATTTTTATCCTGGTGTGCCATTTATTTTTTTAAAAATTGTTTATAAATACTTTTTGATTAAATTAATTACTAAATGCTATTAGGAAAGATATTTTATACTTAACGGAAGATATTTTACACGTTAATAAAGAATTTTACATATTTATAGAAAAGATTTTTATACACAAGAAGATTGTTTACACGTAAGATAGCATTTAGTAATTAATTAACCTAAAAGGTATTTATGAACAATTTTCCTATTATTTTGTATCACCAATTTCCCCCTTTACCCCCTCATTAAACGTTGGTGCATGTAATTTTTAAAGTACACATGTTCAATAGGGCCAAAGCAATAAGATTATTAAATTTTTGGATAAAACTAATAAGCTTGAAGGTTTTCTTGGTTACTGTGAAAGTTTCACATGTTGGAAATGATTTGTAATAAGAAATAGAATGATTAAATTATTTGCCTAAACTATAAAAATATTTTCGTAATGTCACTTATTTCGATATTCCTTATCTGAGTGAGTAACTTCCTAACTAATTTTAAAAATATTATTTAAATAACTAAAATTTTAAATTTATGTAAAATTATTAATAAATCTTGTGATTAGCAGAAGAAGATGAAGCATATATTGATTTTCTCAACTCAACTAGTAAGGGTTTTTCTTCCACTATAAGACAACTTAGGAGGAGGAAGCTGTTTTTTTTTTTTTGTCACAAAGGAATTGAAAATAAGGGACACACAAAGTGGAAGTAATATATGTAAATTAAAGGTGGTCCGGAATTTAGGGGAAAATATAATAATGTTTTTTTCATAGGAGTTTGAAACAACATAAACCAAACCAAACCACGTTGAACAAAGTTGTTTAGGGTCTAATCAAATAATCAGTTGCACCTCTTGGTTCAATTCAAATTTTGTCCCTTTTCACTTCTCTCTTCTTTTCCCAAACCCCAAGCTTTCCCCTCCCATGATCCCAACTAAATTGCTCTCATCAGTCATCACAAGTATTTTTTTAAAACCTCCAATAAATATACACCACCCGACACTATATATAAGGGAATTTTTTAAGAATGACTTATTTATATTTATAAGAGACATTAATAAGTTTGTTTTAAATTTTTAATATCATTTTTCATATTTTTTATTAATTATTCCTTTCGGTCCTTAACATATGACATATTTACTTAATTTGATTAAATTAAGAAAGTTAATTAAGTTAGTTAATATGACATATGTTTTCTAAAATACCATGTTCATCTTTCTTAATTACTTCATTTCCTTCCTTACTTAGTGTTTGAGTATCAATAGGAATAAGTTAAAAAAATATTGACAAATAGAAAAATAAGTCTTACATTTAAGACAAAGATCAACTCCCTAAATAAGTCATATATTAAGGACTGGAAGGAATATTAGTCTCACGACATTAATCATCCAATAACTTACTCTCTTTAAAAATAATTGTATTTTGAAAAATAAGCTACATTTTTTATATATTTATTGTATTTTACTAATTTAACCAACTTTTTTATATACATAATTTGATTATCTGCATCTTATAAGAATCACCGGAAGGAGTATAAAATTAGGTGGGTCTATCATGGGTCATATAATTTTTTTTTTTTAAAGAAAAGGTGACATGTTTGTGTTATGATTTGTAATTGCAAGCAATTTAATCTTTCACATGTGTTTAGATTATATATAGTCAATTAGTCATAGATAGCTGAAGTTGCAAATGTTTTATTCATTTGCTTGGTTAAATAAATATAAGTAAGAAAAGCTTAAATCTACTTTTTAAAAAAAATGTTAGAACAACATAATGACGATATTCCATAAAAAATAAAATAATGATATGATAATATAGACCATATTTATAGAATGAATATAATACCGACCGACGATATCATAAGCCAATAGAAGAAAAAAAGAGACTCATGCTCGTTACGAAGAAAAACGTTCTGGTCCCTCCCACTCAGGAGGAAGATGATTTGTTGAAACGTAGTTCCAAGAAGATCAAGAATGGTGTCACTAGCAACGCGGAGGTCAAAAGTTCAGAGGAATGGCCCAAGCTGGGCAGCAAAGGGCACACGTATACTCCAGGTGGAACTTCGTTTGCTGATAAATTAAAAGGAATGGGTGCTCAAGATGAAGGCTCTGCGGACGATAGTGAGAAGGAGGAGGATGTGTTTTCTGACGATGACATATCTGATGCGGATGACGATGAAACTTTATGCAAAACCATGGAGGATCCTTCCCAAAATTTCCCTACGTTCTACTTTTCTGGAAAAATGAGGAAGAAGCTGTATAGAGCATGGAAGAAGGCAGTGATCGTTAAGCTTCTGGACAAAAGCATCGGTTACAAGGCTCTGCTAACCCGACTGCAAACTATGTGGGCAAAGAGAGGTGTCATTAATATCATCAACATTGGATTGGAATATTACGTTGTCAAGCTCTCAAATAGAGAAGATTATTTCACTGCATTGACTGGCGGCCCCTGGATGATATACGACCACTATTTAACCGTTCGGCCATGGGAGCCAAGATTTAAACCAGAGAGAGCCAAAACTGATAGAGTTGCTGTCTGGGTGAGACTTCCTAAGATTTCCCTTGAATATTATAATAAGGAGGCACTGACCTTTATTGGCAACAGAATAGGGGAGACCATTAAAATTGATATGAATACTTCGTGCCAGCTGAGAGGACACTATGCAAGGATTTGCGTGCTTGTTGACTTGGGGAAACAACTCATGGCTGGTTTCCGACTAGATGGAGAAGATTGCTTTTTGGAATATGAAGGCTTACATATGCTGTGTACCCATTGTGGTATTTATGGTCATAGAAAAGAAACTTGCACTCATAAAAACAGAGCATCGGAAATGGGTCAGGATAAGAGGATGAATGAGGGAGATGATCAGGACGTACCAATAGAGAAAACAGCGGAAGAGAATGATCATGATCAGTGGCGGGTTGTGCAACGGAATCGCCGTCAACGGAAAGCAAAGGAAACAAAAGGGGGTCCAACATGGCAGCAAGGTTCTAGGTTCAACGTATTGCGGGACGAGGTGGCATCGGAAACCATACCGAGCACTAATGAAGAAGCACATGGTCTGCATGTTCCTGAGGCAGTGGAATATCTGATGCAACCACAGCGCACTAACGGTACACGACAACATAAAGGTGGGAAAAAAGGAGAAGCGACAAGACAACCGGGGAATAACAATAATACACAGTTAGTGGTGCGACACTCTGTGAATCAGAATTTAAGAGAAGAATTGTTGAGGAAAAGAGCAGAGAAAAGGACTCGCGAGATGAGAAACGAGATAAAAAATGATGAGATATTGATGTTAACGTTGAGTAGTAGTAGAGAGGAAAAGAAGCAATCAAATAATGCAGAGGGTCATGCGATGGAGGTTGATGGGGTTGAGGAATCTATGGATATGGGCCTTAGGAATAGGGTCGCCCCGGAAGCAGACCCAATGCAGCAAGGCCAGATTGATCCAGGAGATCCAATAATAATGGATGGTGATCAAGAAAATATGGGGATTGGGTCAGAAACACTTAGCACATCTTGTGTCATAGGTGATTACAAAGACGTTAGTGAGGAATCTATGATCCCAGAGACTCCATTGTCTGGTGAAATCTAAATGGGCTTTCTCTATTCATTAAATAATTTATTTATGGATAGTATTATGTACTGGAATGTTAGGGGAGCATGTGGCAAGGGACTCCTGAGAAACATTAAAGTAGCGTGTAATGGATTAAAGCCTGTAATGATCATTTTGGCTGAAACAAGGAGTGCGAGAGAAAATACCTTTAAATCATTACATTCTTGGGGCTTTGATGCTCTGAAATTTATTCCCAGTGAAGGTCGTTCAGGAGGAATAATGGCGGCTTGGAGAAGGGATTGTATCAGAGTTAATATAATTGAAGAGAACCGGCAATTCTTTCATCTGGAATGCGAAATACCAGGTACAATTCCCTTCCAGCTAACTGCAATTTATGCATTACCTTATTACAATTTCAGAAATGCACTATGGGCAAGGCTAGCGTCGCTGTCCTCCCAAATAACAAAACCATGGGTGGTTTATGGTGATTTTAATGATATTATGAGTCCAATAGAAAGAACGGGAGGTGCAGAATGTAATATTACTCGTGTCAACTGGTTCAATGACAAAATTATGGAATGTGGCCTCTCTGATATGGGTTTTCAAGGTCCACGTTTCACATGGAAGGGACCAAAACTACATGGATACCAACGTTTATATGAGAGACTAGATAGAGCCTTGGTGAATCCATCATTCATATCTTCCTTTTCTAGTTGCCATCTCAAGGTCCTCTCAAGAACTCATTTTTCAGATCATAACCCCCTATTTTTACAGTTTCCAAGGACTGGGGGTGTTAAGCATAGAAGGCGATCCTTCAAATTTGAAGCAATGTGGTTAACACATGAAGGATTCAAAGATTTTCTGGGGAAATGTTGGGAGCTGCAATCTGAGGATTTTAATAATTCTTTAAATTCCTGCCGAGAAGCCTTGCAGAATTGGAATATGAAAACATTTGGTTTTGTGGAGCAAAGGAAACGCAACATCCTGGCAAGACTAAGGGGAATTCAGAGCTCATCTAATTATCCTCGGTCTTGGTTTCTATGTAACTTGGAAAATAAACTCCAGTTAGAATTGGATGAGATATTAAAGCTCGAAGAGATCAAATGGTTCCAAAAGGCAAGAACAGAATGGATAACAAAAGGAGACAGGAATACACGGTATTATCACCTGAAGACTAATATGAGAAGAAGAAGAAATCTAGTACTTATGCTGAAAGATGAAGGCGGGCAATGGGTAGATAATGAGGATATTCTAAAGGCTTTAGTCCTAAATTATTATAAGCAACTTTTCTGTGAGTGCAATGAGAACTTGACCAACTTGGTAACTGAAGCTTCATTTCCTGTTATTAATAAGGAACGACTGGAAAACTTGCACCGTGTCCCGGATGAGGAGGAAATTAAGAAGGTTTTATTTGAAATGGGACCTTACAAAGCACCTGGAATTGATGGTTTCTCTCCTATTTTTTATCAGTCTAATTGGAATATTGTGGGAGCTTCTCTGTGTAGCTTTGTCAAGTCTGTGTTTGCAAGAAAGGAAGTGCTGCCGGAAGAGAACAAGACTCTTATAGCCTTGATTCCTAAGATTGACAAACCTGAAGTGGTGAGTCATTTTAGACCAATTTCATTATGCTCTGTTCATTACAAATGCATCTCTAAGGTTATTGCGGGAAGACTGCGAAGCCTTTTGGATGATCTAGTTTCACCATTCCAATCTAGCTTCATTAAAGGGAGACATATTCAGGATAATATTATCATCGGTCAGGAGGTTATGCACATCATGAAAAGGGCTAAAGGGAAAAGGGGCTTAATGGCTATGAAGATAGATCTGGAGAAGGCTTATGACCGTATTAATTGGGACTTCTTGAACCAGGTACTAATTGATTCAAGATTGGAATCTGAGTTTGTTCAGTTGATAATGTCTTGTGTGACTTCAGCATCCTACAATGTTTTGTGGAATGGGGATCAGACAGAGTTTTTTGATGCAAGGAGGGGTTTAAGGCAAGGAGATCCCATGTCCCCTTTGTTGTTTGTTTTATGTATGGATCGGTTATCTCACTTGATTAGTGATGCCACTAATAAGGGTGTTTGGAAACCGGTTAGGATAACGCGAGGAGGGCCTGCGATCTCACACCTTATGTTTGCTGATGATTTACTCTTATTCGGTGAAGCAACGGTGGAACAAGCAAAATGTATGATGGATTGTCTTGAAAAATTCTGTTTGGCGTCAGGGGAAAAAGTCAGTAAAAGTAAATCATCTATCTTTTTCTCTCCTAAAGTGTCGACCTTTGTTAAGCAACAGATCGGCAGTAGCTCGGGAATGGCAATTTCTACTGCAATAGGGAAGTATCTGGGATTTCCTTTATCTCGCAAAAGAAGAAAAACTGAAACTTTTCAGTACATTGTGGATAAAGTGAAAACTAGATTATCTGCATGGAAGGAAAAAAGCCTAACTGCTGCGGGTAGAATTGTTTTGGCTAAGTCGGTGCTAAGTGCAATCCCTTTGTACCCCATGCAAGTTACTCGTATCCCAAATACCATCTGTCACGAAGTTGAGAGAATACAAAGAGAATTTATTTGGGGTACCAGTAACTCCTCTAAGGGTTTCCATCCTATTGGGTGGGATAAACTTATTCGTCCAAAGAATTTGGGTGGGCTTGGGTTCAAGAAATTATCTTCACTCAACCGTGCTTTTGGAGCAAAGTTGGCATGGAAATTAATTTCTGGAACTAAAGGATTGTGGGTTGATGTTTTGTTTAACAAATATATGATGAGAGATGATACCGATTTGTTGGTTTCTCAAAATGGGGATTCAACTCTTTGGAAGTTTATCTCCCAACAGAAAGAAGTAATTGATCAAGGCTCCAAGTGGAATATTAGAGATGGGATTACGGTAAAATTCTTTACTGATAAGTGGTTAGCTCCTAATTACCTTTTAAAGGAGAAATGTTGTAGACCGTTGTCAAGTGAGGAGGAAGATAGCAGGGTGGCAGACTGGGTTTCACATGGTACATGGGACTATGTTCGAATAGCTGAAATTTTACCTTGTGACGTGATACAAAAATTAATAGCTGTGCTACCCCCACTACAATCAGCTGGGAGTGATGTACTAGTCTGGAGTAAGAATAATGAGGGATCTTTCTCAATCAAAAGCGCATATTTTACGTTGGAGAAATACCCCCCTAATACTCATAGCTCGAGCTTCAAGGAAATTTGGAAATGGCAGGGAGCAGAACGTATTAGATTCTTTATGTGGATTGCCTTCAATAATCGTCTTCCAACAAACGAATGGAGGAGTAAGTGGTCATCTTCTTCAGCATTATGTCCACATTGTAATGTGGGGAATGAGAATGTTCTCCATATATTAAGGGATTGCGTTTATGCCAGGTTACTTTGGTTGAAAATCCTGAATCCCAGGTATCGCACTCAGTTCTTCTCATGCTCATTAAGAGATTGGTTTGGTTTGAACTTCAAGAAAGAACTAGGTGCAGCTATGGATGGATATTGGTCTTTGATTTGGGGGGTGTCAATATGGAAGCTTTGGTTATGGCGTAATGAGGCGATGTTCAATGAGGATTTTAATAAACCTGTTGATCCAGCTTCAGTGATATTAAACTGCTGGAAAGGATATGTACAAATGCAAGATGTTATGATAGGGTCCCAGAATAATTCAACGGTTTCCTCAAAGTGGTCGCCACCTCCGATGGGATGGGTCAAACTGAATATAGATGGAGCTGTGACCTCTTCAGGAAGCCGTGCGGCCTGCGGAGGGATCTTAAGAAACCATGAGGGCCAATGGATAGCAGGCTTCACGCATTATTTAGGTACTTGTGGTGTTTTCGAAGCAGAGGAATGGGGTGCATTTAAGGGCCTTACTCTTGTGTGGGATCTTGGCTTTAAGAAAGTCATGCTCGAGTCAGATTCTAAGACTCTTATTGACTTGTTAAGGACTGAGGGTATGGATAGTCGAAGCAGTTTAATATTTCGACAGATAAAGAAGCTCAT
Source organism: Albizia julibrissin (assembly GCA_037074505.1). Classification (NCBI taxonomy): domain Eukaryota; kingdom Viridiplantae; phylum Streptophyta; class Magnoliopsida; order Fabales; family Fabaceae; genus Albizia; species Albizia julibrissin. The sequence goes on along the minus strand of CM073482.1, from coordinate 9,227,468 downwards.
GAATTCATCATGGGATTTGGAACTGGCATATATTCCAAGAGTTCAGAATGAGATTGCAGATGCTCTTGCAAAGAAGGGTATTTCTGGCTCTGTTTTTCTAGATCAGTGTCCTTCTAATTTGAGGACTTTAGTGCTGAATGAGAGTCTGGGAACTAATTCCCCATTAGTGTAATTTATTTTTACGGGCTTTAGCCCTCGTTTGTAACAAAAAAAAAAAAAAAAAAATATAATACCGACCATTGATTTTGTGTTTGTTAAAAATATTTTTCAAATATTATAAAATGTATATTGATTATGATTGTTTAATGAATTCACCCCATTCTCACTCACAAGTCACAACAACTTAATCATCGATATATTTTGGTCGGTTGTCAGGATTTTAAAAATGCTCAAACGGGAAGGTGAAAATGTAAAAATGCGAGCCCCACTTACGTTCTTTGGATGTGCTTTCAGTTCTATTGCTCATCCGGATGTTTTGATCAGTTTGACTTATTTTATAAGTCTGATTTATATAAATCGAGACAACATTCTTTCACATATTTACTTCATATACCGTAATTCACGATTGAAAATCACTTTTAGATGTTTCAATTGCTATTTTAAATACTCTCAAATATTTGGCAAAAGAACTTCCTAAACACTAAAAAGAAAAAAGGATTGCTTTTATCCATCTGACAATAGAAAATTAAATTTTAGGTCAGAAATAAATATTATAATTTATGTTTGGATAAGATTTAATAAGAAATTCAGTTTGATATAAATTTATTTAGATAGTTTATTTGAAAGTCAATTTCAAAAAGTTCAAATATTAAAAAAAGTCAAAAGGAAAAAAAATTACTTCAATTTAAAGTTATTTTGTATCTAAATATTATCCCAAACATATTTTTGCATCCAACTGACCTTTTTATTCCAGCAGACTTTCGATCCTTCCTAACACTATCCCAAGCATGTACAATGTTGGTAAAACGACTTTCGGAATTCCAAAAGTTGAAGCCAAATAGTATTTCTCATTTATTTTGTGAAATATTTATTGCAGGGGTAAAACTGGAAGTAACACCTTAAACTACCATAAGTATACTATCAAGGTTTTTTTTTTCTAATTTTTTTTTGCCAACATATACTCTCAAGTATTATAATCGCGTAGTCATTGATGTTTATTTTCTTTCTACGACGTGCCCATAATTATATACTCCAAATTTGATCATTATAAGCTCTGAATTTACCTTGTTACACCTTTGTTTTTGGACGAATGAAATTCCCCTAAAAGAAATAAATAACTTCACCTCATGTGAATAATTAATCAAGTACACTGATATCAAGGGGAAAGCAAAATTTATTACAGATTCAAAAGTCTCATTTCAAGTGTGTTTACTTACTTTCCCCTTATATTTGTATTTTGTAATAATTTAAAATCCCAAATGAAGCATTTCACTCTTAATCACATCACTGTGTATCTGTATAAAATAGCAACATGAAGCTTCACTGTAGTCCCCTGACTCCTGATTATTTTTCTTCACCTAAACCCTAGACAAAAAGAGATGGGATCATGGGAACAATACAGAACAAAACCTTCCACTTCCAAGAAGAACTGGAAAAAAGAGTTCCCAATATGAAAACAGTTGGAATTTTGAAAGAAGGGTTTTGGGGAAGAAACATAAACCACATTGATCAATGAGAGTGTGATCAGAATTCTCTCATATCAAAGACAACTGAAGCATAAATAAGCTCAAAAAAAATAAAATAAAAAAACTCCAGAAAACTCAATGTGGCTCAAGATTGAAAGCAAGGTGGGCTGTATGGGATGATCCTAAAATTCTCAAGGCTGGCCATGGTTTATTCAAGATCAATTGGATGGCCATGAAAAAGACTACAAGATGATCAACCCAAAGATAATATGCAATATCTGTTGAGAGTTCTAGACCTGTGGAACAGGGATAGCTGAAAAAACAAAACCTATTTGAGGAATCCCTTGAATAAGTATGTCCCCTTTAAGATTTGGGATTAAAAAAAAGGGGCAAAATGAGGTATGCATTCACATTGCTTAGCTTGGGGTATGAGAGAGCGCGCTGCCTGTTGTGATCATGGGAGTCACTGCCGGAGCAGAACTTTGCGTGCATGTTTGAGCATCTGACTGAGAAACGGTTCCGCCAGATGATGAAGCTAAGCCAACTGGTCCAGTGGATGTGCTCATTGAAGAAGACATTCTGAACGATCCATGCTCCTCGCTTGAACCAGGGCTAAGTTCAGGCCGCAACTCTGATGATGAAGACGATGGTGCAAGAGTACTGATGGACAAGCCCGCAGGAACGGATACAACTGGCATATTAAGGGAAGATGCAGATGGACTGTAAGTCAATGCTCCCATAGGATGATCAAACTTGCATGCAGGACCAAACTTACATACTCCCCGCTGTGCATAATGAATGCAAGGTGGTGCCCCCTGATTATCAAGCAATGACATAAGATGAAAGGCTAAGCAATTAATAAAGCAGCCAGATGAATAATTTATAAACATGTAACTTCCGTTGCAAACCTTAAGGGCATTTCTTGATATAACTTTCTATTGTACACACATAAAAAAGAACTTTCTATCAGACACCACATAAGAGCAGACTCTTAACACTAGTAAAGACAATTAAACAGAAGTAAAGCACCTGTGCAATTTGAGACAAAATCAGCTTAGACTCTGACAGTCTGCAAGGGAAAATGAAACAGCTGAGTCTAGACTGTTAAGGACATTAAGACTTATACCCAGCCTCCAAAAAATTAAAACAAGGTACAGTTTTTTATTTGACTAATAAACTATGTTTGCATTGCAAGTTATTTATCAGCATTTACTCACAGATGAAAATAGCAACGTCTAAGATATTAAATCCTTCATAATCTTACAGCTACTTCAGCTTCTTTCACTCACCTAAATGCAACTCAATTACTGGCTCCTAGATATATCTTTTCTCGTTAGTATAATTCTACCAATTCTCGAGAAAGAGCTGTTGGTAACACATATTATCTTAAATCCAGTAAAGACTTTCATTGAGTCACAACACTCATGAACCAACAAAAAAGAACAGAAAAGTTAAAGACATACTGAACATAATCCAAGTGTGAGGAATACAAAACCTTGTCTGAGACATTTGAAGATAAACAAGTCACGGGCAAAATAAGGGGACTCAGAAGACGGCATTCATAAGAAAAAAATCAAACAAATTCCATAATAGAATTATCATAATCATGTTCTTAAGCGCATTCTTAAAGCCAAAACCAGTCAACATATCAATAGTCACGACTCAAGACTCAATTAAACAGTTTGCTAAAAGGAAACCTGACACTAGCGAAATAAAAAAGAAAAAGCCAAACTAATCTACTAATTGAAATGTTGATAAAAAATGCTCAAGAGAACCCTATATTTAATCCAAGACACTGAAAAATCTGACCCTTTGACAACAGAAAATTATTCAATTCAGGTCCCCTATAATTTTGAGAAGTCTTGAATAGAAATGAGAAGACAAATACAATTTACAACAACAATACAGTATGTTATACTGTAAAACATAATTACCACTTGGTTTTGGCAGTCTTAGAATTAAGCAGAGGATTATGTGCTAAGGCCCAAGGAAACCAAGAGCAGAGAACACAAAAAAAGGCGGACCCCAGTGCCAAGCGGCTCCCGTACAATGCGGGCTCAGGGGAAGGAGACCCTATATGTACGCAGCCTTATCCTGACATATTGCCAAGAGGCTGTTTTCAGGGCTCGAACCTTGGATCTGGGAGCGGAAAGCCAGCGCACCCACTAGTTGCGCCAAGGCCCGCCTTCAAGAGCAGAGAACACAAAATTTCAATAAAATTTTTATGACCATTTATATACTCGTGTTAGCAATAATTGTATCTAAAAAATGATATTCAATATGTTGGCTTATATGTTAAAGGATTACACATTTTTTGAGCTCAGGTTCATCATCATATTAATACTTCCGACAATGAGCATGCAAGACCTTGACCTGTGCATGACATTTGCAGTCTATAGTTTAGGGACACATCAGCATAAAAACATCAGAAGTATGATTTGAACATAATTAAAAGAACACAAGAGGTAGTATAAAATAGCAACTCAATTATCAACACCATGCATATGTACAAAGCTTGATGAAATTTTATGAAGGCAAGCTACAGAGAGGAACTATATTTTATTTGAACAAATAAGAGTAGCTTGTTCTTTTAATTATCTCATCAAAGGTCACCTACCTACACTTCTATTCTCTTAAATGCACCTTGTACTTTAAAGGAGCTAAATCCCTTATAAATATTGGAAAGAATCTCGATAGTTTCGCTGATAGTGATAAAGAAAAAAATACATAGACTTCTAATTGGTTGAAGGTCAACAATAAGAAGAAATGATTAATTGACCCAAAAAAGAATAAGAAATATGTAAGAAATGACTGTCAGAAGTTTTCAACAAGGTTTTATACATCAATGAAGGAATTCCCAGCAGTATTATAGAAGAGATTGAAACATAGTGTGGCAACAAAATACAAAAGAGCATCATTCAATGTTATGTATCTTAACCATAACCCAGTATTATCTTATGAGTGACCACATTAAAAAAATAACAGGAAGTTTCAGGCTTTCATAGTTCAAATATTAAAATCCATGTTAAGACATGTATCAATAACGGAGGACTTTAAAGAGGTATAAACTAGCAGAACTTGCCCCTGTGTGCAGATCAGACCTTGGATTCTAAGAAATACACATTAATATTGGGAAAAAAAAGCACATCTGAAGCTAAAAAGAAAGTACAAGAACAAGGAATCACAACCAAGTGGAATCCTACTATAATTTGTCTTCAATGGCTAGAGGGGAAAAACCAAAAAATAGTATATCTGTGAAGCAACCTTCAAACCTTGCATAAAACTACCATATACTATGTTGCAACAAAATGAAGTAATTTTATACAAATCAAAATTGCATCTAAATTTTTACAACTGGTTATTGGATAGTAATAATAAAGTTTTAGCCAGATGGAGAGAGAAGATAGAGTACTAAATTCATAATCCAACATCAGGCATCATGAAAAGGGGTTGAAGGATGATAGTTACCGGGCGCATAGGAAGACCCACAGGACTAAGGACCACATTTACATTTGGTGCAATCAATTCAGGTGGATGATGGTATCTACAGGAAGGACCAAATCTACACTCCCCTGTTCTCATGTAATGCTGACATTCTGGTTGACCAGGTCTTTCTGGAAATGAATGTTGTTCTCCTGGACTGGTGCTTGAGGGACCAAATGAGGAACCTGTAGGTTGATATGGTGCATAATAGGCAGGTGCTAGTGAAGGTAGCTGGGTATTCCCATAAAATTGTGTTGAGCCAACATTAGATGGAGTACTAGAAGGGACTGCAGGGCTTGTAGTAGCCTGTGTAAAGTGTAAAAAGACATCAACAAATGCACTAGTAATTTGTTGAAACTGTCAAAGGAAAAGCTTGACCTACCTGATAAGGATTCCAACCTGAAAAAGGGACAGGGGACATTACCACAGGCCCGTAAGGATTTTGCACTAATGACCCCGGTAGTAGAGGTGATCTTGCAAACATTACACCATATTGTTGTGATGAAGAACCAGATGGAGGCTGCATAGTTGGATAGAATGGTGAAGGTACTCGTACAGGTAGAGTTGAAGCATGGGGAACTAGTAATGGGGCAGGAACTTGAACACCGGCAGGCTGTGGGTGGTGAAACTTACAAGATGTGCCAAACTTGCATTGTCCTGTTTCCACATAATGCGAACACTCTTTCTCATCCTGTATTTGTAGAATGTAAGTTTGGGACAAACTCTTGCCATGGTTAGAAAAAACAAAAAAAATCCAAAATTTAAAGAAACACAAAAGTATGGGAACATAATGTTATACGAACCGGTCGTAATGGATATCCATAATAATTAAGTGGCACAGGAGCAACGCCTCCTCCCTGCCTAGGATGGTGGTACTTACATGAAGCACCAAATTTGCAAGATCCTGTCCTCATAAAATACTGCAGTTTAAGCAAGTAGATTTAATCAATACTAAAGGCCGGCCATCGAATTTGAAGATAGCCAAAGCAATAACTTGACTTTACTACACCCTTAGAATGTACAAATGACTGCATAGAATCATATTTCGGATAACCAATATGAACTACAACGCCAAAAGCAATATCATTTATAATGTTTTCCCAGAGCATACAACAGAACCAGATCAAGTACCTGACATAAAGGCTGGCCTACTCGCTCTGGATACTCCACGCCAGTCCTCGAAGCTCCTATAACCTAAACAGCATATATATGTCACCAAATTATGAAACGTCCAATCAGGCTATCAGATGCAAACATTTTAGTCTCAGTTGAGTTAATTTAATTGATTTTGTAATGATCCTAACACTAACTTGAAAAGCCACAGGATGAAGGCAATCCCAGCAATGAAAAGCTTTATGTACCGCTCATGAGTCATAACAAAGATCAAACCAAACTGAAGCGAACAATCACATAAAAAACCAAACAGTGTACCGTCCGGTAATCAACCACAACAAACTTACCGCGCCACGGTCACGGGGATGATGGAACCGACACCGCGAGCCATATCCGCAAAACCCAGTCCTCAAATAGTACATGCAATCAGCCTCATCGGGCCGTTGTGGATACGATTCCCCACCAGCCAATCCCAATTGCCGCATAGATTCTGCATTTGCGAAATCAAAATCAAATTCAATATATTACACTCCACATTCTGCTAAAACCACAAATCACCACACCAGAACCCGAAATTCTGTCAAACAAGAAACGGAAATTCAGAATGCAGAGGCTTACACACCCACCTTCAAGCCCCGTTTCGCCTCCGGTTCCAGTCCATTCCGGTGCCGGATCGGACTGCGCCTCGTCGCTTGCCCGGCCGTACCGCTCCATGGCACGGACCAGACCAAACGGGACGAGAGCCGACTACACAGTAATTTGGCACAGAAAATGAGGCGCTCCGATCAAATGGGGGTGTATCAATACAGAAACTAGAGAGAGAAACGGGTCGGATTGTCTGGGTGTTTTGGATTTATAAACACACAAGTCACAAGCAGGCAGGAAGAGAGAGAAAGAGAGAGAACGACAGCGTCTCTGCTCCTAGTCTGGTCTCCTTTCTCTCCCTCTCTAGTCCCTCTCACTTCCTTTCAGTTTCAAAGCGTTAATCTTTGAACTTTGCTTCTATGCCTTCTCTAATTGGTCTGACAGTTTGTTGGTTTTCTCATGTACGCGCCAAACATCGCTAATATCAACGAAAATAATCTCCCTGAAATTTGTTTTTATTCTAACCACATTTTCTTAAAGAAATTAAGGCGAAAAAAAATAGTTAATGTTGTGTTTGTTTATTTATTTCAACTTCCAAGAAGATGTTAAATAAGTAAGTCAAGGCAAGTCAGAATAAATAAGCGAGTTAAAGAAAGAGTTTAGTGAGATATAGACAATCTAGGTCCCGCTCTGGGGAAAAGTTAAAAGACCAAAACACCCTTTTTGGCGCATGTGGTAATAATGGGCAATACTTAAAGTTGGGAAATCGGGCCGGCCCTTTAAATCTTTTTAAATCACAGGTCGGGTTTGAAAAATGGAGTTTCAAAAGGAAGTCGGATTTAAAAGGGCCAGTCTTGGAGGGCCGAAGACCCTGTAGGGCCGGCCCGTTAGACCCTTTAGCTTTGTTTTTTGTTTTAATTTTACTACCCTTCATATTCATGTCCTTGTTGACTCCTTACTAAGAACCTTAAAAATTGCTAAATTTACATATGATGGTAATTTACTAATTTTTGATATTTTTACCCCTTAAACAGAGTCTACTACTTAAAGTGAATTACAATCTAAATTCCTTAAAATTGATGATAGTAGCGAAGAAGATGAAAACGATAGTTTTCATAATCATGTTACTTAGAGTGTTTAACTTTTTGCCTTCTTATACTTTGTATGAAACTATGAATTACTTGTACACAATATTTTTTACATTTGATTATGAATTAATAACTGTATTTATTTTATTGCATGATCTGTGTAGACGTATAGTTAAATTTTGTAAAAATGATTTCTGGCCCTGCGTGCCGGCCCTGGCCCTGATGATTTCGAGCCGGACTTTGAAAAACAACAATTTTTCTTTCCCTGAATTCTGTAAGGCCGACCCTAACCCGTCAAGGACCCTGATTCCCAACTCTATTAATATATACTACTAGATTATGGGATTTGACGGAGTTGTCCTTTTTAAAGAGCTAATACAAAAAGTGATTATGAGATTAATTAATCTGGCTGCCATACAGAAACATCAAATGGATGATGTTGCTTCCACGTGGCATCATGAGGACCTTCCTTGAAAATTGTAAAAGAAAAATTAATCTCACCCCGCACCTATTTACTCTTCTAGTGATTAATATAAAATTTATTTATATAATTTATTTAGATTGTTAAAGGTATATAAATTTTTATAAAATAAAATATAATAAATATAAGAGGTGTTAAAAAAAAATGATACCACTCTGTCGATTGTTTTAGCTCGAACCATCACAAAATTTTGGAAGCTATATTAGGAATTCCGAAAATAATCGTTGGAATTGTTTTTAATTAAACAATTTAGTCATATTCGTTTTTCTAGCATTAAAACAAAACCTTATATGCATAATGCATTTTCTTTTCAACTTAGCTTTTGACATTTGATTTTTTTTACAAAAATTCACATTATGAACGAGAATAGAACTTCCCTTCCACCACATGTATGCAAACTGAGCCACCGTATTTACTCTCTTATTTAGATAGTTAGATATAAAAAGGTAAAACGCTAAGACCATTTAATATGCTACTTATGTATTTACTAAATGAAAGTTCAGTAGGAGGAGGTGGATTAACACCTTCCAAAATCTTGTATAATACTCTATCTAATCTTTAATATATAATATATTTATATAATATGATAATATTAAAGAAATTAATTAAATTAGTTAATATGACATTTTTTTAAAATACCTTACTCATTTTTTTAATTCATTATTTTTATCTTTTTTATATTATTATCAAGAAAGTATCAATAAGAATAAATAAAAAAATAATTGACCAATATTATAAATATATCTAATATTTAAAATTAAAATTAACTCTCTAAATAAATTATATATTAAGGATATGAGGAGTATATCCAAGGTAAAACTCTTTCCCTAACTTATGTAATTATATTTTAAATATTTTAAGCACCATTATATTTTATTAAATTATTAAGTTAATATTTAATTAATTTTTACATGTCCTTATATTGTACGGATTTATATGTAATTCTAATTTTATTTTATAACATCGGGAAAAAATTAAAATTAAAAAAAAAGGTAAAAACGTGTGAAAAACCGCTCAGATATTTTAATAAACCGATAGATCCCGGTTCAATCGGTTTCCGGGAGTCCTTTTTTTTCATTCTATTTTTTATTTTATTTATTTATTTATTTATTGGCTGTTTGCTTCCTTGTTCATCTACCGACACGGCTATCGGACCCTCAATCCCGTTCCCTCCCGCGCCGTCTGCGAAGGTGAAGCTCTCTCTGCCTTATAACCTCAGCCCCACTCGCCGGCCTCCGTCATCATCGTCCTCATTACCTCTGCCTGCTTCTGACTCTTCGTCATTGTTCCTTCCCTTAGCAACTGTACGTAGTAGACACAGAAACCCTAAAACAAGGATCAGTAATGGGCAAGACTAGTGTTAGGTACGTGACATCCTGAACTTCCGCTCTGTTTTTCTTTCAAATTTGAACTTTTATATTTCTCTCGGTTCGCTGTGTTTTCTCGTCCTGCTCCATCTCCTTTTTATCGTTAATGAATGCAGGCCAGGGTCAAAAGCTGAGCGCAAGTTTGAAAAGAAGCTCGAATTTTATGGCAGTAAGTTTTTGTTTTTTTTGGAAAATAAATAAATTGAAGCAGTGATTTAACATTATTGGTACTTTTGCATTCTAAATTTTCTTATTCTAGCAGTAATTTTGTACTTGTTTAGAAGTTTAGTCTGCCTGTCCATATTTTATGGCATGTGGGTGATAGGAATAGGGGTATAGATCGTTAGGGCAATAGTTATGGCCACTAGCAATAGTTTCAAGGTAAGCATGTAAGTGACGCTGGAAGAGGCTTATAGGCTACTAGAAGTAGTTTCAAGGTAAGCATGTAAGTGACACTGGAAGAGGCTTGTAAAGGGTGTCAGTGAAGTATCCTTTCGTGTGTGTGGAGTTTTCTACGTGAATGTGTTTGAGACTTAGTTGTTTCAATAGGTGCTTTTATTGACCCTGCTATTGTAAATATGGAGGATGATTATGCATGTAATTGGGAGAAACAATCAGGGAGATGCGTGAAGGTGATACTGCAATCAATAAGTTTCAAAGATCAATGAACAATCACTTGACCAAGTTGAAAAGTTGCAGGATATTGGGGTTAAGAGACTATGATGCTATGATCACTTAAGTAATGCGGTATTCTTTGTTTTCTTGACAATCGAGAAAATACTGGTTGAAAAGTGCAGAAATTTCATAAATGTCCGCATAAATACTTGTTGAATGTGTACCTGGGTATTTTCCTTTGGCTCCATCACATGTCAAACATTTATTGAACACTGTTTTGACAGACTGGCCCAAGAAGTAACAAACCACTGAGGGGAGACTAGAAACCCCTCTTGACAAGATGATACAACTTCGCTGATATTTTTGTTGTGAAAATATGGTTTAACATCTTTTTATTGAGTTGATTTTTTGGACTATAGTAGTAGTGTAAAATATGATACAACTTCGCTGATATTTATGACCGGGTGTCAAGAGATGTGCTTTGGAAAGCCTTAGAAAAGAAGGGGGTGAGGATTGCATATATTAAAGCCATTCAAGATATGTATGCGGGGGTTACAACCAATGTTAGAACGTCTGGAGGTGTTACAAAGGACTTCCCTATAAGGATTGGACTACATCAAGGATCAACTTTAAGTCCTTATTTGTTTAACCTAGTGATAGACGTTCTAATTGAACCTATAAAAGAGGAGATCCCTAAATGCATGCTTTTTGTGGATGATATAGTGTTGTTGGCTGAATCTAGGGAAGAAATTAACTCCAAACTTGAGATATGGAGGTGGACTTTGGAATTGAGAGGTTTTCGTCTTAGTAGGAGCAAAACTGAATATATGCATTGCAAATTTGATAAGAGACAAAGTCAAAGTGAAGTGGAAGTTAAATTGGGTGGGCAAGTCATCCCGCAAGTGACAAAATTTAGATATTTGGGATCAATTATACAACAAGATGGTGAGGTGGATGGAGACGTCAATCACAGAATTCAAGCCGGATGGTATAAATGGAGAAAAGCTACGGGAGTTATTTGTGATCGTAAGGTACCTAATAAGGTAAAAGGAAAATTCTACCGCACTGCTATAAGACCAGCAATGCTATATGGTAGTGAATGTTGGACTTTAAAGGGATATCATGAACATAAAATGGGGGTAGCTGAGATGAGGATGCTAAGATGGATGTGTGGCCATACAAGAAAGGACAAGATTCGTAACACTCATATACGTGATCGTGTTGGAGTGGCCCCTATTGACGAAAAAATGGTAGAAAATCGTTTGAGATGGTTTGGACATGTTCAGCGAAGGCCATTGAGTGCTCCGGTGAGAAGGGTTGATCAAACAGAATGGAGTCCTGTCAAACGAGGTCGAGGAAGACCGAAACGAACGCTTAATGAGGTCATTGAGAGAGACCTTTTAATTAATAATATATCGAAATCTATGGTCTTTGATAGAGCACAATGGCGTCGTGCGATCCATGTAGCCGACCCCACCTAGTGGGATAAAGGCTTTGTTGTTGTTGTTGTTGTAGTAGTAGTAGTGTAAAATATTTAGAATTTAGGATCATGGAAGTTGTGTTTCTCTGTGTAAGTAGTTGACTAAATATAGGTAGTTATTAGGTGCCTTCATTGCATCAGTGAGGTGCTCTAATTTCAAGTTTTAATTGACTAATCTTGATCCAATTGTAGTTTAATGATTCCTCTCATCTATTACAACAAAGTACATATTCCGTTAGATATATCCCTTTTGTGCGTGCCCGGATATACCATGCTGCGTTGCGTTTTATGATTGTTGTAGTTTAAGGTGTCAAGTTATCTATGTTTATGTAGGGCTTCGGTTTTGATAAGTTGAAAATTCTATATTTTGTTCACACAACATAGTGGGTGCTATTGAGAGTGAAGAATAAAATGCATTGCTTTGGTAATAGTTGTACGAATTATTTATATATGTTTTGTATTGATTGGACATTCTTTGTATTTGATGCACGTTACATGTCAAATCTATCCCAATCCTTGATTAATGCAGAGGTTAGAGCTAGTGTTGCTTCCTTGAGTGCTCAAAAGTCAATTACAAAGGTAAGAATTTTATATAAACAGCATTGTTAATAGTTGTCTTGAAGACATTTATTAATATTTTAATATATGGTGTTGAAAACCAGTACCTATATGATACCATGGAAGAACAAAGTAATAGTTCCACTGATTCAAGAAATAGAGAGCTAAATGTATTATGATGCTTTAAACTTCAATCCTTTGCTGGTAAATAGTTATACCTTTTGGCTTAGAAAATTTCGGTGTACTTCTCTTTATTTTTGATTGGGTTGTTAAGGTGACTTTTGTGCCAACTAATGCTGTCTAATTTTTTTTAAACACTGAATTTAATGTTTCCATTCATAAGTGCATTCTTTTGAATCGTTCTCTTCCCATGCATAACTGATTGACGTTAGAGACTCTAATTTGCAAGTATTGGCTTGTTATAGTTGCCTTGATTCATCGTAGTAATCATGTGTACATGCGACTTGAATTTTTCTTCTAGGAGAAGAGTAGAAATCAACGAGGACGCAAGAAGAAATTGAAGGCATATGACCTCTCTGCACTCTGCGAGTCCCTTCCTGAGTTGAATGCACCACAACAACCAGCTGATAACTTAAAACTAAATTGCAAATCTAGAAAAAAGATATTGTGAGTTCTTCGGCCATAGTTCAACATTATATGATGATCACATTGGACATGTAACAATAAATTTATTAACTTGCCCATTTGTTTTTCAGAGTGAAGGAACAAGCGCGGTTTTTACAAAATCTCAGTGATCCTTCATTCCAAACGGATCCCCTATCTGCCATTCATCAGCGCTTGCTGACTACTCAACCAGTAGTAGAGGAGCAACCTAAGAAAAAAGTGAACAAAAATGGATCCACGAAGAGGAAGGAAAAGAAATTGAAGGCTTTAGCTAGATCATAGAATATGGAAATGTCATTTTGAAACACTGTATTGTGAAGGTACTTGAGTGATTTGATTTTGGAGGACAGACCGATAGGTTGAGAAACACATTTTTTGGGCAAAAGAAAAGCTTTACTAAATTTTGAATGAAAACAAAATTACTCAATCCTTTTTTGGGTCTGAAAAATTACTCAATCTCATAGTTGAAGTTCTCGGGTCTTCATGTTAATAGATAGCAATATCTTATTTATTGTCATTATCTGAAAGTAATGCAAGGGATATTTAAGTGAAGCTAAGGTTAGAGGCTTTTGTCAGCGTCATTGAATTTCAGTTGGGTTAGGATCAAGCTTTTTTAATCCATCTTTTAGTCATTGTACCGTTAATATAGCTCATCATTATGTAAGTGATTGGTATGGAATGGGCTTTAAAGTTTCAATATTTAGGATTTGAAGGATGTTTGTGGTTTTTTAAGTTTAGCTAAGAGGTCGTTGGAAGGAATTAATGGGGAAGGGGAATAATGAATAGTGCTTGGAGGTGATATATATTTTGTTTGAACCGTACTAATTGTTCGAGAGCCTCATATTGACTATGTTGTAGTTGGTTGCGCAACTAACAAATAATGAAATATTAGCAAGTAATAAAAAATGGATAGCCAAATATTGTTAATACAGGCGTTGAACAAAATATACATATACATTAGTGATGGCTCTAGCCGGCTTAAACTGCGTTGAGTTCCAATTTAATTGAAAATCCTGTCATCTTTGAAATAAGTTTCAAGAATCGTGTTCACTGCATATATCCAACTTATTTGAATATTTTTAGCAGGGTGATCTTTTTTCTATTTATAAACAAAGATTATGTGATAGGATTTTGTATTTGAAAATTAGAGAAAAGATCAATAGAAAGTTCTAGGACCAGAATCTGAAATCTCAGAATAGCCAGAGAGAAGATTTTCCTGAATTATATCATTTCATTGACAACCCCGAATATATACATCACATGTCTACATAATAGTATAGGAGAATAACTGACAATAAGTCAATAATTGACCCAATCCTAGATAACTAACACTTCAGACAATATCTGCTGGTGACTCGTACAATAACAACCACCTAAAATAATTGTAGATAAACAAATATAAACATAAGACACAAATAACTGAAAACAAAACTAATATGTCCCTAATTCAAACGCCTCTTCCTAGAATAGACTAAAAGAGGCTTCGATATCTTATCATTACTCCCCCTTAGGAAAGAAGCCTTGTCCTCAAGGCTGAAATGAGGAAATTGAGTAGCCAGGAAGTGATAGGATTCCTAACTAGCTTCTTCACTAGGGCGATCCTTCCAACGAATTAGGAGCTGAACATCCTTCGAATCATTAGTAGTAATGATCCGAGAATCCATGATCTGAATAGGAACTAGCAGAAATTCCAAATCTTCATTCAAGGGTAAGGGAGTAGGAGGAGCTTGAGGATCACAACATGAGCCAATTTCAGTAATGAAACATGAAAAACAGGATGTATGCGAGTGTCAGGAGGGAGTTGCAACTCATAAGCTACGGCACCAATCTTTTGGATAATAGGATATTGACCAAAGAAGCGAGCTGATAGCTTTTCAAACTTCCTGTGAGAAAGAGATTTTTGGTGGTATGGTTGGAGCTTGAGGAAAACCAAATCACCCACATTAAACTCAACTTCCCGGTTATGAGAATCAACTTGAATTTTCATCCGTTGTTGTGTTGCCAAAAGATTATCTTTAATGGTCTCCAAAAGGGCATCTCGTTCAGTGAAAAAGTCCTCCAATTTTGTAAGGCGAGTATTACCTAGAGAAAAGGGTAAGAGAGTAGGAGGATCCTTGCCATAAACCTCCTTGTAAGGTGTAAACATCGAAGAAGTGTAGAATCCAGTGTTGCAAGAGAGTTTTGCCCAATGAAGGAACTTATACCAAGACTTGGGATGGTCTTGACAAAAGCACCTTAAATAAGTTTCTAAACAACGGTTGACCACCTCCATTTGTTTATATGTTTGAGGATGATAAGTACTCATTTTCAATTTAGTACCACTCAATCTGAATAACTCTTGCCAAAAAGAACTCAGAAAAATAATAGTGTGTGGAACTCCATGGAGACCTATGATCTCCTTAGTAAAGGCAGCAACCATAGTTTTAGCCAAGAAAGGTAGGGAAAGCCCCACAAAATGAGCATACTTGCTAAAACAATACACCACAGCCAATATAACATCATAACCATTGGATTTAGGCAAGCCAGAAATAAAATCTAGGGAGATATCTTCCCAAATATGGGTAGGTAAGTCAATAGGTTGCAAAGGGCCAGCCTGTGCTTGAGAGTATACTTACCTCTTTGACATGATAGGCATTTCTGTACAAAATCTTGCACTTCAGATTTCATGTTCTTCCAAAAAAAGTATTGCTGCAATATTTCCAAAATTTTAAGGACACCCCCATGGCCTCCAACAGGCGAACAATGAGCTTCTTGCATGACTGTTGTAGAAAGGACAGATTGAGCAGGTAAAACCAAACAATTTTTATTATATAATCTTTCTGAAACCAAAGAGTAATTAGGAGCTGAAGATGGATTAGATTTTAGGGGTGTGATGATGGAGTTGGTGAATGAATCCTATGCCAATAGTTTTGCCAATTCATCAAAATCTGCGGCGTGAGGAATCACCAAGTTGAAGGAATCACAAGAGTGAGGGCAGCGTGAAAGGGCGTCTGCTACCAAATTAGAAAAACCAGTCCGGTAAACAATGGTGAAATCAAAAGGAAGTAATTTAACCAATAAGCGCTACTGAGTTGGAGTTGCAAGTCCATTAAGTACTTGAGACTAAAATGGTCCATATGGACTTCAAACTTCCTTCCTAAGAGATAGTAGCGCTATTT
The DNA here is from genome assembly GCA_037074505.1 of Albizia julibrissin. Lineage (NCBI taxonomy): Eukaryota > Viridiplantae > Streptophyta > Magnoliopsida > Fabales > Fabaceae > Albizia > Albizia julibrissin. The sequence goes on along the minus strand of CM073482.1, from coordinate 9,211,291 downwards.
GCCTAAAGCCAACACAAGTGCCAACAACTCACGATCATAAACAGACATGTGCTTATGGGAAATAGACAAGCCTTTACTATATTATGCAATTGGATGACCTTGTTGCTGCAACACTGTGTCAAGACCAGTGGAAGAGGCATTGTATTCCACAATGAAAGGCTTTGAAAAGTCAAGAAGGTGTAAGACATGAACTTGAGTAAGAGCCTTCTTTAAACCTTCAAATGTTGCTAAGGATTCTTTAGTCCATGTAAAAGCATCCCACTTAGTCATGTCAGTAAGAGGCTTAGCTATTTGTCCATAATAAAAGACAAACCATCGATAATAGCCCATGAGGCCTAAGAAACCCCGGAGTTCTGTCAGATTTTTTGGTAAAGGCCAATATTTATAGTTGTAATTTTTTCAGGATCAACAAAAACACCTGAAGCAGAAATGATATGTCCTAAGAAAGAAATGTCTAATTGAAGGAAGTCACACTTATCTGGGTGAGCATAAAATTCATTCTGTTGTAATAAATAGAAGACAGTGTTAAGGTGTTCATAGTGTTCTTCAACAGTTTTACTGTAGACAAGAATGTCGTCAAAGAACACCAGAATGAATTTCCTTAAGTAGGGTCGTAATAAGTCATTTATGACTGCCTGAAATGTAGAAGGAGTGTTGGTAAGTCCAAACGGCATGACCATAAATTCATAGTGTCTAGAATGAGTACGGATGGTTGTTTTGTGAATATCACCCGGATGAATCCAGATCTAATGATGGCCTGAACATAAGTCAATCTTAGAAAAATACTTGGCACCACGTAATTCATTAATAAGTTCTTCAATGGTGGGCATAGGATATTTATCAGGGACTGTGATCTTATTTAATTCTCTATAATCAACGCAGAGTCTCCAAGATGAGTCTTTCTTAGGAACCAGAAATACAGGACTAGCAAAAAGACTTACACTTGGCTGTATGAACTTTTTCTTCAACAAGGAAGCCACTTGTCTTTCAATTTCGTCTTTCTGTGAATAGGGATAACGGTAAGGGTGAATATTTGGCGGAACAACACTTAGATAGAGAGGAATGGCATGACAATTACCTCTTAAAGGAGGCAAGGTATAGGGTTCAGCAAATACCTCATTATAGTCTTGAATTAAATCATGTACCATCTCAAAGCGATGAATGAAATCCAAGTCGGTGTAACTATTCAATGAAACCGTAGCAGTAAGCTTGGAAACACCTTGAAGTTTGTATCGTTTCCCATTAACCTAGAAAACTATAAACATTTGTTGCCAATTGACCTCGACAATATTTAAAGATGCTAACCATTTGATGCCAAGCACCATGTCGACTCCACCCAAAGAGAAAGAAAAAAGTCATCTGTGATCAGCAAGGTCTGGACTGTGACTTCCACTTGTTGGCAAATTGAATCACAAGAAATAAGAGAACCATCGCCGACTTGAACCCCAAAAGAAGGAAGTTTGTGGGTGGCGATATTCAAATCCGTCACGAATTTTCGGGACACAAAATTGTGTGTCGATCCACTATCAATGAGGATCAGAACAGAAGTATCTCTTATGATGCCATTGACCTTTATAGTCATAGCCGAATGCCCCACTAGAATCGCGTGTAAGGGAATTTCAGCCATGTTGGTTTCGGCGTCAGTTTCGACCTCAAGTTGCTTATTTAATTCGTTCGGCTCCTCGGAAATCTCCATAATTCGCAAGGTCGAACCTTTACACTTATTACCAGGCGAGGATTTCTCACCATATCGGTAATAAAGGGCTTTCTCTCTCTGAAATCTAACGTTCTAATTCTGATATGGCAGTTGGAGGCGCTAAAAGAGGAAGATTAGATGATGTAGCCAAAGATAACGGCTTTGCATAAGGAGTAACCACTTGATTGAAGCCTTAATTTGAATTATTATTTGTGCCCCAGGGCTCACATGGATAATAATAGTTTTTATTATCCCTCCAAATACTTCCTTCATCAACACCCCGCAAGTTTGAGGAACGCTGAGAGGCACACATTTGCGGTTGACTCTGAAAGTTTGGCTTCAAACTCTAAAGCCAGACTTGCTGCTTTTATGAACAGTCTATGGTTTTTGGATTTTGATAGCAGACTTCAATTCTTCCTTTAGACCATTGATAAACATGGTTAGCAAGTAATGTTTCGGCCAACCTTGAACTCGAGAAGAGCGCCGAATGAATTCTTTCATGTATTCTTCCCAGTTCCTAACTGCCGTATATCGCATAAAAAATGTCCAGACTCTGAAATTCTGTTGGTCCGAAATTCTTTTGCAAGATTTGGATCAATTCATCCCAATATTGAATTGTGCGATTGGATGATACCCAGGTAAAAACGTCTAGTGCATCTCCTTCAAGATTCATTGTTAACACCTTTTTCCTTTAAACCTTCTGGCGACTGATAGTGACGGAGGCATTTATCTACCTTCATTACCCATCCTATTGGATCACCGCATTCAAATTTTGGAAAATTCACTTTAGTATATGGACGTTTTGTGGGAATTCTGCTCCACCATGGACTATCACGTAGTATCGGTAATATGTGTTAGGCTAAGGGCTAAACGGGTTCGAGCCTAAAAATCTGAGCTAGTTTATTATTCAGGTTAAACAGACTGGGTCTGTTTAGCCCGACCCGTTTAACTATTTAAAAAAATAATTTTTTTAAATATTTTTTAAATAAGTTAGATCTTAAGGTTTTAGGTTTTTAGTTTTCAGTGATGTTGTGTTTAAAGACTTCCTAACTTTTTTTATTTGACATATTTTCATATTATATTTATTTATTTTACTATTATTAAATTTAAAAAATTGTATTCATATGTTTTTGTGATGTGAGTAGATGAAAAAAAAAGTAAGAACGAAATTAGTTTCGTAGCACGAATATATAAAAGAAAATAAGTATGACATGAGTGAATGAAAGAGAAAGGAAGAGAAATTTTTTTAAAAACAATAAATTTTTTTTTAAAAAATAAAACCCATTAGCCCGTCTAAACGGGCCCGTAAGCCTAACGGGCCAGCCCGACGGGCTCAGGCTGGCCCATTTTACCAGCTATACTATCATGTTCAATATCGTCAACTTCCATTGGATTTCCTCTATTTGAATTACTGGTTTGGCCTTGTAACATCACTGGAGCCTTCTATTTATTCAATGGCTAAAGTGTACATTTGTTTTTTTATGTTTGCATTCAGATTCATTTTAGTCCTTTAAGTTTTAAAAATGTACTTTTAGTCTTTTAAACTTAACATCATTTGTTTTATCTAAGGGAAAATGTTAAGTCATCAAGTCACATTATTTTAATCTTAATTAGCTACCATGTCATCTCAAATTTTTTGGGAAAATTACAGCGTGGTCCCAAGGAACACAAAAAATGAAAAATTGGTCCCGCGAAATGGCATAATTACTCTCAAGTCCCAATGGACTCATTTGTAATAAATTGGAATTGTACAATTATCAAAATACCCTTATAATATAAATAGAGAGTAATGGCCAAAATCTTGCAGAACAAGAACGAAGCACACGAGTAATGGTGAGAAAAACTCCATGCAATGGTGTTCTCATAAGGCAAGGTTGAAGAATAAGGTGAGATCTTGATGCCAATACCTCTCTTATCTCCATTATGCCATTTCGTTCATAGTTTCTTTTCAACCATATAAATAGATTTTGAGGTTTTGTTCATGAATGCTCGATTTGGTTGGAAAAAAGGGAAAAAGCTGTTAACTTTTGTGATTAGTATCCTCTATTATACTTAAACTATGAATGCTAATTTAGGTAAATGCAATAGATATGCTTTGGATGTGGTTTCAATGTGTTTGGGCATACTAACAACAAAAACATAAGATACTAAATTAGACCTGGGGAGGCTCGCTTCGGCGATAATTCCGCAGGGGGCGGAGTGAGCCTGTGATTGCGAGTAAAGACACAAGTCCCAGGTCAGTCAGGAACCCGGCTGAGTAGAGACAGTCCGGGAGAAGCTGTGCCGTTACATAAATTGTAAGATCCTCTCCTTAATTCTATAATATTAAATATTATCTCTCAAAGACTAATCACAATAGAGATAAAATTTCACAAACTATTAAATATTATAATATCCAATCCATGATAAGATAATCCAAAATATGCAGATAAATCAGAGTTTACAGAATGTAGGCCCTATGAGTGGCAATATACATCAATCTAACACATAATAAACCACAAGAGGCCATAGAGATATATCTATGCCTCAGAAGCTCCTCCCGACATTCTAGCATGAAAACTATCAATTGAAAAATGTTAAATCGACGGGGTGAGATAAAAGCCTCAATAACCAGCTTTCCAACTCATTACACATGCTGACATGTATTCATGAGGTGCCAAGTGGAACAGTTTATATAATAAAAATATTAAAAATATAATATCATTGTTTTATACACAAATCTCATATCAGAAATTATAATATTATATCTCAAATCTCATATCACAATTCCCAAGTGCCTCCCATTAATCCAATCGAACCGCCTTATTTCCGCCGACTAGACCCATGGGCTAAGTTAATATCCATGTTACTAGCCACTCAAAGAGCTCTCCGGTCACATGATGAGGATTGGCCAAAATCCACAGAGCATGTTTCCAGACCATGGGTCTTTCCCCTCATTGAACTAGTGGGGTGTCACAGTCCCTCATTGAACTGGTGGGACGGTCCCTCATTGAACTGGTGGGACAATAGAAAGCCAACCATCGTGCACCAATGGAGGCTATACCACGTGGTAAAAATAATTTTCTCCATCTCAACCCAAACCAAACAACCCAATATGTATCAATAAATAGCTCAATAGGAATTTTCTCAAGATTTCCATACACATATGAGGATATTCAAAATATACAAATACATCTTATAATTTAAATCACAAGGTTCCACAAAGCAAGTGTATAACAAAATACTTCTTAATACTACTCATTGAAATAATCTATAATATCCATATATGATTTCCAATCTCATAATCATTTTACAAAATATTCACAAACACACCAACACACATAATAAGTGGAAAGTGGTTACCTCTCGCCAAAGCTAATTATTATCACACTGTTCCAAATCCAAGAGCTCAAACACACATCAAAATCAATCTATCACAATCAATTTACTACCCGTTAATAATTTTCCAAAAGTCAAAACTATAGCTTATTTACAAATTCTAATAATAATAATAATATACTATAAAAACTGAAAATAACAATTTAGGGTTTAAATTATAAAATAACAGTTTAGTCCTTCAAATTTCATAAATGACAGTTTAGTCCTCTAAATTACATAAATGACAATTTAGTCCTCAGAATTTCATAAACGACAGTTTAGTCCTACAAATTTCATAAATGATAGTTTAGTCCTTCAGATTTTAAAACTATACCAATTAAAATTTCAATAATATCTCCAATAACCCAAATAAATTATTTAATATAAATTTAATCGGTTTAAAAGTCCAAAATAACATTATTTATAAGTTGATTGTATAGAAAATTCATTATAAAATCTTATATCAACTAAATAACAAAAATAAACCGATTAAAATTAACTATTAGTTATCATCTATATTCTTATAGTCATATACTGACAAAACTCAAACTTGCCTAAAATTCTAATCCTAAAATATTCTCTAATCAGTACAAAATTAATATCATAAGAAAGATAAAATTATTTAGAAAATATTTCATAAAAGAAGTTTTATAATTAGAAGAGATTTTAAATACCTTATTGATCCCTGAAGAAATAAAAATACTCCTATCAGAACCTTGCCCGTCACCTTACTACACAACACTTCACGCAGAATTTGCGTGAAGTGTGTGTGAGGAGAATGGGTATTTATAATACCCCTCCTGCCTCCATTATAATTTTTTTTATTAACATGTGGCACCGCGCCCCCCACGTTTTTTTGTTTGTTTTACACACACACACACACACACATATATATATAATATTTTAATATTATATTATATAATAATATAATATAATATTTATTTATTTTTTAATTATTATTTTTTAATTAATTTAATTTTTTTATTACCATTATTATTATTTTTTATTCTAAAAAAAATTACCTACTAACAATGATAATTATCTCTAAATTAATAATTATATCCTAAAAATAAAAATGAGGATGCTACACAACCCTTCAGCCCTCTTTCTCTTCCCATTGCTTCCTGAAGCACTAGGCTCACTAGGTGGAGTGTCTGTCGTCAAGGTAATTCCTTGGAAATCTTGTGTCACTCCTACACCTAGTCCAGTACTAGGAGGTTCAAGATCTTCCTTACTATCTCCTGAACCTTCTTCTAGGTCTATTGTGGGTCGATAGACATTGTTGTCGTCGTCATCAGCTAGTGACATCCGTTGTGTAGAAGAGGGTGTGAACATTATGTTTCCTGATGCCATAACATCCTTAAAAAGTATCTCTAATTCTTTTGCAAACATGAGCCCTTTGTATATTTGGCGTAGTCTCCATTCTCCTGTATGCATATAATAATGACAATACATTTAACAATAAAAAAAAAACAACAACAACAACAATGACAATGATAAGAAGGAATTCGTACCGATATTTTCCTATCCCACCACTCATCTTCTACAATCACCATATTATTTGTAGAGTCAAAAGCTATACCCGTCTCTCTGGAGAATAACTTATCGCATGCCTTCCATTCTTTCCTTAGGCTATCTAACCTATTTTTAAGTTGCTTCTTGTCATATGATCGTCTTGTTTTCTCATTAAATGAACACAGAATGTTCTTCCACCCATCCTTTATGAATGACAATCCTAGTCGTTCTTTCTTGTATATTTGATCAAGGCATTCATGTATGAAAACCCCCGTGGTACTTACATCCCACGTTGCCTTACTTTTGTCCTTATTCATACTTCTATGTCAACTATTAACAAGTTCAGAAAAACATATATTAACTATTCAATTAAAGTTTAATCACAATTAATAACACAATAACTTAAACCCCAAAAACATATCTATAATCACAAAGAAGCACTGCATTGCAATTTTTCAAATTCTTATGTCATTCTCAAACCTCTACCAATATCATAGGATATCATGCTAACCCTTTTTTGTTAAACAAATAATTTACGTTTGGTTTTCTTAGTACTACATTGATTTCAAAATAAAAGCTTTGAATGCATTGAGCTCCAGAGAATAAAATATTAACATTATTAAAACAATCTATAGGGGTGTTCTCGAGACGAGAGGGGATCGGGAAATGCCATTCCCGATCCTGATCCTGAAAAGGGTTTGGGAATGAAAATCATTCCCGATCCCGATCTCAATGAGACGGGAAATTTTTGGGATCGGGAATTTCCCGATCCCGACCCCCTTCATTTTTTTAAAAAAATCTTATTTTAATATTTTTTATTTCTTTTAGTCTAGGACAAATACATAATTTATTTAATATCATATTGTACCAAATTAGTTCAACACAAATATATAATTAGTTCAATGCATACTTAAAATTGTTGATTCAGCTACAAAAAGCACAATGACAAGAACAAAAAATTAGAATTATTTAATAAATAATAAATGAAATTAACCAAAAAAAATTATAAGAATAGATATTACTTTGAAGGTATTAGGAATTTTCACATTTTATTTATATTTGATCTTATCTTCTCAAATATTTTTTTATAAAAATATAAATGTATGTATATTTTCGGGATCGGGAAAAATTCAGGAAAATCCCGTCCCAATTTGCTCGGGATAGGGACGGGAAATTGGTGCACACCCCTAACAATCTAGATTCAAATGACATGGGATTTTTTTCCCCTTTTGGCTAGAGACATATAACTGTACTATGTTAGGTGTCTTTGGTTAAAGGAAAAACAAAGCGCCTTAGGTCAATTGGCATTTCTCATATTATAGAATGAGGTGCTATATTCTCTTTGCCTTAATTTATATGATTTAAATTCAATTTTTCCATCAATCTTAGTTCTTGTATTTTGAGATTACTTTATGTTGTTTGCTTAAACTTGTTGTTTCTGATTTTAGTTGCTTCTTGGCGAGCTGTTGATGCTTTGTTGCTGAACTATGTATGTTTATTGTTTCTTTATGATAATTGAGAATACACACACAAATTTTATGCCAAAAAATAATTCTATCTATTTCATTCAATTCAGCTCTAAAAATCCACGCCTTGTTCAACCTTGGTGAACAACAATAGCAAAAGATTGTGCTATCCAAATTAAAATGTTATTTATCTATTTCATGGAGAATCATGTCAAATACTACTACATCTCTACGACTGTCTTTATTTTAGGCTATTACATTATTTCGATTTGTCCATAAATCTAAACACTTCCATTAATTTACTCATATGCCTATACAGCCTAAAACTTAGCCAAAAACTATTCACCAAATATTTTATTTATTGAATTCTATTAAATCTGGGCAATCAATTCCACACTATCAATTCAAAACCAGATGTTTAGCAAAACCAAAATTTCATTAAAGATTAAAAATAAGAATAAAGGTTTGATCACTTAAGCTATAAACTGTGTTTGATGCTATTGAACTCTCCATCTCTATATGCTTTTCTTTACATAGCATATAGGAAGAATCAGATATTAAAAGAGTTTAGTATAGCGAATGTCATAACACAGAGCTCAGATATTGAAAGAGTCCTCACAATTAGTTCCAACAACCATATGCACTTCTATATGTAAACCACTCCCCACACACACAACCAACTTGTATAAAAGTTCTTAGGTTTGTTTTTGGCAAAACAAGAACAAAGTTACAGCGAAAAGAAGAACAAAAACAGAGTTATAGCAAAAACAAGAACAACAGAGCTTCATTTTCGACAACTACAGTATAGAGAGAGAGAATGAAATTGGCAACAGGAAAACATATGAGAAAAGAAAAATAATATGAAAAAAAGAGCATCTTTAATCAATTCAGTAAATATTGATTCATGAATAACATCGGCTACAATTACCATGATGATGCTTTTACAAAATGTGAGGCAGGATTAGCAGAAACACGATCATGATGCTTCTTTCACACACATTTTTGGCATAACAAGAACAGAGTTGTAGCGAAAAAGAAGAATAAAAATAGAGTTATAACCAAAACAAGAACAACGGAGCTTCATTTTTGGTAGCTACAGCAATGCCGACCACCGTGATACTATGCAACAATGGCCTCAGGGTAAGGGAACATATCGGTGATAGTATACGGAAGGAAAAACAAGTGTAATGCCAGAGGTACACAAAAACCACCAAAAATGAAAAAAAAATTAAATAACGGACCCACCTAAAGGCCACAGCTCCGGCGAGTTTAAACTTTTTCGACCACCAGACAATATCCGACGAGCACAGATCAGGTCATTCAACCACTGATCTGCCCAACACACGGCAACCCCAACATATGGCGACAGGGAAAAAGCCAAGAACGCACAGATCTGACAACCACCACGTCACTGCCACCAACAGCCGACACAATCTGACCAAATTCACCCTTAGATCACTAAAACCACCGACATGCAAGGAGGAAAACACACTATTGCCACTTACGAGTACAGGAGCTGGGACATTTTTCTTCAACTACTAAAGAACACGCCGCAAAAACGCTGTCACGCCACCCTCTAGCCACGGACAACCTCTGTGCTTCTCATGGGTGATCCACAGACAGAAGCCACCGTCACAGTTCAAGGGAGTGCCGACCAGGGAGCAGCGAAGCTGAAAATGATGAGGAAGAAGCGCTAAGAAGAGAGTAGAGAGAGCAAGCTGAGATTTCTCTAATAGAAGCTACGGTGCGGCAGGAAGAAAAGTTGCGACTTTGGGCTTCTATTAGAAGCAGCGATATCGATAAAAGCGCAGTAAAAATGATCGTGGACCCAAACACTCATTCAACTAATCCACTGGGATTTTTTTTCACACCGTGCGTTTAGATGGTGTGACCATGTTTCCAAACAGACCCATAGGGGAACCTACAGCCTGACCCGTCTTTATGGTCGTTGCCTCTACAACCCAATGGACATGAACAAGTATAATTTCCGTCGTCATTATGGCATCTCCAACTGCAGGGATTTTTTCCTTCGCACTCAATAATATCTGGAAAATTAATCTTTAAGCTGGTTATACATATCTCCAAGCACAACTATTATAAATATCAAGATCTTGTTCTATATGTCACATCTCAGACAAACTTGGCGGAATTAAAATTAAGGTTTAATATAATATTTGCTCCTCAAGTTTTATTTCATTTAAAATATTGGGTTAAGTTGCAATTTCATTAGTGTGTGGTGCAATTAAGTTTTAAAGAATTCAAAAGTAGGTACAATCTTTAAAAACAGAACAAGTTTAGCAATTCCGTTTTAAACTTCTGTATCTTCTTTTTTCATGTGGGACCCAATTATTCTCTCTCTATCTTTATAACAGACATTTAAGCCAATTTTACAGAATTGTTAAAATTATTACACTAATTTTAAAAAGATTTTGTATGTCTATTTTTTCACCTTTTAAAACCTAATTGTACCCAAAAAAAACATTGGTTGTTAAAATTGCCCTTTATCATAAAATGTTAGTCTTTATAATTTAATAAGAACCTATACTATTTTAATTCGTAAGGGATCAAAATCATAGTTTGAAACTAAAGAGACTAAAAACCAAAATAGAAGCAAAACTTGAAGCATTAAAAAGTATATTAATCCTAAAATTGAACAATAGTAGTTAGTAGAAAACAAAATATTTTGGGTGCAATTTAGATTGTAGTAAATTTTCTTGTTTTGGTTCCTCATGATCGATCACCTTCTACCCTCCATTCCTCCACCTTCACTGTTGATTTGGTCGACTGGGAGCAAAAACGAGAACAGGGGAAAATCGGTACTTTCACAATATTTTCCCACAGAAAATCTCACTTTCCTTGAGTTATTGGTGGGAATCCATTTTCACCTACATAGAAAATTGCAAAAGGTGATTGAGGCTTACCTTTGCAGCCTGTATCGGGGTCAGAGAGATAGGGATTGCCTCCGAACCCTTGTTCACATACGCAGTAGTACCCAGTCATACCAGTTGAGTTTTGACATCTCTTGTTTTGATTGCAGGCATACCTGCTTGCATCTTTCTTGGCTTCATCACATGTCTGATTGGAAACAGCCCAGTCCACAACCACGGGAAATTGTGTTCTGTTGCTGAGATCATGAAGCTCTCAATATGAGAAGTTGAAGGATCCTTCCTTGGCAATAAACGCATAGCCGCAAGGGTTGAAGTCAAGCACGTACTTGTAGTTGTCAAAGCTATCTAAGGTGATATCATAGCTCCTGATCGCTGGAGACAAACTGGTCTGACAGCATCCCACACCAGAGCAAGCGCCTTTCTTAAAACTCGTCTTGTTACTGCAACTCGACACGCAGGTAGCTGTAAACGTGTGGTCCAGGTCAGTCATGAGAGAGATGGTGTCACAGCCCACCACAGTGAATCTGTTCTTGGTGTTTGATATAGAAAAGTTAACGAACCACATTGCATTCTAAGATGAATCATACTTTGAATCATAGCAATGCTTGGAGACGTGTCCGGACACGGTTAATTCAGGAGGATCCAGGGAGATGTTGAGAACTGGTATATTATGGCCGTAAATCAATTGTGTTGTGGCTTCTCCAGATGATGATGGGGAAGTGGTAGTTGTGCAGTTGAGGAAGAACTTTTCATCTCTGTAGCAGTTCTTGCTAGTGCCAAAGGGATATGGGATGCTCATGTTTCCACACATATAGTTGCAAACCGGGTTTGTTTGAGCTTCCGCCGCTGCGGTTGCGACGGCCGTGGTGACCAGCAATGCCAGTTTCAAATGCAGTGAGTTCAACAAACCCATCTCTCTTATCGATATACAGATCGGATTTACAGTGTGGGATATACAGGTATGAAGAGCTAGGTATGTCGCTAGCTATTGTATATGAATCACCGGAGCACATTTTATGCTCATCATTAAAGAATTTGAGAAATGGACGAATAGTAGGTCAATAATTAATGCTTTGTTTCATACAATAGGTTACAGTGGGGCATAGTACAATAGCTCAATGTGAGCCATACACGTGTAGGCAGAGGGAATGAGATTACAATGTAATTTACACTTTTTTCCATTTTCTATTATTAGTATGTTTGAATAGTCTCCATAAGTATTTTTCAATAGTGATTCATAGAATACAAGGTAGCGTTTACGGTCTATAAAGTAAATATGTAGAGGAGTTTTATCTCAATTTATGTAAATCGCAAACAAGCATTATACTTAAACATCCCCGGAATCAGATATTCTCAGTATCATATTTCTCCTCAACTCTCAGTATCTTTGCATCCTAACCATTAAATCCATCAGAGCACCTACAAAGACACACGTCATGAGCTATTTAAAATTTCATCTAAACCATCCATCTCTTTTTAATCCTAGCCGCCCATATATATCTGATAATTTAGAACCAGAACCAGAAAATCTTTGACTTTTCATTGCTGAGAGTGGCGGGAGAGCTTTTCCACGAGAATTTGCTTCATCCTCATATTATATAGACATGCTTATATATATATGTTTGATGGTGACTTCCTATTTCAGTAGGCTGCTTCTGCAATCAGCAATGCTCTTCTTTTCTTTTTTAAAATCATCTAAGTGAAGAAGCACCCATTCTTAAGGAGAGGGGTTCAACCATTGTCATCTTCATTGTAACAGGTAAGATAAGATAAAAATATGTAATTTTTTTTTTATAAAAGATGGTATCTCTTAGATTTTTTATTCATATATAATGTCATTCTTGCTCTTGGTGGGAGAAAAAAATAAGAAAAAACAAAAGCATCATCTTCATTTTAAGAAGTAAGGTAAGATAAAAGTAACTATTTTTTTTTATATAAAAGATGGCATCTTTTAGATTTTTTCCATAGCCAATGTCATTTTTTAACAAAAGGTTGAATCAAGAATGTTTCTAGGTAATGTGGAAGAAAGGCTTTTCATTATGTTGTGTCATACAATCTCTTAGCATTTATTTTTTATAGTTATCCATTGTGTAGTCATTTTTTATAAAGTTTTAGAATGATTTTGCAGTTTCTCAAATTTTGTAGTTTCTCATTTTATAATAAGATTTTGTTATGTGCTACATAATTTTTCAGGTTTCAATATATGGAAGCTCATTTGGCTCCTATATTAGGAAAAGAATTTGATGATCTAGAAGAGGCATGGAGATTTTGGAATGAATATGCTTGTAGAGTAGGCTTTAGTGCAAGGAAAAATGGATTGACGAAGAGTAAGAAAGATAAAAAGACAATTATTAGCTATAGATATGCATGTTCAGAAGAGGGTAAATGAAGACCAGATAAAAGGTGCATCGCAACCACCAACCATCGTTCTGAGACTAGGACTAATTGTCAGGCTGGAATGACAGTTAAATTAGTGGAAGGTAAATTCAAGATCACCAACTTTATAGAAAAGCATAACGCCCTTTACATCTTCAAGAAACAGTGCATATGATGAGGTCTCAAAGGAAAATAAGTAATGCACAGGCAGATGAGATTGATTTGGCTAGGGATGTTGGACTTCAACAAAAGACAACTTTTGACCTTATGAGTAAGCAAGCAGGTGGGCGAGCTAATCTTAGTTTCACTCGAGTGGATATAAAAAATTATTTGATGACTAAACAACGAAGAAGTTTGGTGGATGGGGAAGTTTGATGCTTATTGAATTATTTTGAAGAACATATTACAAAGAACCCTTCATTTTACCATTCATGCCAGCTTGATATGGAAGATCAAATTACAAACATTTTTTGGGCAGATGCTCGAATGCTTGTAGATTAAGCTTATTTTGGAGATGTAATTTCATTGGACACCACATACTGCACAAAAAATAATCATAGGCCTCTTGCAATATTTTCAGGATTCAATCATTATAGGGAAATTGTAATTTTTGGTGCAGCTTTGTTATACGATGAAACTAGATAATCATTCAAGTGGTTGTTGGAAACTTTCTTCAAAGCAAACAAGCAAAAGAAACCTGCAACATTTTTTGCTGACCAAGATCAAGCAATGGCAAGAGCACTACGTGAAGTTATTCCTGAAGTGAAGCATGCATTATGTACATGGCATATTGAGCAAAATGGAATAAAATACCTGGGAAATAAAATGAAGGGTAGTTCACATTTTTTGCGTGACTTCAATAAGTACATGTTTTCTATTGATGACAAGTCAGAATTTGAAGAAACATGGGCTTCTCTAATATCATCATTCAATTTAGAGGATAACTCATGGTTGAAAGAGAAACATGGGCTTCTCTAATATATGAAATCAAAGAGAAATGGGCATTATGTTATATGAATACTATACAACTTTTGGTATACGTAGCACACAAATAAGTGAAAGTGTTAATGCAAATATCAAAAGTATTACAAACCTAAGTGTTAGTATTGGGGAATTCTTCAAAAGTCTTGAGTGGGTTGTTGGAGATAAGAGGTACAATGAGATGAAATGTGAGTATAAAGCAAGGAAGAAAAGGCCAAGATTAATAGTCCAAAGTTCACCTATCTTATGTCAAGTTGCTGAGATTTACACTGCCTCGGTGTTAGAGTTGTTCCAAGAGCAACTTGATCTCTTTTTTGCCACATGTATTTCCACTCAAGATGAGAATGGTCCATTGTTCACATATATTGGTACTATGGTTAATGAAGAAAAAAATTGGACATTGACATTTGATCCGAAGGATTATTCTGTATGGTGTAGTTGCAAGCATTTTGAATCTATTGGGATATTGTGTTATCATGCTTTGAAAATATATGAGGCAAATGAAGTGAGTAAACTTCCAAAAAAATATATTTTGAATAGATGGACCAAAGATTCTAGAGATGGTGTAATACATGATATTAAAGGAAGTGAAATACAAGTGGATCCTAAGCTTCAGAGTATACAAACATATCGACAATTATGTCATATGATGATAACATTAGCAGCTGAAATGTCTAATTGTCCAGAGACTTCTGCCTTTGTTCACAACTCTATAATAGAACTTCATAAAGAAGCAAGAGACATCCGTTCAAGGCTAAGGAATCCAAATGATGATGAGAACAAGGAAGAAGAAAGAAGTAAGGAAAAAGGTGGCAACCAAGAAAATAAGAAGATTGATGGGTTAAAAGATAAACTACCTAAAGGCATTAAAAAGAGATATGGAACAAAGAGAAAGAAAAGATTTAAGCCTTGGCCTAATCGTTTGGGAAAAAAAAGTAGGTCTCTAGCCAAGGTAAGAAGTAAGGAATTAGATGCTCCAATTTCATGTTCTGCACCTACGACATTGCAAGCACTACCTCAAGTGCAATCATTTACTAGTATGTTGATAGTGAGTTTTTTTTATCTAAAATTATATTTACATTGTGATTTGTTTTGTTAATGTGTATGTTAATGCTTTTTCATGTTAATAATATGCATACTTTTGTGTTTGTGATTTATAGGCTCCCTTAGATTGTCCAACACCATCATTGGAAGCATTAGAAGAAGAAATTTTGTTGTCAAGTACACAAAAAAACAAACAAACAAATAGAGATAGGATGTGCACAAGTTAAGGGAAAACTATCACTTTTATTAAAATTAATGTGCATACTACATCAAGAAGCTAAATATAATTGTCATTTTCTAATACATTCTATACTATATCAAATATTGTATTACAACTTTTTATGACCCTATACTAACATCTATATTTCTCTTCTTTCTTCCTTCTTATTAGGTGAAGGTCAAACTTCTATAACAACTTAATCAATGTCCCATCAATTCCTAGAAGGTGAATCATCAATGTTTAATCAGCATGAAGAATTTGGCAACCACCACCTGCAATAACAATTCAAATACAATCAATTTAGTCATTCAACCATCATTTTGTTTGAATCAATGTAAGACAATGTAAGATATCATTATGTTTTGGCAGCATCATTTTGAAACTTGTTTTGACAGATGCATTATGTTTTAATCAATGTAAGACAACGCATAAAAAGGAATCTATACAGAAATGCCTGCAAACAATGTTCAAAATATTATCCAGAGTTGCTAGTAAGTGGTGTTGTTTGTCAATAAACCTTAGTTTTGAACACTACATGATAGTGATGCTTTGCTTATTCCCCATCATCCCCTAGTCCAATAGTGTTGATTCTCTCTTGTTGCAAGTGAGTCCTGTGGGTAGAGAGATAAAGAAGCTTCTGTGTGGTTTTTGAACTCAAATTGGTAATGCTTTGAATGAAAACAAAAGTTTTTCTAAATATGGAAAGGAGGCATGCAAAATTAACCATTGTGACACAATTGAAATAAATTGTTTTGCGAATGACACGGCTTAAAAATGATATTGGCGTGTCATTATAAAGCTGCCAATGTATTAAGTATCTTGTTCAGTAACATGGCTACATGTGTTATTTTAAAAATATAATACCAAAATTGTTGACTGCCTTTTTATGTTTTATTCAAGGAATGGGATGACAAAACTATTTTTAAATCCAAATCAAAATTGAGTCAATTTAACAATGTTAGCTAAGATGAGTCTGCTAAAGGGTTAATTACTATGATATTCTTACCTTGTGAAATTTCTT
The DNA here is from genome assembly GCA_037074505.1 of Albizia julibrissin. Lineage (NCBI taxonomy): Eukaryota > Viridiplantae > Streptophyta > Magnoliopsida > Fabales > Fabaceae > Albizia > Albizia julibrissin. The sequence goes on along the minus strand of CM073482.1, from coordinate 9,194,727 downwards.
CGATGGGGAACTTGCAGCCTGACCTGTCTTTATAGTTGTCGCCTCTATAACCCCATGGACATGAACAAGTATAATTTCCATTGTCATTGTGGTATCTTTAACTACAGAGATTTTTTCCATCGCACTCATTAATATTTGCAAAATTAATCTTTAAGCTGGTTATACACATATCCAAGTACAGCTATTATAAATATCAAAATCTTGTTCTAGATGTCATATCTCAGATAAACTTAGCGGAATTAAAATTAAGGGTTAATGTAATATTTACTCTCTCAAATTTTATTCTATTTAAAATATTAAATTAAGTTACAATTTTATTAGTGTCTAGTACAATTAAATTTTAAAGAATTGAAAAATAGGCACAATCTTTAAAAAGAAAACAAATTTAACAATTCTGTTTTAAACTAACCCAAACACCTGTATCTTCTTTTTTTTAAATGTGGGACCCACTTCTTACCAGTTCTCAATGTGAGCCACGAGTATAGTACAATAGCTCAATGTGAGTCATACACGTGTAGACAGATGGAATGAGATTACAATGTAATTTACACTTGTTACCTTTTCCTATCATACTTTAACATCCCCTCAAAGGAGAAGGTGTTATCATCGGCCCAAGTTTGCTTCGAAAATAGGAAAACTGAGTGTAATAAGTTAATGCTTTGGTGAGAGAGTCAGCAAGTGAAGGTGAAAAAGGGAATTGGGAGTGAAGGTGGGAACCAGTTTCGGTCCATAGGCATCGAGAGTTTATCCTGGATTGTTTAAATCTGAATCTAGATACTTTATATTTGATTTTTTTAAAATAGGTGATTTTTGGATAAAAAATTATTTTTTAAAAAAATATTAATTAAGAGATTATTTTTATTTTAGATTCTGTACTTATTAAAATAATTTTTTTAAAAAAAATAAAAAATAAAAAAATTAAATCTAAACCATCCAAATCCAATCCGACGATTGAAATTTCAATGATAAAAATTGATCTGATGTAGATGTCATGTGAGACTTAGTTGCATGGTACCATACACATCTAATTATTTGGATGTGGTTTAGATTAAATATCTTTTACTTTTACTTTCTTTTTTTAAAAAATATTTTAATACATGCAAAATATAAAATATAGATAAGCCCAACCTCGAGGGAACCAACTTATTCTATGTGCCGGTTTGGGAACACAGTGAAAAAGTGACTTTTTTTAATGTGGCTTTTGTAGAAGCCAAATGGAAAAAAATTCATATTGTTAATGTGATTTGTGTTTAGATTAATAATGGGAGAAGTGACTTTTTTTTTCTAAACCCAGTGAAAAAAAGCTAGAAGTTACTTTAATGAGCTCCTAAAAAAAATAACTTTTTTTCTAAAAACCCAATGAAAGCTAATATGTTCACAAACATGTCTGCAGATGTCAAATGGACTTTTACCCTCAAAATGACCTTTTTTTTCCATTCTAATGAGATTACAAACAGGCCCTATGTTTCTAGTTGGTTGTGCAACTAACAAGTACTAAAATATTAGCAAATAATAAAAGATGGATAGGCAAATACTACTAATACAGATGTTGAACAAAATATACATATACATTAGTGATGACTTCAACTGGTTTAAACTGCAGAGTTCTAATTTAATTGAAAATACTGTCATCTTTAAAATAAGTTTCAAGAATCGTGTTCGTGACACATATTCAACTTATTTGGATAATTTTAGTAGGGTGATCTTTTTTCTATTTATAAACAAAGATTATGCATATTTTTCCTTTTGAAATAAAAAATTTATGACGTTCATATGATGTAGTTTTTAAAGAGTAGAGTACAATTACCCTCTAAATTTTGCTGAAATTACAAAAAAAAATCTATTTTTAAAACAAACACCTTATTCTAATTTGCAACACCATCAATATTACACCACTTTTGAAATTTATAAGCACATGAGGTCTTCAGAAGGATTTGCTAATGACTGTATCCTAACGACATAAAAGCTCTTCCATAAATGGAAGGGATCAATCCCACTTGTGTAACCACTCACAAATGCTCAGCTATTGCTTTTACCCAAATTAGGAATGTATATTTTACAACTTCAAAGCATATATCTGATCATGCATCCAGATGTTATATATATATATATATATATATATATATATATATATATATATATATGTCAATTTTTTCTTGCCCTTGCGTTTGGGAGCCCAAGTCATAGATAAGTTCAATGTAAACATTGAAGGTAAAAAAAGGATTAATTATTTGCGAACTTGTAACTACAACTATATTGCATATTCAGAACCTTTTCTTCAAGCTTCAACAGGCATCGATTCTCCTTTTACAGGTTGAATTTGCACAATAAAGGGTTGAGACAACAGGAGGGTTAGTTTCAAGCGCTCTCTCAACAGAATGCTTGAGACAGCATTGAAGAACAAAAATTGACAAGTCAATATCATGACAAATTGGTTCAATATTTGTCCTCCCGTCAATTTTTTTTTTTTTTTTTCCAGACTTGGTATCTTCGCAGCACATAAAGATTACGCAGATCTTGGCGCTCCCTACTACTTCTGCATGTATCTATATCAGATGGCACAACGTATTTGAAGATCATATGAATGGAGGGAGATAAATAAATTTAGGACAATCAAATACTCTCAATTTACAGGCCCCTATCTCTCTCTCTAGCCTAAAACCTTGAAAGGAGGCAATGAAGCAAGAGGCCAATCAAATTGTATTTTCAATGAAATGAGATCAAATCACCCTGTAAAAAGCATTGCAATGGCTGGGCAGGTGATGCAGCCTAAGAAAAATATGCAAACACATCATAACCACTGGGCAAGCTAGCTATTGCGATTCCTCACACTGTGACCCAGACTAACCAAGCAAGAACTTGAATATGTCAGTTAGTGAAACAATGCCTTCTACACGTTTGCTCCCAGCTTCCACAATGACTAGCCGCCTGACACCTGAAATCCACAAGTGAACAATAGATAATTTACAAGACAGTCACAATCAAATTAAAGTCTATTTCTCCACCAATTTGGTGAAAAGCATTACCCTAACGACACAGTTATAACCTCTAATGTCACAGCTTGGAGTCAGTAGTAGGCAAAACATTGGAATGAAAAAGGAAAATGTGAAGAATGAGAATTCATGCGTTTCATATGGTAAAGAATCAATAGGTATCAAAGTTGGCAGTCAGTGGTTCTAAAAAATCGTATATAGAGGGTTCTAACAGCCAAAGAAATTATGTGAAATGTCTCTGCAGCAAATGAGATGTTGCCTTCCCAAGGACTGATAATTGATGAATGTGATGCCTAGTTCCACATTGAATATTGTGGATCATTCAATAGGATGCTTAAAAGTTACAACTATGGAACATTTCTCCTCACCCAACTAAAGGCTACTGCACGAAGACAACATAAAAAAAAGTAACCTCAACTGAATAGCCTATTACATCATTAATATAGAACAGAAAAAAACATCAAGCCATACTTCATAAGAAAGCACAAACAAAAATCTACCTGGATTAGCCAGCCGTTCCATCACTTTATGGAGAGAATCAGATCGCAAGCACATCTGACATCTTTGACTTCTAAGTTCATAAGGCTGATAAGAATCCTGACCCAATTGCAAGGCCTAGAGACATGGAGCATACAAGAGAAAGTAAGAACCGAGGAATACAATCAGGATCACATGTTTTAATATTACTCTTAAATTTTGATAGACCTATAAATCATAATTTAGAAAAACACTATACAAAAAAAAAAAACCAAGAATCAAGGTTCTTATCCACAAAATAAGGCACGTGTCATAACTCCTCCAAATAGAAATCTTTGCCATATTATTGTTAATACGTAGCTATTGCAATGATCTGTCGGATTTCCCAATGAGTACTATATAAGGCCAAAAACTGGGAAAATTAGGCTCCTTTTACTAAAGTTCATGATATGAATTAATGACTTGACTTGGCAGTTGGCACTGGCTTCAGCCCTCAGGCTCAGCAGAATAGCCAGACTAATAACAAAAAGATGTTGCTATTCATTCCATAAATAAATAGCAAAACTTTGTTGATAAAGAAACAAAAATAACTTGCCTGATGAACAGTCATTTCATCAAGATTAATATGTGTATAAGCTCTGTCCTTTGCCAAAGCTGTTATGTCACTATCAACAAAGGATAGGAGAGAAGGTGAGAAACATGACAAGCCACTGTAAAGAATGAACAGCTAAGAAATTCAAGCTCAAATCCTAGACTAATTCCAGTACCTCAAAAAAATGAATGAAGTATAATAATGATTTTTTAACACAACTAACCTCCGGCAATATACATCCAACAATGAGTCATTATCGTCAACTATTGGTATTGAACTTACTTGGGCTACAAAAGCAGAGAACAAGATGAAACATAAGAAAGACCATGTCATCTTAACTATATAAAAGTAGAGCATCCCTGGCCGACACAGCAACAAAATGGCAGGCTCAAAACAATAAAATTAAAAAAAGGATAATAATAAGAGGCGGTTAAAAACCCTGGCCGACACATCGGCAAAATAGCAAGCTCAAAACAATAAAATAAAATAAAAGGATAATAATAAGAGGCAGTTATGAAAGATAGATAATGAGTAAGGTAGCTACACAATATTTTGTAAATTAATAGTAAATATTTAATTTAATATTTTGATTAATCCCTTCAAGATTATTAAAAGGAACGAACATAATAATATAATTATAAATATAGGATATCTACTCAATAGAAAATATAGGGATTCCAATAAATTCATTACGACTTTCTATATAGAAACTTTTTATATAGAGCAGTTTTGAGTATTTTATGTACACATTGCGAAATGAAAGTTAGAATTGCTATAGCATCACCTCTCCACCCATATATATCTCTATATGGGTCATAGTGTATTCCATACTACAAAATATTTATTTTTCTAAGTTATTTTTTACATAACAACACATTAATAAATACCCGGTCTCTACCTATATGAAAGTAGAGCAGCAAGTGTCACCTTGACTGACACATCAGCAAAATGGTAGGCTCAAAACGATAAAATAAAATAAAAAAGGATAATAATAAGAGGCGATTATGAAAGATGGATAATGAGGAAGGTAGTCACACAATATTTTGTAAATTAATAATGAGGTAGGTACAAAATATTTAGTAAATATTTAATTTAATATTTTGATTAATCCCTTAGAGATCATTAAAAGGAACGAATATAATAATATAATTATAAATATAAATATGTGCAAATGTGCAAATTCAGGGTATCGACTCAATAGAAAATATAGGGATTCCAATAAATTAATTACATCTTTGTTATATAGAGCAGTTTTGAGTATTTTATGTATACATATTGCGAAATGAAAGTCAGAATTGCTATAGCATCACGGTCAGTGTATTCCATACTACAAAATATTTTTTTTTCTAAGTTATTTTTTACATAACAACACATTAATAAATACCCAGTCTCTACCTATATGAAAGTAGAGCAGTAAGTGTCACCTTGACTGACACATCAGCAAAATGGTAGGCTCAAAACAATAAAATAAAAAAAAGGATAATAATAAGAGGTGATTATGAAAGATAGAAAGTGAGGAAGGTAGTCACACAATATTTTGTAAATTAATAATGAGGTAGGTACAAAATATTTCGTAAATATTTAATTTAATATTTTGATTAATCCCTTAGAGATCATTAAAAGGAACAAATATAATAATATAATTATAAATATAAATATGTGCAAATTCAGGGTATCGACTCAATAGAAAATATAGGGATTCCAATAAATTAATTACAACTTTGTTATATAGAGCAGTTTTGAGTATTTTATGTACATATTGCGAAATGAAAGTCCGAATTGCTATAGCATCACGGTCAGTGTATTCCATACTACAAAATATTTTTTTTTGCTAAGTGATTTTTTACATAACAAAACATTAATAAATACCCGGTCTCTCACCCACGTGAGTTTTTCAAATAAACCACACAATGGAATCACCCTTGTTTCCTTTTAAATGAAACATTCACCCTCTCTTTTTGATGATTAATCACACAAAGATATCACCCTTCTCAATGTGGGAGGAGACATCTACCACTAGCCCAGCATACCAGATAAATGAGATACCAGCGTCTTTGTTGTTATCTGTTGCTAATTGATACAAAATTTTCAGGGTCAAGTAAAGAAATAGCACCTTGGACTAACAAATTTAGGGCTGAAGCAAGAGAAGCACTTGGTCTCAACATTGCCAAGGGCTGCCGGTTTGACTCCCCAATTTTGGGCACCCATGTCCCAACTGGAATTGCACAAATAGGTAGTTGAAGAATAGGCAATGTATTAGCACAATGTCTAAAATACCTGCAAATGCCTGAAAAATCAATCTAGTGAGAATCAAGGATGCCAATTAACAGCATAAATAATGCCATTTTAATTACTTACATTTAAGGATTCCAGAAAGCGAAGCTAGATGTAATAACTGTGGAAATGAACCATCTTCAGAAGATGAATGGATAATAGGAACAGTTGAAACTCCACTTTGCAGGATCTTCAAGGAAACATCCTTTACATTATCATACGGCCCAGCCTGCAAGATAAACATAACATCACTGATAATTAGGTAGTTCATTACATAACACAGGCACTTTCCTGAACACCAGGACATATTAAAAAGAAAAAGTTTAATTAAGAGAATTATTGACTCAGATATCATATATAACCCAAGGAGCAGCTTCATATATCTTTACATAATAAAGAGTTTGCACGATAGATGATGTGAAAGAGAGCAATTAATGACAAATTTACAACGGTCAAATTACTCTGATATTTATTCTGAGATTGGGAATAAATCTATAGAACCCAGGCTTCTAATAAAGTTACAACTCATTAACTGGCAATATTCCAATACTAAGAAACAAGATCCTCTTCCTTAGCTTTATGGAAAAGGCATCTTTTAGTTTGGAACATGCCTGAATTCCCATAATCAATTGATATGCAAACTGAATTTAATTTAAACAGTATTTTCTTCTTCTCCCCGTTTGCTAAGGTCACCACAATAGCTGAAATGCAAAATGAGTAATTGTGAACTTATGGATATCATTTGAAGATGCACGGTTCATAGATACAAATTGCAACTGCTAAGTAATAATTTTATTCCTGAAATAAATTCTTTTACGTTATTGAAATCAACTATGTTGCTTCTTAAAAGTAGATAGCAAAACTGCTTTTCATGCAAGATGTGTTCGTATCAAACAAGTGAATGATTCGTAAACAAAATAAGTACTTTTCTTGGCCCACCAAACAAAACAAGTACTTAATAAGAACCTTTTCCACAATTCTAATTTGCTAGACAAACACACGAGGCAAAACCTGTCTTCTGCACACAATTTATTTCATGCCATCCTGCAAGCTTCAAGACAGTTTCTATAGATGCACCTCATTCAGACATGTAAAGCTAGAATTACCCAAGCATTTCCAAAACTACAATGAAATCAAGCCACCCATTCACCACCACAAAAAAGATACTATTAAATCTCATAGCACCTCTACATGTTAATAACTACACACTGAACCCCAAAACTGCAACTAGTCAAAATTGTGAGCAATATCACGTGTTAAGGGCTGCAAAAGCCACATAATTTGCTTACACTAACAAAACGTCGTGAAAATGCTGCTCCTGGTCCATTGTTTTGTCTGCTAAGATATGATTTTCCTTCTTTCCAAGCAGATATGGTATGTGTTTCAAGCTCCTCTTCTGTCAGATTGGACCCATGACTTCCAAGCTGAGAATGAAACAAAAGCATGTTTTCATAGGCATAACAGATCATACAAACATTGGCATACATGCAATCTCCAGAACTCATGCTAAATAAACTTTACAACCAGCCTTGTAATAGATTGACAGAAGAATAATTACTGACAGAGCACAAAGCAGCTATAAAAAAAGTTTTGCGAACACTTCAAACAGAAAACATACTTCTCATTCTTCTCAGGAAACATGAAGAATATTACACTGAAACCATACTATCCCCTGGACAGATTTGACCTTTCCTTCATAATCATAGGCATAAGGACCCAGCAGCATGAGTTAATAACACATTCACGAACATTTGATAAGTTAGAAAAAGTAAGCACGCACACAAGGGAGAAAGCTTATACTCATGTAAGAACACTCTCAAGCTAGGTGAACAACAGCATGTCATTGTTTTCCAGCCTCTATAGCATATCATTAGGGGTCAAACATTCACGAGCATTTGATAAGTTAGAAAAAGTAAGCACGCACACAAGGGAGAAAGCTTATACTCATCGAAAGAACACTCTCAAGCTAGGTGAACAACACCATGTCATTGTTTTCCAGCTTCTATAGCATATCATTAGGGGTCAAAAAGATTTTCATAAGAACAAATATGAGATGAATTAAAAGAAAGAGAGCAGAAAAAGAAATGATTTATAGCAAGTATCAGTAAGAAGGGATTGGAAATAATCTACCAGTTTAATATTCTATGGTGTCTATTATGAAAAGCTAACAGAACAAATTTATGATGTAGTTAGTCGAAGGCTGTGATACAAGTATATCCTAAGGCAAAACATATACACCCTTCCTTTTCTTATAATGCGCTGTAATATGCATGTATCATGTGTATGTGGTACCTTAGCCTTTCAAAATCAATACAACTATTCAATGAAGCAAACAAATGCATACCTCTCTCAAAATTAAAATAAAATCCAAAGCACTGAGAACACCAACAAACTGCCCTTTGCTGAAGTCCCATAGAGGAGCCATAGGGATTCCCTATAAATAACCCAATTTAGAAACGACGCTTGAAAGCTTCTAACAGCTATATATAAACACAAGGAAGACTATAACTATGACAGGTAATCATGTGAGGCAATAAAGCAAAAGATTTAATCATTGTCTAGGGAAAAGCTTCAGACACAATTCCTTGAATTCCCCAAAAAAATCAAAACAGCATTTGAATCCTTTCCCACCTATTGTTAGGCTAGAGAAGCAAAGTGAGTTGACAATGGCCAAAAATGTTTGATGTTTCCACCAACTCCAAAATACCCAGAATGCCCTAAAAGCATATACCAGTCTCAGGAAAAAGAAAGGATACCTGCTCATGCAAAATGTGAAATGCTTGTTTCACTGGCAAATCAATGTCCAAAGCAACAACCTATGCCAAGTGTCTCAGAGTCAGCAATGAAATTATGCAATTTGTGGTTGGAAAGTTTGACCAGAAGCAAAACATAAAAACCAAAATATAAGGTTAATGGTTAGACGTCCAAACCTTGCCTGACTCAGGAAGTAATTCATAAGCTGTGTGCACGGTCAAAAATGCAGTAATGCGCTGACGGGATATCTGGACATCGGCATCAGATATTCTCGGCAATACTTCTGTCAATGTACCATCTGTCAAGCGGACCTGCATCATAAGTCAACAAAAGGTTCGGCTCATAAAATGAGCAATGGAAATTTAAGATAAAAATGAACAGGAATTTGATGCGTGTGAATAAAACAGAGCTTTAAAATGCAACAGAACAGATATGAACCAAAGCATATTGTATGTGAACAGGTTAAGAGAAATATGACAGTCCATGAAGAATAAATACTTAAATCTTATTCCAGATGGAAGACCTAGCATACCGAGATAGATCACAACCACTAGTTTCATAGGCATTATGGACAATATGTGTATAAGAACGAGTTATAGAAATATTCAGAAAGACCAAAGCATAAGCATTCTTTCTTTGTAAATTGAGTCAAGATTATGATATAGCCAAACGTCAGAATACAAGAAGCTGCTGTCACAGTATGGCAAATTCTTACCACACGCCGAAAAGCATCATTATCCACATCCATGTTTGATCCAGTTGGGTCCGGTGTTACAACAGGCATGAAATTAGGATCAGTAGCCAACATGACAGTGTTAACTACCCCATATTCTCCAGGTACATGAGGTTGATGCTCATCATGTCTCCATTCTCCATCAACAAAAAACTTGTACTGCATTAAAGTAATTTATAAGTAATCAACCACAACAAATAAAGGCCCATTTCTCTCAAATTGGCATAATTCTAATCCATTAGTGTATAAGCATATCATATACACAATAGCATTATTTCACTATTCTGCACAAACCAACAACAATGGAAATCTTCCCAAAAAAAAATTTAAATTGAGAAGGCAATAACGTGATATGTCTTGTACTCTAAGCCTCAGTTAAAAACACTTCAATCATCCCCCTACATCACGTCTCCATTAACTATGGCTTTATTATTTATATAAAGCTCATACAAGCTACTCTTGGCCTCAGGCTTTGCTTATCCTATTTTACCTCAACAAGTTTACATGGCTTGGCTGCCAATGGAACTAATGAAGTCCAACAAATGATACCACATATACCTAAATATGAACATGAAGCTTTCACAGTATCATAGTCAAAGACCAAAACAAAATAATTAATTAAGTTAAATCTAATCATACTCAATCCCAGAAAAACGTTTTCCCAACTCTGTAGCAACCACAAAATCACCATGCCGCATGACTTGCTCACCGAAATGCGTGACGAAAAATAAAGCGTTTTAACTCCAGTTCTGTCAAGTGTAAACTAACCTGATGGTAACCAGGGGTCAAGCTATAAATAACTTGAAATACAGTTGGGCAACCCTCGACGGGCGACATTGGTAGAAGCTCAGACCACCTTTGGAACAAAATTTAAAGAAAATAAAAGGCATGCGCGAAAGAGCATAAATACAAGAAAAGTCAATAATCAATAAAATAGATTAAACAAACTACGGCATTTTCCCCAAAAAAAAATAGAGAGGAGGCAGGAGAAAACTAACAATAAATTTACATGGAAGACGCACCGTGTAAAAGAACCACTGAGATACACACTTCTTCCCCCATATGGCCACACAAACCGCATCGGGATTAGCACCGTGCCTGCAACACCTCCCGTGTTCCTCGTAGAATCCATGCTCGGACTGAACATTTAACCTCGAATTAGACTGTCAGCTTGAGAATACGCTCCAAGCACTCCACTTAATTGCAGCATGCCAGCTTGTTCAATTTGTATGTAACAAATTCAAGCAAATGCCGCACCAATTGAATGCACTATAAAGCCAGAAATTATCTCGAATAAAAAATAAACTAACCTGAAAATACCAAATTTTGGTGCTTTATTCTACAATAAAGCAAAACAGACAGTGCCCTTTGCTTACTATCAGGGAATCAAAGAACATTTCCACCGGGTAACAAAATAACACTACCAATTCACATACAACCAACCCATTCGACTTGTAGAAACAAACCCTAACCCTAAAATTGAGAAATAAACAAAAAAGGAACCAAATCAGCCCCAAACAAGTGCGAGTTTGAAAATATCCTCCAAAAGCACGACAGAACCTTGAGGGGAAAAAATCCAAACCCTATTGAGAATCAGAAACGAAAAGTTGAGAAAAACGAGATACGAATCCAACCCTAAAAAAGGCGAAACCTTGATGAAGATGCTGAAAATTTTATCTCTGGTGGAAAAAAAAAAAGAAATAAAAATAGGACAGAATTGGGTCAATGAAGCTCTGATAAATTATCACAGTGACATTTGTTTATGAAAAAGGATGTTTGCCCAAAAAAAAAAAAAACTGATAATCATAGGGGAAGGCAAAAATAATAATAATAATAAGGCAACGAGGTCTCACGGTAAAAAGCATCCCAGGGAGTGCACGTGCGATTATCGACTATTTTCTTCTTCTTGGTTTATATACGCTCCCTCCATCCCTTTGTTTTTTGAGAATCAATTTTTTTTTTAGTGAATCTATAGGTATGTTTGGAATGGTTATGGTATGTTTGTTTTAGCTTTAGCTTATGTATAAGCCCGATTCACATAAATCGAGACAGAACTCCTCCACATATTTACCTCGTAGATCATAAAAGTTACCTCGTAGACAGTAAAAGCTACTTCGTATACTGTAAATCACAATTGAAAAGCACGATTGGAAGTTCTAATCGCTATTCCAAACATACTATATGAAAGCTCAATAAGTACTTATAAATCATGATTTATGAAATACGAAGTAGTTTTTATAGTTTACGAGGTAGTTTTTACGGTTTACGAAGTAAATATGTGAAAGAGTTTTATTTCGCTTTATGTAAATTGGGCTTATAAAATAAGCCAAACTATACCAAACAAATGGTATGTATTGCTGGGTCTTTTTAACAAGATACCATCTGAGGTTGTCTATATGGCTTTTTTTTTTATTTTTACCTAATTAATTTTATTCTATATCATCATCTTTTTCTCATTGTATTCTCTTTCATATTTTCTCCTATTATTACTATTATATTTCTCTCTCTTACTTTTATAAATAATAGTATACTCAAAAAAAAAAGTTCACCTCGGATGTATTTTTTATTTTCAACTAATGTTAACTGATTTATTAAATCACATAATTGAGTTATCAAACTCTTATAAGAAGTATTGGAGTGAGTATACATATGTGTTCTTGTTTATTAAACTCTACGTTAGTTGCTAATTTTATAGAGGAAAAACTGTAGCTTTAGTCATATTTTTCAGCATTCACAACTTGGGATTCATGTATTATAATACCACTGACTCTCAAGCACCATACCCTCTTCTTTTCTTCTCCAAACCTTTTAGTTCAAACCATTAAGCCATATCAAAATTCAATAAAACTCATTTAAACAAAAAAAGAACCATTATAATCTGGAAACTTTCCAGATTTAAGAACAATATTTGAGTCACCTTTTTAGGATCCTAAACCATACTTCAATACTTAAAACACTTGTTCAACATTTAAGGGCCCCAAAACAGCAATTATAAATAGTTTTGGGATGCAACCATTTAGTCTAGCAATCATCATTGTGGCAGCTCAAAAAAAAAATTCCGCTTCAAGAGCATTAATTTAAGAATCCTTAAGCATAGTCCAGATAGCTAAACAATTAGTTATACTACATAACTTTAAACAGCAACTTCCCTGCATATCTCAACCTTAATAATTTGGGTCCCATATCTACCAACATCATATTTGTAACTAATCTTACATATTAGTAACATGTATAATAACTTTTCATACAACACACATATGCTTCTTTGGGCAAAAAAACACTTAATTTTCTTAAAGAATTTAGTTAAATGCAGTGTTGAATTTCACTGCAGAATAAATATTGATCATTCACTATTTTTAAAAATAAAGTAGGTGTTGTTGGAAAAATAAATAAATAAATAAAATGGGTGTTTTTTAAAGTCTAATTTTTTCTAGAAAGTTTTCACAAAAAAATAATGTTATTGGTAAGGAATGGCTGCAAGATGTTTAGGGATCACCGGCTGCTTGGCAAACTATCAAGAGTATTAGCTTCTCTAACTTATTGGAGCATGACCAAAATTAGGAACCTGCTTCAAAGAGTTATTGAAGCAGAAGATGTTCTCAGTAGAATTTCTTAGTTTGTTTCTCTTGGAGGTACCCTTTCTTTGACTTTTTGATAATATAATGATGGCTTTAGATTAGATCAGAGGTAGTAATATGGGTCCAACAGCCGGGTTTGGGCTAACCTACCACAGGTTAGGATCATATGGGTTCAGTCTTAAAAGGACTGCATCTATATAAGTCGGCACTTAGTCAACCCAACTCATAACCGTTAGGTTAGCGAGTTAGCCCGCCCAACCCATATTTTTCTAAAGAAAAAAAATTATTTTTCATTTTACAATGACCCAAGTCACAATGACCAACGACCTAGAAGGAGGAGGAGACGATGGCGAGCTTCAAGGTTGAGGAATCGGTGATCTGGAAGGAGGAGGGGACGACGCCAAGCTTGAAGGTTGAGGAGTCGGTGATCTAGAAGGAGGAGGCGATAATGCCTACTCGTCGAGCTAGAAGGAGATAGAGACACTGATCAGCCGATAGAGGTGGCGCCGAGTTGAGACGCCATTAGCGAGAGTGAGATATGAAACAATGATAGTGTGATACTGTGTTTGAGTGTGAGAGATAAGAGTCTGACTGTATGTTGTATGAGAGATTGAGACTGAGACGAGATGTGCCATATTTCCCAATGCGATCGAGACTAAGAGAGTAAGAGTGAGACTCTAGATTTTGGGCCTTTGGGTTTGGGTATTTGGGAGTTGGGACTTTGGTTACATTTTAAAAAAAATATGGCTCAACCCGCCAACCTGGTGGTCCAATTTGCCCATATGAGTTCGGGTCTAAAAGAACCACTCCCAAATGGTTCCAATTTTACAGAACTCAAACTGCCCATTTTATTAGGTTGTGCGGGTTTAGCCCAATGGCTAAACTCATATTACCACCTCTACTTTAGACCTTATGCATCAAATTCACAGTTCTTCTATAGGGAGAAATAAATTGTCAGCTTTTGAAATTGATTTTGCTTGAAGCTTTTGATACTTCATATTGGGAATTCATATATGTTTGTCATGAAGAAAAGAATTTCCCAAATAAATGAATTCTCTCATCATGCAATGCATTACTATTGGGTAGTAACAAGTATTTCTTAATGGCCAGATGACGCATACAATTGTCCTGAATAGAGGAATTTTTCATGGAAATCCTCTGTCTCCATACATATACATTCTCTCCGCTAATGTCCAGCCTTTGAAGATGTTGGTAGTTTAAAGGGAATCGAAATTTGCAATAATGTCCAACCTCTTACTCACCTTCTGTATGTAGATAACTTAGTCTTCTTCTTTGAATGCTCTGATCAATCTTCAAATTCTGTGAAAGCGATGTTGGATGTCTATAGCATTTCATTAGGTCAAAGAATCAATCATTGAAAATCCTCTATCATATTCAATTCAAATATCCCCCACATGCAGAAACAACATTATTTCAACTTCTTTAGAATAAGATTCATCGATAGACTGGGTAAATACCAAGGAACATGGATTGGTTTAGGGAGAAGTAAGACCCTAGCTTATTCATAGGTAATTGAAGCGATAGAAAGAAAAACTACTGTATGGAAAGTTAGATTGATGTCTCAAGCATCAAGATTGACTTTAATTAAATCTATCCTTTCTAGTGCTAACTTGCACATTCTTTCTTGTGTTAAATTGCCACCATACATCTATGAAATAGAATTGATTCAAGATGCATGATTTTTTTTCCAAGGTCAAATGGAGATAAATAGGAATATAATACATCTTTCTAACAACCAAACGCTTTTTAAGTCCTGTAATGAGGGGGTATAGGATTGAGAAGCACGATTCAAGTGAATCCGGCGCTCTTAGCTAAGCAAGTTTAGAGAATTATCTCTGCTCCTTCTGAAGTTTTACTATCTACTACTTTAAAGGTCTGCTTGGTTCAACGGAGGGGAGAGAAGGGGAGAGATTTTAATGAAAGTGAGAGGAGGGGAGGGGAGTGGAGGGATTTTAATATTATCTCATTTGGATTGATGAGAGGGGAGATGAGAGAATGAATTTTAATGTTATTTTATTTGGTTAATGAGGGGAAGGGAGGTAAAATATTTTCATATGAATAACTTTATCCTTATTTTATTTAAGTCATTTTGTAGAATGTTTAATAATTATATAAAATTATAATTTTATAATTATTAAATTAAATAATTATAACTTTCATGAACATAATAGTCACACCATGCCAAAATATTACCCCTCCCTCCAAATCCCCCCATTTTGGGAGGGGAGGGTTATAAGTGGAGGGGAGGGGAATTTCAAAAATTTTCCCTTCCTTACTTAAATTTTTATGTTGCCAAATAAGGGAAGATGAGCAAAATCCTTCCCCTCCCCTCAAACCAAAAAGATCTTAAAAGCTAAGTATAGATCGAGATCTTAATAATGAGAACATTGTGAAGAAGCCTTACAACTCTTCCTAGACATGGAAGGGAATTTACCAATGCCCTAATATTATAACAGTGAATCTAAAATGAAAGGTTTGCACATGATCTTCAATTGACATTAACCACTCATTGTAATGGCTCATGTAGTTTAGATCAAATTTAGATCGTTCAATTCTAATAGTTCCTGGTCTGTCAATGCATCTTCCTTCAAGTTGGTCCCCAATAAGATGAAATTCTTCTTTAGTTTCTAATTTGTATGCTCCTCGTGGTGCACAACAATTTCTTGATACACCTATCTCCTTCTGTAATCAACAATATTTGCTTATATGGTCTAAGAGCTCTTCTGGATTATACTCGATCAAAGATGGATTCAAATTGATTAATATCATGCCAAAATTTCAAGCTAAAGATCCTTTTGGAAATTTCTTTAGTCAATCTCATTGCTTGGGAAGGACTTGTTATTAATATGGAAATTGATGAATCATGCCATTCCATCAATGAATGTTCTTCGACAACATCACATCAATGTTAATGGTAATTGTGCTTTTGGACGTAATATCCCTGAATCTTTAGACCATTTATTCCTAACATATGTCATGTAGTTAAGGTAGTCTGGTTTAGAGGCTTAAATATTCGATTGTCTTTCTCTTCCTTTCATTTATTCAAGGATCAGTTAAAAGATTCCTTTTTATGTATCAAGATAATCATTTTTTGATGCTTGCTAGCATTATTAAGGTGATCTCAACAATATGGATAAAGATAAATAGAATAATACATCAAGGGGGTTTAGTATGCCCACTGTCAATAATTAGAGATATTAATCATGCAGTTGCATTTGCTATATAACCTTTCTCAACTAGTATAGATAATTCAAGAGTAAATAACTCATACTCTGTTGTCTTTTATTAGGAAAGAAACATTCCTTCAGAAGGATGGATTATTATTTTGGACAAATATAAGAGACAAGGGGTATAAATACTATAAAATTTGGATAAGTTTTCATGGTCAATTTTGTTAGGGCAAGCTTATCACCTAAGAGAGGGGTGAATTGGGTGATTACAGAATAATCGAGCACTTAATAAAAATTAACAGAATTTAAAGCACAATTAAGAGTAAGGAGAGAAATCATTGAAGTATACACCGGAAGTTATACTGGTTCGGTCATGACCACTTTGACCTACGTCCAGTCCTCATAATTCCTTTTGAACTTTTCACTATATTTTCCTAGATTCAGTAGGTTCTTGGTACCTCGGTATAATCGCAAGTTCTTACCTGGACACTTGCTCCTCCTTACACAAGGTAATCTCAAATCTCAACTTAAGGTTCAACAACCTTAAGTTATCTCAATAAAAGATATTGAGTTTGTAAACAAATATATCTCATAGAATAAAAATATGAACACTGAAGTACAATAAGTGAATATGAGAAATAGAGCATTAAGAATGTATTGATCGATATTTGCTCGTGTGTTGTAAGTGTCTGTCTTTTTACGTTGAATGCTTCCATATATATAATTGAGTTGAGATAACCGTTGGTAGCATTTCAACATGTTTGTTGTAGGCGCGCTGCTTCTTTTGATTGTTTAAAAAACTAGCCGTTGTCAGTGGATGCTCTACTTCTCGTAACGCACCTTTTTCTTCTCTTGCATGATTTCTTCATTGAATTCCTAAAATAATGCTTAGAACACTAATATAATAAAGTGTTAATCATAAAGATAATGAATCAATAAATAACAGATGATTATCATGCAATATAGACTCATCACTCAAGTGATCACTCGAGTGATCAAGGGCTATCACTCGAGTGATCCCTTCTGAAAGCTGGTAGAGAGTTTAGGCAACTTATCACTCGAATGATTCAGGGCCATCACTCTAGTGATCCCTTCTAATTTCTGCTAGAGAGTGTGTCTATATAAAATGACTCATTGCACAGTGCATCACTCGAGTGCTAACTGGAGTGATCCATTTGAAAACTTGGCAGAAAGTCTTTCTTGAAATTCACAACTTAACTTGCCTCATCACTTGAGTGATTCAGAGACATCACTCGAGTGATCCCTTCCACAATCAGGCAGAGAGATTTCTGACTCCATCACTCGAGTGCCCACTTGAATAATTCAAGCCATTACTCGAGTGATTCGTCTCATAATTTGGCAAAGACTTCCTTTGAGTTAGAACTTTATACCATACTTCAACTTTACTTTGCATGCTTCAATAAACTTGTTAAATCATTCAAAAACTTTTTGTTTAACATTAAGTCATCTGTAACATCTTTTGTTATCATCAAAACATAGGATCTAACAAATTTGTCATATCAATCAACTGGAAGAAATCATCCTGTTTCAATATATTTACTGCTCTTTGCTTTCGAGCTGCTTTGTCTTAGATACTATAGTTTCCATTCTTTTATGATATATCAAAGCAAGATATGCGAGTGATGTGTTTAAAGAAGCAGTTCCTTCCACCAAAGGGATTAATTGCTCCAACCTCCAATTACATCTATCAAGATATAAGTGCCTTTCTTTCACATTTTCTTTTTAGTGAGGTCTTTTCAGTGCAGCATTTTAATGCAAACTTTTAAGTTTTCCTAGACTATTGCATCGCTATCCACCTACATATGTGAGGCAAAGAGTTATTATGTTTTAATTATCATTTTCCTTGAAATATATAAGACAAATACTTATAACCCACTAACTATAAAAATTTAACATTAAACTAAGTCCAATCCACCGCATTTCCCCCGCGGTTTTTTTATTTCCTCTCCAACCATAATATTTAAATTCAATTAATAAGTTTAAATGAATTGTTTATGTTTTGATATTACTTAAAATAATTTGATATTAATATAAAAGGAGTAATTAAAAGCCTTTTAAAATTTGTGCGAGAATGAAGAATGAACTTCCATTGAAATAGTAATACTATCTGTTTAGTTTAATATTAGGGAAAATCATACAAAGGTCCAAATTAAGAAAAATCATATCAAAAAAGTCTCATAGCTTATCAATGACAATTAAAAGAGCAACAATTTATAAGTGAAAGAGCTATTATGAATAAATTTTGAGACTTTTTGATACTATTTTTTTTAATTGAGACATTGTTGTGATTTTCCCCTTATATTAAACTAAGACCAATAAGTTAGTATAATGCAAGGCCACGTCTGCTGTTGCAGAAGCAATGACAATGGAGGAGGCATTTCAATAAGCGATTAGTAATGATATGGAAAATACTCTAATAATTATGAATATTAGTTGATGAATGGAGATGTGGCGTATTAGTTGAAAATACCTTTTATGAAGTGAAATTTATCAGAAGTCATTCGCTGATGATCTAGATTCTCAAATAGGTTAATTTGGTTGCTGATTCACAGGCCGAATAAAACTACCCTCAAGGAGGTGTGCCTTCATTGTTGGAATCTTTCCTAGCACCTCTCCTGTTAAAACCGTTAAATAAAAATGCTAATGATAGATTTGTTTATCAAATATGCCTTTATTTATGGAGATAACAAGTGAAAAAGAGAATGGGTGAGAAAAGATAAGAGAGAGAATGAGAAAAAAATGAATTCATGTATATTTTTTAAATTACAAAGGCAAGCCGCAGCTTGAAGTAGAGAAATTAGGAAGATCTCTCCTAGATACAAATATGCAACATCAAGAACCATGTGAGTAATCTAAACCAAGTATATGGTCCATTTTCAAGATACATCCCTAATAATCTATCTGGCTACCTCCCAATTCCCAAAAAAAAAAAAACTCTTTAATCTAAGCAATATAGGTATCAAAGGATGATATGGCACACATTCTCTCATGATGAGATTAAGGGTGTGTTTGGTTCAAGGGAGGTTAAATTAGGTGAAGTTTATTTAAGTTAGGTTAAGGGAGATTATAATTTTGTTTAGTTTAAGAAGATGGGAGGGGATGTTTGGTTTGTTTGGTTCAGAAGGGGAGGTGAGGAAAGTTAATTATGAGTGGACAAAAATATCATTTTTTCTTTATTTATATATTTTTCTTCTTCTTTTATTTTTTAATTTATAAATCTCAAAAAATTTATTACCTCAAGTATATATGATAACAAAATTGCATACATTTTAAAGGATATTTTATTGACTTTTACATATTATTTCATTAATTTTATTATGATAAAATATTTTAATATGCTTTTGATAACTTCCCATTTTTAATAAATTTGATATATGTTTTGACATAGTCAAGGTGTCATCAATGCTAAAATAAAAAAATTTATAAGATATTTTGATAAGATATAAATTTGGGCCATGACTTGAAGGTTTTCATTGCAAATATGTTAGCTTTAAATTAAATTAGATATAGTCAAATCTATGTAAACAATAAAATAATAAATTTGGTTCATGATTTAGGAGGTTTCTTTACAAAAATAGATATGTGTATTTTTGTCAAAGTGAGATATAATGATTTTAAATAAGAGAGTAAGATTAGAATATTTAAAAATAGGTAGAGATATTTTGGTCAACATGGAGCAATATTTCTCTCCCCTCCAAAAACCCCCAATTTTTGAGGGTTGAGGGGGGAGAAAAAAAGACAAAATTTTTAACCTCCCCTCCCCTCCCCTCCTTCCAAGCACATTTTTTTTATCTCTAATTCTCCCCTCACCTAATTTGCCCTCCAAAAACCCCCCATCAAACAAATCCTAAACAGAATATAGGTGTCAAATGAATTCAATTTTCAGATAAGCACAAAACATAACTTATAAAAACAATAAACACCATCCAAAAATTGTAACTTATATTGAGTTTCAAAGGCTTTATCCAATTATTTCCTTCGAATCACATCACAACATCCATTTTTTCCAACTGGATTTCAGTCAAATACTCTATCATCGCATAAACCCACATATTCTTGCTTTCTATCCCCCCCCCCCTTTTTCATCTATACACACACACATCATTAATTAACATCGAATTAAATTACATGCAATAAGTCAGATACTTTATGTTAAAAAATAATTATGAGACCATTAATTTCATGATTTTGTTAGCATCCGAATGCAATCATGATAAGATATGATCAGACTATATAAACTAATTCACCAAAGCAGAAAACTAATTCCAAAATTTAACCTTTTGTTTCTTAAAAAAAGACTACACAAGATTTTCATTTCTTTTAAACAATTACACATTATCTCTCAGTTTGTTTCGGCAAGAGTGCAGCAATGGGGGGCAATACATAGCTTGTATAGATTATATACAGAAAAAAAATTGGCATGTCATTCATGGAGGAAGAAAATGGTGAAAAATTGCTTAAAATAGTTTGGCTATGTTAAAAAAGAGTCGACAAAAATGTTGTGATAAGAGTTAGAGCAAATGACCTTTATGTAACAACCTCTATCGTGCACGAAGGTGTAGATTATAAAGTTAAATTACTTCCAGGAACTTTTGAAGGAGTTTGAACTGTAGAAAATTCTTGACCACTTGACCACTCTAGGTGTCTGCTTATTTTAATTTTTTAAAAATGTTTTACAATTTATGAGATAAATATATGAAAAGAGTTTTATTTAGATTTATACATTTTTAAGATGTTCCCAAACTAGCATTAAAATAATCAAGAATGCGTTAGAGTCTTTCAATTTGAAAAATATTCGGAACATACTCAAAGGGATTGGAAATCCCTATTGGATGAGAATCCGAGATAAGTAACAAATTTTAGAGATGTCACTATTCATCTTCTAGATGATACGCAGTAAATATCCTAAGAGAGGATTGAAGTTGAATAGAATCTAGCGGATTGGATCGATCACTATTCACTAACATCCGTAAGAGGAGAGAAATATAGTTATAAGGGTACGTTCGGTACAAGGAAAATTTGGGGGGTTATAGAAGGGAAGTGAAATGAAGATTATAAACGGTGACGGAAGATGGGTTGAGGGGAGATAAATTATTTAGTATGAAGAAAATTTAGGGTGGAATTTAAAGAAAAAAAGAGAAATACTCATTTTATTCTAAAAAATAAATTAATAATTATATGTTAATCAAATTTATATTTCAATTCATACATTAGATAATTAGTAGTATAATAATTTAAAATTAAATAAAATAAATAAAATATAAATTATAATTTAAATAAATAAAAAAATTTATTTTATTTATTAATGAAATTGAAAAAAAATCTATAAAATGAAATTCAAATTTACAAAGGCTCTTGAAAAAATTTAAATTAAAAGGCATGAATTCTCAGCTTTTTAATTTAAATTTTTTAGGGGTATATTTGTCTTTCAAATATTCCTTCCTGAAAAGAAACTTAATTACCATCAATTTTGATGGGATCTCATCTTCCCACATTTAAAGGAACATTGATAAGCCTAAAAATTTAAATTCCTTAAAAGATTGAACCAAAATTATATACTAAACAAAAAAATTTGGTCATATTTCCTTCCATTCTCACCTTTTCCATGTACCAAATTCTAATATTTGCCTATCATCGTGTTGAGTTATCCAGTACCACAAGTTACTTCCTCACGTCCATGTACCAAATTCTAATATTTTACATGTGGCCACATGTCTCACTTGGCAAGGTGAAAGAGGTTTTGAAAGAAATGAGAGTGGAAATTAAAAAAATATAAAAAGAAAAAGGGATGTGTGCAGTGTATAATCTTAATTTTGTCTGAAATGTATATTTGTATTGTAATATTAAATGACTAATAATATATCTTGATGATTTTTTGTGTGGAAAAAAGTCTAAGCCATCGCAGAAAATTAAATAGAACCGTGAGTGACATAAGTTCCATTTATCATTTTCAAATAAGGATATATAGTTTGTGTGTGATTGGATTAATTTTTAAAAAATAATTTTTATGATTTATAAAATAAATATATAAAAATTTTTTTATCTCAATTAAAAAAAAGACTTTTAAATCTACAGTATTTTAGCTTCAGAAAAACACTCACTCAACCAAACCAGAAATTCATCAAAGGGGAGCAATACAAGAAATCATTATTATTGTGCCCCATCCCTTGGTTGCAGCCCTGTCATTATCGAAACAAGTCGCATCATTCTCCATCCTCAGTTACAGATATATCATCCACCTACAAAATCACACCCAAAAAAAAAAAAAAAAAAAGAGTAAGTTACAGATTTGATTCCGTGCCGTCACGTCCTCGGTCCTCCGTCGCGCTTCCTCGGCATCAATGGGTGTAAGGGAAGTTCAAAGCAAGTCCAAGGTTCTATGGAGGAGGAGAAGGAGATGTGGACGAGAGAATTGCAGAAGAGGACGGTGGCGGAAGTGGAGTCGGCGACGGAGGAGGTCGATGCCGGTGAGAGAGGCCGGCCGGAGATGAAGTCGATGAAGGAGGAGCCCGATGACGTTGAAGGGAATGATTTCAGATCGATGATTGGACTTTGGAGCGTTGGGCAGAAAAAGTTCAGGGGCAAGATTGTCAAAACAATTAATTTAAGGTACATCATTGGTTATTTCGATATACAAGTACAACACGCTATGCTAACACATGCACGTATATTTTGCTGTTATGATGTCACAGCATCGGAGCTTATGTACATCTTCCACGTGTATGGACACGTGTATCCATACGCTTACCTCATGCCATCTCACTTACTCACCAATCACTTGAGTTTGTTTTGTTTTTCCCCCAAAAACCACTTTGAGTCATATATTTTAATTTGCCTTTATTCAACTGTAATTCAGATTACAAATTAAAACAAAACTTTTAACAAACAAATCAATAAGAAGAATTTTCCTATGAGAGTATTTGATTATTTCATACAATATCAAATAAAATACGTATTTACCGATCCTAAACTACTTTAACATTTTTTTTGGGACCAAATAACTACTTTGAGTATTTACATCGACTAACCGTAAAATCATAAATAGTAATTAAAAACGTATTCCGTACTCGCCAATGAAATACTAAACGTATTTGACAAATTTTTTATGTTTTATGGAGTAATTTTACTTAGCCCAATAGACTGACAGAGTTAGAAAATTCTTGTAAAGAAGAATTCCCACCAGATGATAAATGATAATAAATTTAAATTTAAAATGGGGGTTAATTTCACAATAAAAATAATATGAAAATAAACTATCAAATAATATTTGGTGGACATATTTTAGTTATTTTAATATTTTAAAGGGAAAGAAACAGAATTTTTGTTTTGAAGTTATAAAATACTAATCAGATTTGTTATTAAGAGTTGATGGGAGAATGACGAAATTAATAAGTAATTTTCAACCCATTTTTAAAAAAATACCTAATTTAGAATTTTACGCATTTTTTATGAAATTTTTTGTCTTTTTCCCTATTTCAAATTTAAATTCATCAATAACAATAATATTAGCAATGACTTTGAAATCGGTGGGTGAATGGGTGAGAGGGAATTGAAACAAGAGAGGGTTAGGAATTCACTGGAGAAGTTGATCGAATGGGCAATTCTATTTGAATAAATGTGTTGGGATATCTGGATGATCTGCTATGTTAAGTTCTTTAGATCTCATCTGTTAATGAGGCATGTAAATGCTCGTGATAGTTTATTTAAGGCATGTTAGATAAAGATCTCTCTTGGCATTATCCTTTCTACGCCACATCTTCAAATTCTTTTGCTACAAATGATCACACCGAAGACAATATCTAGTTTAAGGTAGATGGGTCGATTTTAAGGAATGGTGTTAGTGTATATAGGGAGTTAAGATATTGGAGGATAGTGGATATGAGGATTCAACTCAAAGTCCCACCAGTAATTTCAGAGGTTCTAGGCATCTTAAATGAAATGCACTTATATTAGAATATGAGCTGTAGAGATGTTGTTATTGAATCTGATTGTATTAAGGTTATTCACTTACTTTTACGTGGGTGTGAATGTGTCCACCCTTTTATAGATATCATTGAGAAGACTATAAAGTTTTTACATAAGGATCACTATACCATCTATATAAAAGTTATCATAGTTCTCGTGAGATATGATGATCGAGAATTTTGGTATTTATAACCGTCCACCTTTTAGTCAGAGGAGGTGAAAGAGTGATGAAGGAGTTTATATGTTATTTGAATTTTTTTTTTTAATCAAGGAAGTTTGGATATTACATAATACTAAAAATATCATATATCGGTAAATATAAGTAAGATCTTCTCTTAACAAAGGAATATATTCAGAATGAGGAACTAATAATATTACCAGACTTAGAACTAGGTGCTGGGCTTTCTCTTATCAAATAATCAGCATACTTAATTGCATCTCGTGGTGTATAAATTGTTAGAAAAACAGAAATGTTGCTTGATATTGTAACCATTGATTTGGTGTGTGTTGGGAAACCTTTTAAATCATGGTTTCTACAAATTGAGATAAAATTTATCTTACATACTTATTTCGTAAATCATAAAAACTATTCTTCAAAAACTAATATAAATATATTCAATATTTATATAAAAAAATTGTTTGAAAAACAACGAATGACTTTGAAATGAGAGGCTGTGTTACAAATTTCTATTTTACTATTTTAGACTTCTAGTCATGGGACATATTTAAACTTGTTTTTATCGAATAATAATAAAAACAATAATCAATGTAAACCGATTTTAGGAGCATTTTTGTAAAATGTACTAGAAAGTAAAAACAGAAAAAACAAAAAAAGAGATATGAACAGATAAAAATAAATAATTAAAAATTACTAAACAACTTAAAATCGGGAAACAAAAAATCCAGCTATTCTCTGCTATGCTCAAGAAAATTGCACAGCGCAGTGGAAGGATTTGGAGTCCGTTTGAACTTTCCGTCAAGCTCATTTGAGTGAGCACTGATCGGTGCACCGATCTCCACCGTCTGATCTTGTTCCCCGGATCCAAAGTTGATTATTATTCGTTATTTGTGTTAATCCAAGTAATGATATGTGTTTTGCTTCATATGCTGGCATATCAATGAAAGCTCGGCGTATGGCATGATCACACTCCGTTTTAGCGGTCCCTTTTGGGTTTCGGAGATTTTTGGGACTGTTCTTGTAGGTCGGTCTCATTTTTTGTCCTTTTTTTTTTCCCACAAAAATTTCGCCCCTTGGTTTTGTTTTTCTACTTGGGGGTTGGATTGAAGTTATGCTCGACTTCAGGGAAAGTTCCTCTGTGGTGGGGTTACGTTTAAGTTTATGGAGGTAGGCAATATTGGGTGGGTGGGTGGGCAAGATGGAAGAGAATACTGAGCTCGAGGAAGGAGAGGCATGCTATAATAAGGATCGTGACGACAACATTGACCTTGATTCTCTCTCTTACATTGTAAGGGCTAAACTTGAACATAATTTTAACCAAGTTCAAGTTTTTCCATTTCAATTTGGCTTAGTTTCCTCATTCCTAGTTTAAAAATTGTAGGTGTTCTGGTGTTATGGAAAATAAAAACACCAAGTAATAGTTCATTCTATTTGAATGAATGCTAAAACTTTCATCATCATAAGTTGTGTGACCTATGAATGTACCATTTTTTTGGTTCACGTTTAGATATATAAAATGGAAGAGAGATATGATGCAATGTTCATAATTGAGCTTCTATTTGCAAGAAACTGATTCAAATTAATAAGCTGAGGGCAGCTTATGATTTCTATACCTGCAATGGAAAATAAATTAAACACATTGTGTCATCTAGAACACTTAGTGGTTCGATCCTTTAACATCTGCCTATGAAAGCTTTTAGCTGACTAATTGATTGTGTAGATACTTTTCTTGCTGCCTCATTTGTGAATAACATAATTGATTTGTTTCTTGGCAACTGTAATTGCCACACTTTATGCATATTATCATGACCAAGAAACAATCTTATGTTTTGCCTATTTCTATTTGAGAAAGCATTTAAAATGCAACTCTATCATCTATATTCTTCTGATGTTGCTGATGATATATCCAATATGCTTTAATATTTTGGCTTCTGAGAAGTCTAGTTCCTACTGCCATTAAAGAACAAGGATGAAGACAATTTCCCAAATTCCTATTGTTAATCTTCTTCAGGTCTGCCTTAATGATACTGGACCTTAGTGATTATTGTTAATTATTAATTAGTGCTCTTTTAGATTTGATGCCAGCTAGTTCAGTTTCATTGTGAAAATACTATGACTCGCTTTCCTTTCTTGAAGGATGAGAGGATTGAGCATGTTCTTGGCCATTTTCAAAAGGACTTTGAAGGTGGTGTTTCTGCTGAGAATCTGGGTGAGTGGCATGTTAGAAATCATAGATTGTAGAGAGAAATGAAGGAGCTTTCTTTGCACATACAAATGTGATGGCATTTGATACGAATAATTTTTTCAGGTGCAAAATTTGGTGGCTATGGTTCTTTCTTGCCTGCCTATGAATGCTCTCCTTTTCGCTCTCATCCAAAGACCTCTCAAAAGAACTGCATATCACCACAATCTCCTTACAATCGCCATGTGGAGGTATTTGATTTTTGTTTTTCTTTTTTCACCTGACCATTTGATTGGAAAGTAATATATGTTGCTGACATATGTCAAGTTCAGAACGACTTCTGCTTGCTTGATACTGTGGTTATGTTATTATGCAGGTTGCATCCGACAATTCAACAGCTCCTTCACATGTGCCTCCTTCTACAAGGCTTGGAACTGCCCCCTGTAGCACTAATTCATCACAAATTGCAAGAGCATTTTCAGTTGGTGGTTCAAAGAATAATGGTGTAGGAATTTCTTCCAATATAGGTGCTGAAACATGCTCTTTGAATAATGATAGTACTAATAAGTCAGGAAAATCAGCTATACAAAGAACTCTGAAATTTCGAATTAAAATGAAATCTGACAACTTAACTCAAACGAGTGCGGCGATTTATAGTGGTCTTGGGCTTGATATCTCTCCATCTTCATCAATGGATGACAGCCCTATAGAAACTGGCGGCAGGCCACCTGTGTCTCAACAGACTGGTGATGAATCTCCAACTAGCATCATTCGGGTACAAGTGATTTTTTTTTTTTTAAAAAATAAATCTATGCATACTCATTTTTCTGACATTATACTTACTTAACTATTAATGTTTAAACTATTTGTGAAATGGAGCAGGCTATGACTTCCTTCCCCATCCCAGGGGGTGTGCTAATATCACCTCTACAAGACAGTATGCTTTACTTGACAAGAAGGCAAAAAATTCACGGAGACAGAAAATCTTTGTCTGCTCGTATTGGTCAAGAACCTTGTTCCATGTCTACTGATGAGTCAGATTCTATTATGGGAGAGGAGGATTTGTTGAAGAAGCCAAAAGTGAGAATATTGGATCCAAAGAAAAGATTAGGAAATAAAACTCTAGTGCAAAAGGATTTTCTCTTTAATGACTTGAAAGGCACCCCTCTGTTTGGTTCATTCAATGATGCTGGTGAAACTGCTGAGGTGATTGGTAGGGCTTCTGAAGTCTTCAAGAAGGTCAATAATGATGGGGCAAATGGCAGAATGGTGTCCACTGAAGCAGTGAAGGAGGAGTCATTGGAGTCAATGTCTGGCCAGGATTTTGACAATAGTGATAAGAAACATATGGGAAATGGTTCCATGCAGAGGATTATAGGGCATAAGCTGGCAAATTCACTAAAAAATAACTCTGTTGGTTCTGAGAATTATGGCCAAGTTAAAGGCTCTATCAATTCTCAGAAGGTTGAGGTTGATGTATTGAAGTGTTTTGGTGAAGATTCACAAAATGTTGAGACTAATAAGAAAGGAAAGCTGTTATCTGATGGCAAGCACAAGTCTAAAGGGGATCAGAGTTCAAGTAAAGCTATTGCTATTGCAAAGAAAGACAGTTTTGAGGCTGGTAATAATGAAATGGTAAACAATAGAAAGAGTTCTGGCTTTAGCAATGATTCTAAAAGTAAAATGGCTAAAACAAAGTCATCGAAGGATAATAACATTGGAGGCAGTAGTGCACATTCATTGAAACGTGATGAACTGGAATGCATGGTTGATGGAACAGATGCAGTAGATGGGAGTACATATGATAATTTTACAGATGAGAGTGCATACAAAGTTAAAATAAAGGAAAGGCAAAGCAGTGATAAAAAGGAGAATTTGATATCTGGGCCAGGCACAAAAGATGCTTTAAACGCATGTCCTATTGCTGGAAATCAAGCTGCTCTTGAAATGGTTCAAATGGCAGCTGCACCTCAACTTATTGAAGAAGATTGGGTTTGTTGTGATCATTGCCAGAAATGGCGGCTTCTACCTGTTGGTATAAAGCCTGATCAGCTTCCAGAGAAATGGCTGTGTAGTATGCTAGACTGGCTGTAAGTTACTTTCTCATTTGGGGTTTATGAGTCTTATTATGCCAGATATAGTTTTAATTTAATGTGAATGTTCAAGAAGAGCTGAGTACTATTTTTTACACCTTTCTCTCTCCTTCTGTGCTATGTGTTATTGCCTTCTCAAATGTTGTTTTGAAATTGCTTCCAGGCCTGGAATGAACCGGTGTGACATCAGTGAGGAGATGACAACCAAAGCGCTTTATGCGTCATGTCAAATACCCACTTCTGAAGGACTAAATAACATCCAAAGCAATGTCTCTGGAGCTGCAATTAGAGTGGGATCTAATGCTCAGCGATTGGGCCTCAGTCACCAGAACTCCATTTCTGATGCTTTGTCTGATCAAAGGAAAAAGAAACTTGGTTCTAAGGAAAAGAAAAAGGCAGAAATCTGTACCGACAATCTTCTGCCCGCTGACTCCACTCAGAATCATGCTGAAGAGTCTGGAAAAATTCCAAGTCACCAGCTTCCTGCAGAGGTAAACGTAAGAAGGAAACCTGTTTCTCAACAACATAGCAAGTTGAATGCCTTGATGGAAGTGAAACAAATGCCAAAAAAGAAAATGAATGGAGGTACTGCATTATATTTGAAGTTGATATTCATTATCTGATTTATTTTTATATTACAAATGGTTCATTATTTTTGAATGAAAAATGTTGATGTTATCACAAATGTGCAGGTGATCGAAAGCAGGGTAAATTGAAACGTAAAATTGAATCTGATATATATCAACCTAGAACTCTTAAGAAGCTGAAGACTGAAGATATTTACATTACTGATGCACAGCTGAGTCCTGGCAGGGACCTAGAGAAGGTGGCTCAAAATTCAAGAAATGGTTTTCCAGCAAAGGCTAGTGGGAAGGATATGCGGAAATATGATGAGTATTGTTTATCTGAGGATGTACAGGACAAGTTAGTGGGTCGTCTAAAGAAACATGGAGACCAGACTCAGGTCTTGTCAGATGGTGGGTCTTTGGATCGAAAAAGCCACAGTAAAAAGGGTTCTTCCTTGAAGAAAAGGAAATTGGAGGACGGGCAGGATGCTGCTAAGCTTCACAAGATGTCCTTGCAGGATGATAAACAGTATGATAAAGGTAGCGCAAGTGGCTCTAGGAAGGAAAACAAGTTTAGAGTTTTGAACCGGGAGGCAAAATCATTTACTGAAAGTGAATATAATATAAATAGAAAAGGCGAGATGAATCAAGTTTGCTTGTCGGGTAGTAAAAGTCATGCAGCTGTTGGTGCAGAAGTTGGAAGTGTTGGCAAGGTCTGTCCACAAAGAAAGCATATTGAAAAGGTTGCATCTCACAAAGTTTTGTATGATGTTGATCGACTGGGCAGGGATTCGGGCTCTGGATTGCTATCATTGGCAGCAACTTCAAGCTCTTCTAAGGTTTCGGGTTCTCATAAATGTAGAACCAACTATTCAGATATGAAAGGTTCGCCAGTAGAATCTGTTACTTCATCTCCTTTAAGGATCCTCAATGATAGGGAGGGAAAGCTATCATTAAAAGTGAAAGAGGAGAGAGTTCCATGTGACTTGCATTCTCAATCACTCACAATTGCTTCAATAGGGTCTCGGGTTGGGGATGCTAAAGACAAAGCTGGGATTCAAGCTAAAACTTCCGAAGTTAGGGACAACAGTGTACTTAATTTTGATGTTGCTACTGTGCAACAACATGGTGATTTTACTAATTATGAAAGCAGAGTGAAGAAGTGCAACCAGGAAAGTGCACTTTCTTGGGAAAAATCTGGTAAGGTTACCTCACTGAGGGGTAAGGAAGAGGATAAAAGGTCTGGTTCTGAGGTTTATAGGAATAAGACTAAGGTTTCTGCTTCAGAGAATGGTTATTTCAAAAATGGTTGGAGGGAAGAATCAGCTGTTGAGCCCAATTATGATGCACTTAGTCAGGGCTCAAAAAATAATACTAAGTGTAATTTTGCTCAGTCTAAATGCGAGGGTAAGAAAAACTCTGTTCGACATTGGCCAAGTGAAATTGGAAAGCAAACTGAACTAAGACAAAAAGATTCTGAGAAATCAAATCCGAAAGTGGATGCTTCATTTAGCACTAGCAAAGAAATTTTCTCCCAGGAAAACCTAATACAGGATTTAGAGGATGGAAATAAAGCTGATACTGTATGTAAAGAATCACAAGATGGCAAGTCAAAAGTTTTATTATCTTCGGTGGGGGAAGAAAAGAGGGAAACACTATCAGGCTGCAGAACTGCGTGTGAGTCTAAAAAAGGAGATACCTGTACTGAGCGTCTAATCCTTGCATCAACCAATGGTGATGTGGGCAAGTTAACAAAAATTTCTGCTGGCGCCAGTAGCAAGGACGGGGTTAATTGTAGTTCAGGAACCTCTGGGCCTGATCGGCAACTCCCTGCGACGATCCCTGCAAGAACACATGATAGCCAAACTGCCTATGACACCCTGAAAGAAGCCACAGACCTAAAGGATCGAGCTGATCATTTTAAGGTTACTTCAGCATTTTAAGATTTATTTTTTTCCCTCACGTGTTTTTCGCTTGTACCTGGCATCTTTCCTTTCTTAACCAGCGATATAAATGCTGCTTATTTTGTAGAACTCTGGGTTTGAATTTGAAAGTAACGAGACTTTCTTTGAAGCTGCCTTGAAGTTTCTTCATGGAGCATCGCTTCTAGAAAGTTTTCACAAGGAGAGTAGCAAACATGGGAATACAAGTCAAATGCAAGCCTATACCACTGCAGCCAAACTTTTTGCGTAAGCACAATTTTTAAGCTGTAAATTGGAATTTATTATTTTATTTGAGCTTTTTTTAATTAAATTTATGCTGCTCTTTGCTTATCTTAGTGCAAGTACAATATTGAAGCTATAACTAGATGGAATTCCTAAAGGAGCAGAAGTTTATTAGATGTCTTAGAGTTTATTATTGCCTCTAAGGTTCTTAGAATTATTTTTATCAACATCTTTAAGAGTTGATCCTTATTCTCAGACTGTATTATATATAAGGAGAGGAAGGAAGCTTCTAGATATAATGCAGTATAATTGTTTAACCAATATTTATTGTATGAGATACTAGTTGAAGTATCTGCTCAGTTCCAGTTGTAAGTACCATTTTTCAACCCTTGGATAAACTCTTTTCCATAGTT
Organism: Albizia julibrissin; assembly: GCA_037074505.1. Classification (NCBI taxonomy): domain Eukaryota; kingdom Viridiplantae; phylum Streptophyta; class Magnoliopsida; order Fabales; family Fabaceae; genus Albizia; species Albizia julibrissin. The sequence continues at coordinate 9,162,552 of CM073482.1, read as the reverse complement.
TTGGATTGCGCTTTAGCATACTTCAGGAAAGCAATAGGGGCTATTAAGTTTGGGTTTTCCATGGCTAGATTTATTGTGCTGCATTTTAGGATTTTTTTTCCTTTCTAGTGTTTACATTTATTTAAAGTTAAAAAATTAGTTTAAATGGAGTTTCCGTGCTTTTAAACCACGCCTTCAGACTAGTTGCTTTCTATGGGAGCTTTTAGGGTATCTATCTTGTGGGGGAGAGTGAGAGACATATTCTAAACTTCAAATAAGAATATCTTCACCTCTTATTTTCAATTAAAAATGCATAAATTAGTGATTTACATTACTATGAGGTGACATATATGTATTCACCAACGAGAAGTACCCTATGAAGATGGGTTATAAACATATGATCAAACATGAACTGAAATAAGACAACAATATTTTATGCATAAACATGTTATTTTTATTTTTTTTTGTTTTAAAATTTTTCTGCCATCATCTTAACAAGTTATTCGTGGATCTGTCCTTTGGGGGCATGCCATTTATGGGATACAAATGAACTAAACTGCAAGCAATTTATGATGTACAAGGGATCTGTCATCTTTTCCTTGAGCAATTTACTTTAAGCTTGCATTCAGCCGTTAAATGCCTTTTGAAATGAATTTCAGATCTTGTGCTTACGAGTATGAAAGACACCACGATATAGCTGCAGCTGCTTTGGCATATAAATGCATGGAGGTTGCGTATATGAGAGTGGTTTATAGTAAACATTCTAGTATAAACAGGGATCGGAATGAATTGCAATCAACTGTACAAATGGTTCCTCAAGGTAACCGAGTTAGTTGTGAGTATTTTGTAGTAATGCTTCATGTCTTCCAGTTGTTGATGCATGTTGATTTTGCAATGTCTTCTACTTGGACACTTCTGGCAATGGATTTATAAAAGTGATGCATCAGTGTATTGAAAGCCCCCCCCCCAACAAAAAAAAAAAAGGATAATTTTGTGTTTGGGAATTTGATGGACGCATGCGTCCGATTGTGATACAAGTCAGTGATGCATCACTGCATTTTTATTCTTTGTTTTAGGTGAATCTCCTTCATCTTCTGCATCAGATGTCGATAACTTAAATAATCAGGCAGCGGTGGATAAGTTTACTATGCTCAGGGGTACTGGTACTCATGTTGCTTGTAACCAAGTCATATCTGCTCGTCATCGTACAAATTTTGTCCGTCTTCTTGACTTTGTAAGTTTCTACTTTTATTGATACACACTATGGATTGTTTGGAAGGTTTTGTCAAGTTTTTTTGGTGGTAAAAAACCATGGAGTATTGCAACTTTTATTGGGGATCAAGGCATTTAGCAATGCAAGACAACATAAAGGAAATGTAGTTCTGTGTGAGATATTAATGTTTGAAAGAAAAGTCAGTATGGAGGTTCAGATTATGTTCCTTGGAAGTCTATGTCAGGCAGATCTTAGCTCAAACTTGTGTTTCTTGGAAGTCATGCACTTATTAGATGTATGCTTTTGTAGGTGGTAAAGATAGAATGATGAGCTGGTTATTGCTTTTATCATTCTTTCTGAATCATTTTCAAGAGAAATTCTTGTGTGAACCTGGTTTGCCACTTCACTTTATTTGTGGTATGACCAGTTAAAATACAAAAACTCAGCTAACATTAATCCTAGTTGGCTACTCATGTATTTCATATTTTTTATTTTTTGAAAAAAATGAACCCTTAATTAAGATTTCACAAGTAATGAAAAAGTGAATCTTGTGAAATCTTTTAATTTTATTAATATGCTAGCTAATATTTAGGAGGTGCCAAATCAGTTAATGAGTTGTTGTATTTTAACTAGTTAGGCTACAAATGATGTGGCAAACCAGGTTCATATAAGAATTTCTCTCTTTTTCAATAATAAGTGTTTAGTTGCATAGTTATTGAGTTTCACTTATTGAATCCATATGAACATGAGGGTTTTATTATGTAGTCCGATAGTTATAACTTCCTATGTATGGTCACTATGGATCACAAGTAGCATGTGATTTTGCAGACTAGGGATGTAAATTATGCAATGGAGGCTTCTAGAAAATGCCAGAGTGCTTTTGCAGCTGCTAACGTGATCGTGGGAGAGGCAAGAAATGGTGACTGCATAACTTCTATGAGGAGGGTTATTGATTTGAGCTTCCACGATGTAGATGAGCTTGTAGGTCTGGTTTGTACTGCAACGAAAGATATAAGTCGTGCTCATCTCGGTGGTGCTAGAGATTAACTTGATACTGTATATAATGTTATTTTTTGGATTTGCTTCTCTGCCAATATGGCATCCGGAAAGGAAGGGGAAAAAGGACATCTTTATAGGTTGGCACTTTGAAACCTGTGAAGAGGCAGGTCACCCTTCTGTACATGTGTACAAAATGAGATTGACTAGAAAATTTTGTTATGTATTTTGAATTTGCTCAGGTTCTTGTTGATGTGGAAATGGGCACAATACTCTCACCCTCCAATTTTTATAGATTAGAAAGGGGGATGGATTCCTGCTGTTTAAGTGACACAGGATGGACATTTTGTTTAAGTTCTATGCTATATTCTTTGCTCCACTGAGTTGGAGCCCTGGGAAAATAGAGTCTGGAAATGTTAGGCAACAATTTTTGAGGGCATTTAATACTCATATAGCTATAATTGGTCTTTTTTTTTTAATTTTTTTTTTAACTCAAAGAAATATACTCTTCTACCATCTTATGGAATTTTTGAATAGATAGAATTTCTTGCAGAAAGTTTCCTTTCGGGTGCGTGTGTGTGTTGAACCTTTACTTTTCCATGCCAGCTATGGGCTTTGAAGAAAGTACACCTACAGGTATCTTTTTCCTCTTCATAACCTCATTTATAAATCTTGGTTTCATGTCTTTGCTTAATGATTTAAGTCCCTGTATCTTTGTAGGTCATACTGTTGACGATTGAATTATGGTTAACTGTTTAAAAGGAGAGCAGTCAGCAATCCAAAGTGTATTTATGCAGGGCACCTGGTGAAGAATATTGGCTGCTAAAAAGCTTGGTTTGCTATAATTTTATTCTGACCCACTTATTTATTTTCTGTAATCTCTTCATTTGAACTTGCTAACATTGTTATTCGCATAAATTGCAGTAGTTATCTTTTCATCTTATGCTGCAAACTGCATTAAAGCTTTAATGAGGAGGCATATTGAAGATCTCTATCTGTCAGCATGTGTCTTGTATTTTCCCCATTGAATGGGTAAATGAATCTATCTTGTAATTTTCTTTGTGGTTACAGACATCAATGTCCTGAGTCTCTCTATTAGTGAAGCTTTCGCAGTCCTGATTGTTATCTCAGGTTTCAGCATGTTGTTTCTTTTGATTGGTTGAGTTGGTTTCACATGCCTCCCGAAGAATCTTCTTCCTGTTATTATTTATTTAAACCACTTTACTATTCTATTTTTTTTTCCTTTGTTTTCAAATCAGTTAGGAAATTCTTTACTTGAAAAGCCTAGATCTGTTGAACCAAACATGTAGGGTACACATGAAAGGAAGTTCCTGAAGGGGAAAATGAGAGAGAAAATCTTCCCTACATGTTTGGTTCAACAGATCTAGGCTTCTTAAAGAACCATGCTGCCCTCAAGGAAATAGGTCTTCTCCATTTATGTTACGATACTGTGTTTCCTTCATGGAATCCAAAGTTTGCCCCCATTTTACCGAGTTATCCAATATTCTAACCAATGGTACATTTAGTTGCTAAAGCAGTGAAGCCGTTGGGGATTGTGTTCAGCACCCCCTGCTCATTCCAGATGAAGCCCTAACCGAAGAGCATGCCGCCTCATCAGCTTTGTTGAATTCAGACGAAGCCCCTGCATAAATTGTTGTAGCTGGTTGCCTGTTTCCGAACTCATCTATCTGTGTTATGCTTTAAGCCATGAAGCTTGTGGCCTTGATGATTTTATCCCTCTTCAGATCCAACCAATGATTTTGTTTTAATCATATTTTTGCCTTCTGCTTCGCCTCATCTTTCCTTTTTCTTAAAAATAATTCCTTCCAATCAAATATGATATTGATATAACTTTTGTCATGTATGAGTCCTTTAGATTTAATTTTTCCTTTTATTTTGTTGTAAAAACAGCTAGCCCTTTATGTCTTAATTACTCGCATACATTTCACACACATCAAAAGTTTGTAGCATGGACCTTATATGGTGTGACTTTGCAAACATGCGGATATCTCTGACAGAGGACATGGTCAGTCGTATGTCCAAGAATCCTAAATTGAACTTCAGAGAATTGTTGTCAGGGCTCGCTTTTGATCTGTTTTTTTTTTTTGGTATGATGTTTGTTATGCTAAAAAATTTGAAAGTATCAGTCATTTTTCTATTGCATTACATTATTAAAGATCGGGTAATTTTTTGAGTATTTTGACTTTGGTTTGAATTTTGTATCCCAGGCTCTATCAGGGCATAGAGAGTGAAATCATTTCTTTCTGCTGTTGTAAAAAGAAAAAAAAACAGAGAATCAAATCATTATGAGCTGGTAATAATTCAGGATTTGATAACTTCAATTTACTTGTATCCTTCATAGCCAAAGGCTTTTAAGATATTCAATAATTTCGAACATTTTAAAAATCCTTACAAGTATTTAAAGATGGCATTACCTAAAATTACATTTGCAGAGAGGGGCTCAAACACATTAGAAAGTACTAACATGATTATCGCCCATCTTCAATCTCAAATGCTAACTGTTTCTGTATGCTATCATAGGCAGCTGAAGTGCTCGCACTAGCATTCCCATATCCATCAACTACATGACTAAGCAAGTATTCACATTCTTCAGACATCATGTCCTCTCCCTTCCCCCAAGGATGCTTTTTCATAGCAATCAAACCCTCTAATTCTGTTGCTACTTCTTTCATAGTTGGCCTTTCCTCTCCATTAACTCTAACGCACCTCCTTGCTAAGAAAGCAACCTCCTTTAACTGCTCTGCATTCTTCTGGTCCAATACTCGCTTGTCAAGAATCTGCCATAAGTTGTCATCTTTCATTGAAGATGCAAAGTACATGGCCAAATTTCTTTGTTCTGGCCTATTGAATTCAACCGCTTTATTTCCGGTGACTAGCTCCACAAGTACAACTCCAAAGCTATAAACATCACTTTTCTCGTTAAGTTGACCCGTAAGGAGGTACTCTGGATCCAAATATCCCAGTGTCCCTTGAACCACGGTGGTAATTTGAGTTTCATCAAGTGGAACAAGTCTTGAAGCTCCAAAGTCAGAAACTTTTGCTTGATGACTATGATCTAATAATATGTTGGCAGATTTAATATCACGATGAATAATTGGAATAGAAGCAGCAGAGTGTAAATATGAAATGGCCTCAGCTGTTTCTGCAGCTATCCTTAGTCGAGTCTCCCACGAAAGAGAGTGCTCATTCTTTAGTGGGTCTATATGGTCAAGAAGAGTGCCATTATCCACAAACTCATAAACCAACAAGGGAGCTTCAGTTTCAAGACAACACCCAAAAAGTTTAACCACATTCCTATGGTTGATTTGAGAAAGTATAGTCACTTCATTGATAAAATCCTTAACTTGTCTTGGGTCACCTCCTATTCTGGACTTTTTAATGGCAACAAGCGAGTTATTCGGTAATATGCCTTTGTAAACTGTGCCTTGTCCTCCACGACCTAGAATTCTTGTTTCATCAAAGTTGTTTGTGGCAATCTTGAGCTCATCTTCAGTAAAAATCTTGGTTCTATCAGTGTATCCTTGTTGATGAAGTTGCTGCAGCATATAACTTCCTCCATTTTGCTCAAAATATTGTCTTCTAAGTTGTTTTAGTGCTCTTTGCTTGTTTCCCCAGCATAATGTAGAGATCAATGTGAAGATAACAAGCAAGCCTACAGAAATGCCTGCAAATAATGTTCAAAACATTATCCAGAGTTACCAGTAAGTGGTGTTGTTTGTCAATAAACCTTAGTTTTGAACACTACATGATAGTGATATGGTTTGCTTATTCCCCATCATCCTCTGGTCCAATAGTGTTGATTGTCTCTTGTTGCAGGTGAGTCTTGTGGGTAGAGAGATAAAGAAGCTTGTGTGTGGTTTTTAAACTCATTGGTAATGCTTTGAATGAAAACAAAAGTTTCTCTAAATATGGAAAGGAGGCATGCAAATTAACCATTGTGACACAACTGAAATTAATTGTTCTGCGATTGACATAGCTTAAAAAAGATATTGGCATGCCATTATAAAGCTGCTGATGTATTAAGTGTCTTGATTTGTAACATATAGCTACATGTGTTTTTTTTAAAATATAATACCAAAATTGTTGACTGCCTTTTATTTTTTATTCAGGGAATGGGATGACAAAACTATTTTTAAATCAAAATCAAAATCAAAATCGGGTCAGTTCAACACTGTTAGCTAAGATATGTCTAACGATAAAGGGCTAATTACTATGATATTCTTACCTAGTAAAATTTCTGTGATGGGGAACTTACAGCCTGATCCGTCTTTGTAGCCATCGCCTCTATAACCTCGTGGACAAGAACACTTATAATTTCCATCGACGTTGTGGCATCTCCTACTGCAACGATTGTCCCCATCACACTCATTAATATCTGCAAAATTAATCTTTAAGCTAGTTACACATATCTCCAAGCACAACTATTATAAATATCAAAATCTTGTTCTACATGTCATATCTCAGACAAACTTAGCAGAATTAAAATTAGGGGTTAATATAATTTTTGCTCCTTCAAATATTAATCTCTATAATTAATAAAAACTTGAATCATTTTGCCTTCTAAATAATCAAAGTCATAATTTGAAACTATTGGGATTAAAACTAAAATACGGGCAAATTTAAAGGATCAAATATTAACTATCTTCGGTCATAAATATAAAATTTAATTAATTTTTTTTAGAGAAGTTAAAAAAATTAATTAAATTACTTATTTAGCTTCATAGATATATATATATAAAATCAACATGATCCTATATGCAGGACCGGAGGGGGAGGGAGTATTAATCTATAAAATTAAACCTTAGTAGTAAGTTGAAAACAGAGTAGCTCTGTTTCGGAAATTGCCAAAGCTGATTGAGGCTTACCTTTGCAGCCGGTATCGAGGTTAGAGAGATAGGGATTGCCCCTGAAACCATCTTCACATACGCAGTAGTACCCAGTAGTACCAGTTGAGTTTTGACATCTGCTGTTTTGCTTGCAGGCATAGCTGCTTGCATCTTTCTTGGCTTCCACGCATGTCTGATTGGAAACAGCCCAGTCCACAACCACGGGAAATTGTGTTCTGTTGCTGAGATCAAGCAGATCTTGACGTGAGAAGTTGAAGGATCCTTCCTTGGCAATAAACGCATAGCCACAAGGATTGAAGTCACGCACGTTCCTGTAGTTGTGAAAGCTCTGTAAGGTGATGTTATAGTTACTCCTGATCGCTTGAGGCAAACTGGACTGACAGCATCCCACACCAGAGCAAGCGCCTTCCTCAAACCTCGTCTCGTTACTGCAACTCGACAAGCAGCCAGTTCTAAACGTGACGTTCAGGGCAGTGATGAGAGCGATGGTGTCACAGCCCACCATAGTGAATCTGTTCTTGGTGTTTGATATAGAAAAGTTAGCGAGCCACATTGCACTCCAAAATGTATCATAGTTTGAATCATAGCAATGCTTGGAGACGTCTCCGGAGATGGTCAATTCAGGAGGATCCAGGGAGATGTTGAGAACTGGTATATTTTTGCCGTAAATCAATTGTGTTGTAGCTTCTCCAGATGATGATGGGGAAGTGGTGGTTGTGCACTTGAGGAAGAACATTTCATCGATGTAGCAGTTCTTGCTAGTGCCAAACGGGTATGGGATGCTCACGTTTCCACACGTATAGTTGCAACCCGGCTTCGTTTGAGCTTCCGCCGTCGCCAGCGCCAGCGCCGCGGCCGTGGTGGTGACCAGCAACGCCAGTTTCAAATGCAGTGCGTTCAACAAACCCATCTCTCTTATCGATATATAGGGGATTTACAGAGTGGGATATACAGGGATTAAGAGCTAGGTAGCAAGCTATTATATGTTGATAACAGTTCAAATCCTGATCATTCAACACTACACGAAGCTTATCTGTAATAACGATCTCATCTTGATAGCGCGTCCAAATCATTGACGCAGAGGGTCTTGGTCTGCTCTCTTTCTATAGGTTGGTTCTGGAAGTCCAGTCAGTACGTTCTCTTTGTTTGATTTTTCTTTTCTTTTCTTTTTTTTTTAAAGGGACGACTTTGACTATGTATGTATTGTTTTTTGTCCGAAGCCTATACATGTGGTTATAACTGACCCTTGATGCAGAAATTTTCTGTATCATGTGTTCCATGTTTACAGTGCTCCTAAGTTATCTTTATACACGGCCATAAATTTCAACCATCTTTTAACTTTATTCTTATCTAATATATATTATAATATATATAAATAAAGTTAACACAATAATAAATGAAGAAAAAAATGTACATGCACATGAAAAATTTAAAGAGGTAACTTATAAATAGGATAAAAAAATTTTCTTCTCCACTTCACTATAAATATATAGAACCAAATGAGTATAAGCCTAAATGAATGAATGAATGAAGGAATTCCGGTGTACTTACAATTTGAATGACTTCTAGTGCTCTCACTTGATGAATTAAATGTTATGGGTTCAATCTCTCTTTTCTACATATCTTTCATAGTAGGTCTTTTATTGTGACCGTGTGGGTATGGCATCTCTATTTAAGATGTTTGTACTATAATAAATTACTTTTTTATAAAGACCAGCATAAATATATTGTCATTTTCTATATCAAAATTAATATTTCTATGAAACTTTGTGATGATTACATTCCGACCATTAGGGTAAAGTTTTAGGTGATAACTTCTTAAAAAAGCTTGTAATTTTTTTAATTAAGGATAAAAGTAAATCATTCATGAGGAGAAGGCACAACACAATTGATTTACAGCACTAATATAAAAGTTCTCGACATCACTTGCAAAGAAGGGATAGACCGAAAGAGTAGCTCTAACACTTGAGAAATACTAACATTAAAATAATTTAAATGATCATATTGCCCATCTGCAAATACACCGGGAAAAACGCTTATAGGGAAACTAAGAAACAGAAAAAGAGTTCAAGAGCAACGAAAGAGCCTCTGTTTAAAGTGCAATCTCAAATGCTAATTTGTTTTAGCATGCTATCAAGAGCAGCTGATGTGCTAGCACTAGCATTTCCCATATCTACCAGCCACGTGACTAAGCAAGTATTCACATTCTTGGGGCATCATATCCTCTCCCTTCACCCAAGGATTATGATTTACAAATAAGGCAAGAAAATTTAAAAATAAAAATGCATCCCATTCTAAGAATAATGATAGGAGAAAATCAAAGAGATGAAAAAACCTTATGCAGTGAAGAGAAAATCGAAGAGGTACCAATCTATCCTAGCATTGCTAGGGTACAGCAGCGGAGGATTTCCAGTAACCTTGTTCTTAGCAATCTCCCTCACTGTATTCTACATATTTAGTAATTGAATCTTTTTCTCTTCAGTACTCTTTGGTGAACATGAGAGCGCTCCTCCTCCATTTGCGGCTTCTTCTTTTCTTCATTGTTGAGCATACCGTCAGCTTAGTATATTGGTCAACTAATGGTGAAACTTAATTTAAATAATGATCAGGACGAAATTGCTATGATTTGAAAATATCTAAGGTAATATTGAACCTAAAAAATTTTCGGGTAATATTGTTACTAAGTGAAAAATTCCAAAGAAAATATATACCTTAACAAAAATAACGTGGATGATATATGGATTTGTCAACTTAACATATCTGGTCAACTGATGGTCATACTTAAATTGGATATAACAGTTATGACGAAATTACTATGATTTGAAAACTTTTAAGGTGACATTGCTCTTCAAAAAAACTTTTGGGGCAATATAGTTCTTATATAACAACTTCCAAGACAAAAGTAAACCTTAGTTAACCCATATTTGTGTGTGTGAGAGAAAAATAGCACAAGAACTTTTGGGGCAATATTGTTCTTACATAAGCGGTTTTTTTGCCACAAGGCTAATATTTAAATTTTTACAAGCCTTTCAAGATAGTATAACCCGAAAACTCTTACATATGCAAAGAGTGAAATGATGATGAGTAGCTTAAACGCGAGAGGATTATTATCTCCTTTTCTCTTCACATCCTCTTCCCTTTTCCTTCTTTTCTAGCCATGTGATTAACATTTGAATAGTTTATATTTGGTTTTATAAAAAATATTTATTTTTATTTTTATTATTACACTGTATTGAAATATTCATACAAGATTTTAGCAATCTAAATTTGATTAATTATTCTTATTTTATAACTTAATATTTTGATAACAGTTTTAATTTATAAAAAAATAAATCGGAATTATTCAAATGTTGATCTAATGATTATAAAAGAGGAAGGAGATGGAAAGGAAAGAGTAGAGAACCTTCTCGCTTCTCGTAGCTTGGACACATAAAACATATCCAAACATTAAACGATCATCTCCCGGCCATCTGCAATTTCATCCCAGATGAAGCCCTTTCGAAAAACATGCCGCCTCCTTTTCAGCTTTGTCAAATTCAGATAAAGGCCCTGCATAAGTTGATGTCATTGTTTGCCAGTTTCTGAACTCATATATCTGTGTTGCTTGATGTTTGAAGCCATGAAGCTTGTGGCCTTGATGCTTTTATCCCTCTCCATATCCATCTGATGATTTTGTTTGAATCATTTTTTTTTTTGGTGCGTAATTTTGAGTGGTAAGTATTTGTAATTCTTTTATGTTTGTTGTCCTTTCCAGTTTTTCATGCTTTCATGCTAAACAGTTCATCTCTCTTTCCTTCTCATTCCTATGAAACATATTTTGGACTTGTAAGAAAGGGTTTCACGACAGCCCCCCGGGGGCGGCGTTCTGCTTGGAGGTGTTATGTCCAAGAATCTTAGATTGAACTTCAAAGAATTGTTATCAGCTTTCGCTTTTAATCTCTCTTTTTGTGATGTTTGTTATGATCGAAAAAAAAAAATAAATATTCATTAATTTTTATTTTTTAAAGTATTATGTTTATTTTATTTTTTTAGCCAAAAATGTTCATTTTATTTTATTTTTGCCAAAAATGTTCATTTTATTTTATTTTTGCCAAAAATGTTCATTTTATTTTCATTGTCTTTAGTACATATCCGACAACATTGAGTCATGTGTTTTGAGTATGTTGTTATCCATTCACATTAATTACATTTTTGAAGTTCGGAATATCTTTTTGAATATTTTAACTTTGATTATAATTTTTATTCCAGTTTCCTTCCTGGGCATTAATTAATAACAGAACGAAATCATTTCTTTCACGTGTTATTAAAAAACAACAGAAAATGAAATCATCATCAGTTGGTAAGAAATCCGGATTTGATAATTTTAATTTACTTTTATCTTTATTAACCAAAGACTTTTTAATAAATCTGAACTTTTTAAAATTCTTACAAGTAGATAGAATAACCTTAAATTCCTGCATTTGCAAAAAGTGGAAATAGTAGCTCAAACAAATGAGAAACACTAACAATAAATTATCATCGCCCATCTACAATCTCAGATGCCATTAGTTTCTAGCATTTCTATATCCACCAGCAACATGATCAAGCTGGTATTCACATTCTTCAGACCTCATATCCTCTCTCTTTCTCGTAGCAATTAGATCCTCTAATTTCTTTGCTACTTCTTTTATAGTTGGCCTTTCCTCTCCTTTAACTCTAATGCACTTCTTTGCTAAGAAGGCAACATCCTTTAGCTGCTCTTCATTTTTCTGATCCAACACTTGTTTGTCAAGAATCTCCCAAAAGTTGTATTCCATTAAGGATGCAAAGTACAGAGCCAAATTAAATTTCTCTGTTCTTCTGGCTTACTGAATTCAACTTCTTTATTCCTAGTGATTAGCTCCACAATCACCACCCGGAGGTTATAAACATCACCATTCTCATTCAATTGACATGTATGGAGGTACTCAAGAACCAAATATCCTAATATCCCTTGAATCACGATAGAAACTTGGCTTTCATCAGGAGGAACAAGTTTTAAAACTCCAAAGTCAGAAACTGTTGCTCTATGATTATGATCTAATAGTATGTTTGTAGATAAAGTTGAATCACGGTAGAAACTTGGCTTTCATTTGAGCTTGTCTTCAGTAAAAATCCTGGTTCTATCGGTGTATCATTGTCGCTGATTAAGTTGTTGCAACATATAATTTCCTCCATTTTGTTCGAAATTCTTTCTTCTAAATTGTTTTAGTGCCCTTTGCTTGTGCCCCTAGCATAATGTGGAGACCATTGTGAGGCTGGCAACAAGCAAGGCTACAAAAATGCCTGTAAATATTGTTCAAAATATTATTCAGTAGAGTAGCTAGTAAGTGGTTTTGAACAGTAAATGCTAGTGCTTTACAAGGCAACAAGCAAGGCTGCAGATTTTCCTGGAAACAATGTGGCATGGAATGAATATAATTTAATGATTGTAAAATTGGAAGGAAACTTTTGCAATCTCTCAAAGAAAAAAACACAAAGAAAAAAGCCCCTCCACACAATAAGACAATCAAAAAATGTCAACAACTTGGAGTTGATTGAGAATGTTGCATGCAATGAAGGTTTGAAAACTTCTAGGAATGTGACCTACTCTTTAGAAGCTAACAATCCTTTGCTCCAGCAAATCAACATGCAACCATGAGAAAGAAGGTAGCTTGGTGCTTTAGAGGAAGTCACAAATAGAGAAGGAGAGAGTAGGTCGCACCTGAGCAGAATGAAGATGCAAAAAATAGAGATCTATCTTTAGCCTTCAGCATCAGTTGCCACCAATGTGAGTTCTTCTTCATTCGTTCAACATGGTTGGTGTTTCGCTGCTTCTGCTTCGCTCATTCACTGTGAGGGAGAACCGAGAGAGATGAAGATAATGGAGTTATTGTAGATTTTAAAATCACTGCACAAAGAATATGAACAATCCAAATGTATGATTGTTTCAACGATCAAATATAAATGTTGGAAAAAAAATCGAATATTAAAAAATAAAAATTAGCTGATGGCAAAAAGATATAAATAAAATATAAATGGGATTACTGATTGCAAATCATTAATAATCGTAATTAATGATATTAAAAGTATTTTGAAAATACAATTTCTAAAATGTCTTTACGGTATGTTTTCATTAATCTATTAATTACCATTAAACACAATTGCTAAATAAAAATATAAATGAGATTATTGATTGCAAATCATTAATAACACGTAACTAATGACATTGAAGTATTTTAAAAATACAGTTTTTAAAATGTGTTTACGGAATATTTTTATTAATTCCTTATACCTTATAAATTAAATAAAAAATAAATAGGATTACTGTTTTCAATTAATTAACTACGTGTAATTGATGATATTAAAAGTATTATAAAAAAGTATTTTGAAAATACAATTTTTCAAATTTCGTTACCCCATACTACTTTGATTCTATTTATAAGTTTCAATTAATTAACTCTCATTGATTTTATTTATAAGTCCAAATTAATTAACTCTCATGTATCAAGGAGAGTTAGTTAACTCTTTAATTATGGGTTAAATGTCCAATTTTACCTTTATCTATGATTGACGCCAACAATCAACATGAATAAATTCTTTCTATTTGTCGCAATTAATAGGGCCAAAAAAGTAAAAAAATGCATTTATTACTCTAAAATTGGACTTATAATTTTAGTCAAAATAAATTTATAAATAAGACTAGAGTAGTACTAAGGAGAGTTAATTAAATCATTAATTATGAACTAAATTTTTAATTTTATCTTTATTTATAAATGGTTCAAAAAGTTAACATGAATAAATTCTTTTTATTTATTATAATTAATAGGGATAAAATTGTAAAAGTCACATTTATTATTTTAAAAGTAGACTTATAATAATGATCAAAATTTTACCATGAAAAGGACACATAAACAGGATCAAAGTAGTATTTTTATTCATCCAATAATTACCATTAAAAGAGTTTCTAAATAAAAATATAATTAGGATTACCGATTGCAAATCATTAATAACAAGTAATTATTGATATTAAAAGTAGTTTGAAAATAAAATTTCTAAAACATCTTTATGGCATGTTTTCATTAATCACCATTAAACTTATTTTCTAAATATAAAATAAATGGCATTACTGATTGCAAATAATTAATAACATGTAATTAGTGACATTAAAAGTATTTATAATTTTTTTAATGTCCTTACTGCATATTTTTTTAATCTATTACTTACCATCTATACATTCTATAATACCCATAATAACGCCGTTAAATTCCATTTGATTTTTATGTAGCATAGCTAATTCCGTTAAAGTAATACCGTTTTATCTTTATATTCCTTCATGATTGATTTTTATTTTATTTTCATTAATCAAGGAGTTATCATAATTTAAAATTATATTTTTTTTGACAAAAAATAATAAATACTATAGGGGATTTAGTTTTGATCCATTAATCAATAAATATATTTTATTGATAATTATTTTCTATTTTTTTATATTCCTTTATAATTGAATTTTTTTATCTCCATATTAGTTAATAAAAATAATTTATTGATGATCATTTTCTAAGTTCTTGCTAAAAAAAATAAATACTAAGGGATTCAATTTGGTAATAAATACTATGGGATTCGGTTTGGCAATAAACACCAGAGGATTTATTTTGGATCCATTAATCAATATAATAAATATAATTTATTGATGATTTTTTAATTTCTTTTTTATATTCCTAATTTGGTTCTAATTTGTTTGGATTATGTTTTTGTATTGTGATTCATTATACGCATTTGAACTTAAGTATAAAAATATTAATTTAAATTTAAAAAATTTCAAAGTCTTTATGAAATTCACTTTCTCTCTTGTATGCTCTTAGAAAAATGAGTCAAAAAAAAAAAAAAACATATACAAGTACTCACACCTATAGTTGAGCCATCATATAGATACAAACTTCCTCATGCAATGCACGTCAGCACGGCGACTAAGTGCCTGTTTGGAAACACCTCAAACCGTGGTTTCAAACCACGGTTTGCGTAAATCGAGATAAAACTCTTCTCACATACTTACCTCGTAAATCGTAAAAGCTATTCTCAAAAGCTAATCCAAACACACACTAATACTTCTAGGGGCACCAATACTTTGTTAAACATAATTTCTAAACAAAAACATAAAAAGGTTACTGATTTCAAATCATTAATAACGAGTAATTAAAGATATTGCAAGTATTTTGAACATAAAATTCCTAACTTCTACAGCACATGTTTTCATTTATCAATTAATTGCCATTAAACACAATTGCTACGTGTAAAAAAATACAATTGCTAAATAAAAATATAAATGAGATTATTAATTGGAAATCATTAATAGCATACATGATTAATGACATTAAAATAATTTTGAAAATACCACTTTTAAAACCTTTTTACGGCATGTTTTCATTAATCTATTAATTAATATTGAACATAATTTCTACATAAAAATATAAGTGGGATTACTAATTGTAAATAATTAATAATGTGTAATTAATGATATTAAAAGTATTCTGAAAATATAATTTTTCAAATAAGCACGGTTAAATGAAAGCCCGGGATCATTTGAGTATGCGAAGCTTCATCTGTAGTGGCGCGCAAGATGAGGGAACGTCCTTGCACCGATGGAAAGCTACCTCATCTGAGAAAGAGAGGATGAAATCTGTATCAACCGGTAAAAATCAGTATTTGATCATTTTAAATTACCTTTATCCTTAATAACCAAAGACTTTTAAGGTATTCAATAAATTTGAATATTTTTAAAATTCTTACAAGTCTTTTAAGAAGTATACCCTTAAACTCCTACATTTGCTAAGAGTGAATAGAGTACATCTCAATGCTCAAATACGTGAGAAATAGCAACATTAATGGTCTGTTTGGCATGAGGAAAAGGAAGGGGAGGGAAAATTTTTAACCGTTGGATTTAAAAAATCGAAGAAGTGGGGTGTTAATTTCATAAAATTCCTGTCAAAGCACATTTACCTTTAGTTTTTCATATATTTTGGATGAATTTATAGATAATTGAGGATAGTAATGTGTCTAGGGATATTAGTGATAAAAATATATAAATTCTCTGTTTAACTCCCAAATTTTTGCTAGATTTTATCAACACTGTTTTTATATTTATTATATTGATAGGTTAATATTTGAGCCACAAAGGAGTTATTGTATGCACTAATCAATGACTAAGAAGTGGTAAATGAGCTTGGGAAGTCAAAGCACCTTGGAAAAGTAAGAAGGAATGAGAACTGGCCATAAAGCTTCAACTTAGAAGCTTGGCCACGGCCAAGTCAGGTCAGAAAGATTTTAGGCGCGTGGCCAAAGACCTCCCAGACACATTTTTGTTGCAGCTAAGGCCTGAAAATAGTTACTGAGCATTTTGATTTCATAACGAATTTTAGGATATATAAATACTGAAACTTCGAACCAAAGAGGCATTCTGGACCTGAGAGGCGCTGTGGAACATTACCCTGCTAGGGTTTCAGACTTGGAGGTGGAGATTAAACTAGATGTTGAAGATTTAAAGAGATTTAAGCTTCTCATTTGGTTTTTCCTCTCCTTCTGCTACCTTTTCCTTGTGTTCTTCTCATGGGTTTTATGAACATATGTAGCTAGAGTTTTGTTGTTGGGATTATTTTGAACCCTTGTATGGATTAAATACTCATTTCCCTTTTATGTTTGTGATTAATGGTTGGATTATGCTGATTTCATTTTGTTCTTGATGCTTCTTATTGATTGGCCACCAATGAGATTGTTGGGTTCACTTGGTTGACGCCTGAGAGGGCTAGATTGAGTGTAGAACTTGAGTTTAATCGTGTGATAACTTGAGATTCGTAAGTTGAACGAATGGTTGTGTTGATGAGGTAGAGATATACTCATTGACCTCACATAGCCATATAGGTTCTGCAATGAAAATTAGGCTTGATTAATCAATTAAGAGATTAATGAACTAATTTAGCTAAACATCTATCTGAAGACTTGAGAGAGAACTTATAGGTAAATTAGTGACATTGGTTAGCATGATATGTTATTAAGAGCTCATGTTGTAGGGATTTGAAGGAGTACTTTTGAAATGCAACAGGGATAAATAATCATAACTTCCACTGCATCCTTGAAGTCCATGAATTATTTGTTTTTAATTTTTAAATCTATTTTTCCCTCACCTGTGATAATTGTGCAACTCAAATTGGGCGAAAGTGTGATAATCGATACTTAACCGAGTTTTGGAACTAAATCCTCATTGGAACGATACTTTACTTATCACTTTATTACTTTGCAAGACCCGTGCACTTGCGGATGCAAACATGGGGTTATAAAATTTTAATAAAGATAAAATGTAAAATAAAAGAATAATAAAAATTAATTAAAAACTTTCAACCCCACTTTTCTAATTTGTTTAAATACAAGTCAAGAAAATCTTACCTCCCCTTCCCTCCCCTTCAAATCCCTCATACCAAACAGCTCCTAAATGATCATAACCCATTTGCAATCTTATTCTGTATGCTATCATAGCCAGTTGAATTGCTAGCACTAGCATTCCCATATCCACCAACTACATGACCAAGCAAGTATTCACATTCTTCAAAATGTTGCGGAATCAGGATATATAAAGTGTAACCGATTATACTAAAAAATCACAATACTAGAAAACAGAGTTTCTAGATGTAATTCAATAATATAATAAATCACAACTACTATATCTAATAAAAACTAATAAATAATAAATAAGACAACAATAAAGAGAATACCAGAATCTAATTTCACTTTAAACAATTTATAAGTGAAATACTATAAAAGAAGAGAAAATACAAAATGCCTTATATAGAAGGAAGAAGACAAGTTGAGGAGTGAGTATGAAGGAGGGAGAGACCCCCTTTTTATATCCAAAGTCACCGCCCAATCCCTATCAAATACACGATGTGAGACTTTTCCCACATCTAACAAATCTCCACCTTGGGAAAATTCCCACATTCTTAATTTTTCCTAATTACAAAATTATGCTAACAATTACATAATCAATGTTCAATAATGTTGATTAGATCCAAACAATTTTCAAAATTTGACAAAAGTCACTACTTTTGTCCGCATATCAGCAGGATTTTCACTTGTCCGTATCTTCTGTATCATGACTCCACCTTCTTCCAAAATTTCTCGTATGAAGTGATATCGAACATCAATGTGCTTCGTCTTTGCATGGTAAACTTGGTTCTTTGCTAATTGAATAGCACTTTGGCTGTCACAATAAACTATGATGCTTTCTTGACCAATACCAAGTTCTCCAAGAAATCCTTGAAGCCAAATTGCCTCCTTCACAGCCTCTGTAATCGCCATGTACTCTGCCTCTGTGGTAGACAAAGAAACTGTTGACTGTAAAGTCGACCTCCAATTGACTAGTGCTCTTGCAAAAGTAAACACATAACCAATAGTTGATCTTCACTTGTCTAAATCACTTGCAAAATCTGAGTCACAATACCTAACTAAAGATCGATCACCTTCTTGCTAAAAAATCAATCCAACATCTACAGTATTACAGATATACCGTAGAATCCATTTCACAGCTTGCCAATGCTCCTTTCTTGGATCATGCATATACCTACTCACAACTTTAATAGCATATGAAATGTCAGGTCTTGTACAAACGATTGCATATATTAAGCTACCAAAGGCATTTGCATATGGTACCCTTGACATATACTCTCGTTCATCTTCATCCTTTGACGACATATCTGTACTAAGCTTAAATGAGAGGCAAGTGGAGTGCTAATCAGCTTCGTTCTCTCATTCATACCAAAACGATTTAACACCCTCTTCAAATACTCCTTTTGAGATAAAAAGAGTTTCTTTGATTCCTATCTCTTGTTATCTCCATGCCGAAAATCTTCTTTGCCTCACCTAAATCCTTCATCTCAAATTCTCCTTTTAGTTGAACCTTCATCTTCTCAATTTCTACCTGATTTTTTGAAGCTATCAACATATCATCAACATATAAAAGGAGATATATAAAGGATTCATCTTCAAGCTTCCACAAATAGATACAATGATCGTATTCTACTTATTCTATACTTATGTCGCAACATAAACTTGTCAAATCGTTTATACCATTGTCTCGAAGATTGTTTCAATCCATATAACTATTTTTTAAGTTTGCACACCATATTCTCTTTTCCAGCAACTCTGAATCCTTCCGGCTGAGTCATGTATATTTCCTCCTCCAAGTCCCCATTTAAAAATGCAGTTTTGAAATCCATCTGAACTAGTTCCAAATCTAACTGTGCTACCAAAGCCAACAAAATTCTAATGGAGGAATGTTTCACAACTAAAGAAAATACCTTATTGTAATCAATTCCCTCCTTCTGAGCATAACCTTTAGCTACCAATCTTGCTTTATGACGCATATCTCCTTGGTTAGGAAATCCTTCTTTCTTTGCATGTACCCATTTACAACCAATTGCCTTCTTACCCTTCAGAAGTTGGACAATTTCCACGTACCATTCTGATGAAGGGACTACATTTCTTCATTCATGACATTCCTCTACTTATCTCTTTCCAAGCTCTGGATAGCCCATTTATAAGTTGAAGGAATATCATCAGCTGCAATTAAGGTTGCATAAGCCACCATATCTTCGAAACGAGTAGGCTTTCTTATTGTTCGTTTTAGCTTGCTGGTTGCTATTGATTCACGTTGTTGTTGAGGTCCATGAGTTGAAACCACCTTTTCAACTGGCTCTTCTTCTACCTCAGGAAAGTCTTGTCTTGTTTTCTCGTCTGGTTCTTGTACTGGGAAAATCATCTTTCCTTCAAACTCCACCTGCTTTAAAACACTATCACCTTGCTGGGTATCTTCAGCTGCTACCTTTCTCACCATGGCAGATTCATCAAAGGTAACATCCCTACTGAATACAATCTTCTTTGTCACCATAAACGATATCCTTTGACTCCAGAAGTGATCCCTAAGAAAATAGCTTTCTTTGCTCTCGATCCAATTTTGACTCTTTCACATGATAGTATGCAATTGAGCCAAATACATGCAAAGAATCATAATCTGTAGCAGGTTTACCATACCATTGTTCCAACGGTGTTTTACCACCAATAGCAGTAGATGGTAAACGATTAATGAGGTGGCTCGCATATGTAATTGCCTCAGCCCAAAATTCTTTATCCAAGCCAACATTGGACAACATACACCGAACCTTCTCCAGCAAAGTCCGGTTGATGCGTTCTGCTACTCCATTCTACTGTGGTGTATTTATGACGGTGAAGTGTCTGACGATGCCATCATCCTTACAAATCTTCTGGAAAGGATCATTCATGTATTCTCCTCCGTTATCTATACGAAGACATTTGATCCTCCTGCCTATTTGTGTTTCTGTCATCGCCTTCCATTTGAGAAAAATTCCAAATACTTTATCCTTCGTCTTCATTGTATACACTCAAATTCTTCAAGAAAAATGATCAACAAAGGTTACAAAATAATGTTTTCCTCCCAATGATGGTGTTTTGGAAGGACCCCAAATATCAGAGTGAACATAATCCAAAATACTTTTTGTATTAAGGATAGCTGTTCTAAACTTAACCCTTGTCTGGTTCCCCTTCACACAGTGCTCATAAAAATCCAAACTACAATGCTTTAATCCTTTTAACAACCCTTGATCTGAAAGAGTTCTAAAGGATTTTCCTCTAGCATGTCCCAAGCACATATGCCACAATTTGGTCGCTTCTACCTCCTTCTCATCACTGGATGTTACTGTTGCAATTCCAATAACTGTACTACCTTGATAGTGGTACGTATTATTGTTCTTCCGAATACCCTTCATTACCACCAGTGCACCAGAAAGTATCTTCATTACTCCACTTTCTGCAGTGATCTTGAACCCCTTTGAATCTAGAGTTCCCACAGAAATGAGATTTTTCTTTAAATCTGGTACATATCGAACATCTGTTAATGTTCTGATCAATCTGTCATGGTTCCTCAATCAAACTGAACCAATACCATATATGGTAAGTGAAGTGTTATTTGCTATGCAGACAACTCCACATCCTTCTTCTTGGAAATCAGTGAACCAGTCTCGGTTGGGACACATATGATGATTGCAAGCTGAATCTAACAACCATACGACTGGCGATTTTGATGACATCATTGTAGATAATAAAAAATCTGAATTTTCATCATCACAATCAGCTACATTTGAATCCATAACAGCCTTTCCACTGTTCTGCTTGGCTTTGTTCTTTAACTTTGGACAATCCTTCTTCCAGTGGCCCTTTTCTCGACAAAAGGCATATTCATCCTTACTGGGTCTGAACCTCGATTTGGATCTCCCTTTCCTTGATCTTGACTGATTTTCAGCATGCCCTCTTGTGACTAGTGCCTCTACTTCTCCGCCTCCTTGTTTATCCCTCTTTCTTTGTTCATAGCTGTATAGCGCAGAACAAACGTCTCTGAGAGATACTTCCTCTTTGCCGTGAAGTAGAGTAGTCTCTAAGTGCTCATATTCATTAGGAAGTGATCCCAACAACATCAAGGCCAGATCTTCATCTTCAAAGGTCACATCCAAATTCTACAAATCTGTTACCAACTTGTTGAAGCTGGTAATATGAACATTCATTATGGTACTAGGAACATAAGTGAAGCGAAACAATCTTTTCTTAATGTGAAGCTTATTCTGACTGCTTTTCTTCAGGAATTTATCCTCCAATGCCTTCCATAATCTACAAGCAAAAGTTTCCTTTGTGTATGGATAATTCTGTTCTCTGGAAAGGAACGATCAAATAGTACCACAAGTAACACGATTGATGATCCTCCAATCTTCCTCCTCCATTTTATCTGGTTTCCTTTCTTCAAGAGAAAAATCTAATTGTTGTGTAAGAAGGACATCAAGAACCTCCCTTTGACACATCCCAAAATGTCACGATCTGTCAAAAATTTCAACTGCAAACTTCGCATTGGGCATAATTCTCGTCAAAATCGAAGATGCCGATGACGAATTGTTGACACTTGATGTGGATTCTTCAATCTTTTTGTCCATCATTTCTGCTCCAAATATTATTTAATAGCTACAAATGCAAAACCCTAAAGTAATTCTTTTTTGATGTGGAAGTTCATATTATACTGCAACCACAGAGCATACTCAGACATAACCTTGGCTTTGATACCAATTGTTGCGGAAGCGGGATATATAGAGCGTAACCGATTATACTAAAAAATCACAATACTAGAAAACAGAGTTTCTAGATGTAATTTAATAATATGATAAATCACAACTACTATATCTAAGAACATCTAATAAATAATAAATAAGACAACAATAAGGAGAATACCAGAATCTAATTTCACTCTAAACAATTTATAAGTGAAATACTATAAGAGAGGAGAAAATACAAAAATGCCTTATATAGAAGGAAGAAGACAAGTTGAGGGGTGAGTATGAAGGAGGGAGAGCCCCCCTTTTATATCCAAAGTCACCGCCCAATCCCTATCAAATACACAATGTGGGAATTTTCCCACATCTTACACAGAAGACCCTTAACGTACTGTTTGTTAAATGCTCAATATTGGTGAAATTAAAGGTAGTAGCATTTTTCACGAATCTATTGTTTACAGAACTCTCAGCTTGGACACATGAGACATATAAAAATGTTAAATGATCATCTTCCATCTGGAATCTCATCAAATGCTATTTGTTTATGTATGCTATCATAACAGGCTGAATTGCTAGTGCTAGCTTTCCCATGTACAACAACAACATGATCAAGCAAGTATTCACATTCTTTAGACATCATATCCTCTTCCTTTTCCCATGGATGCTTTTTCATAGCAATTAGAACCTCTAATTCTATTATTACTTCTTCTTTCATAGTTGGCCTTTCCTCTCTATTAACTCTCATGCACTTCTTCGCTAAGAAAGCAACTTCCTTTAGCTGCTCGGCATTCTTATGATCCAACACTTGCTTGTCAAGAATCTCCCACAAGTTGTCTTCTTTCATTGATGATGCAAAATGCAGTGCCAAGTTTCTCTGTTCTGGCCTGCTGATTTCAACGGCTTTACTCCCAGTGATTAGCTCCACAAGCACAATCCCAAAGCTATATACATCACTTTTCTCATTTAGTTAACCTATGAGGAGGTACTCTGGATCCAAATAATTTAATGTCCTTTGAACCACAGTGGTAACTTGAGTTTCATAAAGAGGAACGAGTCTTGAAGCTCCAAAATCAGAAACTTTTACTCTATGATTGTGATCTAATAGTAGTTGGCATATTTAATATCACAATGAATAATTAAAGTAGAAGCAGCATTGTGCAAATATGAAATGGCCTCAGTTGCTTCTATCTCTATATTTAATTAGGTCTCCCATGAAAGGTAGTGCTCATTTTTTAATAGGTGTATATGGTCAAGAAGGGTGTCATTATCGACAAAATCATAAACTAACAATCTAAGGGAACTTGAGTTTCAAGACAACACCCAAAAAGTTTAACGACATTCTTATGGTTGATTTGGGAAAGTATAATTACTTCATTGATAAAATCCTTAATTTGTCCAGAGTCACCTACTACTTTAGACTTTTTAATGGCAACAGGTGTGTCATCCATAATATCCCCTTGTAAACCGTACCTTGTCCTCTATGACCAAGAACTCTGCTCTCATCAAAGTTGTTTGTGGCAATTTTGAGCTCGTCTTTAGTAAAAATCTTGGTTCTATCCATGCATCCTTGTTGTTGATAAATGAATTTCCAACTTTATAAGGGTTCATTACTATTCTTACCTAAATGAATTTCCATGATAGGCTGTTTGCAGCCTGATCCATTGATAAAGCCGTCACCTCTATAACCCGATGGGCAAGAACACGTATAATTTCCTTCCACATTGTGGCAACTCCTACTGCAATGATTCTCTTCGTCGCACTCATTAATATCTGCAAAATTAATCTTTAATCTGATTATATATATCTAAGCGCAGTTATTATAAATATCAAAATATTGTTGTAGATGTCATATCTCAGATCAACTTGGCCATGTCTCTCTGGGTATTAAAAGAAACCGAGTGAGAACCAGCAGCTAAAGAGGCAAAGCTCAATGCTGTGGTCACATACACCCACATGCATTAAAAATCTAATTAAACACATAAACAAACGTAGTTGAAAGTTGAAAACCTGAAAATTTTTGATAAAATAATGTCAGGAGGTTGAATATATAAAAATAAGTGATACTGATAAGAGTATATTAGACAACATAAATCCACTAAAAAGAAGGATGGAGAGAAAATTCCACGGGACCATCACTACAAAAAAAACTAGCTTTTGGCGACCACTTTCAACAACGACTCTAAAAAGTCGCCACCAAAACTTGACTTTTAGTGGCGACAAGAAGAGTCGCCACTTAAAGTCATACTTTCAGCGGCGACAATAAATGTCGCCGCTGAAAGTGTGACTTTCAGCTGTGACTTTTTATTGTCGTCACTGAAAGAGATTCTTTCAGCGGCGACTCTTATGTTCGCCACTGAAAGTGAAACTTTTAGCCGTGACATTTATTGTCGCTGTTGAAAGTCACACTTTCAGTGGTGACTTTTCCTTGTCGCCGCTGAAAGTGTGACTTTCAGTGGTGACTTTTATTGTTGCTGCCAAAAGTATCAGTTTTTTCAATTAATTTTTTTCTCATAAAAATATTTTTTTAAAATATAATATTTAATCTCTCAATATCAAATATGATACTTATTATGAAGAAATAAAATAAGGTCATAAGTTTTCATTTTCACAGGGGTTATGTTTAAATTGGTATTTTGATTTAAAATGAATGATGCATCCACCATTTTATTGTACACAAACATGCAAAGTGAATGAGTATTAAATATTTCAATTTTGATTTCTTTATCATTGTTGAGTGTACTTAAAAACAATCATTCTAACTAATTTAATATCTAAAATATAAAAAATATATTAGTAGTTTTTATTGTATGATTATAATCAATTGAAGAGAATAAAATATACGAAAGTTAATTAATTAGTTATAAAATATTGATAAATTTAATTAAATATAGCTTAGAATCTACACTTATTTAATTATAAAATATGTATATGATTCAGCCCAATTTCTTTCTACCTCATAGTTGCAAAACAAGAAAGAAAGAAAAATGCTATGCTTCAAAAAAGAATAAAATAAGTCAAAGAATATGTGCTTCTCATATGCTATTATAGTTTGACAAAATAACTTTCTAAATCACACACTCTAACAAAAATATAATTTAACGAATTTTAGTTAAAAAGAATGTGAATGGTTCATATATTAGGTTATATGAGATTTTTTGTTCTTTCATACCTTGCTTAAGATATCTTTATAGATAGATTTTATGTAATGACACTTTTTATCTAAAAAAAATCATAGAACTCTGGAGGACAATTTCGTTAATGATTTTAGGTCATGGAAGAAGACAAATAAAAGATATTATTTAAGAGGACTTCCAACTATAAATTTAATCTTTTATATAATTTGAATAATCCAAAGTATATTTTAGATTTATTAGTAGTTTCCCTCTTAGGATATTATTCTACATATGAGTTGTCAAATAGGATCTCAAGGATATTATTTAATATCTTATTATTATATCAATGATTTGATAGATGACATCTTATCCTCAATAACTTTGAATATCTTAGAATATTTTTTTTAAAAAAATATTTTGATTAGTATTATTTAATACTTTATTTTATTTATTTTTATATAATAATTTTTTTATTTTTTAGATATAAATTAAATGCAAACTCATTTATTGATTTATTATATAATATTATATACTCAATATAAAAAATAAAATTTATCAAATTAATAATATTATATTAATTAATCAATATTTTTATCTATATGGAAATATTATAAATATTATATTAATAAATAAATAAATAAATAAATATATATATATATATATATATATATATATATATATATATATATATATATATATATATATATATATATATATATATATTTGTATGTGTATGTGTGTGTGTGTGTGTAATATTCAATTATGTATGTGTGTATATTTAATTATGCATTTACTTGATGGGATTTCATCCTAGCTCACATGGTAGAGGCTCAAGACAACATCCAAAAGGTGGGGGGTTCGAACTTGGTGGAGGCACTTTTGGGAGGTGAAAATATGGAGTGATGATGTGGCACGACGTCGCATGGGGCGATGATGTGGCATGTGATATGGCAGGTGGGTGGTGACATGGGCTGATATGACAGGTGATAGGTGGTATAGATGCTGACGTGGCTTTATTTATTATTTTTCCCTTATTTTTTAAATATTGACTTTCAGCGGTGACATTTAAAGTCGCCGCTGAAAGTACCTCTTTGGCAGCGACATTTGTTGCCGCTGAAAGTATACTTTCAGCGGCGACTATATTTGTCGCTGCCAAAACTTTCAACCACAGTCGCATCAGCAATGATTTGACGACGACTTTTTGTCGCCACTGAAAACTTTCGGCGGCAACTTTTAGACTTTCAGTGGCGACTTTTGTCGCCGCTGAAAGTCATTTTTTTTGTAGTGCTTTAAATGAATTATTTATAAACGAATTTGATTGTTGAAAGAGCATGATGAAGCCATGATTCATGATTCAGAAGGTGTTAAAATATCACCTATTTTATGTAGAATCTAATAATAAAAAAATACCCAAAAAAATTGGGATACTCACGTTCCCACACGTGCTGATGCAATCCGGTTTTGTTTAGGCCGCCACCGTGGTGACCGCTACCGCTTCTGTGCAGATCAGTAACGCCAGTTTCAAATGCATTATGTTCAAACCTTGTTGGAAAAATTTGCAAGAAACAACAAAATATTTTATTCGAGTCGCTAAAGAAGTCTTAAGAGCTATTCTGCAACTCCCTTAATAAATTAGGAAGCAGCACTACTTAGGTTTAAATGAACCCTTCTACAAGCATACAAGGTGACAGAACAGTAAAAGGTAAGAGAACTTAGCAAAAGACAACTGAGGTTTCTTATTTTTCACAAAATGGAGAGATGATGGGGATATTTATTGAGAATGAGTTGATGTCGTGAGGTGTATATGTATGCATGTATGTATGTTGAAGATGTTTTGCCTGGATATTCACGAATTAAAAGCTTAGGGAATTGGTCCAATCCAAATTAAGACCTCTTCACCATTGTATAATGCATTAATCTTATTTAGATGATTTAGATTAATTTTTTTACTTTTACTTTTTTGAAAATTTTTTTAATATATATAAAATTTAAAATAAAGATAATCTTTTAACCGTCTTTTTTTATTTAAAAATTATTTGTTAAAATTTTTTTAGTTTGAATCATTCGTGCAGAAATTATATAGCATTGCCATGAGCACCGAATCTTAGCAATGGGTCAGTCCACGTGTCAAGCCCCTCATATGACGTGGAATATTGTAAATTTCATGAGGTTATATTTGTCCAAAGCTTAACTTCTCCCTGGAAAGCCCAACCTTATTTAGGGAACCAACTTGTAGATCATGACCTTAACACCTGTTTGGATTAATGGAGAAGTAGTTTTTTTTATAATTTGATTTTTGTAAAAATTAGATAGGATAAAAATCATATTGTAAATGTGATTTATATTTGGATTGACAGTGAAAGAAGTGACTTTTTTTCTAACCCTAAACCTATTTGGATTATTTTTTGAAATGTTAGTTTAGATGAAAAATGATTGAAAATGGCATAAATCTTATTGAATACTGTGTTATATATATATATATATATATATATATATATATATATATATATATATATATATATATATTGTGATAAGTTAAGAGAAAATTTTAAATTATAAAAATTAATTAATTTATTATTTAAAAAACTTGAAAATACTAAATTATACCATCTAATAATGATATTTGTTTTTGTAAAATTGGTTCTTTTAAAGTAATTTTTTATTTAAAAAAGAGAAAGGGGCATATAGAGTAAGTTTCATATATTTCTTCTTTTCTCTCCACATTTAGCAATAAAAAAACAGCTTCAATGAGCTTTTATCAAAAGCTACTTATTTTTATTAAGCCCAGTGTGAAGAGATGTGTTCCCAAACACATGCTGAAGGCAGCAAATGGGCTTTTGGCCGTTTGGGGGTACTCTAAGAGCTTGTTTGGGAACACATTTACTAAGTAAAAAAGCCCATTTGAAGCTCTTAATCACTTAAAAGCTCATTTGATATCTTAAAGAGGTGTTTGGGATCATTGTTGCTCATGATGGGCTTTTTAAGAAAAAAGAGCTTTTTCTTAAAAGCTCATTTTTTTAGCTTCTTCTACTAATGAGCTTTCAATTGGGCATCACTTAAGCAACTTTTTCCTCTTAACTTCATATGCTATTTTTTTTCTTTTTCATTTTTTTTTGAAAAAAACACTCATTGGTTGAATTTTTATTTTTTAATTTAATTTGTTTCTGTGGGATTAACAAATTTTGAACCGAAAAGCTGGCACCAAAATCAATGACGGAAAGGGAGAATCTACGAAGCTAAGTAGCTATATATATATATATATTCAACAAGGTTTATATCATTTTCAGTTATTTTTCATCTAAACGGAATTTTCCAATGCTAATCCAAACAGGTTCAAAGTTTAAAAAAAAAGCCATTTCTCCACTGTATTCTCAAACAGGCACATAGCTTTTGGTCCCAACTTCTCATCACTTTTTATAATTTGCATCACTTTTTATTTTAGGAAAAATGATATTAAAAAGATAAGTATTAAGTATGCAATTTTTTTGGTTAAAAATGAGTTACAAACATAAGAGTTTTAGTTGCAATAGAGACTCATTTGTAACTTATGATCTGTCAAAATTTTTTGGGATGTAATTGTAGTTAAATTTAACTTTTAGGAATTAAATGTAATTTTTTTTTCTTTTGTTGTTTTTATAAGAAAAAAATCATCCTTATCTTCATCACATATGAATCATGTTCGTGACATGATCAGAGACGAACTTGTTAGGGGTAGATGATCCAATTATGATTCATTTCATGTATAAGATTCTGATTGAAATATATATTCATCCTTTTTAAATTAAATGTTTCAGTGTATTTTTCTTTTTTCAATAATTATTTAAATTTTTTATTTTAAAAAATTTTATTTATATTTTTAACATCAATTATAATGATATATATACAAACAATATATACGTAGTATTAAATAAAGTTTATGCCCTTTTCAGTCATTTCTTATTCAAACGGGTTTTTCAAACTCTAATCCAAACAGGTTCCTTAAAAAAAAGCCACTTCTCCCACCGCCAATCCAAACACAAATCACATTTACAACCTAATTTTTTTTCAAATGGGCTTTTGTAAAAGCCCCATTAAAAAAAAGCCACTTCTCTACCGAGTTCCCAAACAGGCACTAACTGGGCTTTTTTACCTATAAGATGTGTTTTCAAACATGCCCTTAATTTTAGTTTCTGTAATTTTCACGCACGTCCAAATCATTTATGTTTACTTTCTTTGATGTTCTACACACACGCGCGTATTTTATTGAGCAATTAGTATAATCATTTTTTCAAGTGTAGTCCACACACACACATATCCCTCTTGCCCTCCATATATATATATATATATATATATATATATATATATATATATATATATATATTAGTTTTCACTTCTTAGAAAAATTCATTCATCGACCCACTCCAAATAATATCTGTTCTCTTGGTCTGCGAGTTTTGTATTAATTGGTCAATGGCAGAAGTCTATAAATTTTGGGTTAACCCAGCAAATATACCTATAAAGTATTCTAGGAAGAGTACGTTACATGCCTCATATAAACTATACTAATATAGTATTTATATGATGCAATTTTCTTATCAATGTTACTGAACGGTGCAAAAATTCCTAGTTCATAATGGAAGCCACACGTTTGTTAAGTAAAACTTGTGGCTCTTGTTGTGCTAGGTGTAAATGGGTTATGGGCAAAAATACTCATAAAGTATTATACAATATTGCAATTCTGCCCATCAATATTGAAAACGGTGTAAAAATGAGGAATCAATACAGAGGCATATGTTGGCAAGTGTTGATAATAAATATTAGAAGATTAAAATTTTATTTGATCCCAAGTGCATGCATGCATAGGTAAGAATTTCAATTACGGATCGAGTATTTTTGTGCTACTTTTAAGGGTTGATATACGAAATTGTACCACACTTGTATAGTGGTTTATGAGTATTAATATAACACAATATGTGGGGTCCACAATTCTTACTTAACGGATGTATGGCCTACATTACGAATTGTGGGTTATTGTGTTACGTTGCTTTATAGAGTTGTTGAACAAAATACATTATATAATGTTAGTTAGAAAGCATGTAAGTATGTAATTCATCCCATAATACACTGAGTACTTTTGCCCTTTTAGCTCTAAATTTTACTGGTGAGTGGAGCTCTAAATTTTATATTAAACATGAGTATAACTATTGTGCAGACCCACATCAACAATTTAATAATTAAAAAATTTCCTGAAACGACAAAATAATTCTGAAGTGCCTAACAACCTGCAGATTGCGAATAAGTTTTGTATATGAAATTATTAAATTTTGAAGATGACAAGACTGATATGATCCTCAACGAGTTTGAAGATGAGGAGGATGATAGATGGCGCTGGAAAATATTACAAGGAGTTTGGTTGGGATTCGGACATCACTAGCTAATTTGCTTGGAATTTAAAAAAGGGAAAATTTCATCAAAGGACCACATAACCAAATTCATTTCAATGAAGGATCAAAACATTATGAAATTTTATTATACGACTAAAGACCAAAATGAAAATAAGTTTTGTAAGTAAAAAAATAATAATGCCCATTGCTTTATTTATTTTTTTAAAAAATGTTTGATTGTCACTAAAACTCCGACCATTGGGGACCTGCCACCGCCGGCCTACTATCGAAGCTCCGGTTCTAACCAGCCAGAGCTACAATCATTAAAAATTAATGTGTTGTTTAGAAGAGGATTCCACTTATTTATGAAGAGTTGTACACTTGTAAACAAGATTTGTTGACTTTGTGTTATTCATTTGCAACTGTCAAACTGCTTAAGAACAAGTAAAATAGGCATATGAACAATACAAATTAATAGGTTAACAAGAAAATATTGGATCATGACAAGTCCTATTTGTAAATGTCCTGCTCTTCATGAACAAGTGGATTATACCTATGAACAATGCAAATTGAACAAGTCGCATATGTACGTGTTCAAGTGGAATCCTCCTATAAACAATACATTAATTTTCGGTGTTTGGAGCTCTGGCCGGCTAATGGTAGCCACCTCGGCTTGGCAGTGGCTGGTGAAAAGACCATTTCTTATAAATAATTATTATCCAATACAGTTTTTACAAAACTAGTGATAATTGGAAACTATTTTTTTTTAATACATATAGGAGTTTAGGGAAAAATATCCGCTAACAAACCCTTGCAAGATATATCGAAGTTTAAGGCACAAACTCGCCCACAAACTCACTACAGAGAAATTTATTAATTCTGATTTCACATCACAATTAACCCACGAGTTTTAAAAACTATACAAAACAATTTTCAGCACAATTGTGGTTGTGGGTCCACCAAACATCAAAGTACACAACACAAGGCTTCAGGCCTAATAAGGGTTAAACGTTTATTCCAAAATAGTTACTCAATAGTAAAAACAACGTGGCATTCCGAAAATATGAAAGCCCTATGATGACAATATAGAAATTAATACAACACCAATA
Organism: Albizia julibrissin; assembly: GCA_037074505.1. NCBI lineage: Eukaryota > Viridiplantae > Streptophyta > Magnoliopsida > Fabales > Fabaceae > Albizia > Albizia julibrissin. The sequence goes on along the minus strand of CM073482.1, from coordinate 9,130,756 downwards.
CCAAAAGAGGCCTACAAGTTTCTCAACGTCTATGCCTCTGGTTGGTTCCCTTGGCCTCTAGCCAAATTAAATGTCTCACCTGAAAAAATTATTTATAATGACGGGGTGAGACATAAAGTCTCAGTAACCAAAATCAATTTACAAAATATGTAGGAAATGATTGTAAGTCAGAGAAGTAGGTTTAAATAACATAACAATAATATTCTTATTAATTAAACTTCACATAATATGATCAATAATTAGAACAATCCCTACTCATCCATCCTACTACACCTTATTGCCTCTGGACATGGTACAGCCTATTAGTGCTAGTATACCTGACCAAATGTTAGCTAGTCACTTTAAGAATACTGCATCCTCCCTTGCCACCACCAATATACCGTAATAGAGAGGTGTCAGCTCAAAACACTCAGTTCAAAATCTGGGCCAGGACTGAGAGAGCCGATGGGCACAATTTCACCATATCTCTTCCACACAACCCAAAATATCCTATAACATAAAAATAATAAATTAATACAGCTTTCGAAAACAGTTACAAGATTATCAATTCTTATACAACATTCCATCCCAAATAACATATCCATCGCAACAGTAACAATTTAATAATAATTTTCGCTTATATATGTAAATTGGCAAATACACTGCTTCACTAAAATAAATTCATAATCAAACATAACTTAGCATTTTAAAACACATACACGTAATATAGATGAAAGTAAAGTTCATAAAACACCTTACAGTCCAAAACAAGTATATAAAATAAATTAACCCTGGTTACTTCAATTCCAAGCTAAACCTTAATTTGAATAGTAAACCCGAGCAATCACCGATTACAAGAAAGCTCTACATTATCAATTTAGATATCAATTAATCACAAGTAATAATAAAATAAATAATTTACATAATTTAACTCCCAAAACCTAATTTCTTTTATAACCATTATCCTCAATTATCTCAATTTCCTTAAAATCCTTAGTCATAAATCATTCTTCATGAACCCAAATTATTCAGTAAAATCCTTAAATAACCTTTATATCATTCTCTCACGTCAACCACCTAATTTTATAAATCAAAGTTTCACCTTTGATGTAATATCCCGAATTTTGGGACTAGAGGCATAAGATTAAGCCTGGATCAAGTGGACTGCTAAGCCCCGGTTTAACAAATGTCCCTATAAGCCATGTTTAAATTCCCCAAAATTATTTTATATCCTTGGATATTAAAATGAGTTATATTAGTGAGCTAAAGAGCTCGGAGAATAACAAAACGAAGTAATTGGAAGTCGCACACAATATAGTAAAATGGAACACAAAGTAATTTTGCTACCGGTGAAATTCTTGGTATGGCAGTGATGACTATGTGACATGGTTTGATGGGTAAATGATGGTAAAAAATTATGAAACTTTTCAGAATGAAATTAGACGTATCAAGATTTAATTTGATAGGTCATATAAGTCATTTGGAGTTTTACACAAAGAGAAATGAATTTTTGAAGTTAGCCCAGCGAAATTAATTATTTTCTGGGACAATATTCAAAGATTACAATTCTGGGAAGAGTGAACTTTCAATTGGTCAAATGTTATATTTTTTCTTAAAACTAGACTCAATAAGGGTCGTAAAGCCTTTGGAATCACTCCAATTGGACATTTGTAAAATTAGATATGAATTTTCAAAGTTAATGAAAAATCTGCAGAATTTGGTATTATGTACGAAAATTCAATATTTGGGCCAATCAGGTGCTGACACGTGGCAGATGAGAAAACTGATCCATTTAACCATTAATTCATAATCTTCCTCACCATTTTCACGCAGAAAACACAGGAAAGAGAGAGAGAAAGCTGAACTAAAAATGGAGGAGGATGAGAGAGGATGTTCTTTCCTCCGAAACACTGCCGAAACAACATCCTCTCTCAAAATACCATTCAGGAGACTTCTTCTACTCATCACGAGCTACATTTATACAGTTTCGGATTTTTATTTGGAGGTGGTTGGCGCCGTCTCACCTGCCGGGGTGTTGCCAGAATTCCGAACCGTTTGCGGAAACGGGTAGAGGTAAGCGTACGTTTCCTTTTTAACCGATTGATTTGTTGTTTGGATGAGTATATTGGAAGTTGGGTACTATTCATTCTCATAAGAAAATGGTGTTTTCAATGGATAAATCATGTCTAATGAGTGTCTAAATAGCTAATCATTTGATTATAAATAGAAAGGAAGTGATTAAGCCAAAGAAAACAAGAAACCGACAAACTCTTTCCGGAAACTCTGATTTTTCAGTTTTTTGATCTGTGTAAGATGTGGTGATGGGCTGAGAATTTGATGATTTTGATACTTTTATTAGATTTAAAAGGTGAAATTGTGTAGGTATACAAGTGTTCATGATTTTTGGATGCTTGTATATGAATTTGAAATTTTTGAAAGTTGTGGAGTAGATGCTGTGAAATTCATTTTCTGGAGGCAGTGTCATTTTAACGAGTTTTTGAGTAATCAAATGTTATCCAATGATCATGAAACTTTTCAATATAAAATTAGAGACAAATACCTTTAATTTGATAGGTCATAATGGTTAATTGAACAAGTATGCTATGAGATATGAATTGTTAAAGATATGCCCTGTTTTCTGGAAAGAAACCTAAAACAATGTGGTTGGGCGAAATTCTGAGAATTTTATGGTTGTGGTAGCCGAAAATTTAGTATTTTTATGTGAAATTATATTCAAATATATTCACATAAGAATTGGAACCACTCAATTTGGATTTTCTTAGAATTAATGGTGAATTTTCAAAGTTAGTCGTGTTAACTGAAATTTTGAAACAGAGATTAGAAAGGGGAAATTCCATGTTGAAGTGTTCACATATAGCTAATGGCTATATGGTCCTTTGAAAGTAACCTAAAAAGGGTTGAATAGAGCATTGAATTATGGCTCTAATAATGTGATTAGTTATATAGGGCCATGAAGTGATAAAGAAGAAGCAATGGTTGGAAGATTAAGGGACATGAGAAGGACACAAAGTCCACCAGGTAGTGAACTTACATTTTCTGCATGTATATGATATGGATGTCTTGCATTGATTATGTGACTGCTTTTCCTATTTGTGTGAAACATGTATGGTTGTTTGAAGCTCTGTTATATTTGTGCAATGGCCTTATGTATGTCATAACATCGAGCATGCAACATGTCATTATGTTGGCATGAAATAGTGTAGGCAAGCATGTCATGCATTCATATATATTTGGCATGTATAGTGATAATGTTTGCTACTAAGATTCTCTCGAATCTCACTCTTCTCAACCAACCATTCAGACAGGTGAGCATTGAAAACGTGCTAAGATCAGAAAAGAGGTATGCACGAAGATGAATGTTGCTGGTTGTTTGAAGGCCTTTTAGTTATTAAGATCTGTAAATATTGTGTAAACCCCTAGTGGGGAAACTTTTGTATTATAATCAAGCAATATTGTATTAATATTATCAGTATATTCATGCTATTCCTGTGTGCCCACTGAACTACGCATTGCTACTCTGAGTAAGGTCAGTAATAAGGGATATATGAGGCGGGTCTTTACATTTAAGATACTTATAATTATAAAATCCTCAATATCAACATTCTAAACCATTAAGTCTCTTTTTCATAATTTATATGAGTACAATCCAATTATTAAATAACTCCTCAAATCTTCACATAATTAAAATCATATCAAATTAAATATTAAGGCCTAACTCATATTTTTATATACCTTCATTCTAAAAAAAGTAAACTGATTAAATCCTCAATAATATCTCCAATAATTCAAGTAAATTATTTAAAAAAATTTTATCGGTAAAAATACCCTATAGAGATTAATTTATATCCTATTTATATAAAAAATTAATTATATAATTACAACCAAATGATAAATATAAACTGGTTAAAATTAACTATTAATTATTATCTATATTTCTATAGTCATATATTGATAAAACTCAAAACTTTCCTAAAATCATATATCCAAAATATTCTCTAACTAGCAGAAAATTCTATCATAAGAAAGAGAAAATTATTTAAAACATTTTCTATGAAAGAAACTTTGTAAATAGAAAAGAGTTTGAGTACCTTATTGATTTCTAAAATTATAAAACTAAAACCAAACATAATCTTATCACCAGAATCTTGACTTCGTCTTCACAGTCTTCACAGACAAATTGAAGAATTGGAGGGGGTATTTATAGAATACCTCCCTCCCTCTTATTCATGTGGTGGGTGGCAAAACCACACACACACACACACAAAACATATTTTAATTAGAATTTTTTTTTCTAAAAATTACCACCAAATTTATACTTATTTAAAAAAATGAGGATATTATAGCTGGTCCCTGATTGTCAGAGCTTCGGTGACAATCAAACCTTTTTTTTAAAAAATAAATAAAGTAAGGGGTATTATTATTATTTTATCTACAAAACTTACTTTCATTTTGACATTTGGTCTTGTAGTGAAATTTTAGAATGTTTTGGTCCTTGACTAAAATAAATTTCGTCACCTAGCCCTTTAATGATATTTTCCCATAAAAAAACTATTACAATACTAACCACTTTGCAGACTATTTTTCTTTATTGAGAATTTCCCCATTGTCATAATATACTTTTATCCTTAATAATTAACCGAAGTCTTTCAAGATATCGAATAAATTTTAACATTTTTAAAATCCTTACAAGACTTTCGAAACAGTGTACCCTAAAACGATAACATTTGTAAAAGAGTAGAACGAGTAGCTCATGAGAAATAGTAACATTAAATGATCATTGCCCATCTGCAATCTCAAATGCCATTTGCTTCTGTATGCTATCATAAGCAGCAAAAGTGTTAGTATTAACATTCCCATATCCACCACCATAGCCAGCTGAAGTACTAGCACCAGCAAGACCAAGCAAGCTATCACATTCTTCAGACCTCATATCCTCTCCCTTTTCCTATGGATGCTTTCTCATAGCAATTATATCATCTAATTCCTTTGTTACTTCTTTCATAGTTTGTCCTTTCCTCTCCTTTAACTTTGATGCACTTCTTTACTAAGAAAGCGACTTCCTTTAGCTACTTTTCATTCTTTCGATCCAGCACTCTCTTGTCAAGAATCTCCTAAAAGTTGTCTTTCCTCATTGAGGATGCAAAGTATAGAGCCAAATTTCTTTGTTTTGCCATGCTAAATCCAACTGCTTTATTCCCGGTGATTAGCTCAACATGCACAACCCCAAAACTGTATACCTCACTTTTCTCATTCAACTGACCTATAAGAAGGTACTTTGGATCCAAATATCCTAATGTACCTTGAACCACAGTGGTAACTTGAGTGACATCAAGAGGAACAAGTCTTGAAGCTCCAAAATCAGAAACTTTTGCTTTATGACTATGACCTAGTAGTATGTTGGCAGATCTAATATCACAATGAAAAATAGGAATAGAAGCGGCAAAGTGTAAATATGAAATAGCTTCAGCTATTTCTGTAGCTATCTTTAATCGGGTCTCCCATGAAAGAGAGTGCTTATTGTTTATGGGGTCTATATGCTTAAGAAGGGTGCTATTTTCTATAAACTCATAAACTAACAAAGGAACTTCAGTTTCAAGATAACAATCAAAAAGTTTAACCACGTTTCTATGGTTGATTTAAGAGAGTACAACAACTTCGTTCATTGATAAAATCCTTAATTTGTCTGGGTTCACCTCCTACTTTAGACTTTTTAATTGCAAAAGGCGTGTCATTCGATAATATCCCCTTGTAAACCATGCCTTGCCCTCCTTGACTAATAATTATGCTTTCATCAAAGTTGTTTTTGGCAATTTTGAGCTCATCCTCACTAAAGATCTTGGTTCTATCCATATATCCGTGTTGTGATAAAGTTGTTGTAGAATAAATTTCCTCCATTTTGTTCAAAATACTTTCTTCTTAGTTGTTTTAGTGTCCTTTGCTTGTGCTCCCAGCATAGTGTGGAGACCAATGTGAAGGCAACAAGCAAAGCTACAGAAATGCCTGCACATAAATATTCAAAATATTATCCAGAGTAGCCAGCTAGTAAGTGGTTTTGAACATCAAATGCTAGTGCTTTGTTTACTTCCCATCATCCCCGTGTCCAGTAGTCTTGATTCTCTAACTCTTGTTGTAAAGGAGTCTTGTGGGGCAGAGAGATAAATAAGTTGTGATGCGTGGTTTTGAACTTAAATTGGTAAACATTTCTATAAATATGGAAATGAGGCATGTAAATTAACCAATGTCGAAAATTTTGCCTTTTATTTTTATTCAAGGAGTGACACTAACAAACTATTTTCAAATACAAATTAATCGCATCAATTTAATACTGTTAACTAAAATGAGTCCAACGTTACATAAGGGTTAATTACTATTCTTACCCAATGAAATTTCCATGATAGCGAATTTGTAGCCTGATCCGTCGATAAAGCCGTTGCCTCTGTGATCCAAAGGACAAGAACACGTATAATTTCCATCGACATTGTGGCGTCTCCTATTGCATCGATTATTTTCTTCGCACTCATTAATATCTGCAGAATTAATCTTTAAACTGATTATACATATCTCTAGGCGCAATTATTATAAATATCAAAATCTTATCCTAGATGTCATATCTCAAACAAACTTGGCCATTCTCTGGGAATTAAAAGAAAACAAGTGAGAAACAGCAGCGAAAGAAGCAAAGCTGAATACTGTGGCCACAAACTCCCACAGGCATATAACACAATTAAACACACAAACAAAACGAGGTTGAAGAAAACCTGAAAATTTTAGAAGAAACAATGTGAGGAGGTTGGATGTGTATAAAGAAGGGCCTTGGAAGCACCAGTGGGGAGTATATTAGACAACATGAAATCGTCTAAGGTAGAAAAAATGCCAAACGATGAGTATCAGAGTCAGACTTGGGTCGATGTGCTAACGAGAATACTGGACTCAGGCCGGTGGAGTATTATATCCACATCGGCCAGAAATGGGAACAAAAGACGCTTTATGAGGATATGGTGAGGGGTGATGGGAGCCTCAAAACAGATAATATTGATAGCGAGTTGCTGGATGTTACAAAAAAACTCAATAAGGATATTGAATAGATTTGATAGGGTGAGAAAAGTAGATATCTGAGAAGAGGAAGTCATCTAAAAGGGTTGGAAGAAAGCTAAAGATTTGATTGACAATTTATCAAAAATTTTTAGTTGTTGATACAACATAATATATAGCCCGTAATCAATGTAAGAGTAGTTTTGTTTTGAAATATTGCATAAAGGGAAGCTTAGCTTTGCAGCCTGCATGAGTGTGAGAGAGTTATGGATTGCCTATGAAACCTTGTTTACAAAGGCAGTAGTACCCAATACCACTTTGTGAGTCTTGGCATCCACTGTTTTGCTTGCGGGCAAAACTGCTTGCATTTTTCTGGGCTTCAAGGCATGTCTGATGGCCTATAACCCAATCCAGAACAACGGGAAATTGTGTTCTGTTGCTGAGATTAAGCAATTCTCGAGACTTAAAGTTGAAGGATCCGTCCTTGTCAATAAACGCAAAGCCACAAGGATTGAAGTAACACACGTCCGTGTAGTTATCAACGCTCCACAAGCTGATATTATAGTTTTCAACACTCCACAAGTTATCACCACAGTGGATCTGTTCTTGGTGTTTGATATAGAAAACTTATTTCTCCACTGCATCCAATAGTTAGACGGAAATTTTGAATCATAACAGTGATTGGAAACGCTAGACAAGATGGTCAATTCTGGAGGATCCAAGGAGATGTTGAGAACTGGCATATTTTTGCCGTAAATCAGTTGTGTTGTGGTTGTGCAGTTGAGAAAGAAATTTTTGTCTATGTAATAGTTCTCGCTAGTGCCAAAGGGATATAGGAGAGACAAGCAACGCCAGTTTCTTTAAAACCCATCACTCTAATCTAAATATCGAGGAAATTTAGTGTGGATATATATTCAAGAATGAAAAGCTAGGCATCAAGATGTTATATATAGATAGATAACTTCAAATACTGATTATTTGAGCACAAGGATGAAGGAACGAGCTTGGAGCTCGACGACCTCATCATAATTTGATCTGGTATTTTTCCACAGCGCGTCCAAATCATTAGCTCAGCACGATAGTGTGAGATGGAGGACCCAACAAATTAACGTTTCTTTGTTTGATTAATTTTTTTTTTAAAATCACACTAATTATGTGATTTTTATGATATTATTTTTTTTTAGTTGGGACCTTGGTGTAATTTTTTCTTTTTTTTTCTTTTAAGAAATGGGACCTATTATATCTCTCATGGCTGACCTTTGACTTTCATGCAGATTTCAGTTCATACCGATGATCCTGTACGGAATGAGTTCAAATGCTTATTAAGAGTGATGAACAAACAGTCCAAATTTAATTTTTTAAACAATTATTTTAATAGATATAAAATAAAAATAATCTTTTATCTATTATTCTTTTAAAAAATAATTTTTTATTTAAAAATCATCTGTTAGTAATTTTAAATCTAGAGATGAGTTTGGTAAGCAAAGAGTCAGTCCTTGTGTTAATAAGCCTCTCAGTTGACTTGGAATATTGTAAATTTCAAGAGGTTATATTAGTCCAAAATTTAGCCTCTCCTCACCGGAAAGGAGTCTCTCCTATATTCAGAGGTTAGGTGTCAATTAATAGATCACCAGAAGGCCACCTCTGCCGGCACGTTTAAATGAAAAAGCCCGATCATTCGAGTACGCAAAGCTACATCTCTAAAATGACGCACAAGGATGTGGTAAAGAAACCAAATACAAATGTTTTTATTGAAACTCAGATGTGATTATAAGACAATAAAGAACCTCTATTTATACTACTAGGGGAAGAGGAAAACAACAATTAAATAAGGAAAAGCAAGCCAAAAGATAAGGAAATAATAGAAGGAGATAAGATAAGATAAGAGAGCGACCAACTCCCTCACCAACTCTTGTCTGCCACTGTTTCATGCTTCCATCTTTTCCGTTTCATTCTCTTCGTGTTAGACGGAACTCGTCCATGAGCCAAAATTTGTATCATCATAAATATAGGGAGATAAGTCAGCAATGTTGAAGGTAGCAGATCGAGACTCCATAGGCACCTGGTAGTTCAACTTTATAGGCATTATCATTGATCTTCTTTACAATCTTGAATGGACCATAAGCTCATAAAGACAATTTGGCATTTGGCTACTTTGGAAACCGTTCTTTTTGCAAGTGAATCCAAACCAAGTCCCTGATATTAAACATCTGTGGCTTTCAATGTTGGTCACGGTAAGCCTTATAGTACAAGTTTCGCTTTTGGATTTTCGCTCGAACGTGTTCATGTAGCTTTTTAATATCTTTGGCCCACTGGTCCACATTGGCACTATATTGTTGCTTATCAGATGATGGCATCAAATTAAGTAGGCTAAGAGGATGGATACCATATACAATTTCAAATGGACACTTTCTAGTTGTCTGATTGATTGAATTATTATAAGCAAACTCAACTTGAGCAAGAATAAGATCCCACTACTTCAAGTTCTTTCTAACAAAGCAGCGTAAAAGATTTTCAAGAATTCTGTTAACAACTTCTGTTTGTCCATTAGTTTGAGGATGGTTAGCACTATTAAATTGAAGCCTAGTCCCCATCTTCTTCCAAAAAGTCCTCCAAAAATGGCTTACAAACTTGATGTCTCTATCAGATGTGATAGTTTTGGGAATGCCATGGAGATGAACAATCTTCTTAAAGTACAAATCTGTAACTTGAACCGCATCATTAGTCTTTTAGTAAGGGATGAAGTGGGCCATCTTTGAAAAACGATCAACAACCACTATTATAGAGTCCTTTTATCTCTGGGTCTGAGGTAACCTAAGGATAAAATCCATACTAACATCCTTCTAAGGTGCTTTAGGCACTAGCAACGGCATGTAGAACTCGGTATTTTGGCTTTTGGTTTTAGCCAAATGACATGATCTGCACCTTTGGATATGTTTGTTCACATCCCGTTCAAGCCTTGGGTTATAGAAGTTCTCCTTTACTAAGGCCACAATGTTGTCTCACTACCGAAATGACCGGCTAATCCCCCATCATAGGCTTCCTAAATTATAGCCTCATGTAGTAAGCAATAAGGAATGCAAAGGGTTTTTCCTTTAAATAAAAATCCTTCTTTCCTATAATACTGCTGAAATGGCTGAGATTCAGTGGCACTCCAGGCACCCTAGAAATCAGGATCATCTTGGTATAACTCTTTTATAGTTTCAAAGCCCACTACTTTGGCTTGCATAGTTGTTAACAAAGCAAGGCGACGATTAAGTGCATCGGCTACTGAATTTAGGACACTAGCCTTATGCTTGAGTAAAAATGGATAGGTCTGTAACATTTCACTCTAAGTGGCATGCCTTCGATCGATCTTCTATTGAGAATTCAAATGCTTGAGTGCTTCATAGTCAGAATAGAGGATAAACTCTTTATGCAATAGGTAGTGGCTCTAATGTTGTAAGGCTCGGACTATAGCATAAAATTCTTTGTCATAGGTAGAATATTTGAGCTTAGCATCATTATTCTCATTGAAGAAAGCAATTGGATGGCCTTCTTGACTCAGAATGACACTAATTTCAGTATTAGAGGCGTTACAACTGACCCCAAACACTTAGTCAAAATTAGGAAGGGTTAGCACAAGAGTTTTTGTCAAGCATTTCTTTAGTCCTTTAAAACTTTTCTGAGCCTTCTCTGTCCATTGGAACTTGTCTCCCTTGATGCAATCCGTGAAGGGTGCGGTAATGGAACTAAAGTTTTGAATGAACCTCCTATAGAAGGAAGCTAATCTATGGAAGCTTCTGATTTCTTGGATAGATTGTAGAGTTGGCCAACTGTTAATGGCTTTAATTTTACTTAGGTTAACCCATACACCTTCTATAGTAATAATATAACCTAGAAAAATGACTTCACTTGTCAAGAAAGTACACTTCTTCAAATTAGCATAAAATTTATGCCTACGAAGAGCTTGTAACACTTGTCATAAGTGCTTTAAGTGATCTGTTAGGCCCTTGCTATAGATAAGAATGTCATTAAAGTAAACAACGACAAACTTGCCAATGAAAGGGCAAAGGACCTAGTTCATCAGGTACATAAATGTACTAGGAGCATTTGTCAACCCAAATGGTATCACATTCCATTCATACAACCCATTTCAGGTTTTGAAAGCGGTCTTCCATTCATCTCCAGGATGAATTCAACTTTGATGGTATCCACTATAAAGATCAATCTTGGAGAAAGCAGTAGAGCCATATAACTGGTCAAGCATGTCATCGAGCCTAGGTATCAAAAACTGATACTTAATTATGATCTTGTTGACTGCATGACAATTTATGCACATTTTTCATCCTTCTTGGGTACTAAGAGTACATGTACATAATAAGGGTTGACTCTTTTTCAGTAATTCTTTAACTTGGCATTGAACTTCAGCATGTTCTTGGGGACTCATCCTATAAGCTGGCTTGTTAGGAATTACTACTCTTGGGATGAAATCCATGGCATGTTGAATGTCTCGCATAGGTGGTAATCCCGGTGGAATGTCACCTGGGATCATATCAGGAAACTCAGCTAACAACTTTTAAACTTCTAGTGGTATAGTAGTTCCGTTATTTGCCTCGAGCAATAAAACAAAACCCATGATTTGGCTTTATGATTTGGTTACCTTTAGTTGTGACTTCTCAACTAGAAACACCAATGGCTTGGACTCATTTTTGAATTTGTTATGTTCACCTGATAGCAAGGGTGCGAGATGAATCTTCACGCCATCCTTATGGAATGAATATGTGTTTGCATGACTATCATACAGAGTGCATCGATCATATTGCTAAAGCCTCCCTAAAAGAAGATGACAGACATCAATAGGAACAACATCACACCAAACTTCATCGTGATACTTTTTACCAATAGAAAAAGCAACAAGGCATCATTTAGAGACTTTTACCTCGCTTCCCTTGTTAAGCCATTAGAGCTTGTAAGGATACAAATGGTTGAGTTAGTAGTTGCAACTTTTCTACTATGTAGTTAGAGATAAATTTTTCACAGCTTCCGTTGTTAATGATAATGTCACAGTCTTTACCTTGAGCAATGCAATGAGTATGAAAAATGTTGTGACGTAGCCAAGGCTCTTCTTTCACCTTTATTGTATGCAGGGTTCTTCTAATCACAAGTGTTTCACTGTGATCAGTAGGAGTGACTTCTTCATTAAAAACTAGTTCCTCGTTAAACTCTAGCTCTTTGTCAAGCATAGGCTTCTCTTCTTCTTCTTTAAATACTGGAGAAGCTTCCCCTTCAATAATGGTAACAAATATGCGATTAGGACACTCTGAAGCGATATGATCGAACCCTTGGCATTTGAAGCACATAAGTGCTTTGGAGTTAAACTCCTTGGCGGTCTTTGGTGGAGGCTTTCTTAAAGAGCTAGGCTAATGCACTTATGCCTTTCGTCCATAAAAAGGGATTCTTATGGAGGAAGACGGTTGGTACGAAAACCTTTTGCGTAACTACTTCTCGATACGGATGGCTAGACGGTTGACGTCGTCCAAAGTCCAATATTGTTGGAGCTACACTGGATAGGCAATGTTGGTATTCAACCCTCTAAGATAATAAGCTATTGTTTGCTCCTCATTCTCTTGGATATCACACTTCATCATGAGCTTTTCAAATTCCCTGGTATATTCTTTCATATACATAGTCTTTTAGTGAAGATTATGTAATTGAAGAAAGCTATCTTGATAATAATTTTCAGGAAGGAACTTATGTGAAACCTCATGTCGCATCTTATCCCACATTAGGATCTTGCTTTTTCCTTCTCTTTCACACCTTTTCTTGAGATTCTCCCACTATATGGAGGCATGTTTCTTCAGCTTGATGGTGACAATTTGACCTTCTGCTTATCAAGAATCTCCTTGTATTCAAAAACTCATTCAATTGTTTGAAGCCAATCAACGAATTCATTCGGTTGGAGTCTTCCCTCAAATTCAGGAATGTCTACCTTAATGTCATTAAAGCAGAATGACCGTTGTCGAGGACGGTGGTGGTAGTTAGTGGATGATAAACTACTGTAACCCGGATCACCTTCTGGGTATTCATTACAAGTTTCTAGTAAAGCTCGCTATAATTCTACAGCAGCCTCCAGCTCTTGTATTCAACGTCTTATCTTTTCCATCTCAACCTCATGCATGTTCTTGTGTCTTAGAGGCATTTTGGAACTACACTTGTGAGGTTAGGACTTAAATTACATAGTTATTAGGTATAGGGCAAAAGGGTATAGGGGTAGGATTAGTGTTTCTGGAAAGGTAAGGGGTAAAATTGGAATTTTGGACAATTATGGGTAAAAGCATAATTTTGGCAAATTTTAGGGGCTAAAATGTAATCTAAAAAATTTTCATGGCAGAAAATGTAATTTTGACAAAATATAGGGGTCATAATGTAATTTTAGAAAGTATAGGGGCTGAAATGTAATTTTGACAACTTCAGAGGTCAAAATGTAATTTTAGAAAGTTTAGGGGTTAAAATGTAATTTTGAAAAATTCATGGGCCAAAATAAATTTCAGAAAGTTTAGATGCTGAAATGTAATTTTGACAAAATTCAGGGGTCAAAATGTAATTTTAAAAAGTTGGGCTAACTGGGTGTGCTGACGTGGCAAGGTTGACATATAGCAGTTAACAGGTGGCTGAGCTGCCACTGACTGGGCAGATTAGGATGACGTGGCGGTTGACATGGCTGATGACGTGGTCGTCTTCAACCTCTGTCTAGTGTGTGGCCAGTGTGTGTACGCCATTGATGGCACATGGAACTAGGGTAGCACATAGGGGTGCGTGGCTGAGTTTCACGATGCTCACCAATGCTTTTCCCACGTTTTCCGATCTTCTGAACATGATAGTGAGGTCGGTTTCTTAAAAAAAAGTCCCAAAGGTGAAATTTGATCACCCCCTGTTTCTCAAAGTGTTTGTTTCTCAACTTACTCCTCACTCTCTCGCTCTTTGGTCTTTTGGAACCAGGCTCCAGTACCAAAATGGTATAGAAACCAAACACAAATGTTTTTATTGAAACTCATATGTGATATAGGACAATAAGGAACCCCTATTTATACTACTAGGGGAAGAGGAGGAAAACAACAATTAAATAAGGAAAAGCAAGCCAGAAGATAAGGAAATAATGGAAGGAGATAAGATAAGAGAGCCACCAACTCCCTCACCAACTCTTGTCTGCCACTGTTTCATTCTTCCATCTTTTTCATTTCAAGGTGAGTGTAATATCCCGAATTTTGGGACTAGAGGCATAAGATTAAGTCTGGATTAAGTAGACTACTAGACCCTGGTTTAGCAAATGTCCATATGAGATATGTTTAAATTCCCCAAAATTCCTTTATATCCTTGGATATTAAAATGAATTATGTTTATGAGCTAAAGAGCTTGGGGAATAACAAAACGAAGTGATTGGAAGTCACACACAATAGAGTAAAGTGGAACACAAAGTAATTTTTGCTACCGGCGGTGAAATTCCCGGTATGACAGTGATGATTGTGTGACATGTTTTGATGGGTAAATGATGGTAAAAAGTTATGAAACTTTCCAGAATGAAAGTAAACTTATCAAGATTTAATTTGATAAGTCATATAAGTCATTTGGAGTTGTACACAAAGAGAAATGAATTTTTGAAGTTAGCCCAGTGAAATTAATTATTTTCTGGGACAGCATTCAAATATTAAAATTATGGGAAGAGTGAGCTTCCAATTGACCAAAGTTTATGTTTTTTCTTAAAACTAGACTCAATAAGGGTCGTATAGCCTTTGGAATCACTCCAATTGGACATTTGTAAAATTAGATATGAATTTTCAAAGTTAATGAAAAATCTGCAGAATTTGATATTTTGTGCGAAATTCATTATTTGGGCCAATCAAGTGTTGACACGTGGCAGATGAGAAACTGATCCATTTATCCATTAAATCATCATCTTCCTCCTCATTTTTCACGGAAAAATCTGAAAGAAGAGAGAGAAAGAGTGCAGAATAAAATGGAGAAAGATGAGAGGAAGTTCTTTCCTCCGAAACACTGCCGAAACGACATCCTCTCTCAAAGTACCCTTCAGGAAAATTCCTCTACTCATCGAGATCTTTATTCCTATGGTTTTAGATTTTCATTTGGAGGTGTTTGGTGTCATCTCCCTTGCCGGAGTATTGCCGAAATTCCAAACTGTTTGTGGAAACGGGTAGAGGTAAGCGTAAGCTTCCTTTTTAACCGATTGATTTGTTGTTTGGATGAGTATAAAGAAAGTTGGGTATTGTTCATGGCTGGTTTAAATTGGTGTTTTCAATGGCTAAATCATGTCTAATGAGTGTTTAAATAGCTAATCACTTGACTAGAAGTAGAAAGGAAGATATTAAGCCAAAGAAAACAAGAAAACAACATATTGCACCTAAGAATCTGATTTTTTTGCCCTATTTTGACGTGGAGAAGGAGTAAGAATTTGATGATTTTGATACTTCCATTGGCTTTAGGAGGCAAAATTTTGTAGGTATACAAGTGTTAATGATTTTTGGATGCTTGTATATAAATTTGGAAATTTAGGAAGTTTGTATATACATCATGTTGATTCTGCCTTTTCTGTACAGTGGATTTGTGCGAGCTTTTTCATATGATAAATCTTGTCCAAAAATTCTGATATTTTTCAGGATTAAATTAGACATGTGAAGATTTAATTTGATAGATAGTTTGTAATTTTTGGATAAGTATAGTAGGAGATATGAATTGTTAAAGATATGTCCTGTTTTCTGGAAAGAATATGAAACAGTGATGTTGTGCGAAATTTTTCATAAGGAAAACCTTATCCAAAAATTCTAAAAATTTCCAGAGTTAAATTATAGACATATAGCTTTAAGTGAATTGGTATTTTGTAATTTTTGAACAAGTATATTTGAAGATATGAATTTTTGAATGTCTGCCCTATTTTCTAGAAGAACATCTGAAACAGTTGGTGTTTGGAAAAATTATGGGAATGGTGTAGTGGTGACATTTAAAATTGAGTATTTTTATATAAATATAAACTTAAATGGCTTCAAATATAACTTTGAAGCACCTCAATTGGATTTCTATAGAATTAATTATGATTTTCCAAAATTTGGTAAAAAATACTGGTAGATTGAGTACCATGCGAATTTGAGTAAGAAATTGGCCAAATATAATTGGAATGAACTCCAAGGGTGAAAGTAAGCCTATAGGGCTAATGTGGGCCATTGAACATTTACTTTTCATGGCTCTAATGATGTTATCACTTGCCTAGGGCCATGAAGTGATAAAGAAAGAGCAATGGTTGGCGGATCAAGGGACAAGAAGAGAAGAACATAAAGTCCGAGAGGTAGTAAACTTACCTTTTCTGCATATATGTGATATGTATGTCTTGCATTGATTATGTGACTTCTTTGCCTATTTGTGTGGAACATGTATGATTGGTTGAAGCTCTGTTATATTTGTGCAATGGCCATATGTATGTCATAACATCGAGCATGCAGTATGTTATTATGTTGGCATGAAATAGTATAGGCAAGCATGTCATGCATTCATATATATCTAGCATGCATAGTGATAATGTTTGCTACTGAGATTCTCTCGAATCTCACTCCTCCCAACCAACCATTCAGACAGGTGAGCATTGTAAACATGCTGAGATTAGAAAAGAGGTATGCACGAAGAGGAATGTTGCTGGTTGTTTGAAGGCCTTTTAGTTATTAAGGTCTGTAAATATTGTGTAAACCCCTAGTGGGGAAACTTTTGTATTATAATCAAACAATATTGTATTAATATTATCAGTATATTCATGATATTCCTGTGTGCCTACTGAACTATGCATTGCTACTCTGAGTAAGGTCAGTAATAAGGGATATATGAGGCGGGACTTTACAGTGAGGGGACCAACTTGTAGATCGACAACCTCATCTTAGTTTTTGTTTTCCACGAGCATCCAAATCATTTACGTTTAATTTTTTTTTTCAAGTTTCTACCCAAACACATATATTTTATTGAGCATGTAGTTTTAACCAAGTATAATATCTTTCTTTTTATCTTTCTTTTTAAAAGTAGTCCATATACCTCTTGCCTTTCACACACACACACATTTGTTTTCACTTCCTAGAAAAATCCATTAATTAATCTACTCTGAGTATTTGTCTCTCCTACTTGTCCTGCAAGCCTTGTATTAATTGGTTAATGGCATACATAAGTCTATAAATTTTGGGTTAAGCAGGAAATATATGTATAAAGTATTTTTATATATATCTGGCACTAATGTTTACAGATGTGATTGACAAAATTTTATAATATAATGTGGGTTAGAATGCAAGTAACTCTTTCAC
Source organism: Albizia julibrissin (assembly GCA_037074505.1). NCBI lineage: Eukaryota > Viridiplantae > Streptophyta > Magnoliopsida > Fabales > Fabaceae > Albizia > Albizia julibrissin. The sequence continues at coordinate 9,113,393 of CM073482.1, read as the reverse complement.
ACAATACTTTAAGTATTTTTTTCTCTTTTAAATCTAAATTTTATATCCAATGTGTTGTAAAAATATGTATACATGTGTGGATGTATCAAAGAAACTAGTCTCACATTGCTTGAGAATAAGAGAGTATAAGCCTATATATATCATCATATTATCTTGGGCTTATAAAAAGGCCTAAAGTAGTGGTGGGCTCATGCGCATAACAACAAGCCACCAAAAAGAAAACATAGTGAAAATTCGGTGATTTCCCCCTCCACGAGGGTAAATACGTGGTACAAGCAATTTTGTGAAGATATTTTGCTTCCTGGAAATATTATTTTTAAATAATAATTTATTAAAGCTTATCAAAAAGTCTCCATATTTTAGGATTTGAAGTTTGTGACCCTTCGTGACTGAAAGCTATCAACGGTCGAGCGCTTCCTCGAACACTCTTTCCTTTGTCAGCGTACAGGCTTGTCTATCTGGTCTCGAGGGACATATTGTCCGGATTGTCTTGTGACCATTAGCTCTTTGTGAAACGTGCCTATAAAAAGGACATACACAAAGTACTTAGGACCTACGTTTTCATCTTTTCTTCTTTGCATAATATTTTCTTGCTTTGATTGCTATTATCTTCAGCCAGTTCTGCCGCCTTAACAAATTCAAGAAGGGTTTGTTTAATCCTGGGGAGTATCGTTTTCTCTTTGCCGATGGTCGTGGAATAACTTTATAGAACAGTGTCCTCGGATGCGATTCATATCATATGTTTCTTTATTCTTCCAAATTGCTCGTGATTTACAACAATCTATAGAGTTAATCGACCAGTATGGAGAATGATGCTGCTAACAATATTCCTGAGACTCATGATGTTGCTAATCTAAATTCAACAACGATACCATTTGTAATACCACTTTCTAAGACTTTTACCGACACATCCAAGATTGACGTTTTTTATGGAAAGAATTTTAGGCGATGGCAGGAATGAGTTTATTATGTTCTCAACATGCATGGGGTGGCTACTGCTCTCAATCAATCAGAACCTTTATCTGAGGTTGACCAGGCTATGAAGGATTCTTGGACATAGGCCAAAAAGGTTTGCAGACACACCCTTACAAGTACTCTATCTAATTCATAAGTACTCTATCTAATGATATGTCTGATGTTCACTATGTGTACAAAAAGGCACAAAAGATATGGGAGTTACTTATTCTAAAATACACTGCTAAGGACGTCAAAAAATAAAAGTTTGTTGTGGGGAATTTCTATAAATTGGAAATGGTTGAGGACAAAGAAATCAAACTGCAGATCAACGAGTATCATAAACTGTTAGAGGAACTCCAGGCTGAAAAGATCAATCTGCCAGATGAATTCATGGTAGGAGTCCTGATTGAAAAGCTACTAGAAACATGGAATGATTATAAGCAACAATTAAAGCATAAGCAGAAGCAGTTGTCACTGTCAGATCTGATTATGCATATTATTATTGAAGATACCAACAGAAAAGCGATCCAAGTAGTAAAGGGAAAGCAAGTAACTGTAAAAGCCAATTTAGTGGTAGTAAAGCCTCATGACAAGAGGTATAAATCTAAATACCAGCATAAAAGAAGTCTGATTACAAGCCTAATGATTCTAACCCCAAATTTAAGAAGAAAGGAAATTGTTATTTCTGTGGTAAGCTAGGTCACTTTGTTGCTTAGTGTAGGAAAAAGGAAAAAATTGAAAAACGTAAAAGAGACGAAAATCCTCTCAAGCCAAATGTAAATTTGGTTTTAAGGGATGAAAATAGTGATGATGAAGTTATTGTTGCAGTGGTCTTTCAAGCCTTATTAGTATCTGATGTGAATAAATGGGTGGTAAACTCTAGAGCCACTATCCACATAGGTGCAAATAGGGAGATGTTTGCCTTCTTCTAAGAAGGAAAAGACCACATTTATTTGGCTGATTCACGAACTACAAAAGTTCAAGGAAAAGGCAAAGTAGTGCTGAAACTCATATCAAGAAGGACATTAACACTAAATGATGTTTTGTATGTGCATGAACTTAGAGCAAATTTGATATCTGTGGCTCTATTTGGAAAATTTGGGATTAAGGTGTTATTTGAATATGATAAGATCATTATGACAAAGAACAATGTTCTAATAGGAAAGGATTATTGTAATCATGGCCTTTTTGTACTAAGTTTTGATGAAAATAATGATAATACATCCTCTTCTGCTTACTTGATTGATTCCTTCTATTTATGCCCTGCTAGACTAGAACATATACATAGATCTTATATAAAGAGATTGTTGCATCTTGGGATAATTTATGGGATTAATATTAATGATGTAAATAAATGTAAAGTATATGCAAAAACAAAACAAACTAGAAAAACACTTTTTCACTACTACAGAATGTAGATTTTATGTCCTTAAAAGACGTCCCTTTTTTACAAAAGGGAAGTAAAAAATAAAGACGGTGACATTTTTGTAATTCTGGGTGAGAATTGAGTAACTTTAGATGTCCCTTTTTAAAAAAGGGACGTCTAAAGTTAAAAAAAATTAAAATAATTTTTTTACTATAAAGTCTGAAAAAGGGAAGTATAAAGTAAACAAAAATAATTTTCTTTTAATTTCTTTTAAAACTTTAGGCGTTCCTTTTTGAAAAAGGGACGCTTAAAGGTAAAAAAAATTAATTTTTTTTAATTTTTTAAAACTTTAGACGTCCATTTTTCAAAAAGGAACGTCTAAAGGTAACGTAAATCAGTCAAATTGATATTGACATCATTCTTTTCAAGGTTATGTCTACCCCCGCAAGCTAGCTTCTTCGTTTTAAATTTTAAAACTCTCATTTTCTCTTAAAGTTGTTTCTTCCACCACTCTCTTGAAGTTCATTATCTACCATAACTCTCTCTCTCTCACTCCTTCTCATTATCGTTGCTCTTTTTTTAAGGTTGTCCTCCTGTCTCTGCACCACCATCCTCTATCGTCTTTCTCTCCACTATTGAAGCTCGTCGCCATTGTCCTTCCTCGATCTTTGATGCCGTTGGTTCCTCCTCCCTCCCTCTCCCGCCGTTGGCCTCCCTCCTCCCTCTCCTACCGTGGCCAAAATGTATGGATAATTACTTTTTATTTTTATAGGCTAAGTTCTGAACTGTGATTATTGTATATGTATTTTGTTGTGTTAAGATTTAGATTTATCTTTATTGTAGATTCATTTTGATTTATCATCCTTCACCAATATTAATCTGTAAGGACATTTTGGTTTATGAAGAAATGTTTGATCTTGTTTCTGTAGGTTCTAATAGTTAGGCAGTGAAAATATAAGCAAATTTTTTTAAAAAAACAACTTTAGACGTCCCTTTTTAAAAAAGGAACGTTTAAAGTTTTGTTTTTTTAAAAAACTTTATACGTTCCTTTTTTAATGGACGTCGTATCCGGAATTTTTTACATCCCTGGCATAGGCGTCCCCCTATTTTTAGAAGTTAAAAGGGCTAGAAAAGGGACGTTAAAAGTGTTTTCTGTAGTAGTATTTGTTACTCAAAGAGAAATTGAACTATTATCTTTAATACACACTGAATTAGGAGATTTAAAAAAATTGAGACAAGAGGTAGAAAGAGATATTACATTACTTTTATTGATGATTTCTCAAGATATACTAGAGTATATTTACATAGAAATAAAGATGAGGCCTTTGAAAAATTCCTTTTATACAAGGAAAAAGTAGAAAATCAATTAAATAGAAAAATAAAAAGGGTTAGGTCAAATAGAGGAGGGGAACAATTATTGCTTAATATTTTTGTGAAAAGGAAGAAATAATCCATGAAGCAACTCCTCAATACTCACCTAAATCTAATGGTATTGCCGAAAGGAAAAATAAAACCCTAAAGGAAATGATAATGCTTTACTTGTGAGTTTTGCTACACTTAATAACCTGTGGGGGGAACCCTTACTGTTTGTATATTTCTTACAAAATAGAATACCCTATAGAAAAACAAAGAAGACACCATATGATTTGTGGAAAGGTTTTACACCAAACTTGAAATATTTGAAAGTGTAGGGGTATCTAGTAAAAGTATTATTACCTGATCCTAAAAGAAAAAAGATAGGATCTAATACTGTTGATTGTATGTTTATTGGTTTTTCTTAATAGAGTCTTACATATCGTTTTCTAGTTTTGAAAAGTGATATTTTAGAACACAATATGATTATTGAAACTAAAGATACATAATTTTTTGAAAGTATTTTTCCTTTAAAAGTTGAGCATATTCCTAGAAGATTTGAACAATTTTCTAAACAAAATTAATATGAAGATGTGGTTGAAAATTTATAGAGAACTAAAAGATAAGGAAAAGAAACATCTTTTCAGATGATTTTTATACATAGTACAAGACGAACCTAAGAATTTTTATGAAGCTGTGTCTTCTTTGGATGCAAAATTTTGGAAAGAAGCTATTAAAGCTAATATAGACTCTTGAATTAAAACAAAATTTGGGTTTTAGTAGACTTGCCTTTAGGAGAAAAAACTATTGGGTGTAAATGGGTGTTTAGTGAACAAATACTGTCCTAATGGGTCTATAGACAAATACAAAGCTAGATTAGTTGTCAAAGGCTTTACATAGAAAGAAAATATCGATTATTTTGATACTTTTTCTCCTGTAACTAGGATTTCCTCTGTTAGAGTCCTAATTGCCTTAACATCAATTCATAACCTTGTTATTCACCAAATGGATGTCAAAACACCGTTTCTAAATGGTGACTTAGAAGAAGAAATTTATATGGTTCAAACTGAAGCTAAGGATGTATTGTTCCTGGGCAAGAAAACAAAGTTTACAAATTAGTTAAGTCATTATATAAAAGTTGTGAATAATAATTGTGTGATTATTTACTTATATGTGAATGATATGCTTATCTTTGGTACTAGTTTAAATGTTGTGCTTGAAACAAAAAGTTTCCTTGCTTCAAACTTTGATATGAAAGATCTTGGATAAGCAAAAGTAATCTTGGGTGTTAAAATCATAAGGAATGAACATGGTATTCAACTTTCTCAAGAACATAGTGTTGAGAAGATTCTAAGAAGGTTTAAATAATTTGATGAAAATCCTTCAAGTACTCCTTATGATGGTAGTGTATATTTGACAAAACACGAAGGAAATCCAATAGCTCAATCTAAATATACACAAATCATTAGGAGTTTGTTGCATTTGATGAATTATACTAGGCTAGACATAACATATATTGTGTGTAGATTGAGCATGTGTAATCACTACCCAGGCAGTAAACATTAGGAGGGTCTCATAAGATTATTACAATACTTGAGTGGTACCATGAATCATGGTATACAATATAGTGGATTTTTTGTTGTATTATAAGGGTGCAATGATGCTAATTAGATCTCATATTTAGGCAAAAAAAATTCACTAGTGGTTGTATCTTTATTCTTAGTGGTGGTGCAGTCACATGGAAATTAGACAAGTGTCAAACCCCTTAATATTCTGATATTCGCTATATAATAAATGCGTAGTTCAGATGGCATACATAAATAGTGAAACTATACTGATAATAAGTACTTACTGATATTACAGAAAATCCTCATATAGGTTGAAAAATACATACAGAGTACAAAAGAAATAAATTCCACAACTAAAGATAATCAGATGTAACTCCTGGCTAGGACCGGACCTTCAATCGCCAGTAATTACGGTTTTGCCCTTAGAGCCGCTGTCCTTTGCTGGAATATTTTTAGATGTTGAAAAAGGGTGAGATTCGAATGAATCTCAGTAGTAATGTACAATCAGTCATATAAAATGTGATAAATAAATATGCAATGTGCCATGATATGTAAAATGCTAACTCATGTTGTATGCATACTGTCCAAGGCCAAACGACTGTTTGCAACCCCGGCTAAACTCGTGTCCATGGTCAAACGATATGTTTAGACCCTGGCTTATTCGCGTGTTGTGCCACAGGCAGTGTCATGTTACAGAAAATGGAATACACAACATATAAATAATCACATAGTGCATGAAAGAAAGAATTACTACCTGGGTCCTTTTTCAGTCTAACTGTTTATCCAAAACTTTTTCTTCGGCTCGGGCTTTTACCAGTTCCTATGAATTAAAATTAACAAGTAATTGGTTATTACTTGTATTACTACTATCCTTAATCATAATCTGCTAATTATCTCAGTTTCAGTGGCTTATACACTATATAATTTTGCATAGTGCAATTTTACTATTCTTCAGCAAGTTGACAGATTTTTCAGTTAACTTTGAAAAATTATAACTAATTCTAGAAAAATAGAAATTGACTAGGTACAAAGTATACATGAAGCTATTGAAATATATTTTCATGGAAAAATATCAAAATCTACCCAGATTTACCATATTACTCCCAGAATTTCCTGAAATACCCTTATTCCAGATTAGTCTCCAGAAATATAGCATGACTTTGAAAATCTATATCTCCTAATATACTAGTCCAAAAATTATGTTCTACCCGTCAAATTAAATCTATGAATTTCTACTTTAAATCTGGAAAGTTTCATAATTTTTTTTCAAGGTTTGATTTTCCAAACGTTCGACACAAACAAACTGTTTTTCAAGAACACAGTTTGAGAGCAACTGACTTCAAAAATTCATATCTCTTAGTATACTAATCCAATTAACACAAACTATATATCAAATTAAAGCTAAGACTATGTACTTCAATTCTAAAAATTTTCATGGCCATTGGGAAATATTACATAATTCAAAAATACCACGAAATCAACTACTAGAATCTGGATGTTCAGGATTGCACCTGTTTCAAAACCCATCTTTCAAAAATCATAACTCTCTCTAAAGATATCCAAATGATGCATTCGACCACTCATTTTAAATCTTGTTATGTCTAATATTTCCCTGTAAAGTTTCGTAAATAATGGATGTGATTTTGTTGGTCATAAAGCCACACGAAACTGACTGACTCTGATAAACATCAGTTTTGACAGTCTAACTTCAAAAATTAATAACTTATTCGTTTTGACACCAAATTGAGCTCTTCTTGATTCTATTTCATACTAAACATCCTAAAATTTCCATATAAAAAATAACCAGATGAAAGCTCCATCTGTAGCCTCCGTTTGAGCTTCTGAAAGTTTCCGATAAAAACTCTATTTTTCGGTGACCAAAACATAGTTGATAAAACTCACATGCAACCATGATTTTGGACTCCAATCTTAAAGATTTTGAATCTACATACTCCTAAACATGTTCCTTGGATTTTGGGACGTGTTTACAGAAGAAAAGGAATCGAAAATCTCATGCAAAACAGACACAAAATTGCTGGTTTTGAAACTGATCGGTAACAGCAATTTTTCCGGCGAATTTTCTTACTTCCAGCCACCCAAACCAGCAGAAAACAACCTCTAATCTAATGGAAATTGTTAGAAATATGTGAAGATAACTTACCTATATCAGATTATAGGCTTGCATGTAGGATTTGAAGCTTCTTCTTCCTTCCTCTCTCTCTCTATTTTCTGCTGTGTTTTCTCTTCTCTTTGTTTGCTGGACTTGTTGCATGAATGAAGAGGTGAGAGATGTTTTATTCATCTTGGGGGCTGAACATGTGTGCTTGTGTGCTGTACGCATGTGTGCTGTATATGCTGGTCAAATGAGAAGAGAATGTGTGTGTGTGTGTGTTGTACCAATGAGAGAAAATAAGAGAGATTAGGTAAGTGTGTGTGTGGTGCAAGTGTGTTTCTTTTGTCAAAGAGGAGGCTGTACATGTGCTTCTCATGAATGAACAAGTATGGGTGTGTGTGTTATAATTTTGGTAGTTTTTTTTAATACTTATAAGTATATTTTTATCCTATTAATTACACACACTAGGTCCTAATTTTTCCCTTTGTCAAATTTAAGTTTCCTTAAATTTTGTAGGTTCCAAAATTGAGCTTACTATCTAGTTTCCATAAATTAATCCTTACATTAAATTTTTGGGATGTTACAACAAGCAAAACATTATAACACTGTCCTTAAGGGATTTTGAGTTTATTGCTATGGAGTTGGCTGGTAGTGAGGTTGAGTGGTTAAAAAACTTCTTAGACTATCAATGTCATTGCACTATGATAATAAAGCGGCAATAGCCACAGCTAAGAACAAAACCTTTAATGGAAAAAGTAAACACATACGATTGAGACATAAAATTATAAGGAAGCTACTAAAGGATGGTGTTATCTCAATCGATTATGTAAAGTTAGAAATGAACTTAGCGGATCCGTTAACAAAACCCCTTGGAGGAAAATGATTGTTAAATGTCAAGAGGAATGGGATTAAGGCCAACTACTAATTGACAGCGATGGCAACCCAACTTTTGTGATTGGTGATCCCATGAAGAAGGTTCAATAGGTAAGAACAAATCATTCGTTAGTTGTGACTAGCACAAATATATTTTATGCTCCTTCTTGTGACACTTTGAATGTGCTAGACTACATTATTGTAGGTTGAGCAAATCTCCTAATGATTTTATAGTTCAATGAGACAATGTACATAGTGTAGGTACACTTACATGAAATCACCTCTATGAATGTAGCCACTCCTATGAGATCGTGACAAAATCATTAAAGCATTCATTATGAACTAGGAATGCGCATGGCCAACATAACGCATAAAACCGTCGTTAACAGCTGAAATGTTAGGATATAATCTGACCCTTGATGCCTCTGGTACATACCAAGATTTGTTGGTTCATAGAAACAGGCTTCACTAACATTTCTATGTATCAAATGTTATTGGTCTAGATTTGGTTCATAGTTCTAAAGACCATCATATACAATGGTTATATCATGTAGGTAACACAGTGGGTTTCTTTGACACATGTGGGGGATTACTTGTTGTAAAAATATGTATACATGTGTAGCTGTGTCAACGAAACTAGTTCAACATTGCTTGATAATAAGAGAGTACAAGTATGTATGTATGTATATATATATATATATATATATATATATATATATATATATAGGGCTTAAAAGAGGCTTGGAGGATTGGTGGGCTTATGCGCACAACAACGGGCCAAAAGGCAAACGTAGCGGAAATCCAGCGATTTTCCCCTCTGAGTGCGAGTAAATATGTGGTACTGGAAATTTTTATGAAAATATTTTACTCCCTGGAAATATTATTTTTAAATAATAATTTATTCAAGCTTACTGAAAAGTCTCCATTTTTTAGGGTTTGAAGTTTGTGACCCTTCGTGACTAAAAGCTGCTAACTTGACAAGTTTAATCCTGGAGAGTATCGCTTCCTCTCTGTCGGTGGTCACGAAATAACTCAATAGGACAATGTCTTTGGACACGAATCAGATCATCCGTTTCTTTGTTCTTCCTTATTGCTCGTGATTTACAACACAATATAGGGAAAATTATTGTGCAGACCCATGCAAACAATCTAATTAATAAAAATTCCCTAAAATGGCAAAATAATTCTAAAGTCCCTAACTAGAAAATTATTATGTCATATTGTCAGTTCAAAAGTGAAGATTTCAATTCATTTTTTTTGTTGCCTTTAAAAGTATTTAATTATAATTCAAACTATATATTGCTTTGATGTTTCATTCATTCAACTACTCAAGTGCAGAATAATCCTCATTAAGATTTAAGGGCCAAGTAGTTTGTGGAGATTTAACCCAATTCCTTAGATCTTTAGAGTACATATCTATAAAAACTATAATTCAAATAAGATTAATTCAGTCTACTCCAGAGAGATGAGTATGGGAGAGCCAATGGGCTTTAGGCTCAATAGGTGCATAGTCTTTAACATTAAGAAAAACAATTTTTTTTGTTACAATTAAGAAAAACAATTTGAACTCTTCCCCTCAAGATAATCCAACTACAATAAGACATCTTCATCATTACTTTCAAACTCCATCAAATTTGTCCCCTCAATGTGCCTACCTCTCGCTGCACAAATATTACAAACAACCACATAGACCAAAGCATTATAAGGATCATTATGAATAAATTTGAACATTTTAAATCCTTTCAAGTATTTCAAGACAATATACCCAAAAAACTCTTACAAGAGTGGAAGAGTGGAATGCATACAACTCAAAAACATAAGATATAGTAACATTAAATGATCATCGCCCATTTGTAATCTCAAATGCTACTTGTTTCTGTATGCTATCATAGGCAGCTGAATTGCTAGCACTAGCATTCCCATATTCATCAGCTACATGATCCAGCAAGTATTCACATTCTTCAGACATCATATCCTCTTGCTTTCCCCAATGAGGCTTCTTCATAACAATTAGACCCTCTAATTCGATTGCTACTTCTTTCATAGTCGGCCTTTCTTCCCCATTAACTCTAATACACCTCCTTGCTAGAAAAGCAACTTCCTTTAGCTGCTCTGCATTCTTCTGATCCAACACCTGCTTGTCAAGAATCTCCCACATGTTGTCTTCTTTCATTGAAGATGTAAAGTACATGGCTAAGTTTCTCTGTTCTTCTGGCCTATTGAATTCAATTGCTTTATTCCCAGTGATTAGCTCTACAAGCACAACCCCAAAGCTATAAACATCACTTTTCTCATTCAATTGACCTGTAAGAAGATACTCTGGGTCTAAATATCCCCATGTCCCTTGAACCACAGTGGTAACTTGAGTTTCATTGAGAGGAACAAGTCTTGAAGCTCCAAAGTCAGAAACTTTTGCTCTATGATTGTGATCTAATAGTATGTTGGCAGATTTAATATCTCGATGAATAATTGGAATAGAAGTAGAAGAGTGTAAATATGAAATAGCCCCAGCTGTTTCAACAGCTATTCTTAGTCGATTATCCCATGAAAGAGAGTGATCATTCTTCAGTGGATCTATATGGTCAAGAAGGGTGCCGTTGTTCACAAACTCATAAACCAACAAAGGAACTTCAGTTTCAAGACAACATCCAAAAAGTTTCACCACATTCCTATGGTTTATTTGGGAAAGCATCGCCACTTCATTGATAAAATCCTTAATTTGTCTAAGATCCCCACTTATTTTGGACTTTTTAATAGCGACAAGCGTGTTATCTGGTAATATACCCTTATAAACTATGCCTTGTCCTCCATGACCAAGGATTCTAGTCTCATCAAAGTTGTTTGTTGCAATTTTGAGCTCATCTTCTGTAAAAATCTTAGTTCTATCATTATATCCTTGTTGTTGATAAAGTTGTTGCAGCATATTTCCTCCATTTTGCTCAAAATACTTGCTTCTAAGTTGTTTTAACACTCTTTGCTTGTGTCCCCAGCATAATGTCGAGACCAATGTGAAGACAACAAGCAATCCTATAGAAATGCCTGCAAACAATGTTCAAAATATTACTCAGGGTAGCTAGCATTGTTTGTCATTAAATCATAGTTTTGAACAATAAACGCAAGGTTTTGACCAAAAAAAATAAATAAATAAACGCAAGGACTTTCTTTACTTCCCATCATCCCCAAATAGTCTCGCACATATCTCTCTTGTTGTGGGAGAATATTGTGGGGAGGGAGATAAAATGGCCACGAAAAGTGTGGTCCCCCACTAAAAAAAAAAAAATCCAAATGTGAATGGGAGATTTGTTGATAAATCCTCCATTGTAAAATTTATTGTCCAAATATACTTAATTAAATACCCAAGTTCTTAAGCAGGTGCAACTCTTTATCATTAATTGTATGCAACAACTATATATAAATATCTTCCGTTCTGTACTTAGTTGAAGATAGGTTATATATAACTTGCGAATAGTTGTACCCGCTAAAGATGTTTGCAGAGTTTTTAAATAAACTTCAGACACTTTTAGATAATAAATTTTACAAAGTGAGGGGTTTTTCAGTGATTTTCTTTATTGGGAATCCATTGAATAAATACGGGAAGAAGGCATGCAAACAAGCCAATGTGACAGTTGAAACAAATTGTTTGCAAATTGCAATATATTTATAAAAATGGTGGTAGCGCGTTATTAATATAATGGAGCTGATCTGTTTATTGACTTTGCAACTTGTAGCTAGCTACATGTGTATTTCTAAAATATATCATCCCAAAATTGTTAAACCTAGATGATAAGCTATTTTTAAATCCAAATCAATAATACACGGCTTCACTCTAAACTGTTTGTACTTAAAAAATTAAGAGGATATTGAATTATTCTTTTATTTATCCACCCTTTGTTCATTTTGTTACTAATAAATGATGTTCTCCCTTACATTACTGTTTCATTTCAAATCATGTTTAATATATTAAATTTATAAGTATTCTTTTTCTTTTTTTTTTTGCTCAAAGGTCTTCCTTTTCGAGCCTTAGGTCATGTTTGGTATGTGGGCTTGAGTTTTGATAGATTGGAATTGGGACTGAGACTAAGATTGTAATTGGGATTGATGTTTTAAAATTGTGTTTTGTATGAAGTAATATTTGATGGGAGTACTTTCATTAATTTTATTTATAATCTAAAATAAATTATGAAACTACATTAATATCCTTCTCTAACCCTAAACCCCATCACATGCTAATGACCAAGATCTGCAGAGGTGGGTGGTCGATCGGAATAGGTTGTGGGTATGGACGAAGCTAGAGAAATTATTGTGCTTAAAATATTTAAGAAGCAAATCTCTGGCCATATGTAAGATTCCAAACGATGAAACTGGATCCATCTTCATTGCATCTTGGAATCTGCAATGTGTGTGTGTGTGTATGACTAATTAAATCACTGGAGAGTGCTTGATTTTTGGCACCAGGAATGAATAATCAAAGGTCTCGGTTTACTCATACCATCCACAAACAACTCTCTCACTATATAATAGCCAAATAATTAGCTCTTAATAACCACCTTCTCCAATTAAATTAGCAAGCTTCTATAGAGGGCTACATTCAGATTATGTTCCAATTGTAGCCTTTACAAAAGACATCTGAATATATCTTTCAATCTCAGCTCTTTCCAGATTTGTCTTGGGAGTTGGGACGTAGTTCAATCTCAGCCTTTACAAAAGGCATCGGAATATACTTGTAACTTAATCAATAGAAGAAGGCTAAAAAGTTTTAAGATAGTGAGATGTGCAGAATGATATTAATAGAGGGTATTTATATCCGGAAAATATTATAAATATGGATTTCTTTTGTCTCTTAAATTTGCAATCCTAGGATGAAAAACGTAACACCAGGGAAGTGGCTTTTATTTGCAGCAATCACACATTCGTAGTACTTTTAATCCCAGGCTATCCCTTATACCAAATAATATAATTGACCCAAGCACTGACTTAATCTCAATCCCTACCCCTTAGTGCCAAACAGTGTCTTAAAGTGTATAAGGTTTTTGCCCTTTATAATAAGTGTTCTTCATGGGATTTAAACTTGTGTTCTAGTCGGTGAAACCGCTTACCACTTCAATCAATAGTTTATTGATAAAATTTATAAGTATTCTATTATTATGATATTTCATGAAATATAAATCTATCCATACGACTCATGAGCATCTTGAAGTGATTAAAATTCTTAAGTAAAAACTCTGGTAAACTTTCTGTGTTTGAATGAAGGCAAAAACAAAAAAACAAAAAATTCTGTGTGAACAATTGGATTCTCTCTATACTTATAAATTTTTTGTGTGAACAATTTCCTCCCGTCATTGTCTATATAATCTAACAATTGAATATCACATATAATATGTCATTATAACAGGTCGGTAACTAATTAATTAAGGTGATTGGAAGGTCAAAGGTTTAGAAAATTCGTACCTAATGAAATTTCCATGATAGGGAATTTGCAGCCCGATCCGTCTTTATAGCCGTCGCCTTTATATCCCGGCGGACAAGAACATGTATAATTGCCTTCCACGTTGTGACATCTCTTACTGCACCGGTTCTCTCCCTTGCACTCATTAATATCTGCAAAGTTACTTAATCTTGATCAATAGCTGATGCTTTAACCAACAACATCTTTCAAAAAAAAGAAAAACAAGAAAACCTTTTACTAGAAGATGTCATATATCTCAAACAAACATTGGGAAAGAGCTGATTATATTTCTTCAGACATAAAGGAAAAGGAAGTGAAAGACGGCAAGCTGATGTTATGATCACAAAACTAAAACAGAATATTTCTCATAAGACTAGCCTATTATGAAGTTTCCTACTAAGCACTTTGCTTAGTCAGGAGAGCTAGGCAGATCTGAGTTGTCTAGCTAGGTCTGAATTTTTTTAAAATGAAGATTTTGTAAAAAATATAAACTTCTAAAAAATAAGATCAGGATAATCTAGATTAGATTTAAAAGTTCAGATCTATCTAACTCTTCCTGCTAAGCAAATTTGCTTAGCAGAAAATCAATTCTCCTATTGTGTCACTGTCAAGACTTTCCAATGTGAGACTATCCAACAAAAGTAAAAAAACTTACTCCTCCAATGCTTAATATAGAACCTAATAAGGAGGTTAATCTAGGTCCTAAATATAAGACACATTTTCCTTATTTGTCAAATTTTTTCTAATTTTTTTCTACAGATTATATCAACAAATAATCAAATAAAAAATAGATAGAGGGAATTAAGGAAAATGATTAAGGTATTATATATAAAAAAAAATATGTCATATTGATTAACTTAACTAGTTAATCTAATCAAATTAAGTATGACAGAAGGAAGTATGTACCTTTGCAGCCAGTGTCAGGGTCCGAGAGGTAAGGGTTGCCTTGGAAGCCATCTTGACATAGACATTGATAACCAATACCAGTGACTGAGTCAAAGCATCTGGTGTTTTGCTTGCAGGCATATCTGCTTCCATTTTTCTGTGCTTCAACGCACGTCTGATCACCAACAGCCCAATCCAGAACCATAGGAAATTGCGTTCTATTGCTGAGATTAAACAAATCTCGAGATGAAAAGTTAAAGGATCCATCCTGGGCAATAAAAGCATAGCCACAAGGGTTAAACTCTCTCACGTCCCTGTAACCATTAAAACTAGTTATGTTGATAGTATAATTCCTTATAGCTCTAGGAAAACTTGTCTGGCAACATCCCACACCAGAACATGACCAATCCTCAAAGCTATTGTTATTGCAATTCAAAGTACAACCAGTTTGAAACCTGTTTCCGGTCAAGTCTCTTATGTAAGCGTAGGTGTCACAGCCCACCACAGTGAATCTATTCTTTGTGTTTGATATAGAGAACTTAGTGAACCAAATATTGTTCCATACAGAAGAAAAACCAGAATCATAGCACAGCCTGGAAACGTTCGCCGACACGGTCAATTCAGGAGGATCCAGGGATATGTTGAAGACTTGTATATTAGAGCCGTAAATTAATTGTGTTGTGGCTTCTCCGGATGGTGACGTGGTAGTTGTACAGTTGACGGAAAAAACTTCATCGATGTAGCAGTTTTCGCTAGTGCCAAAGGGATAGGGGATGTTCACGTTCCCACACTTGTTGTTGCAACCGGGTTTTGTTTGGGCCGCCGTGGCCACAGCCGTGCAGACCAGAAATATCAGTTTGAAGTGCAGTGCGTTCACCAAACCCATCTCCCCCGCTCTCATTGATATATCCAGGAATATTGTTAAAAGCCAGGCGGTGAGGTATTATATATATATATATAGATAACTTCAAATCCTATTGATCGTTTGTAATAACGCACGTGAATGAAGGAATTAATTATAACGAGCTTGCAGATTGATGACGTGATCTTAATTTCTGTTTCTTGGGATAGCCGTCCAAATCTTTGACGCAGCTGGATATTCCGCCATGGAGGAGGACCTTGGCAAAAACCGAAGCCTCTTAATTTCTTTGTTTGATCTTTTTTTATTTTATTAAGGGAATGGTCTTTGACTGTTTATATATACAAACATATATACACACTTCTTCGTTGCTTATTACTGCTCCGAAAATCTTTTGGTCCTATTTAATTTGTAAGTCACTGTATTAAAATTTTCATATAAATATATATTTTTCCTCTTTATTTATCATTATGTTGACTATATTGTCATGAAATATAATATATGTTAGACAAAGATAAATATATATTAGACAGGGATAAAATTAAAAATTAAAGTTGTTGAATTATACGACATAGTTAATTAAATTTAAGGTTTTGTTTTAGTTTATGTAAAATATGTTAAAAATATCTTGTAAATAAAATTTAAGGAGTATAAAAGAGGTTTTATGGATATGACATATTTCCTTTTATAAAAACACATCTAGAAGCTGTTTGAATTTGAAAATTATTTTGTTGTTTGCTCATTTTAATTTTAGACCATTGAATTGAATGGCTGGTATTATTTAATTTTCACTTTCTCCCCACCACACATTCTTAAAAGCTAGGTAGCAAGGTTTTATATATAGATCACTTCAAATCCTGATCATTCTAGTACACGGAAACTTCATCATTTGTACCACATTGACGAGCTTGGAGATCGACGACCTCATCTTAATTTCTGTTTTTTCACGCGTGTCCAAATCGACGACGCAGCACCACATTGAGAGATGGAGGACCTAGGCAAAAAAATATTTTAATATGTTATTTCATGATTCATTTAAGAATTTTATCATGTTAATTGAACCAAAAATATATTATTTATGATAAATTAAATTAATAATTGATTACATGAAAAAAGTTAAAGAAAAAGAAATATAATGGTCACTTTTTATTGATTTTCTTGAATGATTACTTTGTGGGATGAAAAGTATTATATTATTGTTGATTTTCTTTACAGATTATTTTAGAAAAAATTACGGAAATACCTAAAACTTTTGAAAATTTCAGAAAAGCCCTAAAATCCGAAAAGCATCATTTTCAGGCCTGAAATCTGATTTTTAGGGCTGGTTTTGGGAGGAAAAGGAGGCCAGACACACACCCATCTGGTCTTCGCTCCTCAACATCACCATCTTTCACTCCATCCTCCACCTCCATCAATGACGTCCTCCACCCTTCATTATCATCACCACCATTGCACCTCCATTACCATTGAAGGATTTGAAACACTTTAGGAAGGGGGCTGAATTCAAACAAAGGAAGCAGGGTAGGAATCGGAGAACATAATCGAGCTCAACACCCTCTAATCCTCCACCTTCACTACTGAGCTGAGCTTGGGAACGAACTAAAACAAGGACAGAGAGGGAGAACGGAATCGCAGAGGCTTCACCATCAACCACCACAGTCGGTGTTTTCCCACTTCACCACAGTCTGCCTCCTTGCTCCTTCGACGCCTCCCTCTTTCTTCTCCATCAGATTCATTCACAGTCTCTCTATCCTCCCACTTCTTTCTCTTTGACAGAATCGACCACCTCCTTCCCGTCCAGCATCACCACCATTGTCATCTTCACCTTTTCTGCCATGGCCGTAGGATTAGAGTTCGTTAGAGTTGATTTTGAAATCATACGTCGCTGAGTTCGTTTTGCTTGTTGGGATGGACAGCAATCAAAAGAGAGAGGTTATAATTTTGTTTGGTTAAAAAAAATAAAGAAGAGGTTTGATTTCTTGTTTAGTTCAGAATAAGAGGTGAGGGAAGTTAATTATAAGTCGACAAAAATACCTTCTATACATTTTTTTTATTTTTTTTATAATGTATTTATTAATAATTATTATTTATAAAATAATTATTTATAAAATAATTATTCTAAAATAGACCAAAGCGCTGGTCTAAGACGCACTAATCAACTCTCGGTGGCATCGTAATTATAGTAAATAAAATCAGAAGATGCTAAATGCTAGTGATTTATTTTTTTTTATTAAAAAAAGAACATGAAAAAGATAATGAAAAGGTTGAGATGATTTAAGTTATAGAGGGAAATCCATGTATTTCGCATTTAAAATCGATCAGTTGAGCACATTGAATTTGTTGGAAATGAAACAGAGTGAAAAGATTTTGCAATATTGAATTTCTCTCTCTCTCCACGATTTTAGGGCTAAAGGACAGTGTTGGAATACTAGAAAATTAACATGTGCAATTTAGTCATAGTTTGACACAAATATTCTTTTCCTAGAAAAAACCTCAAATTTAAAAGTATAAATTAAGAGGAGAGATTACCACTAAAAGACAAAAATACTCCACTCCCCTCCATTCTCCTACCTCCAACCAAACACCTATTTTTAATCTCCAACCCTCCCCTCACCTAATCTCCCCTCCAAAAACCCCCAACCAAACAAAGCCTAAGTTTCAAAGCTTAAATAGAGGAATTTATTATGTTCAATCTATTTTCTCTCTTTGTATTGAGATTTCCTAGATCTTCGAATGTTGTTTTATATTGTTAAGACTTAGTTTGCCCTTTTGGATAACTTCGTGAATTGAACTTATGTTATTTTATTAGATTTTTGTAGCTTGTTGGATTTATATATATGTATTTTTTTTATTGGTTCAATGATATTTTACTTTTTATTTATTATTGTTAGATAGTATGATTGAATTGAATCAATTGACTGTCGTCTTATCGCATTTATATCAAAAAGAAGTAAGTTGCATTAATCTAATCCTAATCACACACCAAGTATACTTAAATAGTGCCTTAAGAGATGGTTGTTAACTATATTCATAAAAATAATCACTAATTAAGACCATTAGACTCAAGCTTTTGCCTGGGGTTTTTCATTAACACTTAGTGAAAATTTACTCCCAGCCACTAGTGATCCATTTTCAAAAGTATTCATTATACATTTCACACCTATTTTCACACTTTCAAGAGCATTCATTATACATTTTATACCTATATTCACACTTCATCCCATTTTTATAAAAGAAAATACCAAAAGTATAGTGTATATATTAGAATTTTTTTTTTCATTTTTGCATTTACATACTTTCAAACAAAACTTCAAGATCTATTTTATTTTATTTTATTACATTTGCATAACATTTAGATTACTTAAGAATCAATAAAAGACTCTTTGAGAAGGGAGAGCGATCATAGATTTGCTTGCACGCAATCATTAATTAATTTTTTATTATTAACCCAAAATTAGCTATAAAAAGTCCTCATCACTCAGCATTTTCTTTTTTCTTTTTAACAAAAGAGAAGGGGCTTTGTCTATTTATATATACGTTAATTATGTATATGGTCATGGCTGACCCTTGACGCAGACATTACTGAATCATGATTTCTTTTGATGCTCCGTGCACACAGTGACCCCGAGGTTGGGTCACTTTTGTCTTTTTATTTGCTCCGCCTTATGTCATGACCATGTGTGTGGGTTTTTTTTTTTAAGGTATGGGACTTTATATAATGTAGCTCCCCAATCTCGTACTCCGTCGTGATCTTAATGTAAAGCCTAACTAAAAAGTTGATTTTGGCTCTATATGTTAGACTTATATTTTTTTTTATTAATATTTTTCAACAATAATCAAATAAGAGAGATATGAAAATAATTAAGTAATATAATTAGCGTGTTTAAAAAAATATATTATATTAGCTAACTTAATTTAATTTTTTAATATAATAAAATTAAATAAATGGGTCTTACATTAAAAACATGAGCCAATGTCATTTATCTAACATCTTAGCTTATTATATGATGTATCCAAGTTTTGTATATAGTTACTTAATTTAACATTTTATGGTGTATATTTCATTTGATCTATTTTATAAAATAATTATATCATATAGGGTTTAAGCAAACTTGTTAAGCAATAACATGTATTTGCAGAGATTTGGGCTCTTCGGAAAGGAATCTCCCTAACATGCCAATATATACTGTTAGGAGCTAAAGTTAGCTAGGAAGACTAGAAGGCCACCTGATCTGCTCGCGCTGTTTTAATAAATTGGAATGACTAAAACCTCAAATACACAGTTTTTAAAAAGTCATGAGACTACAAAAATGATCGAACTTATATTTTACCACTAATAAAAAAAGGGGTTAAGGTGTAAATTTACCAATGAAGTTTTACCGAAGGAGCGACTGGCACATTTATCTTTTCTCAGGTGCAAAAATACCAACGAACAATTAAAAAGGGTGCAAATTTACCAATGCCGTTAAATTTGACCTAATGCCGTTAGGGGTTTTCTTCTCTTATGATTTAACGCCGTTAGGTTAAATTTAACGGCATTGGTAAATTTGCACCCTTTTTAATTGTTCGTTGGTATTTTTGCACCCAACAAAAGATAAATGTGCCAGGTGCTCATTCGGTAAAACTTCATTGGTAAATTTGCACCTTAACCCTAAAAAAAATTATATACTATTAGATCATAAGGCTATTAGCTAAATTTACACATTTTTAAACTCTTTACAATACTTTCAACACGAGTGGAAAGAGTAACCCAAACACGAGAAATATATATTAACATTAAATGATCATCGCCCATCTTCAATCTCAAATGCTATTTGTTTTTGTACGTTATCATAGGCAGCTGAATTGCTAGCACTAGCATTCCCATATCGATCAGCTACATGATCCAGCAAGTATTCACATTCTTCAGACATCATATCCTCTCTCTTTCCCCAGTGATGCTTCCTCATAGCAATTAGAGCCTCTAATCCCATTGCTACTTCTTTCATAGTCGGCCTTTCCTCCCCATTAACTCTAAGGCACTTCCTCGCTAAGAAAGCAACTTCCTTTACTTGCTCTACATTCTTATGATCTAACACTCGCTTGTCAAGAATCTCCCACAAGTTGTCTTCTTTCATTAAAGATGCAAAGTACATGGCCAAATTTCTCTGTTCTTCTGGCCTATTGAATTCAACTGCTTTATTCCCAGTGATTAGCTCTACAAGCACAACTCCAAAACTATAAACATCACTTTTCTCATTCAATTGACCTGTAAGGAGGTACTCTGGATCCAAATATCCCCATGTCCCTTGAACCATAGTGGTAACTTGAGTTTCATCGAGAGGAATAAGTCTTGAAGCTCCAAAGTCAGAAACTTTTGCTCTATGAGTGTGATCTAATAGTATGTTGGCAGATTTTATATCGCGGTGAATAATTGGAATAGAAGCAGCAAAGTGTAAGTATGAAATGGCTTCAGCTGTTTCCGTGGCTATCCTTAATCGTGTCTCCCATGAAAGAGAATTCTCATTCTTTAGTGGGTCTATATGATCAAGAAGGGTGCCATTGTCCACAAACTCATAAACTAACAAAGGAACTTCAGTTTCAAGACAGCACCCAAAAAGTTTCACCACATTTCTATGGTTGATTTGGGAAAGTACAACCACTTCATTGATAAAATCCTTAATTTGTCTGGGACCTCCACCTACTCTAGACTTTTTTATGGCAACATGTGTGTTATCTGATAATATACCCTTGTAAACCGTGCCTTGTCCCCCGAGACCAAGAATTCTGCTCTCATCAAAGTTGTTTGTGGCAATTTTGAGCTCATCTTCAGTAAAAATCTTGGTTCTATCTGTGTGTCCTTGTTGATAAAGTTGTTGTAGCATATAATTACCTCCATTTTGTTCAAAGTACTGCCTTCTAAGTTGTTTTAGTGCTCTTTGCTTGTGTCCCCAACATAATGTGGAGACCAATGTGAAGACAACAAGCAAGCCCACAGAAATGCCTGCAAACAAAGTTCAATATGTTACCCGGAGTAGCTAGTAAAGTTGGTGTTGTTTGTCAGTAAACCATGAATTTTTATCAAGAAATGCCAGCGCTTTGTTTAGTTCCCATCATCCCCATATAGTCTCGTACATTTCTCTCTTGTAAGATAACATTGTGGGGAGGGAGATAAAGAGGCCAGGAAAAGTGTGGCCCCCACTCAAAAATAATTAAATGAATAAATCAAATTGGGAATCCATTGAATAGATAAGTGCATTTCTCTGAATACTGTAAGAAGGCATCCAAAGTAGCCAATGTGACCAAGCTGAAACAAATTGTTCGCAAATTGCAATTGATAAAATTAAAGAAGATAGTGGCATGTTATTATAATGCTGCTGATCTGTTAATTGACTTTTGCAACATGTAGGCAGTTGTTGGAAGTTAAGAGGTTTATAAAATTTGTACCTAATGAAATTTCCATGACAGGGAATTTGCAGCCTGATCCATCTTTATAGCCGTCGCCTTTATATCCCCGGGGACAAGAACATGTATAATTGCCTTCCACATTGTGACATCTCATACTACATCGATTCTCTCCCTCACACTCATTAATATCTGCAAACTTAATCTTGATCAATAGCCAATGATTTAACCAACAACATCGTTAAAAAATAAAAAAGAAAGAAATTCTAGAAGATGTCATATATATCTTAAACAAACATAGAGGAAGAGCTGATTATATTTCTTCATAAAGAAAGGAAAAGGAAGTGGAAGGGGCAAGCTGATGTTATGATCACAAGTCTAAACTAAGAATCTGTCTCAGAAAACTAGTTTATTGTGTCATTTGTGAGACTGCCCCAACGAGAGACTATCCAATAAAAGTCAATAACCTTACTCCTCCGGTTCTTCATATAAAACTTAACTGAGAAGTTGATATTAGTCCTAAATGTAATATCAATTCCTCATATTTGTCAATATTTTCCTAATTCACTCTTAGTGATGCTCGTTCAATAACAATCAAATAAGGGACAGATGGAGAGAATTAAAGAAAATTCTTAGGGTGTTATAGACTAAACATGATATATTAACTAAATTTCTTAATCTAATCCAAATAAGGTAGATAAGTCTAACATTCTGACATTAAGGACTGGTGGGAGTATGTACCTTTGCAGCCAGTATCTGGGTCAGAGAGGTAAGGGTTGCCTTTGAAGCCATATTCACAAAGGCACTGGTAGCCAATACCAGTGACTGAGTTGAAGCATCTGGTGTTTTGCTTGCAGCCATAGCTGCTTCCATTTCTCTGTGCTTCAGCGCATGTCTGATTACCAACAGCCCAATCCAGAACCACAGGAAATTGTGTTCTGTTTCCGAGATCAAGAAGCTCTCGAGCTGAGAAATTGAAGGATCCATCCTGGGCTATAAAAGCATAGCCACAAGGGTTGAACTCTTTGACATCCCTATAGTTGTTAAAACTGGTTATGTTGATAGTATAGTTCCTTATAGCTCCAGGGAAACTTGTCTGGCAACATCCCACACCAGAACATGACCAATCCTCAAAGCTATTGTTGTTGCAATTCAAAGTACAACCAGTTTGAAACCTGTTTCCGGTCAAGTCTCGGATATAAGCAGAGGTGTCACAGCCCACCACAGTGAATCTGTTCTTCGTGTTTGATATAGAGAACTTCTCAAACCAAATTTCGTTCCATGAAGCAATAAAACCAGAATCATAACACTGCTTGGAAATGTTAGCCAAGATGGTCAATTCAGGAGGATCCAAGGATATGTTGAGAACTGGTATATCCCCACCTTTCAGGTAAGCTATTGGTTGTACAGAAGAAGAAGATGAAGAAGAATTGGTTGTTGTTGTTGTTGTACAGTTGATGAAGAATCTGTCATCGATATAGCAGTCACTGTTAGTGCCAAAGGGATACGGGATGCTCAAGTTCCCACACGAGCTGTTGCAACCTGCAGCTTTTGTTTGGACCATAGTGCAGAGAAGCAATACTAGTTTCAAATGAAAAGCATTTTTCAGATCAACAAGCTTCATGTGTAATGAATGACGCACAAGGATGAAGGAAACAAGCTTGTAGAGACGACGACCTTATCTTAATTTTTGTTTTTCATGGGCTTCCAAATCATTGAACGACCTGGCTAGGCAAAATAGGCCTTATCTTTTAGGTTTTTCTGACTTGGAGGCATGCATATATATGCATACATACATTTATTTATTTATGCTCTTGATGCAGAAATTTACTTGGTCGTGTCTTAGATATGCGGCTCCGTACTCATACAAGGATCCTGATATTTTCATCATTCTTGTCTGACTTTTACAAATTATTGCCATCTCCATGTGTATTTGAAAACGAAAGTGGGGATTTCATAATGAAGGTCAACAATTTTCATGTAGTTAAATACTAATTTGACATTTCACGGGGTATATAAAATTCATTCAGTCTACCTCATGTACATTTTAGCAGAATGGAAAATTCAAACTTTGCTCTCTCTCTCTCTCTCTCTCTCTCTATATATATATATATATATATATATATATATATATATTATTAATGGGTGAGGGCTTTTGATTGGGATGGGGACGTTTAGTGAAGGAGATTGGAGATAGATTAATAAACTCACAGCCAACCCAGATTGGACGCAAGGAAAGGGTCAGTCAAGTCTTTGGGATTTTTGTTTTCAATTTTAACTCAACATATTTGAATTCAGCACATCATTTTATCTTAACTAGAATGTTCTCCTGTGCGTTGCACAGGGTGATGGCTCTGTTTCGATGAATTTATATCAAGTACTTGAGCAACACGCATGGATTCAACGTAATTGCTCTCCCGTGCGTTGCCCGGGGTAATTAATATGTTATGATTAAAATCTATCACAACATTAATCACATAATTAATTTATGGGAAAATGGTTAAAAAATACCATTTAAGCAAATTAATTGCTAAATGGTACCAATGTGCAAGCAAGCATCCATCATGTGCAATCAGCATCCATATGTGCAAAAAACATCCCTGCGAAAGTGCAAACACCATCCCTTGTGTGCAACATATCATCCGCCCGTGTGCAACATACCACCCACTGTGTGCAATGGTAGCCATGAGCAATTAATTTACTTGCAAGGTTGTTTTTAGCAATCCTCCCTTAATTTATTATCCAGTTTGTCTAATCTAAGGACTTTATTTTTTTTATATTACAAGTAGATGTTATCTTTTCATTCAAATTTATTTGTTTCGTTTCAATCTTAGTTTTTGGAGTTGAATTGAAATTTTAATGAGATGACTTCAATTTTCATAATTATTCATTCTAACTTATTCAAACTAAAAAAATGATAAGCCCAAAATGTAAATATGCATAAGCAAAAGTAAATGTTTGAAAGAATTTATAATTACTATTTATACTTTGTACAACAACTAACACATGGATTTGAGATTGTGAAATCATTCTCATGGCAAATTAGTCATGGTAGTCTTTTTTTAAACGAACTAGCATGAACTTCCCCGCGCGTTGCGCGGGGAGCAAATGTTTATAGGAAAATTAATCATCATTATACACTTTCATAACTTTCATTTAACTTTATGTCACCTATACACACCAAGCCACCAATGCAGATTCTTCATACGCATGAGTTGAAGACATATACTGAGAGGATTACCATGAAAAATGTTATTGAACAATACTTTTATCTCAAATTCTGTCAATAAACCAATTAAACTCATTACACTGACATGAACCCATAAATAGTGCCCTCCACATTTGCAAGATAGTTTCCAATCGCTTAAAAATTGAATTTGATGACTATATAACATAAGAGCACATTCAGTGGGCAAGAATATAACATGTTGGTACTCAACAAAGGTAAAGAACATGCAGTCTTTAATTACAAACCTAAATAGATGAAAAAAAAAACACAATGACATAGTAAATAATACAATGGAAATAAAGTCAACTATGTAAATTCCTAAACACTTCCTTGTACACCACATTTGATGTGGTCCTACTCATACCATCTGCATTAGTAGGGACATATAATTTCAAGCCATCCATACTTCTAACCCTTGATAATGCAACATATAATTGCCCATGCGTGAACACTGGCTTTGAAAGATATACCCCAACATGTCGAAGAGATTGACCTTGACTTTTGTTGATAGTCATTGCAAAACTCAAATTAATTGGGAATTGTCTCCTTCTCATGTGAAATGGCCATCTACTTTCAGAAGGGTTCATGTCCATCCTATGAATTAACACCTTCTGATTTGGGTTTGAACCATTCAATGTAACTGCTTCAATGACATTCTTGCCAAGCTTAGAGATACGTAGACGAGTACCATTGCATAAGCCTGATGCTTGATCAATATTCCTTAATAGCATAATAGGAGCTCCTACCTTTAATAGAAGCTTGTGAGGTGGCAAACCTGAGCTACTAATAGTGTTCAAAAACTCTGTTGTGTACAAATTGTCAAAGCTGTCACTGTCATCTGTTGATTTACACACAGAGTCGCAACTAAGAAATTCAGAAGCTTCACCAGGCAGTAAATTACACATGTACTCATTAATCGTATTCACAGCTTGTATGGTAGGTGCTAGTATTGCTCTATCATTGAAGTAGTCATTGTTGAAAATGTTATCTGCAAGATTTCCATATGTGGATGAAACAATAACCTCAATTGGATTTGTAGATTCTGGTAGTAGAAATTGATCCGGAATCTCAATATTATAGACACCATCATTTGATTCACCTATCTTCCTATCGCCCACATCTAGAAGCCACTTGCTAAACCACTCCATTTGGTTGATATCGGTACTTGAAGATCCAGTAGCCAACCTCATATTTTTTGTCAAATTGAATATGGTGCAATAATCCCACAATATAAAAGAGGTAATACATGCATTAACAATTGTAGCCCTTGTGCCTTTTGGTATAACTGGAAGTATTTGCCGGAAATCCCCACCCATAACAATGCATTTTCCACCAAATGGTAAATCAGAATGCATGATATCCTTTAAAGAACGATCAAATGCTTCAATGCAATATCTTTGGACCATTGGAGCTTCATCCCATATGATTAATTTTGTGCTAACAATTAAGTTTGCTAGTGCAGAGTTTTGCCTAATTGAGCACATTGAATACTCAGTTATCTGTATAGGAATTGCAAAGCGTGAATGAGCTGTCCTACCTGAAGGAAGTAAAGTTGCTGCAATGCCACTTGATGCAACCGTCAATACAATCTGTCCTTTACCACGCAATGTCGATGTCAATGCATTCCACAAGAATGTTTTCCCTGTGCCACCATAACCATGAATAAAGAAGAAGCCTCCAGTAGGTGAATCTAATGAGCTCATAACATGATCAAATATAATTTTCTGCTCATCAGTAAGAGAATTTGTTAATCGTGTAGCTTCAATTTGAAGAGCAATTCGATCATAGCTTAATTCTTGCATAATTAGATTATTGGTGACATCTATGGTTGTTGTTTCATCAGGAATTGGGAGGCTAGGATAGTCATTAAGGCTCTTCCCATTCTCCCTAAGCAACATATCAATTGCTTTCAGTGCAGCTTGTTCTTTGACATCATTTGATACAGCACAACCTGCTCCAATTAATGAAAACGTTAATATCATGTAAGTAGTTTTAGCATTTCAATAAATGAAACCTTAATTAAGACAAAGAATTAAGTAGCATACTTGAATAATTAGGATGATCATGCGGTATATATAATAAGTCATCTGAGAGGAGCTTCGCGCATTGCTTCCATACAGACTCTGGATGTTGTAAGCAACTACATAAAAGCATTGTCACAAAAAGTTTCCTCAATGAAGTTCCACTTGCCCATGTGGATGCCTCTTCGATAGCATTTATATATTCCTTATCATCATCCAATAAACCTAAGGCATCACATGCCGCCTTAAAGGTATCATAGGTCACTCCCCCAACAGTCTTGATCTCATCAAATGATCTTGGCCCTCGTACTTTTGTCAGCAAAATCCGAAGGTAGTACAACTCTCCAGAGCTCGGAGTTGCATTCGCAATCCTACCAACAGCAAATCCTTTTTGCCTTCGCTTCCATCGCCTCTCATTCCTTAGATACACATAATGTTGGGGGAACTCGGCATACGTAAGGCCAGCAGCAAATAAATCATCGTCATTAATTTTCATCCATGACAAGAATTGTGATTCACACACCCTTGGCTTATCTAACAATTCTGAGACATCATCGGTATTGCTATAAATGACATATTGCTGATTTGGCAAGTGGAAGCTTAATCGTTCAACTGAAGGAAATTTGTGGTGAATTTCGAAGCCAAAAATTCGCCATGAAGCTTCACAAGCAGATATGTATCTGAAATTATAGTATTGCTTAATCTCATCAACTATTGTCTCACCTTTTCCTTTGGCATTGTTGTCAAATATCCCAGCAACAACTCTATCATTACCTTTACTGATATACTTGAATAAGTACTTGATAGCAGTAGATTGATTGCACTTCTCAACATTTATATGACCGTGAAACATGGAAAGTAACTCTGGATTGTATGGGACGACAAAACGGTTATCTAAGGGTATGCCTTTTACTTCAATGCTCCTACCATCATCTCTTCGTCGGTAAGTAGGATAACCTTCGTCATCTATAGATGTGATTTCATTAAACTTCTTGGGGTAATGCTTGCTGCACTTTTTATCCTTCATACAGGGTGATTTAGGATTGCTTCTACCGCATGGACTATGAATCATAAATTTTTTGACTAATTCATACAATAAAGGTGACTTACTGTTGTCTGGAATTTCTGCAGTGATTACTTTGTCTATGGCTTCCGATGTTGTGATCTTGTCATTTTTCTCAAGGAACAGCAAAATGTGAGCATGTGGTAACCCCCGCTTTTGGAACTCAATTGTATAGACTTCTGTATTTTTAATATGGAAAAAATTCAACATGTCAGTTATACAATATATGTCACGCTTTACTGAGTAAAATAGGAATTACCACAATCTATTTGATAAGAAAAAAAACATACCTGCACGTATGGTTCCAAATATTTTCTTCTCTTTTATAAACTTCATGAGCGATTGCAGCTTTATCTTGAAAATTCTAGAGAGAATATCAGGTCTGTCAGATGGATTGACTGAATGACGTTCACAACACCTTTTAATTTCAGGCCATGCTGGATTACAAGTGAAGGTTACAAATATATCTGGATATCCAGCCCACCGACATATGGCCATAGCATCTTGGTAATTTTGAATCATATATCTAGCACCTCCAGTAAATGTAGATGGTAGTATGATCCTTTTCCCAGTTGATGTGGCATCTGTTTCACCTCTGATGACATCCTCAGATAAACCTTGGTATAGATCAGCCCTAAGTTCTTTCTGGTGTGTTCTAACCCAAATTAATCTTTGGGCTTCAATCATTGTGTATCCATCAACTATGAATTGTTGCAACAATTTAGAGGCATGAAGTAATGTAGAAATTTCATTTTCTCTGTACATTAACCTGTATGCAAAGAATTCTCTCATGCTAAGTCTCTTTCTTCTCTTCGTGTCACTAAGAGTTGCTTCTCTATGTAGAATGTCATCCCTATAGCCATCTTCACCGTAAGGGAATAAAATAGGATATTGAAGTGGTAGGTAAGAAGGATGCAACTCATGGATACGCTCTGGGTAGCCTGAATGTTTTCTAACTATTATGTCTCTTACATTGAATGACATGTCAATATCACCAAGAATTAATGCAGCAACTTCTGATGCGGTTGGGATATTGTAAGTCCGACCATCATGTTGTCTTGTGCTGAGCAAGCACAGCTTCATGTCGATAGAACTCTGGTCTTTTAATTGTGCAGATGCAAAGCGATACTGTTTAACAAGAAGATTCACTTCATCTAACATGTCTTTGATATCAGCTACAATTTTCTCACATATTATTGAATCTTTTTGATGGTGGCTGAAATGACATCATATATAGGTGTTACAACATGGTCACACAAAATTGGTTATGTAAAGAAACAATTGAGATGAACTACCTGACTGCATCAATTCGGTTCTGTACTTCATTTTCAGTATCATAAATGTATAGCTGAGAGTATACTGGACGTGCACCTTCAGGAGGTAATAAACTCCCTATGCTATGATGGTTCTGTCCTGACAAGACAAAACAGTATGGACCACCGCCTGAGTTCTTAGAATGATCAATTTTTCCTCCCATAGATGTGAATGAGAACATATTATTATATTGTCTTATGTTTGCACAAAAATTTCTTGCCATCGAATAATGCTTGTCAAAGAATAGTCTTTGTAGTAATGCAGGAGGTGTCTTCAATCCTGGTAGCTCAACCTTCCCATGTAGGCAGCACATGAAGAAGGAATTAGGAACTCTTTTCTTGGTGTCCTTTTTAGGTCTTTCATTATACCAGAATGAAGCATGACAGTATTTGCAAGTATATATCGGATCACCTTCATCTATATAGGGCCCTGAACATCAAAATGTGAGTCATAATTTATTGTTAGCATGTCTTTTTAATAGTATATATACATACTGTATTTCCACTGAATGTACCAGATTCATGTTTGTATAATTAGGCTTAAATGTACAGATTGTGTATATAAATAGTTTTAAAGGCCAAACTGAATAGGATACATGCAGCATGATAGTCAATGAAATATGAAAAATGAGTTAAAAAAACATTACCTTCACTTTGTATTGATTCAGATGGAAATTCATTGCTACCAACATTTCTAGCCATAATATTGTCTTTCAACATATTGCACTCTTCATCTGTATGATTCAATTATTAGTTTTTCATAATATGCAAACTATATGTTAACTTTTATGGCATGAATATCAAACCAAAGTTAGATACTAAGTTACCTGACTCATCATCTGAACTTGATGACAAATCCCTACGAATGAGATCCTCATTCACATGTACGTTAATTTGAATATCTTTATAATGTTTACCGTCAACTGCCATAGAAATGAACACAATCCGAATATCATAATTTTCAGTTCTTTTTAAGCAAGTATAGCGCATATCATTATGGATATGTTTTTTAAATGACATGGTGTGCATCTTGATTATAACATAAAAAGAAATAAAAAACCCTTGATATATAAACCTGTATAAAAAGATGCCTTTGGTTTTGCCACAATTTCCTGATGATAGTTGACAATTGGTTTGAAGTCCTGGGTGGAAGTATTCATCATATTTTCGTTTCCTAGCCAAATGGGAAATTCAAAATTTATATTATTATCCCAGAAAATAATTTCAGAGCTGTATGAAACAATACATATAACACATTAGCCAAGGCAACCTGATCCAATATTTATATTGGATACTCCTCTTGTTGAAGCAGATTCCCTAGTGATATTGATGCATCTTCTCTTGACTACTGTAGGTTCTGAATCATAGGTAGTTCTTAACTGTGTTGGCATTATATCACTTTTGCGTGATGATGTGTCTTCAATCTGTGCTTGGACAAAATCTTTGTTAATCTCTGATAGGTTGTGGTCTCTGTAGCAATTTCCTGAAGTATGGAATGAAATTAGGTTGATATAAAAAGGATAGTTATTTTGCAATTTGATGACAATTTTTTCTGTAAAAGTTATCTGGAACCATGAAGTTAAGAATAACAGTGAAATTAAATCTATTGTGGCAAAGGAAAGTAAAAGTACAGGTAGTACTTCAAGACACCCAGCAGCACCAAACATGCACATTGTAAGTAATACCCATAATAGCTTAGGAAACCACCAAACCTAACAGGAAATAACATAAAGGTCCGACATTGTCATCATTCCATAAGAAGACTAATGGAAATTCCTTACCAATTTGATTAAATATATCGAACTCCTCTTGGCTGTTATTACACTCTCACATGACAAAGCATGCAATTAAACATACACAAATAGGTTCAGATCCAAGTCCTTTCGACAACACTTGCCAGAGTTATTGGTAAAATCAATCAAAATATAACACCACCACGCATCACAAAAGGGGATATAGGGTTATTAGAATTTTTTGGATCAATATTCTGTTTTCTACCAATGGAATATCAGAAAATTGAAGTACAGTTAATTAATCCATGAAATTGGTTTCTTCTAACTTACTTTCAAGTAAGAGTTTACATAGCCTAGACAAACGTTTACTTTTCAAAGTTGATGGCTAGGCTAGGCTATTGGGTAATTAATTTACGGTATCTAACAAAAAATATGAAGACTATGAAGAATAACTCCAATATGATTAATAGACCACTATGAAGAATCCTTCAATGTTAGACTAAAATAAATACAAAAGGTGTGTTCTCAAGAATATCTGGAACTTGAGAACAGTTCAGGTGTGTTCTCAAAAGGCGCCCCAAACCATTCCTCTTAGCCAATAACAATTGAATTCAGTCACAGAACAGTTCAGACCAAAAGGCAAGAAAATAACTTTCAATAATTGGTTCCAATACTAACAAATAATGTTATTGTCCTCCTAGCCACACATGTGTTAATAGCAAATAGAAGAAGCTAAATTTAGAAACCTAAAAAAATATTTACATGGCAGAAACTGAGAGCAAATAAAGGGATATGCACATAAGATTTGGTAGCAAATCTCCTTCCCTTGATATCACAAATCTAGTACTTGAGATCAATTGGCCGTTTAAACCAATACTCCGATCAACTCATCAAACTCTTAATGATATTATTTTATATTTGCTTATGGGCATGCTAAGGATATGCATTTCCACTTGTCTTTCTATATTTGGCAAACCTAATATGCTTTCATGATAAACCTGACAAGAAATAACATGAAGGTAAGATATTGTAATAATTGTACTTGTTTTTCAATGAATTCATGATCAGCATGAAATAAAAAACAACTAAGACATTCAACACACCAAGCAACACCAAACATTCATATTGAAAGTTAACAGCAAGTTCACAACAAATTAATTATGAAATTAACATGGAAAGTAAAAGTACAGGTTCTGCTTCAACACACCAAGCAACACCAAACATTCATATTGAAAGTAATACCCATATAGGTTAAGAAAAAGCTAAATCAGACAGGAAATAAGATGAAACTAAGACATTGTAATTATTGTACTAAGAAAAAGCAAGCAAAATGAATCATTTTAATATTAGTCATGGTAAAATGAATCCCTGTATCATTGTAATATATTTGAGATTGTGAAATCATTCTCATGGCAAATTAGTCATGGTAGTCTTTTTTTAAACGAATCATTTTTGAATTAACATTATCTCAGCTCCACCATGGCAATTCGTCAGTAGATATTTTATCTAAGTTAAAATCCAACCAAAATGTTAAATTAATCGTCAACTGAGACCAAAATGGTCAAATATTATTTTTATCATTTATGTCAAATATCGTAGTTAGTAGATGTATGGCATTGTTGTTGGAGTCATTGATTTAATGGGTTTATTTTAAGGTATCAAACACTACACATCAAAATTTTCCCTCACCATGTTTTGGTAATATAAGAGATCGATCTTGACCCATAAAACTCCCATGTAATGCTTGAGTGATTAATATATTGTCATCATAAGTTAACCTGCGAACTAATGGGGGTTGATTCGAGTGGTAAGCGGTTGAGTTCCACTTAAGCAAGGTTTTGAGTTTGACACCTTGTGAATGAAGAAAATCCCCGTTGGGAGACATCCAGCATGCTAGGTGCGCGACGCGGGTCAAATTCGGATTAGTCAGGGTGAAGCTATGGATATCGGGTGGGTAACCTAAAAACAAAAATGTTGACCTGTGATTAATATAAGAATTTGAGAGAACTTTTGTCTACTCTCCAATCCATGTTCTATATGGAAATTTGATGTTGTCACAATGTAGTTGAGGATGCCTTAGCTTGATGAAGTTACAAGGAAAAGCCCGTTCAACATATTACAAGAAGAAGCTCAAAATTATTTTTTAGTAATAAAACTCATTTATTTTTAGGAAAATTTCATTAAAATACCATGTGAACTTGCTTAACCCACAAAAGTCCATTATAACTTCCAAATGACAGATAAGGCATAGGGTGGGAATATGGGTTTTGGAAGTTTAGATGAATGACCAAAATGCCCTTCAGACCATTTAAAAAAACAAAGAAATATAAGAGACACAGACTCATCAGAGAATAAATGAAGCTGCTCAAGAAGCTTCATAAAAGGTTGCTCTTTCATAAAAGACTCTAGAAGCTTCTCTAGTACTTTCCACCACCGTCCTCTTTCCTTTCCTCGTTGTCATCGAAACTTGGTGCTGTGATCGGAACTTTCCAGCTACGATGGTGGGGTGAAGGTGGAGGAAAAAATGTTGCCGGAAAAAAATGGAGGAAGGTGATGGCGAGGTTGTGACGAATTGTGCTGGGTTTGTATATTATAAGGACTTGTAGTCATGATTTTGGAGAAATCCAGGAGGTTGAGGAAGAAGAAGGTGAACAGTAATGAGATTGACAAAATTTGTAATGTAATTGACAAGTTTAATAATTGTTTTGACAAAATTCGTAAAGGTTTTGACAAAAGAGTTTGCTGATGAAAACATGTAAGTTAGGATTCACCAACATTTATGGAATTTCACCAAAATTTGTAATGGGATTAACAAATTTAGTAATGGTTTTGACAAAAGAGTTTGATGATGAAAATATGCAAGTTATGATTTACCAACATTTGTGGCATTTCATCAAAATTCGTAATGGGATTGACAAGTTTAATAATGGTTTTGATAAGAATTGTAAAAGTTTTGACAAAAGAGTTTGATGAAGAAAATATGCAAGTGAGAATTCACCAACATGTAAAAACCATTATGAATCTAGTCAAACTCATTATTGCTCTTGTAAATTGGTAATGGGATTTACAATCATTATACTTGACATTTGTGGCCTTTGACAAAATTCATAATGGGATTTACAAGAGCAATAATGAGTTTGACAAGATTCATAATGGTTTTTATATGTTGTTGAATCTTGACTTACATGTTTTCTTCATCAAACTCTTTTGTCAAAACCTTTACAATTTTTGTCAAAATCATTACTAAACTTGTCAATCCCATTACGAATTTTCATAAAATGCCACAAATGTTGGTGAATCATAACTTGCATGTTTTTATCAGCAAACTCTTTTGTCAAAACCATTACTAAATTTGTTAATCCTAGTACAATTTTTGGTGAAATGCCATAAATGTTGGTGAATCCTAACTTACATGTTTTCATCAGCAAACTCTTTTGTCAAAACCCTTACGGATTTTGTCAAAACCATTACTAAACTTGTCAATTACATTATGAATTTTGTCAATCTCATTACTGTTCACCTTCTTCTTCCTCAGCCTCCTGGATTTCTCCAAAATCATGACTACAAGTCCTTCTAACATGCAAACCCAGCACAATTTGTCACAGCGTCGCCATCACCTTCCTCCATTTTTTCAGCAACAGTTTTTCCTCCACCTTTGCCCTACCATCGTCGCCGGCAAGTTCCGATCACAACACCAAGTTCCGATGACAACGAGGAAAGGAAAGAGGATGGTAGTGGAAAGCACTAGAGAAGCTTCTAGAGTCTTTTATGAAAGAACGGCCTTTTATGAAGCTTCTTGAGCAGCTTCATTTATTCTCCGATGAGTCTGTGTCTCTTGTATCTCTTTATTTTTTTTAAATGGTCTGAAGGGCATTTTGGTCATTCATTTAAACTTCCAAAACCCAGATTCCCACCCTATGCCTTATCTATCATTTACAAGTTATAATGGATTTTTGTGGGTTAAGCAAGTTCACATGGTATTTTAATGGAATTTTCCCTTTATTTTATATTCATCTGCTAAATTATACTTTTGTTTTTATTCAATTTACATTAAGTGGAATAAATATATCGCCCACAAGGAAACACACACGGTCCATGCATTTGTCCAACCCATGAGTAGTACTTTAAGCATAAAGCAAGCAGATGACAATGATGGTAATCAGTAAGCTTTAGTTTTGCTTTCCCCCTACTTTGGTATTTTTTTTTCACCCTCTGGTTTTTTCACTGACTTTCCACAGCTCTTGACAAGGACCTTTATTCTTAAATAGTACATTGATTGAGCTAAAATAGTTGTCAGTGCAACATCTGTATGAAGACTTGGTTTAATGAGAATTAAAAGATATTGGATCTGCATAACTTTTTCCATACAAACAGAAGATGATAGAAGAGACAAAGTAGGTTGGGACATGAGATCAGAGACTCCAAGCCTAACAATGGAGAGGCAAAGATAACTTGTTTTAACTGAGATAATCAAAATGTTATGTTTAATCAACACTCCATCAAAAAAAAAGGCAACACTCCAACAATAATGGACTTCATTTGATTTCCATTCCATTGCTTAGTTTAGTGATTCAAAGGCATAATATAGTTAGTTATACAAACAAAGCTTCTGCTTCACTTTGCTTTATATAAGACCATATAAGAAAAAGAAAATTTGAAATTAGCAATACGATTGCTAGAACTTGATAGCCAATATGAAGCCTTATTCCCTTATCTGTTGGTTTCGAGCAATTCCTCCATCTGTTGTTTTAAACTTTCTTAAAACAGCACAAAAGATAATCTTGCAAGCGAAAAAAAAAGCTAACAATTAGATATTCAAGAGAAATGACTGTGACTATCAAAAGTTTAAAACTTATAAATTAAAACATTAAGGCATATTTAAACATTTCCATATAAACAACGACATAAAGAAATGGTTGGATTCATCTTCATTAGTCATCTATACAATGTTCTCAGGTTACCTTGATTTGTGATGTGTACTGCCCACTACCCACGCTACCATAATAGTTTGTAAGGGCATATAGTTCATACATTTGCCATCTGGAGTTGTTTTTGTTGGCAATGTAATTTGTTAAGTCAAAATCATGAATAGGAAAGTTAACAAAAGTCTCTATCTTATGTTTCATTGACCGGTTATACCTTTCAAATACCAAAATGCCATGAGATGACAATATATCAATGGAACTGGAAAAAGTAATAATATTATAAATAAGAAATCCAGGAAAATAGACAAATAATTATCAAAACGCCATGCAAAAAGCAGTGGCCATGCTTTGTATCTAGTTCATTATAACATCCTAAATTTTGGGACTAAAGGCTTAAAAATAAACCTGAAGCAAGTGGACTGCTAAACCCTGATTTAGCAAGTGTCCCAGTAAGGAATAATTTTATTCCTTGCTAAACACTGAAAATAAATTTAAATTTCTTGACATAGGCTTTAGAATCAGTCAATTTTTAATTTTCTATAATTAATTATGATTTTCCAAAGTTGACTGAAAATCTGCTAATTTTTGGAAAAACAGTGAAATTGCACTGTGTAGAGTATTACTGTGTGAAAACTATTGAACTGTGATAGATAACCAACATAGTGAGTTATGAATAGCTAATAACTTAGTTATCCTAAATTTGAAATCTTAGGATATATCGAAAGCTCGAGCCGAAGACAGAGCTGGACCGATTGACAGGCATAAAAAGGGCATGTTCCAAGTAGTAACTCTTTCTTTCATGTATTATATGACTATATGTATGGTTTGTATATATCATTTTCTGTAACATGATACTTCCTAGGGCACATTAGCCTAGCTATGATATGGGATCCATCGATGGTGCATGCGAATAAGCCAGGTCGAAACAGTCGTTTGATATCGGACAGTATGCATACAACACGAGTTAGCATCTTACATGACATAGTGCATAACATATTTATTTTCATATCGTATATGTTTGATTGTTTGTTACTATTGAGATTCTTAAACATGTAAAGTTTCCAGGAGTAAGTAGCAGCTCGAAGGGCAGAACGGTAATTTCTAGCAACGGAAGGTTCTAGACCTGTATAAGAGAAGCAATTGGCTATCTGAGGTCAATTTTGTTTTGTTTAAGGTCTGTAATTACTCTATACCCCCTAAAAGGAATCCCTGTATCATATCAAGCACATTGTAAATATTATTTCAATAATATCATATTTTTTATGATATCCTTATGTGCCCCACTGAACTACGTAATTACTACTCTGAGTAATATCAATAATAAGACGAGGTCTTACACTCACCGCTATCACCATACAAAAAGTCATGTGACTGGACAAAATCAAATAATAGAATCTATTTCAGTGATTGCTAACAATTAGTACATGAAGTCGTGACTGAACTTGCTACAACTAGCACAAAAAGTATGAAGCATGTGATAATTAAACCAATGAGCAATCAGGCTAATAAATGTGAGATCATGTTGACAAATTAGCTTCAGCTCCAGATATACGTATGAAAATGCAACTCAAAATGGGAGGAAGCAGACCTTGCATTTGTATCAAGAAGGACAAATCATAGAGGGACATTCAAATTCAAAAGAATGGGCATTGTAAAAAAAATAATTAAATCACATGGGTCAACTGAAACTAATGAAATAACCAAATGATTTACAATTTAAAATTCTTAAATACCTTGAGATACATCTTAAGATTCAAAATTACCTATTTTCAATGGCCAAGTTATAGAGTCTTCAATAGCATCCGTGATTGTCTCATAAATATATAAATGGTAGAAAATGTTATATGCTCAATAGCAACTAAAAGGCCACAAATGTCCATCTCACATAGTAGCCATATCTCATAGAAGTTTGAAGAGAAAAACATAAAAAAATGCACATCATCTAAACATATATCCTCACTTAATATGCACAATTTCTTGCTATAATTAAGAGAGAATATTCATTTAGCAACAACCTCAATTTGACAATGTTAGGTTTGTAACTATATCTCTATATTACTAACAAACCATCCATTTAATCCGTAAATTTTAAGTCTAGCATGATTTTACCCAAGTTCTACATATAGATTAGCTTTCTCAAGTTAAATCCTAATGAACATGTCAATCTAAATGATGGCCAAACATTTAGAAGTATTAAGCAAAGGATAAAATCAACACACACACACACACATATATATATATCATTAACTACTAAAAGAGAGGAATTATCAAGTCTCAATCCATACAAAGGCTCAAAATAATCATAAAGTGAAGAGTTTAGCTACACATAGTCATAAAATAGCTACAACTATCTGAAATAATTACAGCCATAATCATAATCTAGCAAAGAAAGAGAGAAGAAGAATTAGATAAACCAAGGTTTGAAACCCAAAATCTCTTCTAGACATCAACCCAGGCTCAATACTCTTCAAGGAGCTAAAACCCTAGAACCTAAAGCTCTAAAGAACACTTGAAAACTGTAGAATGACCTATTTTCGGTCTATCCCTTCCTTAAAAACTCTCCACATGCGTTTAAGCAAGTAAAACGCATAGTTGTACTATTTGTCGTATGCTTCGACATACATTGGTGTGCTGAAGCATATGACACAGTAGGTTCTGACCTTGTCTGCTTCAGCACACACGTCATTAGCTGAAGCACATCACACAGTGAGTTTAGATTTTCATTTGCTTTAGCACATGTATTGTTGGCTGAAGCCAACAACACAACAACTTCGTCCTTGGCTCATAAGCTTTCCTTGATCTTTGTTGCTATAAGCTAAGCATTATTCTTTGGTCCTTCAAAGGCTTCCCAATTTGTCTCTACCCTTCTACAAAAGAGAGGATGGATAAATTCTCATTTTTTCTTTAAACTAAAACACACAAATATATAGTTCTACATAAGAATTTCTTCAACTTTGGCTTGTTACTCGGAGATGCACATTTTCTTCTATTGACTCTTTCTATACTTAATTTTAATCCAAAAAATAGTTAAAAATAGAAGAAAATATGCTAGAATATTATCAATTTCTGAGAGTTAACACATTCATATTCTTCAGACATCATATCCCCTCCTTTTACCCAAAGATGCTTTCTCATAGCAATTAGACCCTTTAATTCTGTTGCTACTTCTTCCATAGTTGGCCTTTCCTCTCCTTTAACTCTAATACACCTCCTTGCTAAGAAAGCAACCTCCTTTAGCTGCTCTACATTCCTTTGATTCAACACTCGCTTGTCAAGAACCTCCAACAAGCTACCTTCTTCCATTGATGATGCAAAGTATGTTGCCAAATTTTTTGATTCTAGCCTATGGAATTCAGCTGGTTTCTTCCCGTTTATTAGCTCTAGAAGCACAACCCCATAGCTATATACATCACTTTTCTCATTCAGTTGACCTGTAAGAAGATACTCTGGATCCAAATATCCTAATGTCCCTTGAACCATAGTAGAAACTTGAGTTTTATCGAGAGGAACAAGTCTTGAAGCTTCAAAGTTAGAAACTTTTGCTATATGATTGTGATCTAATAGTATATTGGCAGATTTAATATCACGATGAATAATTGGGCTGGAAGCGGAAGAGTGTAAATATGAAATGGCCCCAATTGTTTCTATGACACCTTATTTCCAATACTCATAAATGAGTATAAGTGACTAGTGAAATTCGTTGTGGAACCAGGATTTGAACCCGGACTTCCCAACATCTAAAATCTTTCACAATATTCCACTCTCAACTCAGAATTTGAACCTAGGGTTGAGAGGGTTTTCAAAAGGGTAGAATACTTTAAACACATTTCCACAAGATTCACCATGTCACTAATACATCATTGGCTCTTAGTTTCACAATATAAGAGTGTGCAACGATTACATAAAATAAACTAAGAGCTATCCATTAGAGCCGTTCTCTGCTAAACACATTCATTTATATAGATACATCCACATATACATGTATCACTTCTTATAAATACAATCAAATACAAGCTAGCACCTTACGCTTCAAGCTTCACTTCAACTTCATATCTCCTTGGTGTATGTCCCCCTGCACTCTTCAACCTGTCTAAAAGGTTGATTGGGAGGAGTGAGATTCGAGGGAATCTCAGTAGCAAACTATACCACTATCATGCAAGATATATATGAATGCATGACATACTTACATTTCTAAAATCATGCCAATAGGATGACATCTACATGCTCAATAATTCAATGTACTCATAGTCATCATGTAAACATAACAACATTTCAATCAATCAAGCATGTTCAACACAACAAGCAAAGCAGTCACATAAAACAATGCAAAACATATATATCAAATACATGCAGGTAAGGTGAGTTCACTACCTGGGGGACCATAGTCCTTCCTTGGTTTCCTCTTCCTCTCACCTTTGGAGCTTCTTGAAAATCCATCCATGCCTCTTCCTTCATAGAAATTATTTCATGCCTCTTCTTTCTTGACTTCTCCATAGCCTTAGATACTCAATCACATCATTAGAATCATCATTGTAGGTCATTGGGAGTGTATATTAAGGTTCAAGAGGCTAGGAAGGGCTAAATATGTCAATTTCCTTCAAAAATATGAAACGCTAAAATTTGGGGGTGTTAGCCGCGGCCAAAGTGGCTGGTCGCGGCTAAAAATAGGTCAGAAACATTTTGGGCGCGACCAAGAACCCCACTGTTCCAAAATTTCAACTTCCTGATTCTTGGCCGAACTTGTAAAAATCATAACTAAATCTCCAAAAAACGAAATGAGGTGCTTCCAAGTTCTATGGAACCCTATTTAAGTATAATTTAAGGGAAAAATATACCCATAAGCTAAAAGCACTCTCATAAGTACATAATTACATTTAATTGGACACTACTCCAGAATTGCTCAGATTCACATGACCAGAGTTTGATAAATCATAACTCCTAGCATACTTGTCCAATTAACCATTTTGACCTATAAAATTAAAGGTCTATGTCTCTACTTTTAAACTAGAAAGTTTCATGGTCATTGAATAGAATTTGATCACTCAAAAACACATCACAATGACACTGTTCAGACAAGGCAGAATCAACAACATGCACACACTTAGTTCATAAATCTCCAAATTCA
This sequence comes from Albizia julibrissin, assembly GCA_037074505.1. Taxonomy (NCBI): domain Eukaryota; kingdom Viridiplantae; phylum Streptophyta; class Magnoliopsida; order Fabales; family Fabaceae; genus Albizia; species Albizia julibrissin. The sequence continues at coordinate 9,072,180 of CM073482.1, read as the reverse complement.
TATACAAGCATTCAAAAATCATGAACACTTGCATACCTACACAATTTTGTCTCCTAAATCTAATGGAAGCATCAGAATTAACAAATTCCCACTCCTTCCCCATGTCACAGTACAAGGCAGAAAATCAAATTCTTAGGTGCAACATGTTGTTTTCTTGTTTTCTTTAGCTTTATCACTTCTTTTCTACTTCTAATCAAATAATTAGTTATTTAGACATCCATTGGACATCGTTTAGCCATTGAAAACATCATTTTAAACCAGCCATGAATAGTACCCAACTTCCAATATACTCATCCAAACAACAAATCAATCGATCAAAAATGAAGCTTACGCTTACCTCTACCCGTTTCCGTAAACGGTTCGGAATTCCGGCAACACTCCAGCCGGTGAGACGGAGCCAACTACATCCAAACAAAAATTCAAAACCGTAGAAATGAAGCTCTTGTAAGTAGAAGAAGTTTCATGAAGAGTACTTTAAGAGAGGACGCCGATTCGGTAGTGTTTCGGCACCTGGAATTTTCTCTCTCTTCTCCCTCCATTTTTGTGTGCTCTCTTTTCTCTCTCTTTCTGGTTTAATTCTATGCGTGAAATGGATGGGGAATGAAGAAGATGATGGTTTAATTGGTGATTAATTGACTTTGCCACGTGTCAAGCCATGATTGGCCTAAAATTTCAATTTTCGCACTTAATTGCAAAACTAACAGAATTTTCATTAAATTTAAAAAATTCATATCTAATTGAAAAAAATTCCAATTGGGGTGTTTCCAAAGGCTATGCAACCCTTATTGAGTCTAGTTTTAAGGAAAAATATAACATTTTCCTAATTGGAAACTCACTCTTCCCATAATTTTAATCTTTGGATACTGCCCTAGAAAATAGTTAATTTTGCTGGGTTAACTTCAAAAATTTATTTCTCTTTGTATACAGATCCAAATGACTTATATGACCTATCTAATTAAATCTTGACAAGTCTACTTTCATTATGGAAAATTTTATAATTTTTCACCATCATTTACCCAGCAAAACATGTCACTCAATCATCATTGTCATACCGAAAATTTCACCGGTAGCAAAATACTTTGTATTCCACTTCACTATGTTGTCTGCGACTTCCAATCACTTCGTTTTGTTATTCCATGAGCTCTTTAGCTCACCAATATAATTCCTTTTAATATCCAAGGATATAAAAGAATTATAAGGAATTTAAACATGCCTCATGGGGACATTTGCTAAACCAGGGCTTAGCAGTCCACTTAATCAAGGCTTAATCTCAAGTTTTTTGTCCCAAAATTTGGGATATTACAGTTTCTGCAGTTATCCTTAATCTAGTCTCCCTTAAAAGAGAGTGATCATTCTTCATTGGGTCTATATGGTCAAGAAAGGTGTCATTGTATACAAACGCAAACTAACAAGAGAACTTCAGTTTCAAGAGAACACCCAAAAAGTTTCACCACATTTTTATGGTTGATTTGGGAAAGTACAACCACTTCATTGATAAAATCCTTAATTTATCTGAGACATCCTCCTATTCTAGACCTTTTTATGGCAACATGCGTGTTATATCTGATAATATACCCTTGTAAACCGTGTCTTGTCCTCCAAGACCAAGGATTTTGCTTTCATCAAAGTTGTTTGCAACAATTTTAAGCTCATCTTCTGCAAAAATATTGGTTCTATCAGTGTACCCTTGTTGTTGATAGAGTTGCTGCAGCATATTTCCTTCATTTTGCTCAAAATACTTGCTTCTAAGTTGTGTTAATGCTCTTTGCTTGTGTCCCCAGATCACGGTAAAAACAAGAAGCAAGGCTACAGAAATGGCTGCAAACAATATAGTGTTCAAAATTATTACCCACAGTAGCTAGTAAGTTGTTTTAAACACTAAACGCTAGTGATGCTCTGTTTACTTCCCGTCATTGATTCTCGTTGTGGGAGTCCCAAACTCAAATTGGTAAATATGCTCTGAATAACAATAAATGTTTCACTAAATATGAGAAGGAGGCATGCATCCTAACGATTTGTAAGAGAAGACTATGGTAAAAACTTGTAGGGATCGATTTGCTAAGATGAGTCTAACGTTAAGGGTTAATTAATTAATTAATTACTATGATCTTACCTAATGAAATTTCCACGATAGGGAATCTGAAGCCTGATTCATCGATATAGTCGTCACCTCTATAACCCCACAGACATGAACACTAGTAATGTCCTTTGAAATTGTTGCATATCCTACTACAGTGATTCTTTTCCTCGCACTCATTGATATCTTCAAAATTAATCTTAAAGCTGATTATACATATCTCTTAGCACAGTCATATAAATATCAAAATCTGGTACAAGATGCCACATCTCAAACAAGCTTAGCCATTCCTTTTGGGAACTAAAACAAAACAAGTGACACGCACATTTCTCTTGATATTCCCTCTAGGCCCAACATTATCTGACAAGAAATTTTAGCTTTAATTCCCGTTTTTAACTCTGTCAGTATTAGTACTATATATTTTCTTTATTTCATTCGGCTTTCTAATTCAAATATTAGTACTGTTATTTTTTTGTAATATGGAAACTCAACCTCATATTTTAATATCATTTTGTCTTGCATAAAACATAAAACCAGTGAAGGCGTCCCCGTCCAGTCTATTTTTTCTGTTTTTGTGTGATCCTGGTCCTAGTAAACTGCGTCTGAACCAAATTAATAAACCAACCCCTTAAACATCAATCATGTTGCTACATGCAAAATGAAAACAAAGGAAGAGAGGACAACAATTTATCTCACGCACGGATGGATATGGAGTTAGGACTCACACAAACGGGCCCTATTCTGTTGATAACAAAGATCTAAAATGTAAACTAGCTTTACAGGATGGATTATTGATCAGTCCAACGAATTTTTTTCAGCACAAAGTTGATCAAAAGCTGGAAATTGCTTCCTTAAATAAAGTGACACAACAAAATATTTTGTAGTAAATTTTCTTGGTCAAGTCAAATACTTAAGTGAATGGGTATTAGTTAACATGGATGTCAATATCAATGTAAAATAATAAAATCTACCAGTAGACAAGATATACTTGAACACCCCATAACATATAAACAAGAATGGTGGTTGATTTGAAATTTGAAAACAAAGTAGCTTAGTTTGGAAAATTGCAAAAGCTGATTGAGGCTTACCTTTGCAGCCATTATCGAGATAGGGGTTGCCTCTGTACCCTTGTTTACATGCACAGTAGTACCCATAGTGTCATGGTTAGATATGTGTAAATATTGGTAAAATTGTATAGAGAATTCCAAAAACGCTTATGTAAATGCTTAGGTAAGCACTATTATAAAATATCTAGATATTTTAGGAGAACGTTCTGGAGGGTCATGTTCAACTGTAGAATGTCTTAAATCTTGACCGTTTATTGAGGAAGTGTTAGGCTATAAATAAGGGTGTTCTCCTCACTTGTAAGTCATCCAAAGAAATTCAAACAATTCTCATGCAAGAGCTTCTCTCTCTTGAATTCCCCTTTTCTCTTTAGAAGTTCTCTTAGTCTTTAGTTTCTTTACCTACTCTTGAAGGTTCGGCTGACTTAACCAAAATCAAGAGGAGTGATGAAGCTAAGGCCGGCACGGTTTTGGGATATCTAGTCCGAGACCGTGCCAATGTGCAACTCACAGAGTCTCGGCATCTACTATTTTCCTTGCAGGCATAACTGTTTCCATCTTTGTGCGCTTCAAGGCATGTCTGATTGCCAACATTCCAATCCAAAACGACGGGAAATTGGTGCATCCATCGACTTTTGTTCTGATGTGTCTGTTCGTATGACGCACTAGTTCGCCAGCAAAGAGTCATCATTCACTTTTGTTCACTCCGTTCTGGTATGTTCGTTCACATGATACACCGGTTCGCCGCAAGAGTCGAGTCCATCTGATCAATTTCTGTCAGCTATAAATAGGACGTGCTAGTGACAGGAAAAAACACTCTCAATCTCGAAACACTCCTCTCTTCTCATATACTGCATAGTGCATTCTGCAATCATCTTAACCTGTGCGATTCTGAAAGCAATCTCATTGTGTTCATTCGGGCTTCTAATTGATAGTGTCATCATTCTAAAGACGTAATATGTTCTATCATGGGAGACAATTGTTCGAGAACCTTGGGCATCCATATAGAGGGAACAAATTGTCTTAAGGAGACAACGTACGTTGGGCTCGGATTTTTTCAATCATTATTATTTTCGGCAGTCTTGTGAGTTTTTTTATAGTATACATAATTGTTTTATGTTTACAAATTACGTCATCTTAGTTATACATATTCTTATTGAAATTTCTACTTTACAAGTGTTTGGAAACAACATCGCCAAAGTTGTTTATGGCAACTTTGAGCTCATCTTCAATAAACTATTGTCCACATAACACAATTATAAATAATTAATGAAAAGATTTAACAAAATTAAAAATACTTTTTATAAATATGTTTTGAAAAGTGTAAGTGGTCAACAAAATAATCAACATAAGATATAAACAAAACAATAATTAGAAAATATGTCAAAAAAATACAAAATTGGTAAGAATACTTATGAAATAAGAAATATATTTTTTAATTTTTTAATTTTTAGGATTATTAATATAAGATATTCTTATGAAACTTAATTATAAAAAAGATAATAACAACTAAATATTTGCAACATCACTAATAAAGTATAAAAAATAAATAATATTATTATCATATAAATAAATTTAAAAAATAAAAAATATATATACGGGCCTAAAAGGGCCGACCCTTGGCTCTAAGGGCTAGTCCTTTTAAGCCCTCAGTCCTATAGAGCTGACCCTTTTAGGCTCTCTTTCACTTTTAAAGTAAAAATCTTAAACCCAACCCTTACATATTTAAGACCTAAACGGGCCGGTCCAATAGGCTCGGCCTGTTTTCTCGACTCTAAAACATGAGAAGTGGTTATCATTAAGAAAAAAATATACTAGTGTTCCAATTTGGTTGAAGGTGCAGTAGGAAAAAATAATTTACCTTATGTTTGAATTGAAAGAAAATTAGGAAGGAAATTTTAAGAAATGGTAAATATTTCTACCATTTATAGAAGTTTTCCTTCCTAGTATCTCTTCCCCGTATTTTCCCCTCACACTCCATTCAAAGTGTAGGTACTCAGGAATTTAGAGCTAGCTAGGTACTCTCTCAAGTCTTTTTTATAAGTAATTTTCTTTTTCTTATGGTTGATTCTTTTTATAAGTAACTTTCTCCTTGTATCTTAAAATTTAAACTACTTTTTTATTTTCTACCTTATTAAATACACATCTTTATATTAATTATCCCCACTAACTACTAATTCTCTTTCATTTATTACACATTCTCTCTCATCTTTTATATTCATACTCTCTCATATTTATTATTCGTTCACTCTTTCATATTTTTTTTAATAAATAAGGTATATATAAAAGAAATATAATATTTTTAGCATATTTATTATTTTTAATTAATCTTAATTCTCACATAAAATAAAAATAAAAAAAAATTTGCCCGGGGGGAGTATTATATAGAGGTGATTAGAGTGCACGAAGCTTCCTGTGTAATGACGCGCAAGGATGAAGAAAGAGTCCGGTAGATCGACGAGACCTTTTCTTGATATCTGTGGTCACAGGGAGTGTCAGTCCTAATTAATGATTGACGCTGCATGATAGTGAGAGATGTGGGGAGGGTATAGGCAAAGACCATAGGTTGCTTCTTGGACTCCTTAGCGTCAGTACCGTCTCTTTGTTTGATTTTTCTTTTATTCTTTTAATGCACTTTGACTATATATGCTCATGGCCGCCACCCCTGACGCAACGATGTGCTGCCTCAGGCGCTGAATTCTCTGGTCGCTCCAAAATAGTATACGATAAACTTAAATTTTTTTTTAAGGTATTAAGAAAATTAAATAAATTATTTTAAAATTTTTATTTTTATCATTTTTCTTTAAATTATTTTATCTAACATATAAACTGATATATAATTTAATGATATATAATATGATTAAATAATTTATTTATCTTCTTTAATTCTTATTTAGGTTATTTTTATCTTTTTATTTTCTCCGCCTTGTGTCATGATCATTTGTATGGTTTTTTGTTTTTTTTAAAAAAAAGTATGAGGCTTTATATAACATAGCTCCCCAATCTCATAGTCCGTCGTGATCTTAATATAAAGCCTAACTGAACAGTTGATTTTGGCTCCATGTGTTAGATTTATTTTTATATTTATCAATTTTTTTAATTTATTTTTATTAATACTTTCTCAACAATAATTAAATAAGAGAGATATGAAGATAATTAAAGAAGATGGTTAATGTGTTTCAGAAAAAAAATATTATATCAACTAACTTAATTAAATTTTTTAATATAATAAAATTAGATAAATCGGTCATACATTAAAAACCTGAGGCAATGTCATTTATCTAACATATAAACTTATTACATGATGTATCCATGTTTTTTAATTACTTAATTTAACATTTTATGGTGTATATTTCATTTGATCTATTTTATAACATAATTATATCATATAGGGTTTAAGCAAACTTGTTAAGCAATAACATGTATTTGCAGAGATTTGGGCTCTTAGGAAAGGAATCTCCCAAACTTGCAAATATATATGGTTAGGAGCTAAAGTTAGCTAGGTAGACTAGAAGGCCACCTGATCTGCTCGCGTGTTTAAATAAATTAGAATGATTAAAACCTCAAATACACAAAGCTTTAATAAAGTACATGAGACTACAAAAATAATCGAACTCATAATTTACCACTAATAAAAAAAATTATATACTATTAGACCATAAGGCTATTAGCTAAATTTACACATTTTTAAATTCTTTACAATACTTTCAACATGAGTGGAAAGGGTAACCCAAACACGAGAAATACATATTAACATTAAATATAATCATCATCGCCCATCTTCAATCTCAAATGTTATTTGTTTCTGTATGCTATCATAGGCAGCTGAATTGCTAGCACTAGCATTCCCATATTCATCAGCTACATGATCTAGCAAGTATTCACATTCTTCAGACATCATATCCTCTCTCTTTCCCCATTGATGCTTCCTTATTGCAATTAGACCCTCTAATTCCATTGCTACTTCTTTCATAGTCGGCCTTTCCTCCCCATTAACTCTAATGCACTTCCTCGCTAAGAAAGCAACTTCCTTTACTTGCTCTACATTCTTATGATCCAACACTCGCTTGTCAAGAATCTCCCACAAGTTGTCTTCTTTCATTGAAGAAGCAAAGTATATAGCCAAATTTCTCTGCTCTTCTGGCCTACTGAATTCAACTGCTTTATTCCCGGTGATTAGCTCTATAAGCACAACTCCAAAGCTATAAACATCACTTTTCTCGTTCAATTGACCTGTAAGGAGGTACTCTGGATCTAAATATCCCCATGTCCCTTGAACCATAGTGGTAACTTGAGTTTCATTTAAAGGAATAAGTCTTGAAGCTCCAAAGTCAGAAACTTTTGCTCTATGAGTGTGATCTAATAGTATGTTGGCAGATTTTATATCGCGATGAATAATTGGAATAGAAGCAGCAAAGTGTAAGTATGAAATGGCCTCAGCTGTTTCTACGGCTATCCTTAATCGCGTCTCCCATGGAAGAGAATTATCATTCTTTAGTGGGTCTATATGATCAAGAAGGGTGCCATTGTCTACAAACTCATAAACTAACAATGGAACTTCAGTTTCAAGACAACACCCAAAAAGTTTCACTACATTTCTATGGTTGATTTGAGAAAGTACAACCACTTCATTGATAAAATCCTTAATTTGTCTGAGATCTCCACCTACTCTTGACTTTTTTATGGCAACAAGCATGTTGTTTGATAATATACCCTTGTAAACTGTGCCTTGTCCCCCACGACCAAGGATTCTACTCTCATCAAAGTTGTTTGTGGCAATTTTGAGCTCATCTTCAGTAAAAATCTTGGTTCTTTCGGTATGTCCTTGTTGTTGATAAAGTTGTTGTAGCATATAATTACCTCCATTTTGTTCAAAGTACTGCCTTCTAAGTTGTTTTAGTGCTTTTTGCTTGTGTCCCCAACATAACGTGGAGACCAATGTGAAGACAACAAGCAAGCCCACAGAAATGCCTGCAAACAATGTTCAAAATATTACCCACATTAGCTAGTAAAGTTGGTGTTGTTTGTCAATAAACCATGGATTTTTATCAAGAAATGCCAGCGCCTTGTTTAGTTCCCATCATCCCCATATAGTCTCGTACATTTCTCTCTTCTTGTAGGACAACATTGTGGGGAGGGAGATAAAGAGGCCCGGAAAAGTGTGGTCCCCACTCAAGAATAATTAAATGAAGAAATAAAATTGGGAATCCATTGAATAAATAAGTGCATTTCTGTAAATACAGGAAGAAGGCATCCAAAGTAACCAATGTGACCAAGCTGAAACAAATTGTTTGCAAATTGCAATTGATAAAATTAAAGAAGATAGTGGCATGTTATTATAATGCTGCTGATATGTTAATTGACTTTTGCAATATGTAGGTAGTTGTTGGAAGGTCAAGAGGCTTATAAAATTTGTACCTAATGAAATTTCCATGACAGGGAATTTACAGCCTGACTCATCTTTATAGCCGTCACCTTTATATCCCCAGGGACAAGAACATGTATAATTGCCTTCCACGTTGTGACATCTCATACTACATCGATTCTCTCCCTCGCACTCATTAATATCTGCAAACTTAATCTTGATCAATAGCCAATGATTTAACCAACAACATCGTGAAAAAAAAAAAACCTTTTTCTAGAAGATGTCATATAATCTTAAACAAACACAGAGGAAGAGCTGATTATATTTTTTCAGAACGAAAGGAAAAGGAAGTGAAAGAGGCAAGTTAATGATATTACGATCACAAGTCTAAAATAAGAATATGTCTCAGAAAACTAGTCTATTGTGCCATTTGTGAGACTCCCTATCACGATACTATCCAATAAAAGTCAGTAAGCTTACTCCTCCTATCCTTAATATATAACTTAACTGAGAAGTTGATATTGATCTTAAATATAATATCAATTCCTATATTTATCATTATTTTCCTAATTTACCTTTAATGATGCTCGTTCAACAACAATCAAGTAAGGGACAGATTGAGGGAATTAAAGAAGATTATTAAGGTGTTATAGACTACACATAACATATTAACTAAATTTCTTAATCTAATCAAAATAAGGTAGATAAGTCTGACATTAAGGACCAGTGGGAGTATGTACCTTTGCAGCTAGTATCTGGGTCTGAGAGGTAAGGGTTGCCTTTGAAGCCATATTCACAAAGGCACTGGTAGCCAATACCAGTGACTGAGTCGAAGCATCTGGTGTTTTGCTTGCAGGCATAGCTGCTTCCATTTCTCTGTGCTTCAGCGCATGTCTGATCACCAACAGCCCAATCCAGAACCGTAGGAAATTGTGTTCTGTTTCCTAGATCAAGCAGCTCTCGAGCTGAGAAATTGAAGGATCCATCCTGGGCTATAAAAGCATAGCCACAAGGGTTGAACTCTTTGACATCCCTATAGTTGTTAAAAGTGGTTATGTTGATAGTATAGTTCCTTATAGCTCTAGGGAAACTTGTCTGGCAACATCCCACACCAGAACAAGACCAATCCTCAAAGCTATTGTTGTTGCAATTCAAAGTACAACCAGTTTGAAACCTGTTTCCAGTCAAGTCTCTGATATAAGCAGAGGTGTCACAGCCCACCACAGTGAATCTGTTCTTCGTGTTTGATATAGAGAACTTCTCAAACCAAATTTCGCTCCATGAAGCAGTAAAACCAGAATCATAGCACTGCTTGGAAACGTCAGCCAAGATGGTCAATTCAGGAGGATCCAAGGATATGTTGAGAACTGGTATATCCCCACCTCTCAGGTAAGCTATTGGTTGTATAGAAGAAGAAGGTGAAGAAAAATTGGTTGTTGTTGTTGTTGTACAGTTGATGAAGAATCTGTCATCGATATAGCAGTCACTGTTAGTGCCAAAGGGATATGGGATGCTCAAGTTCCCACACGAGCTGTTGCAACCTGCAGCTTTTGTTTGGACCATAGTGCAGAGAAGCAATACTAGTTTCGAAAGAAAAGCATTTTTCAGATCAACAAGCTTCATGTGTAATGAATAACGCACAAGGATGAAGGAAACAAGCTTGTAGAGACGACGACCTTATCTTAATTTCTGTTTTTCATGGGCTTCCAAATCATTGAACGACCTGGATGGCTAGGCAAAATAAGCCTTATCTTTTAGGTTTTTCTGACTTGGAGGCACGCATATATACATACATTTATTTATTTATTTATGCTCTTGATGCAGAAATTTACTTGGTCGTGTCTTATATATGCGGCTCCGTGCTCATATAGGGATCCTGATATTTTCATCATTCTTGTCTGTCTTTTACAAATGATTGCCATCTCCATGTGTATTTGAAAATGAAAGTGGGGCTTTTTAGTTTTTATTATGAAGCTCAACAATTTTCATGTAGTTAAATACTAATTTAAAATTTCATGGGGTATATATAATTCATTCAGTCTACCTCATGTCCATTTTGGCAGAATGGAAAATTCAAACTTTGCTCTCTCTCTCTCTCTCTCTATATATATATATATATATAATTATTGGGTGGGGATGTTTGGTGAAGGAGATAGATGATTAATAAACTCACAGCCAACCCTGATTGGACTTCAGGGAAGGAGTCAGTCAAGTCTTTGGGATTTTTGTTTTCAATTTAACTCACAAAATATTTGAATTCAGCACATTATTTTTATCTTAATTTGATTCAATTAAGAATATTTTACAGCTACATTTAGTTCAAAATAGTGATGCTACTCTCATGGTCAGTGTTGGCGTGCCCCTGTCAAAAGACCTCCATGATTAATCGAGTATTCTGAAACATCCTCAAGTATGTGACTCCAGTTTCTCTCCAGTTGCAAACAAAGTACTAATATTTTATGTGAACTTATAAAAATATAGCCTTATAGTTATTGGGTTATTATATTCATTCCCTCTCATACTTTTTAACCTCCTTTCGATTCCACTTGATAGTTCAATTAATCTATTTCATTTCCAAATTATATAAATAACATCACTTCTTCCACTTGTGGATTCAAATTCAGTCTATCTCCTGATGAGAAAATACGAACTCTTCTCCTCAAGATGATCCAAAAAAGAGAGTGAATTAATAATTATGAACTGATGAAACAGAATTTGATAATTGTAATTTACTTTTATCCTTAATAAGCAATGATTTCAAGATATATATTCAATAAATAGAACATTTTGAAAATCCTTATAAGTCTTTTAATATAGTATATACTAAAAGTCTAAAACTCCTACATTTGCTAAAAATTGGAAATAGCAGTTCAAACACATGAGAAATAGTAAGATTAAATGATCATCGCCCATCTGCAATCTCAAAAGCCATTTGCTTCTGTATGCTATCAGAAGCAGCAAAAGTGTTGGCACTAACATTCCCATATCCACCACCATAGCCAGCTAAATTGCTAGCACCAGCATGACCAAGCAAGCATTCATATTCTTCACACATCATATCCCCTCCTTTTAGCCAAGGATGCTTTCTCATAGCAATTAGACCCTCTAATTCTGTTGTTACTTCTTTCATAGTTGGCCTTTCCTCTCCTTTAACTCTAATGCACACCCTTGCTAATAAAGCAACCTCTTTTAGTTGCTCTACATTCCATTGATTCAACACTCGCTTGTCATAAACCTCCAACAAGCTACCTTCCTCCATTGATGATGCAAAGTATGTTGCCAAATTTTTCGGTTCTAGCCTATGGAATTCAACTGGTTTCTTCCCAGTTATTAGCTCCAGAAGAACAACCCCAAAGCTATATACGTCACTTTTCTCATTCAATTGACCTATAAGGAGGTACTTTGGATCCAAATATCCTAATATCCCTTGAACCATAGTAGAAACTTGAGTTTCATCAAGAGGAACAACTCTTGAAGCTCCAAAGTCATGAACTTTTGTTATATAATTATGATTTAATAGTATGTTGGCAGATTTAATATCACGATGAATAATTGGGATGGAAGTAAAAGAGTGTAAATATGAAATGGCCCTAGCTGTTTTTGTAGCTATCCTTAATCTAGGATCCCATGAAAGTGTGTGCTCATTCTTCAGTGGGTTTATATGCATGGTCAAGAAGGGTGTCATTGTGTACAAACTTAAAAACTAATAAGGGAACTTTATTTTCAAGACAATACCCACAAAGTTTCACCACATTTTTATAATTGATTTGGGAAAGTACAACCACTTCATTGATAAAATCCTTAATTTGTTTGAGACCCCCTCCTATTCTAGACTTTTTAATGGCAACATGCGTGTTATCTGGTAATATACCCATGTAAACCGTGCCTTGTCCTCCACGACCAAAGATTTTGCTTTCATCAAAGTTGTTTGGGGCAATTTTGAGCTCATCTTCTGTAAAAATCTTGGTTTTATCAATGTGCCTTTGTTGTTGATAGAGTTGCTACAGCATATTTCCTCCATTTTGCTCAAAATACTTGCTTCTAAGTTGTGTTAATGCTCTTTGCCCGTGTCCCCAGCATAATGTGGAGATCAAGGTGAAAACAACAAGCAAGGCTACAAAAATGCCTGCAAACAATATAATGTTCAAAATTATTACTCACAGTAGCTAGTAAGTGGTTTTAAACACTAAACGCTAGTGATGCTCTGTTTACTTCCCGTCATTGATTCTCGTTGTGGAAGTCCCAAACTCAAATTGGTAAATATGCTTTGAATAACAATAAACGTTTCACTAAATATGAAAAGGAGGCACGTATGCCAATGATTTGTAAAAAAAGACTATGGTAAAAACTTGTAGGGATTGATTTGTTAAGATGAGTCGAACGTTAAGGGTTAATTAATTAATTAATTATTATGATCTTACCTAATGATATTTCCATGATAGGGAATCTGCAGCCTGATCTGTTGATATAGCCTTCGCCTCTATATAACCCCACGGACATGAACACTTATAATGTCCTTCGAAATTGTTGCATATCCTACTACAGCGATTCTTTTCCTCGCACTTATTAATATCTACCAAATTAATCTTAAAGCTGATTATACATATCTCTTAGCAGAGTCATATAAATATCAAAATCTGGTACAAGATGTCACATCTCAAACAAACTTAGCCATTTCTTTGGGAACTAAAACAAAACAAGTGACACGCACATTCCTCCTGATGTTCCCTCTAGGCCCAAGATTACCTGACAAAAAAATTTAGCTTTAATTCCCGTTTTTCACTCTGTCAGTATTAGTACTATATATTTTCTTTATTTCATTCGGTTTTCTAATTCAAATATTAGTACTGTTATTTTTTGTAATATGGAAACTCAACCTCATATTTTAATATCATTTTGTCTTACATAAAAAATAAAACCAGTGAAGGCGTCCCCCGTCCAGTCTATTTTTCTGTTTTTGTGTGATCCTGGTCCAAATAAACTGCGTCTGAACCAAATTAATAAACCAACCCCTTAAACATCAATCATGTTGCTACATGCAAAAGGAAAATAAAGGAAGAGAGGACAACAATTTATCCCACACACGAATGACTATGGAATCAGGACTCACACAAACAACGGGCCCTGTTCTGTTGATAACAAATATCTAAAACGTAAACTAGCTTTAAAGGATGGATTATTGATCAGTCCAACGAATTTTTTTCAGCACAAAGTTGTTCAAAAGCTGAAAATTGCTTCCTCAAAAGTGACGCAACAAAATATTTTGTAGTAAATTTTCTTGGTCAAGTCAAATACTTCAGTGAATGGGTATTAGTTAACAATGATGTCAATATCAATGTAAAATAATAAAATCTACCAGTAGACAAGATACACTTGGACACCCCATAACATAAACAAGAGTGGTGGTTGATTTGAAATTTGAAAACAAAGTAGCTCAGTTTGGAAAATTGCAAAAGTTGATTGAGGCTCACCTTTGCAGCCATTATCGAGATAAGGGTTGCCTTTGTACCCTTGTTTACATATACAGCAGTACCCAATAATGTCACGCTTAGATATGTGTATATATTGGTAAAATTGTATAGAGAATTCTAAAAACACTTATGTAAATGCTTAGGTAAGTATTGTTATAAAATATCTAGATATTTTAGGAAAAGGTTTTGGAGGGCCATTTTCAACTGTAGGATGTTTTAGATCTTGACCGTTCATTGAGAAGGTGTTAAGTTATAAATAGGGGTGTTCTCCTCACTTGTAAACCATTCAAGGGAATTTAAAAAATTCTCATTTAAGAGCTTCTCTCTCTAGAATTTCCTTTTTCTCTTTAGAAGTTATCATAGTCTTTAGTTTCTTTACCTACTCTTGGGGTGTGTTTGGTTCAATGAAAGTTAGATTAGGTGAGGTTAATTTAAGTTAGGTTATGGGAGGTTATAAGTTTTGTTTGATTCAAGAAGGGAGGAGGGGATGTTTGATTTCTTGTTTGGTTCAAAAGGGTAGGTGAAGTGAGTTAATTATAAATTGACAAATATACCCTTTTTTCTTTATTTATATATTTTTCTTCTTCTTTTATTTTTTAATTTGTAAATCTTAAAAAACCTATTACCTCAAGTATATATGATAAAAAAAATTGTATACATTTTAAGAGATATTTTATTAATTTTTACATATTATCTCATTAATTTTAAACAAGAGAGGTAAACTTAGAATATTAAAAAATAAGTATGGGCATTTTGGTCAAAGTGAGATAAATTTTTCTCTCCCCTCCAAAAACCTCCAATTTTGGAGGGAGGAGAGGGGAAGGGAGGGGAGCAAAAGAAGACAAAATTTTTAAACTCCCCTCCCAAAACCTCCAACCAAACAAAGTCTTGAGGATTGGGCTAACTTAGCCAAGATCAAGATGAGTGATCAAGCTCTGACAGGCACTGGTTTTGGGAGATCTAGTCTGAGACCGTGACAAAGTGCAACTCACAGAGTCGTGGCATATACTATTTTCCTTGCAAGCATAACTGTTTCCATCTTTGTGCGCTTCAAGGCATGTTTGATTGCCAACAGTCTAATCCCGAAGACGGGAAATTGTGTTCTGTTCCTGAGATCATGGAGGTCTCGAGATGACAAGTTGAAGGAGGCAACAAGGATTGATGTCACGCACGTCCTTGCTTTCGTTAGAACTAAATATAGTGATCGATACCAAAGGTCCTCATGGCTTGGGGGAAACTGGTCTGACAGCATCCCACACCAGAGCATTCCCCTTCCTCAAACCTCGTCTTATTATTGCAATTCAACATGCAGCCAGCTACTAAGCCGCTTCCCGTCAATTCCATGATCAAAGACCGTGAATCTGTTCTTGACGTTTGATAAAGAAAACTTATCACTCAACTCAATTGGGTTTGACACAGAAAAATTATTAGAATCATGGCCAATGCTTGGTAACGTCTACCGAGACACGGTCAATTCAGGAGGATATCCATGGAGATGCTGAGAACTCGCATATTAGATGCTTGGCTTGTGATCCAGATGATGATGGGGACGTGGTGGTTGTGCAGTTGAGGAAGAACATTTCATCTTTGTAACAGTAGTCACTAATGCCGAAGGGATATGGGACGGTCAAGTTCCCACACGTGTTGCTGCAATCCGTTGCCGTTGCAGCAACGCCAGTTTCAAGTGAAAAGCATCATTCAGATGCATGATCCCTGTGATGGATATACTCAGGTAACTCAGAGTAAGCAAGCAAGCTAGCTAATATGTCACTGTGGAGGAGGAGTCATAAAGTCTAGGGACTTGTCAAGGAAGGAGTCATCGAGTCTTTGGGGATTTGTCGTTTTAATTTTTATCCATTTACATCTTGCTTGAACACAGATATATATATATGATATGCCAAAGCGCGTGAAATATTATTAGATTCGGCAACCTTCTCACCCAAGCATTCCATTTCATGCTTGCCTCTTTAATTTAATTCTCACACCATTCTCATTCTCAGATCAGTTTTCTTTTCATGGCAAGGACAACTGAATTAAGAATTTTAGAAACCAATAGCTTTTGAGAGGCCCATGGACTTTTACTCCATATATATATATATATATATATATATATATATATATATATATTGATTACTATGAATATATCCGTGATCCATGGCTTATTTTCTAGTTATATTTAGTAATATAATACTTATATTGTTGATTTTTCTACAACAGACACAAGTATCTCCAAAGGCTACTCGTACCCGATGAGTGCTTCTGAAATCGGTGAAACATCATTCTCACTATATTAAAATTGCTTTATCAGTCTAGAAACGGAACATTTTAAAAAACTGGTGCATCAATGTTATTTTCTACGCCTGTTGTACAATCAGTATTGGTGTCACGACTTATACATTAGATTTCCACTTGCCAAGAACGTTGCATCAGTCCTTTAATTTCAGAGATCACTCCCTATCTTCATGGGTTACTGAAACTTCATTTAGAATCAGGTGCATTGTTTCAGTAGTAACTTCTCAAGGTTATGTTTATGGCATCTCGGTCCAAGGCTCTTTTGAACCCCACCAAACAACCCACAATTCAGCTGTGAGGCATTCACCTTCTTCCAATCTGAACATAAAACCTTGTAACAAAGAGTTCCCTCCTTCTTTCAAGACACCACCACACGCAACTTTTCCAAGGAAGTGTGAAAATGCACCATCAACCTCGGTCACGTAGTTCATCTCTTGAGTTTCTAGAGCAGGTGGTTGATGTTGCTGCGAGTTAATTCTGACCTCATGACACTTGGTAGATGTGCGCCGCACGCATCCCAGGATCGCAGACGCTTGCGCCAGGACTGTATTAAGCTTTGCATTTGACCCAGTATGAATACGCTCGTTTTGGTCTCGCCAAAGAAGCCAACAAATAGTGAAGAATATATCCTTCCAATCACCCTCGCCAAGCCCCGCTTGATAGTTCAATTAATCTATCTCATTTCCAGATAATATAAATAACATCTCCTCCACCTGTGGATTCAATCTATCTCCTGATGAGAAAATATGAACTCTTCCCCTCAAGATGATCCAACTACAACCAGGCGTCTTTGTCACTTCTTTCAAACTCATTTCTCTCCTCAAATTTGTCCCCTCAATGTGCCTGCCACTTGCTGCACAAATATTACAAACAGCCACATAGCCTGCAGCATTATAAGGATCCAACTCAAGGAGTCGTTTGGCTGCATGCTTAGCAACAGTTGAATATGTTTTGTTCAAACCACATACCCCAAGCAGTGCCCCCCAAATGGCATGATTCGGTTCGATAGGCAGCTTCAAGACAAACTCCTCAGCTTCCTTTACCTTCCCTGCTCGACCCAGAAGATTGATCATACTAATGTAATGTTCTAAACCAGGTTGAAGTTCATAAGCATTAGCCATGGCAGTAAGTAATTCCCACCCTTTGTCAACAAGCCCTGCATTACCACATGATGTTAGGATGCCCAGTAAAGTTACAGAATCTGGGTAAATCCCAAGCTCAAGCATGGTTTCAAACAACTTTAAGGTTTCACTGGCCATCCCATGATCTGAGAGACCCATGATCATGGAGTTCCAAGAAACTATGTCCCTGTAAGTCATGTCGGAGAATATGTTATATGCATCACATATCTCCCCACATTTTGCGTACATTGAGATCAAGGAATTCTCGAGAATCAAATCGTACTCATATACTGTCTTTAACTTCAGAGCATGAAGCTGCCGTCCCTGGTCAAGATATGCCGTTGCACCCATGGCTCCAAAAAGAACAGTATATGTAGAATTTAGGGGTGAAACACCCTGAGACCTCATTTCCGCAAATAAACTTGTGGCCTCAGGAATTAGCTCGTTTTGAACATAACCATTAATCATTGAAGTCCATGCAATGGCGTCTCTCTCAGGCATGGTATCAAATAGATGGCATGCCTTTGATACTTCTCCTGCATTAAGATAGCCAGTAATCATGCAAGTCCATGCAATTCTGTTTCGGACGGGAACCTTATCAAGCAGAATTTGAGCCTTGTGTAACAGACCAAGCTTAATATAACCATTGATCATAGAATTGATAGAGTGACTGTCACAGCTAGTCAAGTTCTTGTCAAATATCTTGTGTGCATAATCCATAAGACCAAACACAGAGTACATCTGAATGAGACTTCTACATAGCCTTCCATCAAAATCATCTTGACCATAGCCTTTGATAAGTATCTGAGCATGTAACTGCCTGCCAAGACTCGGAAAACCTAAGCTTGCACATGCATAAGCAAGAGAAATGAAGGTTTGTACATTTGGTTTTACATCTGAAAATCTCATCCTGAGAAAAAGCAACAAGGCCTTTCCATACAAGCCATTCCAAGTGAACCCACTAATCATGGCTGTCCAAGAAACAACATTTTTCTCCGGCATTGACCAGAATAAACTATAAGCCTCTCCCACATTGCCCGCACGACAATAGCCAGCTATCATGCTAGTCCAAGTTATCACATTCTTGTATTTCATCTCATCAAACAAAATTCTTGCTTCTTCCATTTTACCATTTTTGGTGTAACCTGCAATAATGGCATTCCAAGAAACCAGATTTTTATTAGGAATTTGATCAAACACCTGCC
Source organism: Albizia julibrissin (assembly GCA_037074505.1). NCBI lineage: Eukaryota > Viridiplantae > Streptophyta > Magnoliopsida > Fabales > Fabaceae > Albizia > Albizia julibrissin. The sequence continues at coordinate 9,053,585 of CM073482.1, read as the reverse complement.
TTGCTTCCTCCAACCTTTCATTACTAATCAACCCCGTAACTAATGAATTCCAAGAAACAACATTCCTCTCGAGCATTACATCAAACAGCTTCCTTGCATCTTCAATCTTCCCTGAATCAGCAAGCCCACTAAACATCGAAGTCCACGAAACAACATTCTTATACGGCATCTGATCAAAAAACTGACAAGCTTCATTCAACCTCCAGGATTGGAGATAACCCGATAACATCGCATTGTAAGTAACAATATTTCTACAAGGCATAATGTCAAACAAGACTCGAGCCTCGTCCACATAGCCCTCTCGCGAGTACTTGGAAACCAATGAAGTCCAAAGAACAAGTCGTTCACGGAGATCTGTGACGTGGGTTTTTTTAAGGAAGTTTCGGGCTTCCTGATGCCAGCGTTTAGATAGATAATGGAGGAGTAGAGAGTCGTCGAAAATGGGTTTTGGGTCATTGTTCCTGGAAAATTCAACCTGAGCTGGGAAAGGCAAAGAATGGTTTTTACGAGAGTGAATATTAGAAGAGATTTTGGAAAAAGAAGAAAGACGAATCATATAACTGAAATATGTTCGTTCCGAACTCCTAATTTAAAACAACCCAAAAAAACGGCAGAACATTCGGAATTTACATGAGGTCGTTGCCTTTGAAGGCAGTGATTTGAGCATATAGGAACGAAAGGGCAAAGGCCTAGCTTAACTTTACAAGAGGTGACAAAAATATAATACCAACTTCTTTGTAAATATGGGTTTCAATTTTGACGTTGTTGGAAAGTCAGAGGGGATGCACAAAGGTGGCTATTGTGAGGGGCTCGGGGGGTGCTGGGCATTTGGTGCTGCCCCCTGCTGCGCGGCAAACATGAGGGTGTTTTTTTTATTTTATTTTTTTATCGATAGATTTTATATAAAATTAATAACATTTTGATATTTTATAAATAAAAAAAATATTTTTAATTTTTTAAAAATTCAGTGTTCAAAGTGAAAAATAAAAATGCACCATTTTATCTTGAATATCTTTGAAATATTTTTGTAATAGTATTTATTATCTTAAATTAATTTTAAATGCACTCAGCATTGTAAAATATTTTTTTTACTAACATCCGGTATCTATTGAAAAATACTTAAAAGTGATGAGTGTTAAATATTGGTATTACTAAAAAAATATTTTAGAATATTAAGTTTACTCAAAATTAATTTAGGATCTATTGAGTAATATTTTAGGGTCATGAATATTTTTCCCCCAAAAAAAGGTGCTCCCTTTGCTTTGTTTACCCAAAATAAAGAGAAAGAGAGAAGCCAAACCCATTCTAAATTGACAGGAGAATAATACTTTCCAACTAAAATTCATTGTTATTATAGTGATGCAATAGCTATTAGTGGTGGCAGAATCATGTGAGTTAGAGTTATATATATGCCCAAAGGAGCAAAGACGGGTAAGATCAATTGATGAATAATAGAAACATGTTGATTACCCAAAACTCAAAGCCTTAATAGAGACTTGGCGTCAAAAGTATATTGATCAAAGGCATATGACATTCCACATTGATGATAAGGATCCAAAATTTGCTAAATGGGTGGTAGTTATGATATGCGTATGTCCATCCCATTTACTTAGACATGAACTTATATCAACTTGATAAAGAATTTGGTGGCATCATATGGGATTTGAAATCACTTATCTAATTTGTTGGAAAAATGATTTTACGAACTTGAAAGCAATTAATTTCATATTGTTTTAAGGGAAAATTAAAATAAAGGATCTAAGGAAAATATTATTTATTAGAAAGGACTATCAATATTGTAATTGATGGACTAAACATCATAATATAAATTTAAAATTACTAAATTTCCCTATCAAACCATCTACATTATCTCTTATATTCATAATTTAAAAAATAACTAAAATCGAAACTAAAACTACCCATCATTCACATATGACATGATCGTATATATTTTTTTAATCATATAAACTCTCTTGGATGGAGATATATAATAAATTATAAAAGACCTTGAGTTTTATTGAAGTTCTATAATTTTATTTTTAATTAACAATTTTGTTGATTCAAAAAAATATAATTTTGACAAAATTGAAGAATGTGTAATTTTTTTCCATAGATATCTATACAAGTTGTAAAAAATAAAAATTGAGAAAATTTTTATTTAATTTAGTGAAATTTAGAATTTTATATTAGTTTTAAAAATAGAATGTGGGAGAAATTGTAAGAAGAAATGCAAAATATTTCATTAGGAACATTTTAGTATTTTAAATTTTATATTTTTTGTATTTAATCCTTATAAATAATTACAAATTTTATGATCCATCTCAATAAATATATTTTCCTCTAAGTCCTTCACTCTAATTTTTCCTTATTTTAATCATTATAATTCCATTGAGCTTGTTAGATGAACTAAAGTGAAAAATTAAATCACTACAAGAGGATAAATAATTAGCTTTGAGAAATTGGACAATATGATTATCATCCTCAAGTTCATTTTTAATATATTATAAAATTATTAATAAAAATATAAACAAATAAATGTAAACTATTAAAGTATAACGTGTAATTCATAACCATAATATAAACAACATAATCAATTTTTAATTAATAAAAGGTTAAGATGCGATTTTAATATGTTTTGTAATCAAAGTATACAATCTTTTATAAATTATGTAATTTTAACAAATCCGTTAGATTAACATCCCATAAACCAAAAAAGAGACAAACATTTAGACTAATTTAACAAAATTGTTAAAATAACATTATTTTTAAAATACTATTAATCTTATACCTTTTAAAACTTAATTATGTTAGACACTCATTGTAAAAACTTCATTATTAAAATTACATCTTAAAACATTAATAAATTATGATAGTAATTTTTATAAAATATTCCAACTAAACAATGAGAACAAGATGGTTACAAAAACAGAAAAGGAAAATGAGACCCAAGCCAGGAGACTCAAACGAGCTTCTTAAACACATAATTAAGTGCTCTGTTTTTCGCTTCATAACATCAACGATTTCATAGACCATAACCACTAACCACTCTATTGGTATTTTTTAAATGGAAAAAAAAGGTTGATGTTTAAGCAAAAAACGAGGCATGATTGAGAAGAATTGTGATCACCACGAGAGTTTCATTTTGGTCAAGCGTTCTAACTTCCGGTGGCCCAAAACAAAACAAAAAACAACACCCATGAGGGGCACAAATGTGAAATCCTGCTGGTTTGGGCAAAAGATATACACTAGAAAGATAAGATGTTGCAAATCATCGGTTATCTTGCTAAGGCGCATCCGAGGATGAAACCATTCACTCAGTGTGAGATACAAATCAATACCCCAAAATTTAAATGTATCAAATGAAAGCAGAAAAACATATAAAGCCAGCGAATCCTTGATGCAACAGAAACGAATGACCAGGTTTTCTCATGTAGCTAGGGTCGGATACTATAAACAGACCTTAGACACTGTTGTAAACGATGATTGAGAGCAACAAAATTAAAGCACCATATAACTGCAGGATTTGTATTCAAAAGGCAGGCCATTCACTTCATAATTTCCGAACTGACAACCAAAATACAATTTCTCTGGAACGGAACTACAGATAAACTCATACACAATGCCTATTTTCTTCTGGGGGAGGCAAGAGATGATTAACAAAAGGACCCACTATGTCATGAGATGGAGCTGCAACAAAATATCAAAATAAAATGCAGCGAAGGTCCTGGTGCTGTGCTGGAATAGTATACTCTACAAGAGAAGAGCACGCATCTACAGTAGTCCATACCTGGGTTGGGCATGGTGGCAAAATGTACAAGCACTTGCATTTCCATCAACAAGGAATTTAAGAGGGACCCAATTCATCGATATGGCCAAACATGATCATCTCCTTTTTGCTCACTCTGGCAAACATTCGCCACTCATTTGGTCAACCAAGACCAAAATCATGCCAAGTACCTGAATAAATTAGCATTATCTTTGTCTCTTTCCAAGTAGTCTCGAGAGATCAAATCTTCAATTCGCTTTTTAATTGCCTTCACATCAGGCTGTAAAATTACAAAATCAACAGCCCCATTAGAGAGACAGAGATAGGGTGGAGATACAATTTGATATTAAGCAAAACCATACAGACCTTGAACATGCGACCCAACTGCTCAACACACTCCATAACTAACTGTTGGTAACCCAAAACTTTCCGACTTTTCATGATTCGTACAATTGAGGCATCAATGGCATATCTTCTGTCCTTGTCTACATCCTCAATTACTTTTTTCTTCTCATCCACAGGAGGAAGAGGAATCTGCATGATGATGCATCACGTCATTCAAATTTCAATCACAGGAGACTGCACAGAGAAAATAAGACAACCAAAGATAAAAATAGAGAATAAAAACGTAATATGAAATACCTTGATCCTCCTCATTTTATCAGTAAATTTTGAATTGAATTCAAAATAATCAGTAGAAGATATTGATTTTGTGTTTGGTTCCTTGTTAAGGATCTTGTACTTAGCACAGGACAAAGAGTGGAGTAGTCTAGTAACATCATCATCCGACAAGTTCAATTGAGTCATTATCTCCGAATAACTCAATCTATCTGAGGAATTGAAAAGCAGCAATGCAGAAGCCTATTGAAAAACAAGACACAGCATTGAATCAGCCTACAGAAACACACAAGAAACTAAAAGCCTCATAAACGTACAGCATGAAAGAATGGCTAACAAAAGGTTTACTATTCAAAGGTAAAAAGGGGCACTAGATAAATGTGTAAAGGTATGTATATGGTAAGAAATACAACTTGGTAGGTTGTAACGATCAGCTCCATGGTCTTCGGTTCAAATTTGCCACTGATGTTACAGGTACCCAATGAGTAAATCCATGTGAGTTTTCGGTGCTTTGTTTTTGTTTGATAGAAGTCCTTAAAAACTTCAACGCATCTTATCTAAAAAAACAGAAATAAACAACGAATAAGTGGTCAAATATAATCAACTAAATCTAGACTAATATTGAAAGCTTAGCTTTATTGTTCACATAAACAAGATCTGGATGTACCATTTCAGCTGGAAGATTGAGATCAAAAGATTTGTAGCTAGGCCAGAAGCCAGTAGTCAGAACTGTAACTGTCAAGTCAATTCCAGGGTCTGCATTTTGATTACTGCTCAAATACTCTTCAAAGCTGGCTTGATTTTCCTTTGCTAGTGTCAAATCTGTAACCTAGTGGAAGCAACAAGTATTTGGATAATCTCATTCAACATCCTACAGAAGCACCAGAATTCAAGATATGACTTCAAAAATAAATTGAGAACACTGACCATTCCCTCCATCTTTGATGTGAACTGACCACCGCATTGTTGCTTCAACTTTGTCAAAATGCTTCTCTCATGATCATCATTGGCACTTTTGTCAAACAGAAGCCTCCGTGCAAGCTTCTTCCTGCAAGAAATTAGAAAAGAACCCTATAAGTATTCAATTCAAAATATTTTATTAAGAAAAACGGGTGTTTTTGATATTTCAAAAGACAACACTGGAGACTGCTGTGAGAAACATTTGAAACAATGTCAAAACCAACCATTTTTGGTATTATTTTACGAAGCTCTTTGGCATAAAAATCATAATTTAAAATTTGACAAACCGAGCTATCAATCTGGAAGCAGCAGCAATTTTTAAAAACTCAGTTGCCAAAGAGCTTGGAGGGACATCAAACTATTGCTAGAACAAAATTAGAAGCAAACCCTGAGAAGCAATACCACTCAGCCAAATCACCCCTTAAAATGCTATTTTCTCTTGTTTTACCTATAGAATTCAGCAAACAAGTCTTTGTCACTGATATAGGCAAGCAGCTTGACCACCTGCAGAAAGGGGAATGAAAACAATTTCAAAGTAAAAAACCTTGTTAGTTTTTTTGTAAGTGCCTATAACACAGAGAGGAGCAGACCTTTTCAAGTGTTTCTTCAATTGCTTCATCACTCAATTTCTCACTTCCACCTTTCTTGAGAATATTATCACAAAACGTGGCAAGCAGTTCTGCACTTGAACCTCCAGCAACACCCTTGTTACAGAACACCTCAAAAGCTTCCTTAAGTGCCTGCAGACACAAAAATTCAGATTTTCAGGTGAACAAGAATAATTTGAAGTAGAATATAACAGCTTCAAGCCATCCTCTGATCATAACCTTGTGGAAAAGAGTATGGTTCTGGAAACACTCGTTCACATATGCCAGGTACTTGTCATGCAGCTCAATAACTTTCCGAACAAACACCTGAAAAGACAAGTTTCAATTTCTACAATTGAATGAAAATAGAGTAAACTTGAAAATTAATAATTAAGGATTTTACCTGTTCCTGCAAACCTACAGTATCCCTTTTCTCTGCCTGCAAATATTCCAAGTTTCAAAAATAATAAAAAAAAGGGAACAAACCAAAGGTCAGCCAAAATAAATAAATAAAAATGGAGTACAGTGGAGTACACAACTTGATCAGGTTTCAATTGCTTTGCAGAGCATAAAATATGCAAGACAAACGTTTCAATTCCATTATCACTATCTTGATATGATAACAAACATATTTTCTGAATTTGTTCAAGGAAGACATTTCCATGGCATGATAAAAAATTAGCTAAAAAGATATTCAAGCCCATGATTTGAACTATCATTTCATCTTTTTTCCTTCCATAAACAGGCCTCTTTGGGTAAACAGTATAAAGTTTGGAACAGATAAGAGAAATCAACAATTCAAGATAACCCATAAACACCTAAGATAGGTGCATACTAGCATATACTAGTCTTTCCCAATTACTGAGGATAATGAACTTTCCAACAAGAAATGAGAAGAAAAATTACTAATGCAGACTCAGACCTTCTTGTTACTAGCTGCATCTTCAGCCAGTTTTACCAATGCCATGCCTTCAGTAGTAACATGCTGTATTAGAGGAGAGAAAGAGAGTAATTAATGAGCAAGTAAGCAAAAATTAAAATAAGATTTAAACTTGGAATGAAATATACAAAGGAAAAGATGAAAAATAAGAAAATGGCACCGACCTGCTTAAATATACTAGAAACAGGATCTAATCCTCGAGGAATTTTAGAGAAGAGTCTGAACATCCTTGACAAGTCCTCAACCTAAGCAATTCAAGGAAGATATGAAAATATGGCATCATATATGTCTTGAGCATCGTGAGAGTTTGACCACATACCTTGTCATCTCTAAGTAATGCATGACATCCAGAGTGTTCCTTCTCAAGAAGTTGGTTTGCGTACACGGATAACAGCTCATGTTGAACTTTCTAAAGGAGAAAAAAAAATCCAGAATAACAATAAGATAGAAGTGGGGGAGAAAGAAGAGAGTATTAGGAGAAATAAAATTATGGAAGACTTGCCCTAGGTGTAGGAAATAATAGATTTCTAAAATTGCGGGGTTCTAGGCTTACGTATTTTCTAAATTTTATTTATTTTCTTTTTGCTATATATTGGGCTCCCTATAAATAGCCTTGTAGTAGCGAAAGTCGGCATTCATTTAAATTACATCATTATCTTTGTGTTTTCCTCTCCAACTTCCTCACCCTTTAACCTTCTCTTTTTTTTTGCCCTCTTTCCCATTACTCTTCCCCTTTTCATCAACAGGTACCAATACTAAATATATTCCTTCCTCGATGTTATAACATATTTTATATGAAATTAGAAGCCCAGGACAAACCTCAAGTAACTTTGGCTCACTACTAGAATGCAAGTAATGAGCAACCCTCTCTTTCTCCCGTTTCAAGCACTCCTCAGCCTGTAATAGCAGGTACAAGAACAAGTAGCAATTATAACTAATAAGTATCCAGTAACAAAACAAAATAACAAGACACATCATGCATAAATGAGAATTCACACCTTCAGCATATAATCAGGGCAAGAATCTTCTAAGATCCAGTTTGAAGCCTTCCGGGAATAATAGGAAGAAGTGTCTTTGAGCATGGCTGCTTCAAAATCATTCTCATAGCAATCCATTTGCCCCATTCCAATTTCAACAAATATATCTAAGACATTCTTTAACAGAGCCCGATCAATCTGCTCTCCCTCACGTTCTTGATCAATCTTTACGTTTCAAAGAATTGGATTAATAACAATCTAATTTCGCAATTTTGAAAACCATGGTTATATTAAAGCAGAAAAACATACAAGAGAAATTACTGCATCCCTCACTTTCCCATTTATTTCCTTGTAGACCTGGTAAGAACAAAGCAAATAAGATTATCTTGAAATTAAGCAGTATTAAACTGAAACAAAAACAATGCAATCGAAATTTAATTAGCAGTAGCACTACAAGGTAATCATTACAAAAATAGATAGAGAATAGCCACTCAGGTTAAGTAGTAACAATACCAGCTCACGGAAGCAAGTCAGTCCAACTACATTAAGGGGTGGAAGTGACCTCCGAGCAATGAAATACCGATCTAGATAGTGAAAGAAGCGAGACAGCCACCTAACCATAATTTTGTGGTTTGCCCACCTCTTTACAAGTTCTCTCAACATAAATTCGTCATGTTTTTCTCTCAAAGCAGGTAGAACCTAAACCAAAAAAGTATAAAATACTTATCAGGTGAAATCATGAAATTTGTATCAAATATGTCAATCAAAATAATTAACTACTAATAAACATTATCATATTCCAGAACTGAATTGTGCAAGAAATCAGGAAATTGCCGACCACATATTACTCGGTAATCATATAGGAATGATAAATCCCAACACTGATATCATATATCCCAGTATTAAACGTACTCCTCGTCAATACCCATATGATGGCATTACTCACCGTTGATAGTATATACTCTTCAAAAGACTCCCTGTACTTGTCATAGAGTTGTTGGGAATAATCGTGGGGAGGCTTTTGAGTACACATATTATAGATAGTCCTGTGATACGATTTAAGGAAAATGTAGCTCCTGATAAAAAATATAAAACCACTTCTAGTAAATATTCAATCATGTAAGGAATTGTAACAACTACGAGAAGGATACGTATATAGCATCATGTAGTCCTCAGAACTGAATTGTTGCTCGGGCAGCCCTTCTAGAATGTTCTTCAGCTTCGTGATGCCTTTTTGCATAAAGTCCCATCCTTGTTCTAGGTCGATCGTCTTGCGCTCACTCATCGACATTTTGGCAAACTACGTTTTCAGCCCAGGTACCAAAATCTGCAAAGTAGACCTAAAATCTTTAAATGCCAACGAGAATTCCAAACTTCAATCAAACAGATGACCGCTTCAATACATCCACACCCAAATCAAAAACACCAAAACAAAATGTCACTAAACCCCAAAATATACAACTTCAAATTTGCCCCCAAATTTTCCTGTCCATCAATAAACCACAGACGAGTAACTTAACCTCTAGCATCACACTGCCATCAAGTACAAAACGAGAAGATTAAGCAGAAGATAGCCGATACACGAGATCACCGAAAAAGGGCAATGAAAAAAGATACATACGATAAAAAGATGAACACTGTTGGTACCCTGACGAAGGAGACAGCCCCAATCGAAGCAGTAAGTCAAAACGAAACCCTAGAAATAATCGGTAAAGGAGAGAATGTTCCAAAAGGACGAAGAAGACAGTGATAAGAAAGGGGGAATTCTTGAGCACGAAAAATTGAAAGAGACTTGGGGGCTATAGCCTATATGCACCTGTTTCCCCGGTCCGGATTCGGATGATTTTACACAAAAATTGAATCGAAATAAAATCTAAAATAATTGACTGCTTCGGAACTTGGAAGTTAAGATGGGGGCGGAAATGAAAACGTATTGGGCCGAAATTTTTTGTTCTGAATCTGAAAGGGAGAATCCCGATCTTGAAGGCTAGAACTAGAATGTATAATTCATCTTTTTGCCCACGTATAATTCATCTGTTGTTGGGAAAAAAAAAAGTAAGGGAAAATCCCATTCAAGTCCCAAGGAACAAACAAAAAATATAAAAAAGGTCCCATTATAGATTTGTCCATAAAAAAAATTTCAAGGAGCCTCGGTGATATAGCTTCCAAATGTGAATTTATTTCATTAACAAGTGTATGTGACTAATTTATATTGACAAGTTAAAAAACGGTCATTGACAAATTTATCTATATATTAACTAAAGCAACTCCAAATATATATGAATATATTGACAAATTATAGAATGACTATTAATAAACTCATTTGTAATAACCAAATCAACTCTTGTTGACAAGTATGTGTCACTATATTGACAAGTCATAAAGTGATCATTGACAAGCTCATCTTTGTTAACTAAAACAACTTCCGTTGACAAGTGTATGTGAAAACACTCTATTTTGTCCGGGTCCAACTCAAAAATAATAATAATAAATGAGAAAAGAAAAATCATCCTTAATCCTAACACATAAATTAATAAACAAATGACATTTATGGTGATTGGATTATAATTAATGATGATTATCTTGAACTTGGGGTTTTGTAGTAAATGAAAACAAATTTCAAAATAATTCATCTCATTAATGTTATTTGATATTTGGATTAGAAAACTTAGTGTTAAGTCATTGTGGAGGGAAAAAATAGAAATTAAAAAAAAATACAAAAAATATCGCTCATTCATGTTGATAGATTTAAATTAGAAAATTTTTATAGGGAAAAAATAACAAAAATTAAAAAATATCTCTCATTTATGTTGATAGGTTTAAATTAGAAAATTACTTATGGAAAAAATAATTAAAAATTTAAAAAAAAAAACAAAAATTAAAAAAAAATCTTTTATTGATGGTGATTAGATCAAATTAAGAAGTTTTATTAATAGAAAATACAAAAAATTAAAAAAATCTCATATTGTTGGTGATTGGGTGTTAACACCTAAAAATTGATAGCATTCTAGCACATTTTCTTCTCTTTTCACCTAATTGTTTTGTATAATTTGTGCATATTAAAAGAGTTAATAGAAGAAAATGTGCATATTAGAAAAACAAGCCAATGTTGAAGATATACTTGTGTAGAGCTTAAAATTTATATGTTTTAATTCAAAGAAAAAAGATGAGAATGCATCATCTCTTTTGTAGGAGAGTAAAGACACATTGGGAAGCTTTGAAGGACACTTTAGGAAGTTTTGAAGGACTAAAGAGCAATGCTTGTAGCAGCAGATCAAAGAAAGCTCAAAGGAGGAAATGTTGTGTTGTTGGCTTCAGCCAACAACACATGTGCTGAAGCAAACGTGGTCAGAACTTACTGTGTCATATGCTTCAGCACTTAACCCTTGGCTGGAGCCAACGAAGATCAAACTAACTGTGGCATATGCTTCCGCACACGACAGTGTGTCGAAGCACACGAACAACAGTATAACATTGCGTTTTACTTGTTGAAACGCTTGAGGAGGCTTTTTAAGGAAGAGATAGGCCGAAAATAGATTAATTCTGGAGATTTGAAGGGTTCTTTGGAGCTTGTGTGCTAGGGTTTTGAAGTTCTTGAAGAGTTTGGTCCTTGGGTTGAAGATTTGAGGAAAGAAAAAGCTCAAATCATTGGTTTTTCTCATTCTTCTTCTCTTTCTTTGTTAGATATTGATTATGGCTATGATTATTCCATATAGTTGTAGCTATTTTATGATTATATGTAGCTAAACTCTTTACTCTAGGGTTGTTTTAAGTCTTTGTATGGATTAAGACTTAATTATTCCTCTCTTTTGGTTGCTAATGGTATATATGTGTTGATTTTACTCTTTTCTTAATGCTTATAAATGTTTGGCCACCATTTAGATTGAATTGTTCATTTGGATTTGACTTGAAAAAGCTTATCTATATGAAGAACTTGGGTAAAATCATGCTAGACTTGAAATTTAGGTCTTAAATGGAAGGTTTGTTAGTAACATAGAGATATAGTTACAAACTTAGCATTGTTAATGAGGTTGTGGCTAAATGAATATTCTCTCTTAGTTGTAGCAAGAGACTGTGCATATTAAGTGAGGATATAAACTTGGTTTTGACTTAAGAAAGCTTAACCAAATGATTTTTGAACATTTGACTAACACATATTATCATTGAAGATACTAATGGAGATGGATTATATCAAATTTTATGAAGTGCAAAGGGGATAAATAACCCTAGGTTTCTTCCAATACTTGAAATTAAAGAATCTATTTTATTTAGTAATTGTTAGCTTTAGAAATAGTTTGTTATTTTTATCAAAAGTCTTTTACAACTTGCTAACCTTTAAATGATTTCATTCAACCTAATTAAGAACATTATTTCATTAGTTAACTCGCTTTAGTCATAGTCCTCATGGGAACGATCTTTACTTATCACTTTATTACTTAACGCGATCCGTGCACTTGCGGAGGCGAACATTGGGTCAAGTTAGGTAGTTTTATTAACATAAAATACAAAAAAATTAAAAATGAAAATTCAAAAAAGAATGAGCATTTATGAATGAAACCATACCTTAAGACTATAAATAAGGAAACAAGGTTTGAAGACAAAAAAATTGGGAGAGAAAAGACGTAAGAATTTTGAGAGAGTAAGGAGGGAAACAAGATTGTAAAAAGGTACTTGTCTTCATCATATCTTTTATTCAAATAATATACTGACTAAGCAATTGCTCTTTATTTATTCTATTGGATGAAATGCTCTTATGTTCTTTTTGGGCCAAACTTATATTTGTCTCTTCTTCTTCATTTAATCATGGATTCATTCTTTTTTGCATGAATTAATCATGAGGTTATTTAAAACTTTAATCCATATTTTTTTAATGAAAATAAAAGGAAAAGACTCTCTTTTTACAAAAAATAATAATAATAATAAAGAGATTGTTTTTTAAAAAATAAAAAATACAAACCAAGCAAAAAATATTTTTCTCAAATAAATTAAATAAACATTTTTCTAAGAAATATCAACCAAGTGACACACCTTTCTATCCCTAGCGAACTACGTGAGCTTTGATCACTTTAAAGGACATGTAGGCCTTAGGCTTTCTTCCTAGGTCAAGTCCAGTAATGTAAATAATTAATTTTGTTTTCTCATTTTGTAAATGTTTTTTTGGATAATTATGATAAAATTTAAGAGGGTCATATTTATTTTTATATAATTAACTTAGGATAACCATTTTTATGATTGTGTGTTGTGGGGTGCCTAACACTTTTCCCCATGCACAATTGACTCATGAACCCTATCTAGTTTTCTTCTAAAAAAAAGTTTCCAAAATTATTCTTTTCTAAAATTTTGGTGGCGGCTCCATATTTTTCAAAATTTCGGGCGTTACAATATGTGACTATATTAATAAATTATAGAGTAATTATTGACAAATTCATCTATATCAATAAAAATAACTAGGGACTTTTTTATAGAAGAATTTACCATAAAAATTTTTTACTATGTTTTTCTGATCCTTGAGAACTAAGTGAGAAGTTCCCAAAAATAAAATATCTTTTTTAAAATTCTAAATCATCCATCGTCAATTAAATCTCATACACTTTCCTATTTTATTACTATTTCTACTTTCCTATTTTATTGTTTTTGACTCGCCTTTTAATTAATTCATATACGTATCAAAACAGTTAATTGATTAATTGATGATCCCATATTTTTTATTTGCTAAGATAATCCCATGTTTTCAAAAATATTTTCAATCAAATGTAATAAATTCTAATTCAATATTAAGAAATACCGTTTTTTCGCCATCAGTACTCAACAAGGCACAGAAAAAATATTAATTCCTTGTTCAAGTTTGCAATGCTTATAAAAGCATAAAAGTAAGAACAAAAAAAAGTAAATTTTAGAATTTTATTTCAAACTATGATCTCCGATTCGTGAATGATCAACATTATTTTGAATATGCATGCTTGGTTGCATACGCGCATTTTTTATTTTATTAAATAAATAACTTAACTCATTATAATTGATATTATCAGTAAAAAAATACTAATAAACGGACATGGAAAAAATGCCTTTTGTATACTTTTTCTATTTCCCCTCAAATATACACTATTGAATTGAGTGGAAGATCATGAATACGCTTGTCAGTTGTCACTTCTAAGCAAACAAATGGATTTGAGCCATGTTTTTTTTTTTTTTTGGTAAAGGATTTGAGCCATGTGAATGAATGAATATATATATATATATATTGGAAAAATACAGAGCTTTTCCACAAAATGTATAAGGGTCTTTTTGGGTTCACGGCCCAACAACGAGAACGCACGGCCAAAAAGAAAAAGCACGGTGGGGGGTCTGGTTCATGGTATAATACAATGGGCTTTTGGTTTGATCGTGGCTTATTATAGAAGCTGGGCGAGGCTACTTTTTCACTCCCCGCATGGTGAGTGTGTCACGGTCAAGAAGACCTTTAGAGCATTTTCGTCTTCTTCAGCTCTCTTCTCCCATATTATTATTGTCGGTGGTCTTCATAGGTTGTAGCTCTAACGACAGCTTTTGTCGGTTGGTCACCGGAGAGAAGCGTGGCGGTGGCTTGTTGGTTGCTAACATTTCAGTGGTCTTCTCTGGCCATTAGCGACATTTTGGCAGTTCATGTACGTGTGAGTGGCTATAGCTCTAACGACAGTCATAGAGGAAGACAATAAATGGACGAAGGAAGTTCCAGTGGTTGATCCGACCACCAAGAGAAGCTAATATGTAATATCCCAAATTCTAGAATAAGAGGCTCGAGATTAAGCTTGGATTTAGTGGACTACTAAACCCTGATTTAGCAAATGTCCTAGTAAGGCATAATTGTATTTCTCAAAATTCCTTTATACCCTTGAGGTATAAAAGGGAATATTACGGTGAATTAAAGAGTTTGGGGGAATCACAAAACAATGCAATTAGAAGTCACATACAATATAGTTAATTGAAACAAAAACTAGTGTTGCTATCGGTGAATTTCTCTGTATGACAGCCGTGTTTGTGTGACATCTTTCAAGGGGCTAATGATGTCCAAAAATTCTGAAACTTTTCATAATGAAATTAGACTTATCAAGCTTTAATTTGATAAGTTATATGAGTTATTTAGATCTGTACACAAAGAGTTATGTATTTTTGAAGTTAGCCTAGTGAAACTGACGTTTTTCAGTGTCAGCTTCCAAAAATGAGAATTCTGAAAATGATGAACTTTCAATTGGCTAAAGTCTATATTTTTTCTTAAAACTATACTTAATAAATGTCACATAGCCTGTAGAACCACCCCAATTAGACATCTACGCAATTAGATATAAATTTTCAAAGTTTGATGAAAATTCTGCCATGTTTTTCTTAAGTGCAAAAATTGGAAAAATAACGTAAGGGAAAAATAGTAATTTTTCCATAAAACAAGAAATAATTATTTTCCCCTAATATTCCTACTAATTTTATTTGAATGGGAATTAAAAAAAATGAAATGGCTACTTGGTAATTAATAGGCCTATGTTGGTGAAATATTATCAAGGAAAGTCAAAAAGTTAAAAGTTTAAGGCTTTAGTCAACAACTTGTGAGATGGTATAATGGGATAATGAAAGAATAATTTATACTCCCTCATTTCTCATTGCATTTTCGGTAGACAAAGGAAGAGAAAGGAAAATGAAATATTTTGACAAAAACATAATTTTGGACCATTAGGGAGCTACCGCTTGTAAAGTAACTTGGATGACCCTTTTAAGTCATCATCTTTCATCTTCTCTTCTCATTTATTTGGTGAGAAAAAATCAGAAGAGAGAGGGAGAGAGCTGAACGAGAACGGAGAAAATGAAAGAGAAAAGGAGAAGTGAATAGTGTTTTCGGAACTTCAATTCGTCAAAACACTGCTGAATTGGCGTTTTCTTTTAAAGTGCCCTTTACAAACCTTCTTCTACTCATCCCAAACATCATTTCTACAGTTTCAGATTTTCATTTGGACATGGTTGGAGCTGTCTCACTGGCTGAAATGCTGTCGAATTTTCTAACCAACTGTGGAAACGCATAGAGATAAGTGTAAGCTTCCTTGTGAACTGATTGGTTTGTTGTTTGGATGAGTTTTAAGGGAGGTTGAGTACTGTTCATTCTTATCTAAAAGGGTATTTTTGAGGTCTAAACGATGTTCAACGATTGTCTAAGTGGCTAATCATGTGATTAGAAGTAAAAATGAAGTGATTAAGTAAAAAAAAAAGAAACCAACACAACTTTTTTTAGAACTCTAAATTGTTGCCTTATGTGTGGTGTGAACAAAGAGCTATAATTTTACAATTTGATGGTTCCATTGAGTTCAGAGGGGAACATTGTGTAGGGTTTATGTTGATGATGAAGTGAGAAAAGTCTTAAAATGTGAAATGACTAAACTACCCTCAAAACTCTAAGTAGGGGCTGCCAGGGATATTTTCATCATTTGGCCCTGAATTTGACCAATTCGAGGTCAAAAATAGATTCTACACACAAAATTGTGTAGGATTAGCTCGAGTTATAATTTTTGGTAAAGTACAGTTGGACCGGGTACAAAAGGAGCGTAGACTGGGTCTTCAAGGGTATTTTGGTAATTTAGCATTATTGAGCTAAGTTAGCTGACAATATGAGTTTAAAATGATACATGGATGAGTAATAACTCATTTATGGTATATTTGGGAATTTAGGGCCTAACGGGTTGTGGTCGAGTCAGATCAAAGATGGCGGATCAAGGAAAAGTGATTAAGGTAGTGAACTTACCTAGCCTGCATGTATTTGATATGTATGTTTTTGCATTCTTTTCTGTGACTGCTTTGCCTAAATGTGTTGAAAGTTGAAACTCTGTTATATTTCTACGATGGCCATAAGTATATTATAACATTGAGCATTAGATGTCATCATATTGGCATGATTTTATGAATGTCAAGCATGTCATGCATTAAATATATATCTTGCATACATAGTAATAATGTTTATTATTGAGATTCTCCGAATCTCACTCCTCCTCACCCAACCATATAGGTAAATTGAGTACAGGTGAAGAATACAGAGAGATATGCAAAGAGGACCTGCGAAGGTGAATTGAAGATTGTAATGCGAGACACTATTTTTGTATTTGATGTGAAGTGTTTGATCGTTTATGTGAAATTATACATATATGTATAAGAATGAATAGGTGAAGTTTAAGCAGATAATAACTCTAATTTAATTACAAGGAAATCGCTCGCATACTCTGATATAATGAAATTAAAAGCCAATGAGACATTGGTGATGTAGTGAAACTTGTGGAAATAAGTGAAAATTTTTCTACTCTCTGAAAAATCATCTCGACCCTAGGTTCAAATCCTAAGTTGAGAGTGATAATTTGTGTGCATTTTCAAAAGTTGGGTAGTTCGGGTTCAAATCCTGGTTCCACAATGGATTTCACTACTCATTTGTACTCACTTAAGGTTTTTGGAAATAGGGTATCACATAATATGCCGGTAGAGAGACTATAGTGGCTGCTATGTCTGCATAATTCAAGCTCTTTTTGCCTGCACACACCTACCCTAAACACCCCTCTATTTCTTCTTCCTAACATTTCTCTCTCTCTCTCTATCCCTTAAGCACGAGTTTGAGAAAAAGAGAGACCGTCTGAACTCTAAACTTTAATATTTAGAGAAAAAGAGACGTATTTGTTTTATTTTTTTAATTTAAAATATATCCAAAAAGATTTAATATTTTTTCGTGATACCCAAACTTACATAAAAATATAATCTTAAAGTTTATATATGTTATAAAATATATAGTTTAAAAATAGGTTACAATTAGTAAAAATATATATGAATTTTTTTAGGTTGACCCCTATTTTTAAAAAGTTTGCTTTAAAAATAAATATTTAATTATTTTTTAAAATCCTAAATAAATATATTATTTTAAATATTATATAATGTTTAAATATATAATTCAAAAATAGGCTATGAATATTAAAAATAATAAAAATCATCTTTTTAGCGAATCATTATTTTAAAGTTTATCTCTACTCCATCTATGAATTTCCCCCATCCATCTTAAGGTATCTCTTCAACACCTGCACTTACATTGTGTGTTCGTGATACGATCAAAGACGAACTTATTGGGGGTGGATGATCCAATTATGATCAATTTAATGTATGGCATTCTGATTGGAATGTATATTTATCCTTTTTTTAATTAAGTACTTTAGTGTATTTTCCTTCTTTTTCAATAATAATTGAACTTTTTTATTTTATAAAATTTTATTTACATTGTTTAACATTAATTGTAACAATATATACAAACAACACACACACACACACGTACGTACATAGGTACATAGGTATGTGTGTATGTGTAGTATTCAATAAAGTTCATGCCATTTTCAATCATTTTCCATCTAAACGGGCTTTTCAAATGCTAATCCAAACAGGTTCAAGATTAAAAAAAAGTTACTTCTGTTATCGTCAATCCAAACACAAATCACATTTACAATTTGACTTTTTTTCAATCTTACTTCTACAAAAGTCAGATTGAAAAAAAAGCTACTTCTCCACCGCTAATCCAAACAGGCAATAACACAACTGCATTTTTTAAGACTCAAACTTGAGAGGCTTGATTAAACTAAGAGCCTGTTTGGTTCAATCTCGTTACACCTTGTAGTGCAGTGTAATGGTAATAAAATACAATATTAATTATAGGGCTAGTGTTTTGATTTGATTTTTAAGTAAGGTGTAATGAGTTATTTTTTAATAATTATTTAAAATTTATATATCACACAAAGTTTATTTTACCCTTAATATAATCTTTGTAGAAAAAATAGTTAAGAACTATCGTGTTGCCTTATTATAACCATCACGCTATCTCATCGAGGATCGTTCGATGGTGATTATTGTGGTGGTGGAGGCGACAATAATAGTGATGTGGCGGTAGCGGTGACAGGTGATGATAGCTATAACAGAGGAGGAGGAGGTAGTGGCGATGGTGGCAGCAACGATGGAAGTAGTGGCAACGGGGGGTGGTGGCGATGGCGGTAGAGGAGGAGGAGATAGTGGTAGCGACAACGACAATAATAAAGGTGGTCATGGCGGGGGGTGGCAACAACAGTGGTGGACAATGGGATAGTAGCGACGGTTGCAACGATGGAGGTGGCGGCGGTGGTGATGAAGGAGGAGGTAGTAGTTGCAACGGAGGAGGTGGAGGTGGTGGCGACAATGGTGGTAGAGGAGGAGGAGGTAGTCGAGGGGACCATAATGGTGACAGCGGTGGCGTGGGGTAGTGGCGATGACATGGGGTGGTGACGCAACAGTATAGGAGGAGGAGGTAGCATCAGCAGCTATAATGGTGTGGCAGGTGAAATAAGACAAGTGAAACAAAGACAAATGAAACTAAAAGAGTAAATTAAAATTTTTTAAACCATATAATGAGATGGTAATAAGTATTTATAGGGGGAAGATATGAATGAGAATTACCAATTTTTTGGTAATCATCATTACCGTGGTAAACCCTATTATCATACTAAAGAGGAACCAAACACTTTTATCTTGGAAATGAAATCATAATTACCATTGTAAACATGCAATGCGGTTGAACCAAACAAACTCTAGAGATATATTCTAAATTACGCTGAAATGACATTAGGAAAATTGAGAGGGGGGAAATAAGACACAAAAACCTTCACTTTTATAGAATTTGCACGTCGAAAACAAGGATCCACTTGAATTTACTTGATTGCCGTATTTTTCAGTGCTTGAGAAATTCTATATCTTTTTTACCAAAAAAAAAAAAAAGCAACTCGGTCCAAGAAAACACAGTAAACTAATAGTAAAAATAGTATCATATAATCTTGATTAATGCTACTATGATATATGAAAGACTAAGCCATCCAATGTTAACTCAAATGGTAAAAGGCAGAATGAGACGAGACGTGCATAGAAATACAGGTTCAAACTCTCTTCTTGTATCAAAAAGGAAAAACTAAGAACTGCTGGAAGTATATACTACGATAATGGTTGATTTACTAAATTCTTTTTACACTGTATCTTCTTGATTCTCTAACATCAAACACTAACAAAAATACAGCAAAATTGAATGGCTCCAAGGAAAGATGATCACTTTAAAACACCAAATGAGCCAACAGAGAGCAAAAAAATGATACAAGGATAGGAGGAATAACACTCAAAATCTCAGAAACTTCAGCAGCTAACCCTCTAATTTGATCACCGAATCTCCTCAAGAAATTCCTCTTTTTCTTCTTTGTGGTGAAATTCATCCTTAATGTTTAACATCTTGCGAATTTCCCAAAGAAATGCTTAACATCACGTCTCCTACTTTCTGGCATGCCAGATCCAGCAGGCTCTTGATGTTCAAGTAGTTTGAAGCCAGAAGGAGATCAAACAGCGTAGCATTATCAACCTCCATAAATTTGGCGTCCCATTCCTTGAGATCAGCGCCCAAGGTTTTGTCCTCGGAATTGGAAGAATCAACATGCTTACGGCAGTACTGGATGACCTTGATCAAGATCTTGCTGCTCACTTCAAGAGGAATGGTGCTATTGGCTGTGGAATTGGCTTCAGATTCAACCATGTCCTTGACTGGCTCTAGCATAAGTGCAACATCATAATCAACTGCAAATATATCACCACCAGAGCTCTTCAAAAAAACTTCCTTTGTTGGCTTTATTGGAAGATCCTCTATTTTCTCTTCCTGCAACCATTAGTAATCCCTTAATTAATTAGCATAGTGGGGCAGGGCAGCACAAGGTGGAAAACAAAGAAAAAAAAACCCATGATTAATACTCAATACTCAAAGTTTTGTATGAATCTGACTGAGAATCTAATATATTCCATGATTTTACAACATATCCCTCCCAACATAAATTGGTAACATTCTAGCCAAGTGTCGGATAGGTAAACTGGTTTCTTTTGGTCAAATTTCAAAACTGCTACTCCTTTGGTCCTTGATGTAAAACCCATTTACCTAATTTGATTAGATTAAGGAATATATTTAAATTAGTTAATATAACATGTTTTTTTCTAAAACACTTTAATCATCTTCTTTAATTCTCTCAATCTCTCTCTTATTTAATTATTATTGAGGGAGCATTAATGGGGGTAATTTTAAAAAAGATTGATAAATATGAGAAATAGGTCTTAAATTTAGCACCAAGATCAACTCCCCAATTAGGTCCTACATTAAGGACTAGAGGAGTATATCCTAATCAGTTACTGAAATCTAGGTGAGGAAAGTAAAGAAGGGAAGAAAAACAAATGGGGAATAAAATGGCACCAACCAGCTTAAATATACCTGAAACAGGATCTAATCATCGAGGAATTTTAGAGAAATCCTCGACCTAAGCAATTCAAGGAAGATATGAAAACATGGCATCATATGTCTTGAGCATCGTGAGATTTTGACCACGTACCTTGTCAAGTAATGCATGACATCCAGAGTGTTCCTTCTCAAGAAGTTGGTTTGCGTACACGGATAACAGCTCATGATGAACTTTCTAAAGGAGAAAAATGTCCAGAGCAACAATAAGAAGATAGAAGTGGAGAAAGGAAGAGAATATTAGGAGAAAAGAAATTATGGAAGACTTACCCTAGGCGTAGGAAATTATAAAGTTCTAAAATTGCCGTGTCCTAGGTTCACGTATTTTCTAAATTTTACTTATTTTCTTTTGTCCTATTTTGGGCTCCCTATAAATAGCCTTGTAGTAGCGTAAGTTGGCATTCATTTAAATTACATCATTATTTTTCTGTGTTTTTCTCTCCCACTTCCTCGCTCCTTCACTTTTTCTTCTTTTCTTCCCCAGTTTCTCATTACTCTTCCCCTTTCATCAACATGGACAATACTAAACATATTCTATCCTTGATGTTATAACACGTTTTATATGAAACTAGAAGCCGAGAACAAACCTCAAGTAACTTTAGCTCACTACTAGAATGCAAGTAATGAGCAACCCTCTCTTTCTCCCGTTTCAAGCACTCCGCAGCCTGTAATAGAAGGTACAAGAACAAGTAGTAATTATAAGTATCCAGTAACAAAACAAAATAATAAGACACATCATGCATAACTGAGAATCCACACCTTCAGAGTATAATCAGGGCAAGAATCTTCTAAGATCCAGTTTGAAGCCTTCCGGGAATAATAGGAAGCAGTGTCTTTGAGCATGGCTGCTTCAAAATCATTCTCATAGCAATCCATTTGCCCCATACCAATTTCAACAAATATATCTGAGACATTCTTTAACAGAGCCCGATCAATCTGCTCTCCCTCGCGTTCTTGATCAATCTTTATGTTTCAACGAATTGGATTAATAACAATCTAATTTCGCAATTTTGAAAATCATGGTTATAATTAAGCAGAAAAACATACAAGAGAAATTACTGCATCCCTGACTTTCCCATTTATTTCCTTGTAGATCTGATAACAACAAAGCAAATAAGATTATCTTGAAATTAAGCAGTACTAAACTGAAACAAAGACAATGCAATAGAAATTTAATTAGCAGTAGCACTACAAGGTAATCATTACAAAAATAGATAGAGAATAGCCAGAACACAGTGTCAGGTAAAGTAGTAGCAATACCAGCTCACGGAAGCAAGTCAATCCAACTACATTAACGGGCGGAAGTGACCTCCGTGCAATGAAATACCGATCTAGATAGTGAAAGAAATGAGACAGCCACCTAACCATAATTTTGTGGTTTGCCCACCTCTTTACAAGTTCTCTCAACATAAATTCGTCATGTTTTTCTCTCAAAGCAGGTAGAACCTAAACCAAAAAAGTAAGAAAGCTTATCAGATGAAATCATGAAATTTAGAACTGAAATTTGTATGAAACATATCAATCAAAATAATTGACAACTAATAAACATAACATATTCCAGAAATGAATTGTGCAAGAAATCAGGAAACTGCCAACCACATTACTCAGTAATCATGTAGGAACGATAAATCCCAACATTGATATCATATATCCCAGTATTAAACGTATTCCTCATCAATACCCATATGATGGCATTACTCACCGTTGATAGTATATACTCTTCAAGAGACTCTCTACACTTGTCGTAGAGTTGTCGGGAATAATCGTGGGGAGGGTTTTGAGTACACATATTGTAGATAGTCCTGTGATACGATGTAAGGAAAATGTAGCTCCTGATAAGAAATATAAAATCACCTCTAGTAAATATTCAATCATGTAAGGAATTGTAACAACTACGAGAAGGATACGTATATAGCATCATGTAGTCCTCAGAACTGAGTTGTTCCTCGGGAATCCCTTCTAGAACGTTCTTCAGCTTCGTGATGCCTTTCTGCATAAGGTCCCATCCTTGTTCTAGGCTGATGGTCTTGCGCTCACTCATCGACATTTCAGCAAACCACGTTTTCATCCCAGATACCAAAATCTGCAAAGTAGACCTAAAATATTTAAATCCCAACGAAAATTCCAATCAAACAGATGACGACTTCAAAACATCCACACCCAGATCAAGAACACCAAAACAAAATGTAATTAAACCCCAAAAAGAATAACTTCAAATTTGCCCCCCAAATTTTACTGTCCATCAATAAACCACAGCCGAGTAACTCGATCTATATAACATCACACCGCCACCAGGTACAAAACGAGAAGATTAAGCAGAAGACAGCTGATGCACGAGATCACCGAAAAAGGGCAATGAAAAAATATACATAAGGTGAAAAGATGAACACTGTCGATACCCTGAAGAAGGAGACACCCCAATCGAAGCGGCAAGTCGAAACAAAACGCAAGAAATAATCGGTAAAGGAGAGAATGTTCCAAAAGGACGAAGAAGGCAGTTATGAGAAAGGGGAAATTCTTGTTTCTTGAGCGCGAAAAATTGAAAGAGACTTGGCGGCTACTCAACTTCAAGTTCAGAAGCAGTCAATAAAATCTGATACACTTCACTATTTTATTACTACTATTTCTACTTTCCTATTTTATTATTTCTGACTCACCTTTTATTCAATTAATTCATATACGTATAAAAATAGCTTCTTTTTTTTTGCCAGAAGTATCAAAATAGCTAATTGATTTATTGATGACCCCATATTTTTATTTTCTAAAATAGTCCCATCTTTTCAAAAATATTTGCAATAAAATGTAATAAATTCTAATTCAGTATTAGAAATACTGATTTTTACCATAATTATTCAACAATACACAGAAAAATTATTAATTGCTTTTAAAAAGTTTGAAATGCTTATAAAACATATAAATCGAGATAAAACTCCTCCATATATTTACTTCGTAGACCGTAAAAGCTACCTCATATTCTGTAAATCACGATTGAAAAGCATTTATGGAGGTTCAAACATACAAATATATTTTAGAATTTTATAACAAACTATACTCAATGATCAACATTAGGTCACATACTCATGGTGGGTTGCATGCAGTCATTTTTATTTCATTTTATTAAATAAAATTACTTAACCCATTATAATTAATATTATCAAGAAAAAAACTAATAAACGGACAAGGAAAAAATACTTTTGCATATTATTTCCCTCTAATAAATTGAGAAAATACAAAACTTTTCCACAAAATATTTAACATAACTGCATTTTTTTAAGACTCAAATTTGAGACGTTTGCCTAAGCTTGTATAATTCCTACTAATTAGAACCAATTGCTTATTGATATATTCTAAATCCTCTACGTGATGCGTGGGAAGCAAAGTTTAGGTGAAAAAATTCCACATCAAAGTATTAAATTAGAAACAACTGAAAGAAAAAAAAAACCATTACTGTAGTATGATATAAAGAGAATTACATAGAATCATTTGCTACTAACATACCAACACATAAATAAACATGGCAAGATGCCATGCAAATAATAATATTATGGACAAACAACATCATCTTACTATATTTATAAATAAAATGCCTCTTCTTTTGATCTAACATGTGATGTACGAGGGAATGTTATCAATGAAATAATTTAATACTTAATAAAAACTTTATGAAGAAATAACTTTTCACCATTTAATAAAATATTAAATTATAACGTCATTAAACTTATAATGAAATATCAATTAAAAATGTTTTCCGTGCTATTATAACTTTAATATTTTAGTAATATCAATTAAAAAGTGTTTTTCCGTACTTCTACAGTAGTAATTTTGAAACACTTAATTTGGAAGAGTGAAGCACTGTCCAATATGATGTGAGGTAGTGGAAATAAAAATCTATGTTTAATTCTGCAAGTCATGAGTGAAACTTTTGAGATCAAATTATTGTTTGCTCTTAACATCATAGCTAATATATATGGTTTCACCTCCATACATGGCTTTGTACTTTGTATAATTGCGCCAAAATTGCTTCCTATGCTACCATATTGCAAATTACTTGCCTTTTCTTTTTTCCTCTTACTTTGGTATTCTTAAGCTCTCATTATAACCTACGTTGTTGCATGCAGAAGAAGCAATGATTAAAAGTTGTCTGTGAAGCTTATTTGCACTCAGCACAAAATTTTGTATTACTTTTTAGTTAAGCAGATGTTGATTTCCTAATACATTCAATTTTTTTTTTTGTTTAAACGTGTAATTGTTACAGAATATATCTATTTTTGCCATATTGATTTGTTCTATGTTTATGATAGGTGCGTAACCTCCATAATCTTGATTATAAACTCATCTAAACATAACCACAGTGAAATTTGCTTCTAGTGTTGTTATATTTCAAATTAAGATTATTTATGTTGATAACTCTTCTTACTCTTAAACCATGATTATACCATGTGTTATTGCAAGTACAATATATAATTTGAATTAATCTTAAACTTTGATAACTTTTTGGTATGTCGTATATTTAATTAGTAGTATATTTGCTTAAACTCTAATAACCTTGTCAAGTGAGCCATAATTTTTTCATAAAGATTTGCTCCCCGTGGGGAAATTCATGCTAGTTAATTGAGAATAGTTAGACCTAATGTAATAGTCATAAATAATCATTCTATTTATTTCAAAATATCAAATTAATTTAGAAAGATAGTAAATGTCAAGGACTAACTTATGAAATGATTAACACTATAGACCCTAAATTGTAGAGAATCAAAGTTTAAAAACTAAATTACAATAAAATCAAAACTATAAATATAGAGTTACACCAAATCAAAATATATAGATTCACTTACAATCTAATCAAAACTATAAGAAACAAAAAATTGATTTTCCCAAAAACTAAAAGATGTCTCGGTGAACATGCTTTTTCTACTTTCTTATTAATCTTTACTTGCTTTTGGAATCACAACAGACAAAATTAAAGCAATATTTGTATATTCCATCCAAATTTTTTTTTTACAAGATACTTTTAAAAGGGATACTTGGTTCTTGTAAGGCGCTAGAGGGGGGGGGGGGAAACATTATAAGAAGAACATCTAAGTTAGTTTATTTAAACAATATGCCTCTAAATAGAAAACAACCATATTTAAAATCTGCCATGCTTGCCAGAATAGTAATACAAGTTGAAATGCCTATCTGCAACAAGCTCACTAGAGCTCTGACCATTTCTAATCATAAGATTCTTCATGCTTTCAAAGAGTACAATAAGGCCATTGAAGCAAGAACAAAACCATTCTATTTCATTTGTCACTGTGTTGAGAATCAGAGAGAAGCTAACCAAAAAGCGATGATTCCTTTGCACATTGAATTTTAGTTCCCTAAAACATCTATTTCAGATATGACTACAGTTACCTAAAGACTTTTGAACAAAGAGTAGAGAAAACTATGTGAGAATTGGAGGAAATCAATTCAGTTTTCTCAAGCTTTCAAAGTTTGACAGATCAAGATATGTTTTTCCCTCCAATATCTCACTGATGCGCAAAAGATACTTTCTCAGATCTTCGGCATGGAAAACAAACTCTCGTGATTCAATGTCCTGGGAATTATAGCTAATGCAAGAGAGTTTATAACTCAGTTTTTCAAGCTATAGCTGCTATTGCAGAGTATTAGCAACTGTCAAAAGTAATACTACAGATTAGGAAATTACATCCAGAAACATCCTAGCTTCAATATATATAGTCATCATCAAAGACCATGTAATTTGAATTCCTTCTCGATCTAGCCTCTTTGTCAGTCTGCACAAATAAATCAATATATTCATGTTAATTTTTTATATCCCAATATGCTTGAATGAGCAGCATTGGTTGATACATTCTGAAATCACTGCAACAACATAAACTGTGACTCCAGCAATAGCAACCATACTCTTTCACCTCATTTAATTTAGCCAGAACGTTACCAAGGACTAGAATTCTTGCCATTAAATTTATGGGTTTTCTTTTTCTTATCCCTTCCACTTCATTTAACTTAACCAGAATGTTACCAAGGACTAAAATTGTCAGCCATATTCAGGTCTCTATTAATACCAGTAAGTTGAATAGTCCTAAAATTTTGCAGCTTTTGGACTCTGCTTACCTTATGAATGAGTCTCTCAAATGCTTCTGTTCCATGCTCCTCCATGTATCTCTCAGCTGCAGTTAGAACATCATCCGGTTTACCGAATATGTCCTTCTTACTCGGAAAATACCACATTTGAGAAGCTTGAGGAATTTGTTGCATTTGTGGGTTCATGTAGAAGGGTCTAATATAGTGCTTATAAACATGTGCTGCCCCATTGAAATGTGGAAGTACTAACCAGCAACTGAGAATCAACTTGGCATAAGGCCAAATAGCAAGCCTGAAAGTAACATCTTGATCATTACACCCCAGAGATAGAAATAGCACTTGGGACATTCAAAACTTGCAAGTTGCAAACAAACGAAAAAGAAAAAGAAACAAACTTACAGAACTAAGTCAAGCTCGTTTTGCTTATTTTCCCTTTAAAAGGAAAGAGCTCATCAAAAGTTCGATTCTATTACTCATTTATGTAATTAAAAAAGAAAAAATACGAACCACATATCAGTCATGGTGAGACCCTTCAAACTACATATTAATACTTCGCATTTTATCAAGAAAAAGAATCAGAAGTATTACTACATTTCAAGCACAGAAAACTCAAGCCATAGCAACCAAACTCATATCATTAACAGGGAAGCTTACGCTTCAAGAACTTTGGCAAATGTGAGCTCAAAGAGTGTGATCAAGGACTAAAGAACCCAATAGGTGAGCCATTGTTGATCATCAGTAATGGACCTGGTCTCTATAGCTTGAATCGAAGCATACCTGTCAGAGACACACAAAAAATGACGTGAAGAGAAGACAAACCCCACATCAAGTTAGGGCATCACATTGCTTCACAGTAAAGAGACAAAAATGCACAAAACAGAAAGCAACATACAAAGGGTATACCAGGGTGACCAAAGGCCTGGGAACAAAAGGCAAACAAAGAATATAACTAAGATCAGTGTGAATCACAGCAAAGAATATCAGTTAAGGCATGCTATAGTATTTAGGAAAACGCTTTCAAATGATCAAAAACATGTAATAGTGGATAACTTGAGGGCAACATACCAAGAAAAGCAGAGACGTTGACGTCAAGATCCCGAAGCTCCCTCCCAGCCCTATCACTTTCGAAACCCATCCCCAGCCGTCCGATTTCTTGCTGAACACCACCGAAAATGGCGCATCAGGGTCAATCTGCATTCGGATCCACCGAATAATGATTGGAGAACGAACTGAAAGAGCAGAGGTAGTTGAAGGCGCCGCCGGCGACAGGCATGTCAACGATGAACTTGATGTCTCTCTCTTCTCTCTCTCTCTCATCATCATAGACCAACGTTCACCGCCGTTTTCTACAGATTCTGGCGTCGTTTCTACCTTGTACTGGCTGAGGTATACCAAGTTTAAGACCACCATTCGCCACCATATTCCTGCCTACTGCTTTTATGGTGGAAAGCTTGTGAATTAGTTAAAAACTAATAAAATTATTAAATAAATTAAAAAAGATAAAACCAAATGCATGGTAGTTAAGATCAGATCCAAACCTTCTGGTGATGAACCTAGCGAATTTCCTTTTCCAAAGCGAACGTACTGGCGCAAAGAATATTAGCATACTCTGTTTTCTTCACTATTGTAGATAATAGCAGGCTAACGTGCTGGGTGGAAGAACAATGAGCCTCCATTTTCGCGGCAAAGACGCCGGTCACTGTGCCGAAACCAATAAAGAAGAGGGTGGGGGAAGAGTTGGCGGAGTGTTACAGAGATAATTATAGCTCCTCCCCTCAAAAAGAATATTGAAAGCGGATAGAAACCAGGTTTGAATTTCAAACTGAAGTAGCAAGGCGGCGGGTACTTTTTTTGGAATTCATGATTTGGAGGCATTGGATAAAAATTTGGCGGGTTGTTTTCAAAGTTAGTTTCTTGAATTTGAATTCTCACTATGTGTACCCTCATTTTCGACAGGTGGCAGCTTGGAACAGAGCCCAATGGTTTTTTTTTTATCCAAGCCGAACAACTCTTGTGAACAGTGATTTTAGAGAGAGCCGCATTGAGCCGGTCAAGAGCATTCGGTTGCAGTGGATTTGTATTATTAGGAGCCTGTTTGAAATAACTTATGAAAATTTCATAAGTGTTTATGAATTGTAATTCACGATCTACGAGGTAGCTTTTACGGTCTGCGATGTGCTTTTACGGTCTACAAAGTGCTTTCACGGTCTACAAGATAAATATGTGGAGGAGATTTGTCTCGATTTACGTGAATCGGGCTTATATAATAAGCCCGATTCAGATAAATGATAACAAACAAGCTCTAGATATATAATTGGTTTCTTGAATTTGAATTTCCACTATGTGTACCCTCATATTCGACAAGTGGCAGCTTGGAACAGAGCCCAATGGTTTTTTTTTATGCAAGCTGAACAACTTTTGTGAACAATGATTTTAGAGAGGAGCCGCATTAAGCCGGTCAAGAGCATTCGACTGCAGTGGATAAGGTATGTTTGGAATAGCTTATAGAAGCTCCATAAATGCTTATAAATCGTGATTTACGGAATACAAGGTAGCTTTTACGGTATTGTTTGGTTGAGCTTATGCTTATACATAAGCCCGATTCACGTAAATCGAGATAAAACTCCTCTACATATTTACTTCGTAGACCATAAAAGCTACCTTGTATTCCGTAAATCATGATTGAAAAATACTTATGAAGGCTATCTAAATATACCAATACATTATATTGAAATGACTTTAGGAAAATTAAGAAAAAATATGACACAAAAGATATGACTTTAGGCAAATCAAGAAAAAATATGACTAAAAAAAACCAAGCTTCACTTTTGTAGAACTTACATGTCGAAAACAAGGATTTCACTTGAATTTAGTTGATTGCCGAATTTTTCAGTGCTTGAGAAATTCTATATCGTTTTTTCTTAAAAAAAAAACGCAACTCAGCCCAAGAAAACATAGTAAATGAATAGTAAAAACAGTAATTCAAATGTTAAGGCAAAATGAGACGAGATGTGGATAGAAATACAGCTTCAAACTCTCATGTATCCAAAAGAAGGATCAAGAACGGCTGAAGCATAAGCTACGATAATGGTTATTGATTTACTAAATTCATTTTACACAGTATCTTCTTGATTCCCCTGCATCAAACACTTTCAAAATGCAGCAAAATTGAGTGGCTCCAATGAAAGATGGTCACTTTGAAACACCATGTGAGCCAACAGAAAGTCACAAAACAATAGAATGATACACATTACATAGAATAACACTGAGAAAATCACAGAAACTTCAGCAGCTACCCCTCTAATATGATCACTGCTTCTCCTTAAGAAATTCCTCCTCTTCTTTGGGATCAAATTCATCTTTAATGTTAAACATCTTGCGAATTTCCTCGGGAGTCTTCCCTTTCATCATGTCTCCTACTTTCTGGGATGCCAGATCCAACAGACCCTTGATGTTCAAGTAGTTTGAAGCCAGGATGATATCGAACAGCGTGGTATCATCAACCTCCACAAATTTGGCGTCCCATTCCTTGAGATCAATGCCCAAGGTTTTGTCCTCGGAATCAGAAGACTGAACATGTTTATAGCAGTACAGGATGACCTTGATCAAGATCCTGCTGCTCACCTTAATAGGAATGGTGCTACTGGCTGCAGAACTGGCTTCAGATTCAACAATATCCTTGATTGACTCTAGCATAAGTGCAACATCATAATTAACTTTAAAGATATCTCCATCAAAGCTCTTCAAATAAACTTTCTTCGTTGGCTTTATTGGAAGATCTTCTGATTTCTCTTCCTGCAACCATTAGTAATCCAATCCCTTAAATAGCATAGTGGGGCAGCACAAGGAGGAAAACAAAGAAAAGAACGCACAATTCTTAATACTCAACAGTTTTGTATGAATTTGACTGAGAATCTAATTCATTCCATGATTTTACAACATATCCTTTCCAACATAAAATATTTTGTAACATTCTAGCTAAGAGTGAAAATCAGAACTTATCCTCAAATGACACATACCAAGTGCTAAAATAAGAATGAGTTCAGAGTCACAGAACTTGTTTTCATCAAGGAAACTAAATGATCGACCAATAAATTCACGTAATTTATGCTAATGCTTTAAGTAGAAAATAGATTAAACTAATTGACCTTGGGTTTGGGATCCTCATAGATGTTACTTGCCATCCAACTTGAAGCCTCATCAAAGTAGAATGCAGTATTGCCTTTAAGCATTTCCTCAAAGCCTTTTGCGTGATATTTTCTTGAGACGCCTCCAAGATCCGTGTAGATAGCGAACACATTATTGAGCAAAGCACGATCAATGTGCTCTCCAGTATGTTCCCTACCAATCTGGCACATTCATGTTGATTATCAGGTCAAGAAAAATCCGTCAAGTTGAAGTAACAATGCAACATTCTTTATCTATTAGCATACTGTTAAATCATGACACCAGGAAAGAATCCCAAAACAAGATTGTTAACCAAAATTATAAATTATTATGTTTTCCAAAAAATCTGAAATCTGTGTTGCGCATCAAGCATGGAAAATAGTCTAAGTCAAGAATCTTTTTTGTTTGCCAACAAAACCATTTTAACCCCATTGATCAACATTTGGGTGAAAAAATAAATTGAAATCAACTCAGACTGAAACCTGGTTGAGGATAGTACAAGAAGGGAAGAAAAATAAATGGGGAATAAAAGTATATTCCATGAAAAGAACCAGAGGATTAATTAGAGAAAAACACAGACTCGTCACCTAAGTCAAGTGAAGAACAGATTACAAGCTCCAAGAATTGAAAAAATAAAATAAAATACGATGAACCAGAAAATGAACCAAACAAAAAGAAAGAAAGAAAATGATAATTTTGCATTTCAAGACTGCAAGAGGTATCCACCACTAAAACACCCAGATTCTGTTTACCCCTCACACCTCTGGCTCTCATACCCTTTTTATTCACATTTTCATTAAAAACCTCCTCTAAAATTTCCCAATATTAGCTCTCACATGCCTCTCACCAACTCAACCTCCTAGATATTTCTCAAGGCAGTTATCCATGACTACATTATTTTGTCCTTGCCCCAAAATTCCCTTAATAATACCATACTCCCCTATAACATGTATGCTTTAATTTGATGGTCAATTAGAAATTATACAAAGAATGCTAATTCTCTATATCTTTCCAATCTTATTGGATGTCCCCAGAGGGTCAGAGAATACTACTTTGCTAAGCAGCAAACTTAATATACTGAGAATGAAACTGAAGACTACAGGCTGAAAATGGAGACTTCATGGTGAACTTAAAGATGAATGAAGTGCACAAGTTTTCAAAGAGAAAATGTACAATATTAAGGGAATTAGGGGAGATGTACCATATACAATACAGCATCCATTATCTGTTTATTCATCTCTCCATAAACCTGAAGCAAGAAGTTAAGTTTGCGGATATGATTTCAGAGAATAAGAAAATAAGATGCAAAGTAAACTTGTTTAGAGATTTTCATCACCAACCAAGTCATGGAAGGACAACAAGCTACTTTCTTCAAGAGATGGAAGCCCCCATCTAGGGATATAGTATCTGTTAAGATAATGAAAAAATCTTGAAAGCCAATAAGTCATAATTTTGTGATTTGACCATCTTCTAAGTAGTCCTATCAACAAGGCTTCATCTTCCTCTACTCTCAAAGATGGTAGAACCTGGTAAAAGAAAAAAATAAAGTTATTAGCATTCAAGCAAATCATCAATAATGTCTGTGCTCTTGGCCTTCCATATTTGGGCAAAATTTGGTTACTGGTGTAAGCAAGCAACTGTACAGATACTAATAATAATCTCAAGACTATACTTACACTGGAATTAATGTATTCGTCAAAAACCTTTTTATACTGATCATAGAGCATCTTAGAGTTTTTCTCGCCCTGGTGGTCTGTACACAATTCATAAACAATTCTGGATACTTGAGTTAAGGCCATATAAAAGGAGAGTAATTTTGAGGACATCAGATTCCATGTATAATTGCTACTTTGAAGTCCATATATAGGGGAATATAAGGCTATTACACTGACGCTTATAATTCATAGATAACTGTCTTACTTAAATCACATCAAAACTTCATACTGTATAACTTTAACATCTTATATTCCAAGAAAGATGTTCTTAGGTAAAGCCAAAAGCCAGCTCTGACTACAATAGAATGGAATTCAGTCCTAAAGTCATACAAAAAGACTGTTTTACAATATTTCTTTCTTTCTTTCTATATATGTTTTTTTTTTTTTTTGTAAACAACAGTTTTATATTAGTTTGTTTATTTAAAATGGGGCAAAAAATTAAAGAGGAGGAACTAAACATGCATTCAATTTTTTTTTGCTAAGCATAGATATCCTCCTATTGGAGGCAATCCTATTCAAGATACTATCAAGCACTAAATGCAGGCTCCTGTCGTAGGATTCAAACTTTGATTCAACATGTTGTGAGGGACTAGCCCCTTTCGCTAGACCTAGCCCCGTTGGTTAACATGTATTCAATTTTAAAGTAAGGCATCATGAAATAAGGTGGCCAAAATAGCATTGCAGCCCAGCAGCAAAGATGTACAGAAAACCACTTAGCATCAAATACTAATAGTTACCCAATTACTGTTCTATGCAAGACAAGCTACGCTGATAGTCATGGATGTAAAAAGGTGAAAAGAAATAGGGAACTAAAAATGTGGAAGAAATGGCTTAAGTGTTGAAGCTCTCATTCAAATGAAAATCAATTACCATAAAGAATGCTTTCATCCAGCAAGAAATAGAATGATGTATTCAAACCAGGTAGCATTAAAAGTTTCAACAAAATCAGAGAAATCGTAATCCATACATTAATTTAATTTAGATTAAAATCTAACATTTCAGACCCATATTCTATGCTTGAGTTGAAGAAATGGATGAGAAGGGAGTAAAGTCGTGCATCTAACTGAAAACTTTTCCCCCTTCCCTTTCCCTCCATTCTCCTCAATCCAAACATACAACAGGGTTCTGTTGCTTTAACTGCCAACAACTGAATAATCATGGAAATCCAATCATAATTAAAACCCAGTGATCACAAACGAAATTGAAGAAAGGATACGTATAATAAGACATGTACTCGTCAGAAGTGAAACTAGAATTATCAAACCCTTCAATTTGCCCAATCACTCTGTCCACGGCGGTCTGAAGCCGAGGCCATTTATCACTGAAAGTCTTACTCTTACTAGGGCTATTGCAACGATCAGTGTCGGAATTTACAGGCTTAGACGCAGAAGCTACAGCGAAGAGGTTGAGATGAAGCAACAATAGAGAGAGAAGCACCAGACACGAAAGAATGGAATTCATGGCGATGACGATTGAGGGAAATAAGAGCAAGTATTATGCATCTTTATCAGATCAGCAGCTGTGGAATTGTGGACCATCTTTATTTTTTTGGTCAACGTTTGACTCTCATTTCAACGCCCAGTTTCGATCCTCTTCCAAGCCTCAGTGGGAGAAATTCTAGTTAGCACTGGGTGCACCACGTCACTTAAACCCTGCCCAATGAAAAAGCACCAACTCAATAAATGCAGGCCTACCTGTCAGTTTAAAATATTTTCTCACTCTTCTGCCGTTCTCTTCTCCATGTTTTCGTCTCTCCTTCTTTCCCTCTTCTTTCTCATCATCCTTCACTACTTTCTTTCCCAATAGCCAACGATGCGGAGAAGCCAGTGTTGAAGTCGCAGGATGAGTTAGCGACATATACCTTCAGCACGTCGGTGGCATCATTGAATGATCCGCCGGTGTTTGATTCACTGAAAGTACCGAACAAATCGAATTCCTCGTCGGAACTATCATATTATTGTTCCCGTTGAAACAATTGCAGTTATTGCGATCGCATTTCTATGCTGGAGGCTGTTTCTCGTTACTTTCCTCCATGAAACTCTGGACCATTTTAGCCCAGCAAACAGAGACTGGCTCGAACTCCGATCCTCCTCCTCCATCTTTCTGATTCGGAGCTTCACCGCCAATGGATTCTCCGTCGAGAAAGCCTTCAAAACGCCAGGAGACTGCCGATCGAACACGAACAGCCTCCTGAACCGCGACTTCAACACTGGTTTCGCCGCATCTTGGCTACTGGGAAAGAAAGTGGCGAAGGATGATGAGAAAGGTGGGAATCCGCTTCCATCCTTTTCCATCTCCTTTCCGTCCTTTTCGGTCCATTTTCCAATTTGGACATTTCAAATATTAGGATCTGTTTGGTTGGATGAGGGGAGGGGGAGGGGTTTTAATGGAAGGTAGTGATTTTTATATTAACTTGTTTAGAGTAATGAGGGAAGGGGAGAGATTTTAATGTTACTTTATTTGATTTTGGAAGGGATGGGAGGGAAAATATTTTAATTTAGACAATGTTACCATTTTATTTAATTTTTTTAAAATTATGTATAATATTTAATAAAATATATTATAAATATAAAATTATAATTTAATAATTATAAAAATTGAATAAATATAACTATAATTATACTAATAAATATCCAAAATTATATTACATAATTTTATTTATCATATATATACAAATGGTTAAGGGTATTTTTGTCCAATAAAAAAATTTAACCTCCCATCTAAATCCCTTCAATTTGGGGGGAGGTTTTGAGGAGAGGGAGGGGAGAATTTTAAAAAAATTCCTCTCCCCTACATCTTGCCAATCAAGGGGAGGGGAGGGGACCCCCTCCCCTCAAACCAAACAGACCCTTAATCTGACAATTCAGATTGAGAAAAAAAAACGAAAAAGAACAAGAAGGAAAAATGATAGGAGCCAGATCTAGAAAGAAGGAGAGACAAAAAAACGGAGAATAGAAGAGGATCGGCTTCCATATTTTTCCTTTCCATCTTTTTTTATCCTTTTTTTAATTTAGACTGCTAGATTAAGATCTGAATAGTTCAAATTTTTATAATAATAATATTTTTATAATATATTAAATTTAAACTGTCAAAAATCTAAATTAAAAAAAGACAGAAATAAAAAAAGATAAGAGCGGATCAGCAGTGGAGTGAGGAAGTATTTTAAATAGAGAGAGAATACCAGGCTATCAACGGTAGAGTTATATATATATATATATATATATATATAATATTTTAAATGGAGAGAGAGAGAGCCACATAAACTGACAAGTAGGCCTACATTGTGTTGGTGGTTTTCAATTGAGTAGTGTTTAAGTCACGTGGTGCCCCACTGCACACAATAATTTCTCGCATAGTAGCATGTCTATTAGGCTATTTCTTGTTTGTATTAGCGGTCAAAAGAGGGAAACACACATTGAGAAAAATATTTGAGTGTTTGGAATAGCGGTGTGGAAAATGGTTTATTTCAATCGGACTTATAGAAAAGTGTAATTGGTATAAGTGCGATTGTGTAATGTGATTTATATTTGGATTAGAGATTGTATAAGTGTTTTTGATGTTTATATTACTAAAAAGTGGAAAAATGTGACAAATAATTTTGTTCCAACATACATAAATTGGGTGGAAAAAAATTACATAACTAATAGAATCAGATGTCTCGCGCAATAGCATCTCTAATCATGTCACGAACGGCATTTATGCCAGTTGAAGATGTCCCAGCAATATTTGTGGACGAAGCCTCATCTTCTATTATAGTATTTTCATTATCACCTACGTTCTCATTGTTTGGTTGGTCAAAGTTAGCATCACCTGGATGTTGGGATTCGTACACGCAGCGGAAAAATTAACCGTTTAAAAACCTCGAATCCCAATCACGGATCTATCAAAGACGTCTAAATCGAGTGGTTAGAATAGTACCTTTTTGTTTTTCGTGCTTTCGATCTCTAGGAGTCAACACCTCTGGTCGCCTCCCTCTACCGGTATCCACACGAACAAGACCCAATGCGGCAGCGTGCTAGCGCCTCCAAGATGCCTCTCTAGGGTTTCTCGCGGCTCTCCAAGTTCTCCGTACATCCTAGGGTTCTCAAGCCCTTCGAATTTTCTATCTAATGTAGGCCGTATAGGAATCTCAAAATTAATCTTAATTAATTTGAAATTCGAATGAAATCAAATAAATATGACTTGATTAAATCTGTCAAACAGATTTTATTTATCATATTCATTTAATCTAATTAAAGAGCCAATAGATTTAATTTATCTTTATAAATTAAATCTAAGATATGATATATGTATTAGTTTTAATTATTTAATTTATCAAATAAATTAAATATAAAACTAACATCTTATAATAATATTATAATCTATATATATTATTATTATTATTTTCAAATTTATATATATATATATATATATATATATATATATATATATATATATATATAATTCATCCACCCTAGGTCAAATATTGTATTCATTGAATCTTAGACACATCTTAGATTCAATGAATCTGGACATCATAGATCGTGTTGGGCTATTCTTGTGTGCGACCCTGTAGGCCCACATGAAGTTGGCAGTGGGCCAAAACTATTCTAGCCCACAAGTCGCAAGCGGCCTCTAGCAAGACATTGCGACTACCCAATTCACATGAGGATCGATGATACGATGCAACCTTTTATACAACCATGTCACGTCCCTTTTTGTCACACGATATTTTGGTCAAGGATGAGGCACGGACAACGTCATCCTCCTGTTCCTGACCATCACTTTCCCGATTCCTGAGTAGCCTGAAATTAGAAATGGAAACTCCTTCCCATTACAGTATGGCCATACATTTCTCAGACTCACTCATCGAGGGGCCCAGTAATATCTCTCACTAATGTGAGGGACAAATTCCATCTTGACCACTCACATTCCTCTTCATGAAAACTCCTAAGCCCGATTGTAGCCTTTATCATCACCCGGTCAAAGGTGACTTTTGACTAGGTCAAAACTTAGCAACTCTCATGCAGGAATCTATGATGATCTCAGGTCAGAGGGCACTGTGACATGATTATATGTATGAGATAAGCTTATGACTTGATCCATGCAACTTTCTCATAGCGGGTCGGTCCAGCACCTTATACTCCTACAAGTGCCTAAGACTTTGATTTGTATCTCTATACCTCATCAAAGTCATACTGGTCTTATTTCATCTTTGCTCCCGCATAGATAATTGACCAGGGACATTTAGGATAATCTTTATAGTTCATCCAAGGATACAATTATCATAATAAACATGCAAATGATATGATAACAATAAGAAGAAATTATTAAATAACAATAATGTTTAAGGTACAATGATTGGCCCTTAGGGCACAATTTCCAACACTGGAGAATTTCTTCGAATAAAGTTATATATTGTCATTGTTGCGCAAACTAAGCGAGCTTGTGTGTCGTAACTGTATTTGCGCATTTTCTGCAATAAGGTGAATCTATTCTTCCAGATGCCAAAAGTCCTTTCAATTGTTGACCTTAAACTAGAATGGTAGAAATTAAATTTCTCATTGTTATTTCAACATGCATAACGCTCATGCCCGTAGGGGCCAAGATACCCTTCTCGTGTGGGATAGCCAGCATCGACCAAATAATATTTTCCTGCCTAAAAAACATAAATAATTTTAAACGGCAAGCATTAATGAAAGTCTGAAATTAGAAAATTTATTTTGTCGTGTCGAAATGGTACCTGCAGGCGGATGAGGAAAATTAATAGCTGGATTTGAGACAGCGGCTTGAAACACTCGAGCATCATGTGTTGATCCCTCCCAGCCGGCCAACACGAACGTGAACACACATATCTCATTCACATACATCCATCACATTATGTGTTGGATAACCCTTTCTACCAATATACTTCTCTCGATTTGGACCAGTGATGAAACACCTTATATGGGTCTCATCTATTGCTCCAATAACATTCTTAAAGTATGGATAATATTGTCGATCGTTCAATATATGTGGGTGGCATTCACAAAATTCGGGATCGATGAGTTTAATAATTTCCTCAGGTAAACGGAGACAAGCCTGAAGTACCCTGTGCAATAGTCAGCTCACAGTTTTCCCCGAATGCTGGAAGAGTTCTTGAACCACCCTATTCCCCACGCCGTGTCTAACATTTAGCAAAAACATGGCAAGCATTTCTTTAATACCGATATGCTTGGAATTTTTTAGCCCATATTCTGCCAACTTATTAAACAAGAGATAAAATATGTGGTAATCAACTCTGAACATATCTTGACAACGTCCACTGTTGTTCGCTAAAATCTTTTGTACCCACAAATGTCCTGCACGTTTACTTGTTATCCGCGGTTCTTTGTAAAAAAAAGGAACCCAATACTGACAAAGCAACACAGTCAATTCTTCGTACTCCATTAACTCCTCTTCAATAAGAGCAATAAGTCGAGAGTCATCATCATCTTCCTCCATCCAATTGGCCATTGATAACGTCGCATGTGCATGTAGATCAATTTAGGTACAACATAAACAATTCCATAAACAACATCACATACCCGAATTACCACATACAATTAAATCCATAAATAATACAGCGAAAAACAATAGAAGCAGTTCATAATTAAAGAAACAATCATAGACATAAACATCTACATCCAACAAGCATATAAGTTAATGTCCGAAGTAATACGTAACAACAAATTGCAACCACTCAATCAAATATTGTTTGTTGTCATTATATAATGCCGCAAACGTGTCTCAACAACTCTTATCGTCCATAAGAAGTTGGATAAACCGGATTCGAAACTCAGGATCAGCCTTCACCTCGTCCAAAGCAATGAGGTCCTTTATCACATTATCAGCACTCCGCTGTCGGATGTTGTTGATAATAGCATACTTATCCCTCGATGTGTTAGCTATCACACTAACCGCATCAGCTATCCAATCCGTAGGTGGCATTTTAAGCTTCTTCCTCATGGAAGCTCGACCGACCCTCTTTCTCTTGCCTTGGCTCCCTGAATCCGTTGCAACGGAGGGCCCACTCTGGGATGATAACCCCATGCTGGCCAGGTCATCAGAAACGCCGGTGCTCGGTGCCGGTTGTAAGCCAAAAGAGTCGTCCTCGCTATCCCTCGACCCTTCTTGCTCATCTATTGTTATGATGTAGACATCATCGGCCTCAGCGTCACCGGTCTGGGTGTGTGTAAATGATGGACAATAAGCACAATCCCTTATAGCATAGATGCCTTTCAAGATGATCCTAAGTTCAGTCTCAAACTTCAGACGAGACCGACGAAACTTGGAATACGCTTTATTTTGCTGCAGTTACATAAATACACATGGTTATTAAGATAATGTGACCAAAACCTATATGTGTTTTACTTATGGAACGTTAAAGGAACCTTACTAACTTGACATTTTTCTCGACACCAGTCTAGAGTTACATCTATTTCCCCCGTTTGAGGATCACGACCTAGCTCGTTCTCGTTGAGCAACATTTCCCACATCTTCAAATCCTTACGTAGGATATCAAATATATTCTTGAGTTGTTTCCTTTCATAGCCTTTACTTGTCTTCTCATTGAAGGATTTCACAATTGCAATCCAACCATCTTTTGAGAATGACATCCCTCGCCGTTCATGTGCGTAAATTTGTTCAAGGCAAGCATTTAAAAAACACCTTAGGGGTGTCGTCATCCCACTGAGCTTTATCATTCATTTTTCTATGCAAAATTGTCAACGATCATGTTACCGTTACTTTTTAGGCATGCTCAACACAAAATAGTTCAGTACTCCTAGGGCAACTAAGTCTTACGCAAATAAGAAACCTAATTGTCGTTATCTAACGTAAAAATTATTTGTAGTAATATGTTTACATATTTATTAGATGTAATTAACTTCTACTATGTACTTTTTCTACTTAACTATGTACTGTCGACTAACCATGATCGTTAATTTATTGGCCTCCACAAAATAAGAAGAGGAAGGAATAATTTCAGATCCAAAGCCATGGCATGAAAGAAAGGTCTATCGCAATAGTTTCAATAAGGCCTCAGTTCTAAATGGTTAAAACACACATTGATGCAATGTAAGGTTATTTTCCCTAAAGACAAGGCTAGCCATAGAAGAAACCCCAACATGAAAGCATATAGGTGCAACTCAACATCAACTATCATTTTCAATTCTACATGCCAATCAAATGCTGCTACTTGTGCTGTAGATGTAGGAATAATCGAATTACTATAATTCTTGCTTATTTCCCGTCAAAGAGAGGTTTTCTTTTTTTATATTGTGAGTCCATGCTGATTTTGTTATAAGAAAATTCCATCTACATGTCCTCATGAGTCCTTTTCTAGATGAACATAATCTAAAATATTACACCCACACGCACAAATATTTAGATCTTTAATTATGTACAAGGCAGAAACTCCCAAACATTATCATTACCCAAAAACATGTACCAGCCAGGATAAATAATATGTTGAACCAGCAAGGAAGAAAAGACCAAAAATTTTAACATTAACAAC
This sequence comes from Albizia julibrissin, assembly GCA_037074505.1. Taxonomy (NCBI): domain Eukaryota; kingdom Viridiplantae; phylum Streptophyta; class Magnoliopsida; order Fabales; family Fabaceae; genus Albizia; species Albizia julibrissin. The sequence continues at coordinate 9,011,929 of CM073482.1, read as the reverse complement.
TCATGCATTTCTTCTCAGGAAAAGATCAAACAAATCATTGGAAGAAGTAAAATTCTTGTCAATTGCATAGATCTTCAGTTCATATAACATATCCAGGATTTCAACTAGTTAGGCATGTGGTAGTGATAAAGTTAAATCAAAACCCTTATATAACATATCAACGCAAGATATAAAGAACTGTTCTGCAACCGTGGGAGAAAAGGAAAGAACATGAATAAGAAACCAGAAAATACATATACGAGCACCTACAAAATGAAAACTATTTCATCCTATAAGATCAAGCTTCAATAATTAGCGTAGAGTCATATAATGGCAATATTCAGCGTTTAAAATGTATAAGCTATCACAAAATACCAAATTCCTATCTAATAATTAAGAATAGCAATAAACCCAATAAAAATGAAATTGGTTCATACAACAACGAAGAATGACAGCTTAATAGGTTAAAAAGCTCATACCGGTGATAGAGGAAAGAAGACGACTGAGACATAGGGATGGCGAGCTGCGATACAGGGAGATTGACTTTTATCTAACACAAAGACCACGTCAGATTTTGTAGGTGCTCAATGATTCGGATGCCACCGATTGCTGGAGCAGGGTCTGCCTGAGAGAAGGATGATGCAGGTGCTAATAGGAGGATGACTGTGGAGTTGAGAAGAGGACGACGGTGGAGCTGAGACCAATCGGAAAGCTGAACCATATGTGTAAGGATGAACGGGACACCACGGTTACAGAGCTGAGTATTGCAAGAGATTTTCGCTGACACATATGATGAGAGGAGGAGAACGCGAGGAGGTCCTGCTTTATCACCGCTACCAGACGACGGAGTTGTTGCGGAGGAGAGGACTGATTGAATGCAACACTCATGGTTGCAGGAGATTTGCACGGAAAGCTGAAAGGAAACAGGGAAATCACATGGTCAAACTAAATGCCCACTAATAGTCAAAAATTGGAGAATCCTATGATGTCTTCAAAATCCCTTAAGTTGAGTTGGGTTTCCAAACATCTGAAATAAGTTTCTGCGATGGGAAAGCCCGATTGCTGTCCAATCAGGCTTAATATATGCATATAACGCTATAACAAACACACGCTTAATGAGTGTTTGACAAACACTAAAACTGTGATTTCAGAAATTTCTTTTTGTAAGTCGAGATAAAACTCCTCTTACATATTTACATTGTAAATCATAAAAACTATTATCCAAAATTTAATCTAAATATACACTTAACTTTTGGGCCTAAACGTGCGATATCAACGAAGCTATTTTATGTTGCTTCTAAAAAAAGCCGCGTCATTACATTGGAGAGAGAAGAAAAGGATGGATGAAAGAGAGAAGGGTATCGTAAAGCGTGCCACTATTTTTCATGAAATAAAATAAAATTATTGTAAAAGACCTAATATTAAATAAGACTTATATCATTTTTAGTCATTTTTCATCTTAACTTGTTTTTTAAATAATAGTCCAAACAAATTTAAGTTTTTTTAAAAAATAACTTCTGTCACCGTCAATCCAAACACAAATTACATTTACAATTTGATTTTTATCTTATCTTAAGTTTGTAAAAGTTATATTGAAAAAAAGTTATTTTTATCACCGCTAGCCCAAACGGGCTTATCAAGGGAAAGTTAAGTAGGGGTTTGGCTTGTCTCCTTTACTTTTGTCATCCGTTACCATTCGCAGCTGTAAAACTATATTGTTTTAATGCTTTGTAATTGGAATCATATTGACCCATTAAGGGGAGTGAGAAGCACGGGCAAAGAAATAGAAAAAAAAAAGAGAAGAAAGATTTATGTTTTTAGGGTACTTTTTATTTTATTGTTATAAAATTTTATACTACATAAATCATAAATATAAGACTCATTTGACTTTTTAAAAAAAATTCAGGAAACAAATTTAAATACTTTAAAGTAAAAAATTATAGACTAAATAAATATGCTACTTAATCATATCATATATTGTGTATTATTATATTATAATTGGTCTATAACTCAAACAAATTAATTTGGAGAAAAAAATAAAAATAAAAATACTTTAAAGTAATTAAATTTACTTTTTTATTTTTTTTTCAAAAAAAGTTAACTAGGTCTTATATTTATAATTCAGGTAGTATAAAAATTTATAACAATAAAATAAAAGGCACCCTTTAAACATAAATCTTTCCGTTTTTTCCCCCTATTTTTGTGCTGGTGCTTCTCACTCCCCTCAATGGTTCAATATTAAGCTTGTTTGGAATCAATTTTAGGGTCTTCATAAGTGCTTATTTATGTAAATCGAAACAAAATTTCTCCTACGTACTTACTTCGTATACCGTAAATCATTATTAAAAAGCTTATTTTAAAGACTCCAATTGCTATTCCAAACAAACACAACATAAGTCCAATTACAAAGCATTAAAATGGCGTAGTTTTACATCAGCAGATAGCAAAAGTAAAAGGAAACAAGCCAAAGCCGATAAGAGGAGTTCAGAGGGCCCACAAATATCAAGTTTGAAAAACTCACCTTTGTGGTTTTTGGCCAAATCAATTAGGTCACGTTTGGTATCATGGAAGTAGGAGGGTGGGAAGTGGAAGTGGAGATGGAACCCATATTTTGTGTGTTTGGTAGGGTTGAAGGCACTTCTCTAAGGAAGTGACTTCCACAAAAAATGATGGAAGTGACTTCCACCACCCTACCCAAGGAATTGGTTCCACTTTCATAGAAGTGAAATTTTGTTGACCATTATACCCTTTTATGTTTTATCAAATTTGAAGTTTTACCCCTCTTGTTTCCTTCCTTTCTCTTCAACCTCACAGTCGACACTGAAACTTGTTTTCTTCAACCTTAGTCATCTCATTTTTTTCAATCCCACCATCATCTTTAACCCCTTGCTTCAAAGAACCAATCTATTCACCGTTTTCTCCACGCCATAGAACCTGCCCCACGCCACGGTAGAGCCGTCAAACGTGCCTCACTCTACCGTCGAACCTGCCCTACGCTGCCGGAAAGCTGTTGAAACTTGTAGGTCCCAGAAGAGAGAGAGAGAGAGCTTGAGAGGGGAGAGAGAGATAGAGACCACCGACGTTTCATCCACTACCGTCATCCTCTGCTTTATTTGCGTTGGCGGCATACTTTCATTACCATTACCGTCGTCAACACCTCTTGAAACAGAGGAGACACACAGACTTGAGACAGAGCACCGACGAGACCAACATCACTTTCTTCCCTCTTCACCGGTGATCATCACTACCACCACCGTCGTCCGTCTTGAAGGAGGGAAAGCTTGGAAACCACCGTCAATTTTCTCTGTTCACTAACCACTCAAAATCTCTATATCTCTTTACCTTCAACCTCTCCCTCAGAACCACCATCAGCTTCACGATCAATTCTCCCTTGCTTTCAATGTCGTCTCCATTTTCCAACTCTCTCTTTCCGGCCCCTGTTTGCGGTAACCTTCTTCCTCACCTTTCTTCACTATTGTTCCTTCACCATCAACCTCTCTACTCTCTCATTTCTTTACAGATTCACCGTCCCTTCCTCCACTGGAAATCACCAGCTCTCTTAATTGTTCTTGATGATGATTGAGTTTTGATTCACGGGTCTTGTGATATGGGTTTGGAGGGCAATTTAGTATTTACATATTGTAATTAAAAATTATATCTCACTTCCATAGTCATACCAAACACACTTTTAATCCCACTTCCACCTCCAGTTCCACTTCTACTTCTATAAAAAACTCTTCCATAATACCAAACGGGGCATTAGTGTGTTTGGAATGAGTGGAGGGGAGATGTTTTGATTGAATTTTTGAGTAGGAAGGAAACTAAAATTTTGACTCTAATTATTTTATCTTCCTTTATTTTTGGCTCTCATTATAAAAGATCCTCTTTCCGCCTCTTTAACAAACCGAATAAGATAACATATCTCCCTCCCCTCCCCTCCCCATACCAAACACACCCAATCTCTGCAACTTTTTTTTATATATAACCAAAAAAAAGAAAGAAAAAAAGAAAGGAAGAAAGCAACTAGCTCAATACCAATTATATGTTACTATTAGTTATTAGTTATTAGTTATTAGTATATTACTGAAAGTTGATCCTTGAAAGAGCCATAAGAGGATAAATACGTATTGAGAGCGACGGATGAGATGATGAGACAAGGAAGGGAGGTTTCCAGGAAGTTGCATTTCATTTTAGAGCCAAAATTGGTGCGTAAGGTACGAGTGAACACACCGATCATCAATGTCCTTATCCTCCCAAATTACTCAACGCCTGTTTGAATTAAAATTGAAAAAGCACGTCATATAAGTTAAAGATAAAACTCCTCTAGATATATGTATATGTAGATCATTGAAAGAGTATCTTGTCCTGCTAATCCAAACATACTGTTAAGCATTGTGCTTTTTGGCCTAATGTTGCAGGTTCACTTGCAATATTTGATGTCTGAAACTCAACTACATCTTACCAGGCATCATAAATAGGGCTTGATTCATCTGTTCGGGTCCATCACATCGAGTTAAGTTGGGCGTGATTTGCCCATCCCGACTTAAACCCCTTTTTTCTTTTCATTCTCTTCAGCCGCTCGCCGCCGCCGATTCGTCCTAGATAGTGGCCGTCATCTCCCCCGTCAGGAGGTTAGTGTAGAATATTTATCCATTATGATTGGTCTTGATCTCATTGTAACCCATGCTGCCAGGGAAAATCGCTTAATCCTCGGTCTCCACTTATCTATTTCGTTAATATTATCGAATGTCTTCCCATAATGCTGTGTGGTATGAAAAAATGGCATGTTTTACAGTAAAGTCTGAAATCTGATATCTGCACTTTTGACAGAACCATCTTTGATTTCTTTTGGAAGGAAGATAATTAATATAATCAAGGAAATAGTTAATAAGCATGTATAATGAATCATTTGTCAAGGAGACAAAAAGCCAAATTAATGGAAAATTCCCAAACCTGTTTTATTAATTCTGTGCCCCAACCACTCTCATTTGGCTTTTGATCAATCAAATGACATTTTCCCCTCCTAATGATGCCTCCCTACAGCAGCATAACTAGTTTGTTTTGTGGGGGAATATAATCGTAATTTAACTAGATCTGAGTATTAACACACGACCCTGTTCTACTATCCCATCCAATTAAAGGAAAAATATGATTACCTAGAAAAAGCTGCATTAATTGGATTGGTCACATCCAAGGTGGCAAAGTCATTGTGATTCATGAAATTTGATGGTTTACATGTAATACCCCTAAAAAATAGCAGCAGTAATTTAGTTAATTTTGAAGCTTTTGTACCAGACCGACAATGGCTTTACCTTTCTCGCGCCAGTTCAACTTAGGATCCATGGCACCATAAATAGACTCAGCTTTTGCCATTTGTCAGTGAACTAGGAGAGAAGGATTTGATTTTGGCAATGAAAAGTAAAAGAAAATTGAGTGATTGGCATTGATTGGGTCATAAGCCTCTCTTGCTTCTCATTACTTTACTTCTTTGATCAGCATTTCTTTTAATATGTTATTATTCATCTTTTGATGCCTATTGTCAGTTTGATTAAGCTGCGGTTCTGTTTGTGTTACAATTATTCATCTTTTTTCCTATTGATTAATTAATTTGAGATTATTGAGCTAAGTTCAGAGTCATGTCTTGGTTCCATATTGGTTTTGCATCAATCTGTTTGAAGATGTATTGATTATTGCAAAAAGTTGTGGATTTTCCTCTTTGAGGATGTATTTACTCAGAGCCTGAGGAAAATTCATTATGTGCTGGTTTTGCAGGTTCTTTGCGCTATATAAGCATTAATGGCTTTAAGGACTCCCAGTTTAATTGCTTTATTTGATGTCGATGGGACTCTCACAGCTCCAAGGACGGTATATATTTAATCTGGAGCCCAAGATTGTTCGTGACTTTAATGTCAAGTATAGCAGCATGATATATCAATGCAGCAATTTGATATGTTTCTATGAAAGATCTATTGTTTTTATTGATGTCATCCGAGGTTGTAAGATGCTCATTACAAAATTTAATCAATGAGTTTTTCTTCACTCCCTACTCTTGTTTGTCGAATAAGCTAGGACTCTATTTATTCTATTAAAATGTTCAAGCTTATGTTACCTCTGCTTAACATGTTGAACTCAAATGCAAGGCGCTCACCCCTGAGATGTCGAAATTCATGCAAGAACTACAGGAGGTACATAATTGGAATTTCTCAAACTTTTTAAGTCTATCCTCTTTCTATGCCCATCTATCCTGTTACGGACAGATATTTTCTAACTTGTTCTGTATCTGGTAATGTCTGAGTACAGGTTGTAACAGTTGGAGTTGTAGGAGGATCTGATCTCGTTAAGATATCTGAGCAACTTGGTGATACAGGTTTGATATGAGTTGATTTTTTTCTCTCCTTCATCAAGCTATAAATGTTAGAGCCTTTGCGTTTGAATGAATTCCAAAGTTTGGTATGCTTGTTGGCTGAAAATGTTACTGTTTGCTCGATCTTTCCATTATCTTTTTTCTTCTTCCTTGCCCTTTCCAAAAATCCATAAAGTAGGGAAATAGCTATGCCATATCTTTTAACTCAACTTTTATCTTTGCAGTCATCAGTGACTATGATTTTGTATTCTCTGAAAATGGTCTTGTGGCACACAGGGAGGGAAAACTCATTGCGGCTCAGGTTCTGTGTATCACCAACTAAGTTGGTTTCTGGATAAATTTGAGTAGATTCTTGTAGTAATTGAAAACTACACTTGCCACTTTATCTTTTTTTTCTTTTATAAAAAGTGGAGCTATATTGTGAGGGTTATAAAAAATGAATCCTGATATGGTGAACTTTTTTTGTTATGTATATAGAGGATGTTTTATCTAAAGATTTGGTTTTCGATAGAGCACAATGGTGTCATGCGATCTATATAGCCGACCCTACCTAATGGGATATAGGCTTTTTTGTTGTTGTTGTAGCAGCACATAAAGGATGTTTTAGCCATATATATATGGTTATAGAAAGCTGCATTATCTGCAAAATTTTAGAAATTGGGAAGTTCAGTTCTTAGCAAACTCTTCCACCCTCTATCCAAAAGAAAAAGGAAAAAAAAAACTTTTTTATATGATCCTTTTCCCTCAAGTGTACCATGCTAACTTGTGTGTTCCCTTCTTTCCAGAGTTTGAAGTCATTTCTTGGGGAAGAAAAGCTCAAGGCAAGGCTATTTTTTGTGTCTCTTGAGGCATCTTACTTTAGAAAGACTGAAAGTTTATTACAATCTAAAATTATTAGGATACCATATAACCAGACAAAAAAGACCAGAAAATTTGAGTTAAACTGAATGCTTAAGGATGAAAAACAAGTGAATAAACGAGATTATATCCTTGACTTTGTGCCTTAATTTCACTAATTTCAGTTTGCTCTTGTAATGATAGATTGGGGACTATTTTGCAGGAACTTATAAATTTTACACTTCATTACGTTGCTGACTTGGATATCCCTATCAAGAGGTTAGTGAATCTAGGGACTGATCATATAATTTTCATATTGATTCAACACTTGCAGGAAGCTGCTGATCTATATGACATAATAATATTTTTTTAGGGGAACGTTTATAGAATTCCGTAACGGAATGCTGAATGTGTCACCAATTGGTCGAAACTGTAGCCAAGAAGAAAGAGATGAATTTGAAAAGTATGACAAGGTGATGTGTTCTGGATAATATCTTATATAGAGTTTTCATAAATTGATATCACACTGGATAATATGCCTTTTTCTGAGATTTTGCATCCTGAGTTCTCAGATTCATAACATTCGCCCAAAAATGGTTTCTGTCCTGCGCGAGAAGTTTGCTCATCTGAACTTGACATTTTCGATTGGAGGACAGATAAGTTTTGATGTGCGTGACTGTCATGATTATATTGTGATTTTTATTTGTCAAAAGGGAAATTAGTCTTGTGGTCCCTATAGTTTTAACTTGATTGTAATTCAGTCGTTACATTTTGACTCGATGCAACTCAGTCCCTATAGTTTTGACTAGCTTGTAACTAAGTCCTTGAACTTTGACTTACTACAACTCAATCTCTATAGTTTTAACCATTTTATAATTTAGTTACTGACCTTTATTATATATATGATTTTATTTTCTAAGACATAGGGACTAAGTTATAAAATGATTAAAACTATAAGGCCTAAGTAACAACCGAGTGAAAACTATAGGGACTAAGTTGTCCCAAGTTAAAATGTAGGAATTAAGTTACAACTAAGTTAAAACTACAACGACCAGAAGATTAATTTTCCCTTTGTCAAATGATTGGCCAACAGTTTTTAATCTGAACCCACTCTATAGGTTTTTCCTCAAGGTTGGGATAAAACTTACTGCTTGAGATACCTTGATGGCTTCAATGAAATCCACTTCTTTGGTGACAAAACCTACAAGGTCAGTCTATAAGTTTATTATGTATTTAAATTGTTGAATGCTTTTGGAAGAATATTCTGTCTTGTATTTACAGAGAAGACTATACATCCATTTATCGGGAAGATATCGCAACATTCCTGCTATTCAATCCCAGAAAATAAGCCTTGAATGGAAGATTTACATAGTGAAAAATGGCTACAAAAACTGGGAATAAATCTGACTAATAAAAACTATTGTTAGCCTCCAAAATTGTTGAGTGTCGAATTGAACATCTGCTTCATTGTCCATTTTCTGCCTCCATTGGAACAATTGCTAGGTCACTTTGATCTCTAATCAATCTGCATTTGTTAGCCTGTGCCAATCATGATAGATGGAACGACCATAATGGGGTAGTATCTGTTCTTGGGATTGCGCAGAACCCTTTTTCTCACTTTAAATCTTCTGGTAAAGTATGCTGCAAAAAGAAGTTTCTCTCATCTTTCATTCCTTCTTTAAAGGAACGTCTAGTACAAAATTGAGGCATTCCATTTCTTCTTCCCGTATCTTATTATCCACGGCTTGTTTCATGTGCTTTTATATCCTTCACCAAATCACCATTGTGTTCTATTATGTTCTAGTGCCTGCTAACCTTTATATTAACTTTTGCTTTGATCAGGGTGGGAATGACCATGAAATTTATGAATCAGAGAGAACTGTTGGGCACACTGGTTAGTTATTTTTCCTGACTATAGATCAACATCTGTTCGGTGATTCCAATTTCCTAACATGTTTTGTTTGCTTGCTTTTCAGTTACAAGTCCTGAAGATACAATGAAGCAATGCAAAGCCCTCTTCATGGGAAAACTCTGACAGCAATTATCTTAAGATTATTGCAGCATCATTTTGTATGCTTTACTAAATAAGCACCTTGCTGGTCTTCCTAAATGCTATTTTTTGTGTTGTGTAAGGACACAGGATTACACTGCCAATATAATTCCTATTTGTTATCAGCACATTATTTTTTGTGCCAATAAGCAGCTGAGTTTAAATATGATTCTCAGTACCATTTGACGAGTGAGATTGATTCTGCTGGTGATTTGATGTGAGAAGCAGGTAGGCAGTGATAATGCCACAAACAAGCATTCAAAGGAGTTTTTACAATCATGTTACACAATCAATCGATTCGTGAAATTGGTGATTTAACTCGTCCCATCACTTGAATTTAGAGAAAAATATAAGTTATTTTCAGATATAGCTTAATGATTTGTTGTGTAGATATTTTATAAAAAGCCAAAAAAAAAAAAAAAAATCTTACATTTGGTTACAATCATAAAAACTGATCTATTACATGGTGGTTTTTCAAATTTCATGATGTCAATTTTAAGACCTTTCAATGTATCTTCGTACATATTTTTTAAAATTTTACTTCTAGAACCTCAGCTTAATTGTTAATTTTTTTGCCCTGTTTAATCCTTTCATGGAATAAAAGGTTACATAATGATGTAATCCAGTGGACCATAACTCTAAGGGTCTGTTTGGCAGGAGGGAAGTGGTGGGGAGGGAAAATTTTTAGGAGTTAGATTTTAAGAAATTGGAGAAGTGAGATTATAAAATTTTAATAAAGATAATATGTAAAATAAAAAAGTAATAAAAATTAATTAAAAACTTAAAACCCCACTTCTTCAATTTTTTTAAATTCAAGTCATAAAAATTTTCACTTCCCTCCCTTTTCCTCCAAATCCCTCATACCAAACAACCCCTAAAGGAACTTACTATGCAACACTCTCTTAGAAGTATGATCAATGAACTATGAGGCCTAGCATAATTGATACTTAGTTAGGTTCTTTAAGTATCTAGTCAGGGGTTTAATCCCTAACTGTATCTATGGAGAGGGTTTCGTGGCTAAGACTAAAGCCCCTTCGGGAAGTCTACGGTGTGAAGGGATTAGTTACTGCTATTGACAGTGCATACATAAGCCTACAAAAAAAAAACAGAAGTACTCCATTCGATTCTAAATATAAGATAGAGTTGATTTTTTTAAGAGATTAAGAAAGTTAAATAAGTTATTTAATCATATCATATGTTGTGCATCTTTAGATTATATATTAGTTTATTAGTCAAACTAATTAGTTTGGAGAAAAAAATAAAAATACTCTAAAGTAATTTAATTAGTTTTCTTAATCCCTCCAAAAGACTTTATTTTATATTTAGGACTGGAAGAAGTATCATCGATGAGATAAAGAGTACTTCCTCTATCAAGAGGATAAATTATATTTTTGGACACGGCTATTAAAAAATTTGAAAATTATATTTGGGACAAAGGAAGTATCATGTTTGGAAATTCTATTTACAATCGGGCTTATTTTATAAGCCCGATTTACGTAAATCGAGATAAATCTCCTCCACATATTTACCTCGTAGACCGTAAAAGCAACCTCGTAAACCGTAAAAGTTACTTTGTATTCCGTGAATCACGATTTATAAGCATTTATGGAGCTTCCATACGCTAATCCAAACGAGCTAAATTATCATGAGAAGCTGATCAACCACCTATTATGATCACGTTTAGAGAAGAGAATTGTTGCTAAAATTGGTTAGCTCAATATGTGTAGGAAGCATATTGCTTTTAGTTGGTTTATTTCTCTCTCTCTCTCTCTTATTTTTATGCGCGCGCGCGTGTGTGTGAGAGAGAGAGAGAGAGAGTGGTTAAAATTGCTGGTAAACTCCTGCAAATATGTATGTAATATGAGTCACGTTTGAAGGACATTGTCCTTAAGAGCTATTCCTCGACTACCGGCTGACTGGAAGCGACACTCCTCATGATAAAATGAATTCTTTCTGCAGACATAGGGTGAGCAGAACAACAAAACATAGAGCAACTATAAAAAGCAGAGAGAACACAAAGACCAGAGAGGAAGGGAGCTCGAGATTTCTGAGTTGGATGCCTGAACCTCTTGCAGGCAGTGCCTTTTATAGGCTTTTCATGCACTTGAACGTTTGAATGCCATCAACTCATTTCATTAATCAATTTTGAAATCTGAAGAACATGAATGTTGGTCATGATGGTCGGTTGAACAAAATAAAATCTTCTTGTAACCGAAATGTTCAAGTTTCAAAATTTAAATGCCTTAAAACTGGGTATTTTCTGTAAGCCATTTTCACAAAATAAATTTTAAATTTTTCCAAAAAAAACATTTGATAAAAAGTGCTTAGTTCATATTTAACTCACGCGCAGGGGGAAATCACCAGATTTCCATTGCGTTTGCCTTCTAGTGGCCTGTTGTTGTTCGCGTGAGCCCACTCTTCCTCTTGACTCATTTATTAGCCCAATTTCATAAGATGCAATATGTACATTTGTGTTCTCTCTCTCCTAAATAATGTGGGACTTATTCTATTTGACAAACTCACACACAAGTCAAAACTCCAACAAAAACGATGTTAGTTCTAACATTAAAATAAAAGAGAGAGATTCACTATATATATATATATATATATATATAAGGTTAAGACAAAATTCTTTTTATCTCAAAAATATATGTGCTCTAGCTAATCCGCGGGCGTGAATCATCCTCGATTGTTTTTTAATTTTTTTTTGCTAATACTAGTATTGTGTTAGTGTGTATTTTTGACTAAAGATTTATACAAATTATTATATGTGTTTTTTTTTAATTCCAATCCCCTCGTTCTTAAATCCTGGCTCCGCCCCAACATTATCGACCAGTTAAACCTATGATATTGCTAATTGTTTTAGGGAAAATTTTATATAAATACCAAATAAACTTGTAAAACCCCCCCAAAAGTTTATACACTTCAAAATGACTTAAATGTGACAAGTATCAAATTAGAATTTTAAAGTTTTGACATTTTTACCATTTTGCCTTGAATTTAAAAAATAAAAAAGCCTTTCACACTCTATTCTCTCTCTTCTTTGTGACGAGCTAAGAGCCGTGAAATTGGACGCAAATGCAAGCAAAAAAGATTCCATGTAAATGTCTATGTACCCACATAAATATGTATATGCAGTTCAATAATTGAAGAAGAAGAAGAGCACGCTTTTATCCTTCGTATAGCTTACGTTCTCTCTCTACTCCAAAGAGAAATAAAGCATAGGGATGTCACACTTTTTCAGTTTCCAACAAAGTTCTGTAGTTTCCGGTGAGCTCATGAGTTTTCCGGCAAGCTTATGAATTTTCCAGCAAGCTTTTTCAGTTTCCAGCAAAAAGTAATTGATGAAATGAGTAATGAGATTGACAAAATGAGTAATAAGATTGATAAAAAAGTTAGACAGGATTCACCAACATTTGTGGCTTTGAAAAAAATTCGCAATGGGATTGACAAGAGCAATAATGAGTTTGACAAGATTCGTAATGGTTTTCACAAAAACGTTTCTTTATGGAAAAAATGTTAGACATGATTCACCCATATTTGTGGTCTTTAACAAAATTCGAAATGTGATTCACATGAGCAATAATAAGTTTGACAAGATTTGTATTGTTTTCACAAGAACGTTTCCTTGTGGAAAAAGATGTTAGACATGATTCACCAATATTTGTGGTCTTTGACAAAATTCGTAATGTGATTCACAAGAGCAATAATGAGTTTGACAAGATTCGTAATGGTTTTTACAAGAGTGTTTCCTGATAGAAAAAATGTTAGACATAATTCATCAACATGTTTTCATCAGTAAACTCTTTTGTCAAAACTATTACAATAATTATCAAAATCATTACTAAACTTGTCAATCCCATTAAGAATTTTGGTGAAATACCACAAATGTTGGTAAATCATGACTTACATGTTTTCTTCATCAAACTCTTTTGTCAAAACCTTTATAATTCTTGTCAAAACCATTGTTAAACTTCTCAATCTCATTATGAATTTTGTGAAGCTTGTTTTACATTTAGTTAATACCATATCAGAATTTTGTGAAGCACAGAAAGATAGAAATCAAGAAACAATCTTAATTTACATGTTTTCTTTATCAAACTCTTTTGTCAAAACCTTTATAATTCTTGTCAAAACCATTATTAAATTTGTCAATCCCATTATGAATTTTGTAAAGCCCGTTTTACATTTAGTTAATACCATATCAGAATTTTGTGAAACACAAAAAGATAGAAATCAAGAAACAATCCTGACTTACATGTTTTCTTCATCAAACTTTTTTGTTAAAACCTTTATAATTCTTATCAAAACCATTATTAAACTTGTTAATTCCATTACAAATTTCATGAAGCCCATTTTACATTTAATTAATATCATATCATAATTTTGTGAAGCACAAAAAGATAGAAATCAAGAAACAATCATCAATAATAGAAGAATTATGAAAATCTTGGATTTTTTTTCACAGCCTCACCATCACCTTCCTTCATTTTTTCCGACTAGAGAGAGAGAGAGAGAGAGAGAATCAAAACTGCTTATAGTGAGTCATCATTGGAGATCGAAGGCGAAGGAAAGCACAGAAAGATCTTGGAATGGCTCGTGAAGGATGCCTTGTGAAGCGTCTTCTCATAGCACAATGAACCCCAAACATTTTGACGTGAGTATCAATATCTGTATCTAGCTTTAATTTCAATTTCATTCAACTTATTCTACAAAATGTTGGGGTACAAATGGATAAATTCCAAAATAATCACTGATATGTATAGACTTAGGATATGAAATTTGTTCAATTTGAAAGGAAAAAGTGGAAGAGGAAAGAGGAAGGAGGAAGGAGGAAGAAAGGAGAGAAGGACAAACACGAAGAGGAAAGTGAAGAAAGATGAGGACATTTTAGACTTTTCACTTAAACTTTATATTTCAGATTCCTATTAGAGAACTTCAATATCATTTGTAAATGTTAATAGACTTTTTTAAATTTTACAAATTTGATTGATATTTATATGTTTGTTTCCATTGTTTTAAGATTATAAAGACACGTTACATGATTGAAGATGGAAAAATAATTAAATAGGACATATTCCCCCACCACTCTAGCTTAGCTTTTCAATGTGCACCACTTCCAACACTAGCTAATTGGGTGGCTGGGTGCGCGTTCGCGTTGTGAGTGGGGTTTATATTTGGTAGTAGTGAATTGGAGGGAGGAAAGAGGAAGTGGGAGAGGAACTGATTTAGTATGTTTGGAAACTCAATGTATAATCAGGTTTATTTTATAAGCCTGATTTATATAAATCGAGATAAATCTTCTTCACATATTTATCTCGTAGATCGTAAAAGCAACCTCATAAATCGTAAAAATTACTTCGTATTCCGTGAATCACGATTTATAAGCACCTATGGAACTTCTATAAGCTAATCCAAACAAATTAATTATTTTGTGTGTTTGGTATGTGTTGAGTGGTTTTTTTAAGAAAACGGGTTCCATCAAATCTGATGGAAGTGCTGAGTTCTTTGGACAAACTCATGAAGTTATATGGAAGTGAAACTTTATTACCATTACCCTTTGACTTTTTTTTTTATTTGGTGAAAAGTATAATCTTCTTTGAAGTTTAGAATGTTAAAGTTTTTTGTCTCTTTAAATAAATGTATTTTTTATATTCTTCTTTTTACATGAGTGAGACCGCTATTCACTTCAACCAACAGCTTATTAGTATACCCCTAAACATTTTATCAACTGACAACTTTGTCTTTCCTTTACTATATATGATCATATTTTGTCTTTCTATCCTATTTGCTATCTAACTCAATAGCCTCCCTCTCCGATCCCCCTTCTTGTGGTAGCTTGTTTGGGATGGTGGGTGGGATTTTTTAAGTCAAGGACATATAAGTCTTATTCCCTACAAATAGACATATAATTAATTAAAAATTATATCATAATTCTCGACCTTCCAATTTCTATTTTCATAAAAATCACTTTCACCGTACCAGAGGGGCAATATTTCTTGAAGTTGTGAGGCGGAGAATTATGAGGCACGTGACTCCCAACAGCGTTCAGAATGTATGTTGCATGCGTCGTAGGGCAACCAATTGCATGTCTCACACATGACCCTTCGTATCTTCCCTCTTCTTAATCAATATTTACTCCGTACTTCTTCTATAATACTATACATTTATTATTCTATCTAGTTTTTAATATAAGACATATTTACTTAATTTAATTAAATTAAAAAAGTTAATTAAATTTGTTAATATGACATATATTAGTTAAGTTTGTTGATATAATATGTATTTTCTAAAACACTTTCTTCCTTTATTTCCTCCTTTCTTCTCCTTTTATTGTTGAAATAGCATCAATAAGGATAAATTAAAAAAAATTACAAATATAAAAACTATGTTGGAGAGAGTAATGCTCTTCAATGTCTTAATGTAACAACTATCTAACTACTTTGATTAAATTAATAAATATAGTTAAATTTATTAATACTTGTTCAAAACTAAATTTCTCAAAGTATACCTAATGATCTTTTAAATGTATTTTCATGTTAGTTTATATATCTAAAATGAATTTTTTTTAATTAGAGAGGCAGGTACTAAAGGCTTGAGGCTACCTGCGAATTCGAATATGCCACCTCCGCTTGCAGGGAGCATCCATGCTATTAGGCTTTAAAAAGTGATTTTCCATTATATTTTCCTTTCCAACCCATGATTATGATCCTAAAATATATATAAAAAGCGAGAAGATCCAGTGCACAAGGCTTCCATCAAGTGGAATCTGGAAAGAGATAAATATATGAAGCTTTACTTCCAAGCAGAGAAACTGTTTCCATGATTTGAATCCATAATCTTCAGGTCATGGTTCTGAAAAATATAATTTAATATAAGTTTATAAGTTTAAATCAAATACATAATTGATGATCCCCCACAACGATTTTCGTCCTTTTTTTTTTTTTTGCTGCCCAAAAAGATTACAGATTTTGATTTAATCGAATCATGCACGTGTAAGAACAGTAGTCTAGTCTTGGCAATAAAAAAAGAACAGTAGTCTGGTCCCATACAATTCTTCAAAAGGCCACTAGAAGAAGACATGATTCAACGGAAGAGGGAACCCTAATTGGTGATTTAAGGCACATTTAGATTTAGAAATTAACATTTAGATTTATAAATTACCTTAGTTAATATTTCTAATAATTCATCTCATCATCTCTTTTTGCCAACATGCAAAATAATTCATCTCGTCAGGATATGCTCAAAGTTAGATACTTGATATCGGAAGCTAGCCTAGGTACAATGCATTTTCGTTTTCCAATAAATAAAAATATTCTATTTATCCATGGTCATATACATGCACACTAACTTCTAATTTATATATGGTGAGGCCGAGAAATATGTATACATTGAATCTTGAAAGGCATAATTAAATTCCATCTTTTGGTATCCAGTTATAGGACTCGTTTGGCTTAATTAAGGTTTCAAAAGTAACTTTTATATCACTTGTGTTTTGCAAACTAAAAGTTTAGATAAAATTAGGGTAATGTAATTTATATGTTTGGATGCATTTATGTAGAAGCCAGTTTGACAAAAATTTGCTAGGAAGATATATTAATGTAAAAGAGCGAAGCTGCAATTCTGCCCATAAACATTTTTTGAAAGAGCTACCAACACAGTAAATATTTTTTGAGTGTAAAAATATCCATAAACATTAAAAAAATAGCCTAATAATAATTGCCTTGGTCGAAAGTTTTGCTGCTACGATTGGTGTTTGGTTTTTGGGAGGGGACAGATGGCACAAAAACATACACGTCGTCACTAGCTCAGCCAGTGTCACACAAACGATCAAAAATTACATTTTTTAAGGTCAAAGTCCCTGCACTTAACGGATTTGGCATTATTAGGTTACTTTTTAATGTTTATAAGTATTTTTGCACCCGAAAAATGTTTATTTTGCTAGTATTTCTTTCGAAAAAATGTTTATGGGCAGAATTACACATTTACCCTAATATAAAATCAGTTTTAGAAATTCCAAATCTAAAATAAAACCAAAAGTCAGCAACTCAATTCGTGCAAATGTTCAGCTAAACAAGATTTTAGGTTTCAATGGGCTTTTTTATTACCTTCTCAACCTAGTTTTGGAGCTTCTAAAAACCATGTCAAAGACGCAACACTTCCTTTTTTGGGTTATCCGTAGACTATTTAAGTAGAATACAATAATATGGGCCCCCCCAAAACCCTAAAATTTTTTTATTAACAGTACAGTACAAAACCCTAATCTGATGGTTTAATAATGATTTACTATTCAACATCAGTACTGAGGATCCTAATTAATTATTTGAAGCTGGCATTAATGATTCACAATGTGAAAGAAACCCTAGAAAGTGACTTGATGATAACAATTTGCTTAGTGACGGCGACAATGGGAAGTTTAATTCAATATTAATCAAAATAGACCTACTAAGAATAGAACAAGGAGAATCAACCAGAATCTAATTAACTAATTAATAACCAAGAAACTAAATTCGAACTTCATGGGTATAATCAAAAGATCAAACTCCAAACATCAATCTTGCAGGATATAGATTGTAATGAAGAAAAAATTTATAGAATATATTGACAAGTATGGAAGATTTTTATCGGATTTTCTAAGAAACTAAGATCAATTAAACAGAACCAGACAGTGTCTTGAACTTCTCTTTGACATTCAACTTTCAAGGAGATACAATATAATGAAACTGAAAAATCGATCTTGAAGGATATATATATACAGTAGCATAACGAAGGAAAATATAATTCATGGAAGATTTAGCATATATTTTTTGAGAAACTCAGATCAAACTGAGCAAGACATTATTCAATCAAAATAAATTAAAAAAACTGAAATCGACACTGTCGTGAACTTTCCCTCGAAGAGTGAATTCATATCCATGGATAGTTGCTGATGGATTAAGAGTTTTTTTACTTTAACAAACAAACTACTTTTTCTCATGAGAGAACAACTAATAAGAAGATTGTTCCCAACCGAATTAAAGAGCTTGATCATGTCATGGGTCTGTACTGTGTAGCAGAGTCATCTCAAAAAATTCAAGTTCAAATATGAATTTATTGATTATTGGAACACAACATGATAGAAAGCTCAAGGTCAATTAATCCAAGATTCTAGGATTCAATGTGTTCAGATAAAAAAGAAAACGCATGCAAATTGAGAAGGGCACTATGAATATAAGGAGGGACAAGAACCTAGAAAGTCAATTATTATTATTACATGAAAATAATTAATGAAGACTGAAATGAAAAGTACAGTAACATATATATGACAAAATTAAGCTCAAGGTCCCTAATTAATGATCTGTATCTTGATGATGACTGGAATTATTATTAGCTCGTTGATCTACTTCAAGCTCTCTATATCTATGCAAGTACCTTTGAAGTGGCTCTGCGTAATCATCAAAGCCTAGGGTTTTCAAGGCCCAACATATGTCGTCGCCATTAACGGTCTTTCTTCTCTCCTTTTTGCACTTATCGGAGGCCTCGCCGGTGACGAAGCTTATGAACTCCGACACGCATTCTTGCATAGTCTCCTTCGCTTCCTTCGAGATCTTCGCGTTCTGCGGCAAACTTTGCTTCATAATCCGACCGACATTCGCCATCGGCAACAACCTGTCTTGTTCCTTTATCATTATCCCTCCACTGATTGATGATGAGGAACTGCCTGATCCTCCCAGGTTGTTGTTGTCCTCCATTTTCGATTTCCCAGGAAGTAAAGCTACTTTAGTTTCCAACTTTTGACAAAGACTTGGTCAGATCAGAATCGGACTTGTCATATATATATATATATATATATATATATATATATATATACACGTATGTATGTATGTATTGACACTATTTATATGACTACTTGTTGAGTTTAATTACTGGTGTCATAAATTAAGGTCTCCAAAGTGAATATTGATATTATATATATATATATAGAGAGAGAGAGAGGGTCTTGGTCACCCATGAAAGCCGGGAGAGACGTGGGATTTGCATCTTCTATGTGTATCGATCCACATTCAATCTCATTCGTTCATTTAATTGTTGATTTGATTTAATGATATAAGATTGCTAGCTGTGGCATTAAACTAAACATATTATTTATTTAATTACTACCATGAGGAAGCATTAGGATCTTGTTTTTCAAGATGCATGTGTGGTTAATCATGAAATAGTGAAAACCGAACTACTTCCTCCTCCTCCACGGTACATGATATAAGACTAAATTCGTAATTTATCTTTTAAATTTATAATTTTTTAAAAAATATTCTTATTAATTATACATATTAGAAGGTTTCCATCAATAAGTAGTACATTTTGATGCATATAGTTAAAAGGGCATTTTAAGGAAGTCAACACTTATTTATTATAACTAACTAACTTAACAAATTTCTTTAATATTGTACATAAATTAGTTATCTAGCTCTTATATTATGAACCAGAATTAATATGCCATTTCTCAAGATATATAATCTCTAATTTTGAATATTTGGCTAGGGGTAAGGTTAAATCTACTAGTCTATTACTACTCCTTTCGCTTTACAATATAAGTAACTTCTAAAAGAATGTTTTGCTCTACTATATAAATCATTTTAATAATATGTAATTAATTATTAAAATTGACTCTATATTTTTCTCTCTTTTTTAAAACATAATTTAACATAGGTAAAGTTTGAGAATTTTTTTTTAATTTAAACATATTTAATGAGTTAAATATCATTTTGAAAAATTAGTTGACGTAACTTATATTGCCAATGGGAATATATATGATTAAATTGAGCATAATTTTTTAAAAATTTAAGTCATGTGTAGACAATATTAACATTAATTTGTAAAGCTAAGGGATGTCTATTTACATATATAAAGCAAGTTCTATATAATTTAAAATTGGTAAAATATTACTTTTAATGTTTTTTAGTGTACATAAATCTTGTAATAAGTGGAGAGTTATGTAATTAAACATCAAGTTGGAATACAATGAGCATGGACTCTCGTGTATAAAGAAATGATCGGATGTTTTTAGTGTGAGGATTATAAAATTGCAATTTGCTTTTGCAAAGTGGATTAGGAGTCAAACTCATCACTTTTCACACAAACACACAGAGAAAGAGAGAGAGAGAGAGAGAGAATAAATTAAGCAAGTTATAGGGGAAAGCAAAAGCTAAAATTATGAATAAACTATGTTTAGAGCAAGATGACATCATTCCATACGACAGCATCATGATTTTAGTTTAATATTAGGTTAAGGGACAACTTTGTTCCAAAATTTTTTTATTGGGGGACAATTTTATCTGAAAATTTTTCAGGAGTAAATTTACTTCTAGAAGTGTTAAAAAGAAGCAATTTTATACCCTAACTGTTATCTCAGTTAATTTTAACCGTTAGTTGACTAAATATGCTGAGCTCACAGTTCACATATAATCCATGTCAATTTTATTAAGGTATAAATTTGAGTCAAAAATCCATATGTCATCTACTTCTCTTTTTTCAAGTTAGATTTAAAATTTTCAAGATAAATTACACCTTAACAAAAATAAGGTAGAGACATAAGAACTATTAACTCAACATATTTGATTAATTAACTATCAAAACTAATTAAAATAATAGTCAGAGCAAAATTATTCTCTAAAAAACTTTTAGAACAAAATTTTCTATCAACAGGTAACTTTCAAAGAAAAATGCCCCTTAGCCCTTTAATATTCCTTATCATTCTAAATATATGAAGTATGAACTATATAACTAATAAATAAATTAGTTAAGTCACTTAATAGTTAAGAAAAATGTGGCGGGCAAAAAAAATAAAAAAAAATAAAAATGTGTGTTAATTTTCCTAAATACCTCTTCTTTTGGGGTTACTCACCACTTTTGTAGTTAGGCCTAAAATACCTCTTCCAATTAATTAAGCATTGAAAAATTCTTTTACATGTCCAATTAGTAGAGATACAGAGAAGAAAAATTATAAATTTAAGAGACACAAAATTGATGATTATATTTAGAATCATATAAATTCTTTAACAAATTTTTATAATCATGACTGGATGAAGCATATAAGTTCTCTAAAGATCCTATGTTAAAAATAGATGTTGGATTGAAACCTTAAATATTAAATTTTATGGCGTGGATTTAAGGAAAATTTGTAGCTATTATCTATAGAGTATCTTTTAAAAAAAATAAAAAATTTTAATACAGAATTATTTAATTTAAGATTCCTCGACCTTGCTACTTTGTAATTTTGGTGAATATATAAATATCGTCCAGCTTCGGTGGGACTGCAGGGAATGGAATTTAATTAGGATCCGTACATGCAATTAACATATAATTCCAACTGTTAATCAGCTCCGAGGTTGTTGGGATTTCCCACTTTCGGGCGTCCACTAAACTCCTGTTTGTTTCTTTCTTAGTTCTTACATTACAATTTTAATTCATAATAAGTATCACTAAAAATAAAAATAATCCAGCACCAAGCAACAACAATAATTTTTTTCTTAATTAATCGCGTGCTTTGTTCTTTTCAGGTGATATATAAAATAAAAATAATTTTATATGCTTTACAACTTACAAGTTGGAACAAGTAGCAGCTAGGTCACCGAAAGTTTAATAAATAAATAATCGTACATTCTATCACTCTATTACGAAACAGCATAGAAAGTTTAATAAATAAATAATAACCGAAAGTTTAGTAGCATCTGATTTTTTTTAAAAAAAAAAACAGCATAGAAAGATCTAAGAGAAGTTTTATTCTTTTGCCATACTATATAATCAACTCTATTACGGAGTATTAAAGGTTTCCAGAATTTGAGTTTGATTTTCGCTCAATCTACATGCATTTTGGGGAGGTGTATTTGCATGTAAACAAGTTTGAGTAAACAAATTGAGTTGATATTTGTTAAAAAAAAATTGATATTGAAAGCTGATATTATATATATAATTTGATATAAATTACGTTGTTTTTTGGTCAACATATAAATTATATTATTTATGACTTATAAATAATACCGATTCCTCTCCTGTTATTGTTGATATAGAAGTTATATAATTAATTTGTAAAGATTAAAAAATTAATTAAGTTAATTATTTATAAAAATGTGATATGTTAATTTTTCTAAAATACATTATTTTATCATTTGTATTAGAATTATGTACTCATTGATAGAAATCCTTTCAATTCGTATGTGTAACCAATAGAAATAATTTAAAAGAAGGGGATTATAAATTTAGTAGATAAAGTGGACTAAGGTCTATTTATAACCGAAATAAATCTTTTAATTAACTCTTATATTCATAATAAAAGCATACTGTATCAATTTTATTACTTAATTAGTTCATTCTCAAAAATGAAAGGAAAGAACAGGAAAGAAAAAGACTCTCTTCTCCGGCTTTCAGGTGTAAACGAATCATAATGGTACAAACAAAGCCTAATATTGAATAAAGCTAACATTAAAATTTGGGTATCAATAATTCAAGGGAAAATCTCACTTAACTTCTAAGGACCTGAAAAAATATTAAAAAAATCTCAATATAAATTATATTCCTCTATAAAAAAAGACTCAGTATAGGTTCATCTATAAAAAAAGAGTCTCTATGGATTTTGATGATATAGATTGATTTGTCAATAGCCACTCTATGATTTGTTAATGTAGTCACATACATTTGTCAATGGAAGCTATTTTAGTTAATATAAATAGACTTGTCAATGACTACTTTATTACTTATCAATATAGTGACATATACTTACCAATAAGAGCCGGTTTAGTTAATATAGACATGTTTGTCAATAATCTATTAATATAGTCACATACATTTGTCAACGAAAACTAATTTAATTAATATATATGTGCTTGTCAATAGCTACTATATGACTTATCAATGGAGTCACATATATATGTCGATAAGGTGATTACTAGTGGAAAATTTTTTGGTTGGAAAATTTATTTTCCAATAGAATTTTCTGACAAAATTTTTCCGTCGGAAATCTGTTGGTAATAGCATGTTTTTTTGTAATGTAAATTTACATTTGGAATCTATATCACTAAGGTCCTAAGAAATTTTTTTATAGACCAATCTACATTAGGATATTTTTTATATTTTTTCGGATCAGTGAGATTTTCCCATAATACAATGTGCAATTAATTATTTATGTGGTCCATTTTAATTAATTACTGTGACGGGTAAGAGAAAATTTTGGTGGAAAAGCAACCAAACCTTGTTTTTCGATGATATGTTTCATGCAAATAAAGTAAACCTAGATATTAGCTACAACTCTGAAGCATCTCCTTATAACTATAAAAAAGTTATATATATATATATATATTAAAAAATGCTTAAACTATGATCTGTTAGACAAACTTTCACTCACAGTTTTTATGTGGTGCAGTTTAATTTTGAGTTAAGGTTGAATTTTGTGATGGAAATTTTCATGCAGGAGCTATAGATATTTAAAAGTATTTTTTGGATTAATTTTGTTTGAAAAGTGTTAAAAATGAGTAAATTTACCCAAACTGTTAGAAAATTAGCATTAACTATTTAAAAATAATATTAACCATTAACCTTTTTAACGGCTAGTGGTGACACTGTTCATTTTTTAAATATTTCTGGAATAAAATTAATCCTAAAATAATTTATAGATACTTACAACTATTACAAGAAAACTTCTAACATAAAATTAGACCTTACCGCTCTTTAATTTTTAACTAAACAGCTAATGAAAAAGAATTGATTATGATTAGATTCCTTTCTTATTTGGGACCACTCTCCTCTAGTTGTCTCAGCTATAGCAAAGGGGTCAAAAGCATGCCGCAAAGAATGTTTAATGAAATTGTTTAAGGAGACTTCTTAACTAACAATCTATTTAAATATTTAGCTATAAATAGAGTATAAAAATATCGTATGGTTCATTTATCTTAACATACTTATTAGATAAGACTTGTTGTATGTAAGTGAAACAAGATTTGAATGTGCATGTATTAACTTTTTAACTATGTGAAGCATTATTGTGTCTAGATTCATTACCTCTCGAGGAAAGTTACATGTTCAATTCTTATAAATAAAATATCTTAAAATTGTTAATCCCATTTAGGTCAAATAATGATTGAATTTGGATTAGTTAGTAATATTAAACACTACTATTCTCTCGATAAAATGGTATATAATTTAAGAAATTTATTAAAAACATTAAAAATTATAAAATTATTTCTATAATTTTTAAAAGGTTATTAATCTATTTTTATAATAAAAATTAGACAGATCGTGGATGCTTATAAAAAATAAATAAACAAATAAAACCCTGAGAATCAGTTTGGAATAGTGACGGATATACCCCTTTATAAATATATACTTCATAGAAAAACAAAATGTTTTGGAATCAACGCATGCGAACAACTAAATCCAATTCCATGCACAATTCCAAATGACTTGGAATCGATAAAAAAGACAAAAATAATTAGAGTAATATAATAGGTCAATTGTCAACAAAATGCATTTGTAATAAGCAAGACTGTTAAATTTTATTAATTTTAAATTAGAGGAATCCTCAACATGGGATATTCTGGGTATCTAGAGGATTACGTGGATGCTTATGGGTATGATTTTTAATATATTCGAATGGAAACAGATATTTTTGTATTTTGTTGCATTTAGAATCTTTTGAGACCACTCTTCTGTTTTCACTTGATGAATCTAATTCCTAATTGG
Source organism: Albizia julibrissin (assembly GCA_037074505.1). NCBI lineage: Eukaryota > Viridiplantae > Streptophyta > Magnoliopsida > Fabales > Fabaceae > Albizia > Albizia julibrissin. The sequence goes on along the minus strand of CM073482.1, from coordinate 8,986,985 downwards.
TTCCGATGTTAGTTAGCTAATAATTGGGAACAATGGTATAACACACATTAAACTACTATCATCACAACGAAATTAAAAAAAAAAAGGAAGGTAGCTTAGCAGTTTATAAAAAAAGGGGAAATTAGAATAAAGGACCGTGAAAAGAATAATATTTATTAGGAAGGACCATAAAAAAAATAATTATTTAGAAAGATCAGATATTAAAATATAAAATAAATAAAAAATCTAGACTGTCCTTGTATTATTTCTTGCACCTCTTCTTCTCGTGTCCTTATCATTTTAATTAATCAATCTCCTAATGTCATTTTCTTTCGTCCTTTTCCAACTCCAGATGCCATTTTCTTACCGTTATGCTATCAAAATTAACTACAACAATGATATACATGAATTACAATTGTAGAAGCAAATAGGGACAATAATGCTTATTGTTTTTTTTTTCTTATTAACATATAACCAAACGATAAGAAGATTAGAAGAGAGACATAAAAACATTAAGATTAACAAAAACGAGAAAGTTACTGGGAAGAACTAGGAGTTGCACGCTTAGATGCAAGTTATCAACAAATATGGGAATGTTATTTGGAAGATTGGAAACCAAGGTAATTCGAATTGGTATCTATTTATTATTAACAGTCAAGTTAGAGAAAAGATAGGAAATTTGTCTAGAGATAATTTAGTCTTTTTATTTTAATATTTCAATATTTGGTCCTTCTATAAAATTGTCATTTTTATGTTCCTTCTTAATAAATATTATTTTCCCTAAGTCTTTTATTCTAGTTCTCCCAATAAAAAACTGCTGATTTTCCCAAAATATATTTTTCTTAATTATTTATATTAGAGTGTCATCATCATAGCTGCTTATACATCATATAAAAATCTAATTGTAAGAGTAATTTAGAAGGAAATAATAAAAATAAGAGATAAAGGAAACTCAGAACATATATTTAGAACCATAAAATTTGAACTAACTTCCACATTTAGAATCGAAGAGGGTAAAATATATATTATTGATTAATCTACGATCTATACACACAGAACTTCTAGTTTGTCTTATGAAACATCATGGTTGGAGTAATGTTCCAACTTTTGGTCGAGCCTCGGATGTATCCTTCCTTCCTTTGCTTTCAGTTTGTCCTTTGCATTGTTAATTTGTTTGTCTGGTTTTAGTTTTTTGTTATGTTTCTATTGGGCCTCATGTTTCTTATCGACTAATCTATGAAAAGAGGCCTTCTTTTGTTGTGTATCTTTTTTGCTTGTTTTTAATAAGTTTGTCGAAATATTAAAAAAAAAACATACCTGGGGTCTTAAGTTTTACCCATATAGGGCCTGTTTGGAAACTTAATGGAAAAGTGACTTTTACAAAACCCCAATTGAAAAAAAACCAGATTGAAAATGTGATTTGTGTTTGGATTGACGATGGGAGAAGTTGTTTTTTTTAAAAGCTGTGTGAGAGCTTTTGAAAAAAAAACTTTTTTACATCTAAATGCCCATTACTTTTCAATGATTTTCCAAACACTAATTTTTAAGGTAAATAAGATGTAACATGCTAAATGGACTTTTTTGAGTAACAGATGAGATTCCAAACAGGCTCATAAATTCCATGCTCGTGGTGGTAAGAATGGGATTCTCACTATTCATATGAAGTATCCAAATGATGTATATTTTACATTTTACACATTAAAACAAAAAGCCACTACATTCTATTCAGTACCATGTGCACACTTAGATCTACGTTTCCATTCCAGGAGTGTTTATGAAGTTTTACAAAACAACTCTCATTGAAAATAAGCTAATCCAATCCAGCAAAGATCATTTACCCTCCGCTTGGATGGGAGGAAAAGTAGAAAAGAAAGAAAATGGGAAGAGAGAAAATGTTAAAGGGAAGATAAATAAATTATAATTTATCCAAAATTATTAATAACTAATTAAGAATCTAATATAAAGGTTAAAGGGTTAAAGGATTGGGAACACTTAAAAATAAGCGTTTATGAAGTTTTACAAAACAACTCTCATGTATTTATCTCGTGAGATATAAAATCATTTAAAATAAGTTAATCCAATCCAGCAAAGATCATTTAAGCTCGGCCCAGCTAGAAAAATAATCATTTGAGTTGAGCCGTAATGGTTTATGAACTGTGTGAAATCCTGAACCACCATTTAAATGACTCTGCAAATCAAAATCAGACCATGCTTCCATGAGAAATTCATAACTTACAAATCATTATATTGCAGATGAGTATAGCACATTTCCCCCGCTTGCATCTGCCTTTGAGATGAAATTTTCCTCCTTGCACTAAAAGAAAATAACAGTAGAAATATGTTTAGACAGTAAATGGTTACCGACAAATTATGAAAACTCAGGTCAGTAGTGGACAGTGGGAGACAACAACAATATAACCCTATCCTACTAAATGAGATCGGCAACATGGTTTGCACAAAGCTGTTGTAATTCATCAATAATTAACTTTTCAAATTCATCTTTCAACAAGAAATCTTGTCTGATAACTTCCTTGAACGTCCTCACTTGAGAAAGATTCGATTCTCATCCAAGTAAACTTGGCACTGTTCCAACTTCTAGCAATATGAACAACTTATGGTTCCAAGTGATAATTCCTTTTAACAGGAACATTGCTTGAGATACAAAACACTAATACTAAACTCCTAACCACTCATGGAACACAATGTTCTTCCGACGGAACCCTGTTGCTGAAGCATATATAAATCAAAACTGTAGTTGGCTCGTATTAATGATAGAACCACCAATAGAAGTCCAATTTTTTTAAAAAAATGAAGCAAGTCAGCAAAATTAGTTGAATCCCACTTCAAAAACACGGCAAATGCTTCAATGGGAATTGAAGGAGAAACCAAATGTGGCTGAATTACCAAAAGATCCGAAAACAAAAAACTTCAGGCAGATGACATGCCATCATCCTTCAAATTTTCTTCATAGAGCTTCAATATCTGATCATCATGCTCCTCAAAGCAATTCACGAATTTTTCAAGGAACCGCTTTTCAGGAATACCAAATGGAACGGTTAAGGAAGAATTCTTGCTTATTAAACCTTTTGAGTGAAGATACCGCAGAACCAAACCCCTGGGTACAGTCCTTTTATTCAAGCTATATCCGAAGAGTCTTGGATCTTCAACAAGGAACAAAGAACTCCAACCTAACTGGTTAACCCAGAAACTCATCACCGCGTTGATTTTATCCTTCGATGCTAACATACAATGCGGTTGCTTCCTGAATGCTCTCAACCATGCTTCCTCCGACCACCCCCAGGTCCTGTAGATATCAACTTTGGCTTCCCACTGGGACTTGCTTATGTTCATCTTGGCCATCATTGCTACACCGAATTGTATTTTCAGAGGATTAAATCCCATAGCTTTAACTTCGTCCCCCAACTTCATAATTTCACTTGACTTCTGCAGTCCACGAGGCCTCCTACATAGTATGAGAGCAAGATTTGACCCTGATACTCCATTCTTTAGCAACTAGTTGATAGTTAGAATCACCCGAGTGTCCCAAATTATATAAGGACGGCGTTTTATACAATCGATTATTGCCTTGTCGCTTTTAAAAAAGCCTCTGAAAAATCCATAGGATGGGATTATGTGTTTCTCCAAGCTTCTTAGTAAGAATCTCGGATTCTTATACACCATGGAGACTATGTCAGTGGTAGAAGCCCCTTTTGAGAGGAGAAATTCAAACTTGGGCAAAATACGTCTATGGGGATTGCACAAAAGAAGCATCGGTAACCTTTCAACAAGATCGTTGGTTTGAGACTTAGAGAAACCGCGACATCTGAAGAAGCTGAAAGCTGCTTCTGGCTTTTGTGCGGTCTCAAATCGAACGGTCTTGGAGACCTTTAAAGCGACTTCTTGGGAGAACCCTAAATTGTTAACGAGGTATGATACAGTAAACGAGTGATTACCTGAAGAAGCGATTGTGCTGAATCTGAGAGAGAATATGGATGAAGGGTTGTGTTGCAAGATTCGAAAGCATTGTGAGGTCCGAGATGTACAGAGAATACCGTTTAGCCATGGAAGAGCTTTGAGGCGTTTGGAATTAATCATGAGCTTCATATCTGAATTGAAAGCGAAGCGAATAGTGATCTTACTGCGATTCTTGAAGAGTTTGAATTTCTCTGAGGAATTGCTGCAACGGTTTGATCAAAGCCTCAATTCAGCCAAAGGGATCGATATTCTCGGTATCCTCCTACCGCATGTGTGATTTATTTAAGTTAACAGGGAAGGTTATAGTTTTTTTCCGTTTAAGAAAGGGGAGGGGAGAAGAGGTTTTTTGTTTGGTTAAGAAGGATAGATGAGGAGAGTTAATTATAATTGGATAAAAATACTTTTTTATATATTTTTTTTCTTCTTTTATAAAGTATTTATTAATAATTATTATTTATAAAATTATTATTTGTAAAATAATTATTCTAATAATTATATATACTTGTTTCACAAACTTGTTATCACTTTTCCTCTGTATTGATGGATACAAAGTGAGGGAAAAAAATATTTTTTTCAATATCCATGGAATATACATAAAACAACACTTGTATATTGAAGAGATAATTATATAAATTGCACATCAACTTACATCATTACTTAAAAATCAAAAGTTCTCATATAGTTAGGAAGCTACACATTGCTAATTCTTTCAAAATATTCATATGGTTAACAAGTGATTACCAAAAATCATTGCTCAATAAGCAAGATAATGTAGCATCAAAAGTGTTCATAAAGTTAGCAAATTATATTGCTAATATCAAAAGTCTACAAAAAGTTAGCAAACTAAATCATTTCAAATCCTTCATAACATCCATAAGTAAGTCCTTGCGGGCAAGAAGAGGACATTCAACAAATGTCCTTAGTAGGTCATTATCACCCATAAGAACTCTATAAATCTTGGTGACATTGGTTGTTGAGAAGCCACAATCTTGAATCAGTTTCCATATTTCTTCCCCAGACAATTGAGGAAGCTTTCTTGATATTTCTCTAGCTATTTGATTTTCTCTCTCTAGCTATTTCATTTGATTCTCTAGCTAGCAATCATTGCTTGATTTCCAACATTAATAGCTTGTGCAACTTCATATATTACATCCTTAAGCTCAAGCAAGTCAGAATCATTCTCCTTCTTGGAATTCACCTTTTGCTTCTTTCTTGAGGAACCACTTGCAACTCCATGTGAATTGTCTTGAGTGGTGCTATTATCAAAAGCTTCATAATTGTCAACATTTATATCATGATGGGAATCAACATTATCAGTGTTGTTGGTTGCATCAACTAAATCTGCCTCATTGAGCGTGTAAGGCCTTTTTCGCATCTCACTAAGTGTAAGGGTGCCCTTCCCTGAAGCTCTGTCATTACCATATAAAATTACCACCTTGTCATAGTTTAGGATATGATCATTTCTCCAATTTGCAGCTTGTGGCTTAGACTATAAAAGACAAAATTTAAACAATGGTCAATATAATATTATGAGTATAAAATTGAACAGATGGTGATTAATACTAGCCTATAAAAACATACGCAGAACTGGACCATAAAAACCAGCAAACTAATAGGGAAGAAAACCTATCTTAAGCATATATGACATGGTGAATCCGCATCAATTGAAGGGAATCTAGTAAGAATGAGAAAATCTGCATCTCTCCATAAAAAATTTAAGGAAAAAAATGTGTAAGTTTCTTAAATGAGTTTTGTATCTGGTTCAATCTACTCCTTCTAAAGTATGTTGCACAATAAAATTGTCCAAGTTTACCCACCATTGTTCATCTTATTGTTCATGTATCACACTAATTTACACAGAACATATATAAGCTCATCCTCTCTTATGCATTCAATGTTCTTGAAATCTTACTGTTTTTGCCTCACAAAGAATGAAGTAATTAATTTTTCTAATGTATAGAAAGTCAAGCACACACATCGCACAAATCGAAACCTGAAAGCACATAAAAACCTCAGTGACCAGATGAGTGAGTGTGCATTACAAAGCCATCATACCATGTAAATACTAACCTCTACAATAAATTTAGTAATATATTGGCAAGTAAATACTAACCTCTATAAGTCGGTCCCAAACTTCATCCTCTGCCTCCCACATATGTAATGTTGCATTCCAACCAAACCCACTCAATCCATTTTTAAAAACATCATAACCTTCAAAGAAATTTTTTTTCAAAGTTTTTCACCTGTTCTTAATTTTGTCTTTGTCCATTTCAACATTAAGTAAAGTACTCGTCTCTTTCACAATATTGTCATATGTTGTGCATGTGAATTGTCCATTAACCTTGTTGCCACATTTATATTGTTCCATAAAAGCATTAACAAGGTAGTCATTCATAGCTCTTGTCTAATTCAAACATTGCTTCTGATTGGTTGATTTTGGCGGCATACTATTACAAAAGTATTAAAAGTAAAGATTCAAACTTCAACGAACAATGCATAAATATACAAACTAGAACGAACAATACATAAAGATCCAAACTTGAAATAATAATGCATAAAGATCTAAACTTGAAATAAAAATACATAAAGATCCAAACTTGAACTAACAATGTATAAAGATCCAAACTTAAAATAACGATACATAAAACATATGAATACTTGAAATAAACTTGAAACAAGTTCATCATAGCATAAACTTCAAACAAATTGGGCACATTACCACCACGTCTCATTTTTCTATTTTGATAATCTATCCACATCTCATTTGCTATAGTTTCCCTAATTAGCTGTCCCCTGGTAGCCTCCTCATTATCATCACGTCGGTCACGACTATTATTAGCAGACTCAGATTGAGTTGCAAGTTCACGATCTACTTCTTCTATGAGATTTTTGTTAGGGCCAACACTCATCAAGTAGTTATGAAGAATACAACATGATCCAATGATAAATGTTTGAGCTTTTACTCCGTATGTAGGCTTAGATGAATTGGCTAAAATGTCAAATCTTTTTTTCAAAACACCAAAAGTTCTTTCAATCGCATTACGTAGCGATGAATGCCTTAAATTGAACAATTCTTTATAGTTTTAGGGGGGATTTCTTTCTGAATATTCGTTCAAGTGATAACGGACTCCTCTATAAGGTGTAATCAATCCACCAGTTAGCATGAAGCCAGCATCCACAAGATAATATTTACCTTCAGGAATTTTAAGCTTATCTTCTCGTGCCAATGCATTTTTAATAATCCTAGAATCAGTTGCAGTGACTTCCCATCTAGTAAGCACATAAGTGAATTTTAAATCAAACGAGCAAGCTGCTAATACATTTTGTGTGGGGACGTTTTTCCTTCCATGATATTGAGGAGCATCCTTAGCAGATACTTTTACACGTATATGTGTTCCATCTATGGCACCAACACAATTCTTAAAAAAGGGGTAGAATCTATCATTTGCATGAATTTCAGGAAGGACTATTATCTCATCAAGTTGTACAACAAACTTATCCCCTACTTCAATGATAGTTGTTAATACATTATGAAGATGACAACTAATTGTCTCACCAGATCGTTGAAAAAAGAAATTTACCACACGATTTTTTGCCCTATGGCATAATATGTAAAGAGTTTTTGCCACTTGCTCTTCCACAGTAGACTATCTTGTGGCTTTTAATCCTCCCTCTCTTTCTCGTAAAGCATATAATGTAAAGAAAGCTCTAGGAGTCATACAGATTATATTACGACTCCTTTCATTAGTACTTATTTGACTCATTATTTCTTCACACACCCTTTCCTTTCTGAACTCATGCTATAACTTATTCTTCTTTTATGGCTCCTCCGAATAATTAGGTAGACAAAAACACATGTGAGTAAAGCTATAGCTTTTTGACGCAAATCCAGCCATCGACGACGCAAGACTAAATTGTTTCAAAATGCCGAATCCATCTAATATACCAAGTCAACATGCACCCAATTAATACTATACCACTTGAGACATACTATGTATACTTAAGTACAAAATACAAATCAAGATAGTAGCACCATAAGTATATTGAGAAAGTGAATTATACAGCCATGAATTATGCAAGGTCAACAATCAAATCAATGAATTATGCAGGCCTGAATTTTGCATACACAAATCAAGATAGTAACACCAAGTATATTCAGCAACTGAAGTATAAAGGCATGAATTTCATCTATTTACATGTCAAACACATCAGAATAGGCTTCAATTACTAAGAAGGTGGCTGGTTGAAGATGCAATTAAAAGCTGCAAATGATGGCAATTAATCACATATGACAATATTATGGGACAAGGCAATTTGAATATGCAAATCTTTAAGCTTACTGTAAAACAATTAGAAGAAGTTTCAATTTCATATCGTGGGGGAAAGAGGCTTCAATTACCAAGAAGGTGGTTGGTTGCACTTAAAGAAATTGAAAGACTTACTGCCTTCTTTAAGCATAATGCAAATGATCCAAAATTCTCAATGCGGCTGGATAAAACATATATAGCATCAAACCACGTTTTTTTCTCCTATGCAGATGCACCAACCATTCAAGAATCGCTAGTGAATTTTTAGAAAGGGAAAATACACTAAAAATTTCATATCAGTAAAGGGAAAATATATGCAATATTGCTTAGCTTGTTCATTTGTTTCACTTCATTAAAACACCTCGGAATTGATTTTGGGCATTAGTTATTCCGTTTTTTTTTCTAGTTTGTTTTCTGGGGAAGACGAAACACAGAAAATGGAAGACGAAACAGAATCGCACAACCGAAAGCCAATCATTTCAGTAGAAGAAGAACATTAAAAATAGAAGCACAGAAATAAGATTTGGATCGTTTGCTTTATCAGTAGCATCCTCTTTCCTAGTCGCCAAACTGATCTTTGAACTCAAACCAAGAATGAGAAGGCAGCAAGTCTTACCTCAACAAGGGAGGCAGTGACCGTGGACGATCACCCAATGGTGGCTTAAGGAGTAGGTCGCGTCGGCTGGAGCAGAGGCGAAGGAGACGCTGGATTGTGAAGACCCGAATGAGATTGATCTTCACGGCAGTGAGCCGGAGCCAAAAAAAGAGTAGAGTGAAAACAAGATTTTAGGGCCAAGGGAAGTTTTAGAATATTAGAAAATTACTATGAGCAACTTAGTTATAGTTTGTCACAAATATTCTCTCCCCTAGAAAAAACCTTAAATTTGAAGGTTTTACATAAGAGGGGAGGTGACCACTAAAATATAAAAATCCCCTCCTTCTCTCCCCTACTTCCAACCAAACACCCATTTTTAATCCCCAACCCTTCCTTAACCTAACCTCCCCTCCAAAAACCCCCAACCAAACAAATCCTAAGTTCAGACTTCAGATTTCAGAATGAGAAGCTCAAGTTGGTGCAAATTGCAATTTTCAAAAGAACCATGACAAGATGTTTTTTTTTTGAGGTGGTAAGACTAGACAGGGAAAAACGAAGTTCAAATTCTGGGAAGATAATTTATTGGAAGAAATGAAAATCATTCACCTAAGTTTAAAGGAAAAAATTGTTGATATGAGTGATTTTTATGAAGTATATCTTTTAAAAAATGTCTATTTAAGAATTAATATTAAGGAAAAATCACTTATAACTTCCAAGGATAAAAAAACCACGATAAAGTCCCAATATAAATTCTAAAATCAAAAAAGCCTCTAGGGATTTTTGTGTGATTAATTGTTAAAGTGAAATGGCAAACCTGCTCCTTAGGAATAAAATAGGAAAAGGCACCAGAAAAGGAGAGATGACACTTTTGGTCATTAACGAGAGAGCAAACAGATTATATTAAAAAAAACAGAGAGAAAAGGACGAAGGCTATAGTGGTTACAGCTACAATGATGAAGGGATTGAATGTGGTGTTCATATCCTGGGCAAAGATTATACTTTGTAGTCTTCATCTACTGTCAGCGAGCTTGAACAGTGCTTTCATTTTTTATTCCGCTGTGTATGTTGGCTACATTAAGATTGAGGGATTGGTCAAAGGTTGGAGCTTAGGTTCAATAGTAGATTATGTGCTTGAGTATAGATAAGTAATGCTAAGATTTTGCTAAAGATATAATCTGGAGCATTGAAGTTGGGTTTCACTGTTGTTGAGTTGTGTGAATTTTATTATGCTAAGTTTTTAGGCAAGGTTATAGAGGGAGTGCTTTGTTTTAAGTGAAAATTGTTGAATGTGATGGTGGTTTGTTTACTAAGAAAAAGCTGATATGATATAAAAAAAGTATTTTAATACGTGCAATTGTAGTTGTTAATATTGTTGTTGTAGTTGTTGATACAAAACCTGTGCTATTTTTTGAGCAAAGTAATAGAGGGATTGCTATGTTTTAAGTGAAAATGATTGAATATAATGGTGGTTTGTTTAATTACAAGATGATAATATGATATAAAAAAGAGTGTTTTTAATACATACAGTTATAGTTGTTAATACAGAACCGTATTGTGTTTTTGGGCAATATAATAAAGGGATTGCTCTATTTTTTGGCAAGGTAATAGAGGGATTGCTATATTTTAGGTGAAAATGATTGAATGTGATGGTAATTTGTTTGGTTACAAAATGCTAATGTAATATAAAAAAACAAAGTGTTGCTAATACGTGCAGTTTTAGTTGTTAATATTGCTGTAGTAATTGTTAAAATTGTTGTTGATATGATATAAAAAAAAAATAGGTATAATAAGTTGTTTAAATTCTGATAAGTATTTATAGCAGTTGTGACTTGTTAAATTTATAAACTCCACGGAATTACAATTCAGTTGAAAAAATGACTCCTACAGTTGTAAAAATAAGTAAAAGAAGTTGTTAAAAACTAAATAACCAGTTGTGACAAGTGAGAATTGTCAAATTCTGAACCCTTTCAAAAATAACTCATACAATTATTAATATAGCTTATGAAGTTATAAAACAAGTGTGAAGAATTACAATTGCAGACTGCCCTTGTGTTATTTCCTGCACCTCTTCTTCTCGTGTTCTTATCATTTCGATATAAGGGAAGGTTTTTCAAATGCAAATACCATTTTAATTAATATATCTCCCAATGTCATTTTCTTTCGTCTTTTTCCAACTTCATTTGCCATTTTCTTACTGTTATACTGTCAAAATTAACAACAACGATACACATGAATTACAACTGTAAAAGCAAATAGGGACAATAATGCTTATTGTTTTTCCCCCCTTATTAACATATAACCAAAAGATAAGAAGATTAGATGGGAAGAACTGGGAGTTGCATGGTACGCAAGTTATCAACAAATATGGGAATGTTATTTGGAAGATAGGAAACTAAGTAATTCGAATTGGTATCTATTTATCTATTTATTTTTAACAGTCAAGTTAGAGAAAAGAAATTTGGCTAGAGATAATTTAGTCTTTTTATTTTAGTATTTCAATATTTGGTCCTTCTATATAATTTTCATTTTTATGTTCCTTCTTAATGAATATTATCTTTCCTAGGTCTTTTATTCTAGTTTTCCTAATTAAAAAACTGCTGATTTTCCTAAAATATTTTTTTTTTCTTAATCATTTACATTAGAGTAAAAATCTAATTGTAAGAGTAAATTAGAAGGAAATAATAAAACTAGGAGATAAAGGAAACTCAAAATATATATTTAGAACCAAAATAAATTATTAAATTAACTTTCACATTTAGAATCAAAGAGGGTAAAATATATATTATTGATTAATATATGATCTATATACACAAAACTTCTAGTTTGTCTTATGAAGAAACACTGTGGTTGGAGCCTGAAGGGGGAGTGGTGTCTCCATTTACGTTCCTCTCCATTTCCTATTCATTTACTTTCCCCACTGTCAGATCAACTTCCCATGGTTTGAGTAGTGTTCCAATTTTTGGTTCGAGCCTCCCATGTTTCCTTCCTTTGCTCTCAGTGAGTTCTTTGCATTGTTCATTTGTTTGTCTGGCTTTCTATTGGGCCTCTTGTTTCTTATGTACAAATCTTTGAAAAGAGGCCTTTTTTTCTTGTGTATCTTTTACTTGTTTTTAATGAATTGTCTTAATAGTTAATATTAAAAAAAAATACCCTGGCTCTTAAGTTTTACCCATATTGATTCCATGATCATGGTGGTAAGAATGGGATTCTCATTATTCATATGAAGCACCCAAATTATGTATATTTTACATTTTACACATTAAAACAAAAAGCCACTACATTCAATTCATCAGCACATGCACACTTAGATTCACGTTTCCATTAAAATAAACTAATCCAATCCAGCAAAGATCATGTAAGCTTGGCCCAACTAGAAAAATAATCATTTGAGTTGAAACGTAATGGTTTATGAACTGTATGAAGTCCTGAACCACCATTTAAATGACTCAGCAAAGCAAAATCAGACCATGCTTCCATGAGAAATTCATAACTTACAAATCATTATACTGCAGATGAGTATAGCACATTTCCCCGCTTGCTTCTGTCTTTGAGATGAAATTTTCCTCCTTGCACTAAAAGAAAATAGGAAAAATTCCAATAAAATACCAAATAAACTTTAATAACTCAAAAAAGTCTATTATAAATTGGAAAAGACAAATAAGGCTCTAAGGAGGAATCTGGGTTATCAAATTTATGCTTAAAGTCCAAAATGCCCTTAAAGTAAATAACACATAAACATTTGAACCCTATTATGTGTGGTTTAAAATCGTGCGATCCTGTGTCTCCTTTGCGCAACCCAATCAGCCGTCCATCACCATCTATCGCCTTGCGTCACTGTGCCTGCTTGCGTCGCTGTCTTGGCTTGCGTCGTTGTCTCGCCTTCGGTCGCCATCTCGCCTTCGGTAGCCATCTCGCCTTACGTCGCCGTGAGTGGGAGGAGGTTTTGTTCACAATGTGCTCTTCCTAACCATCAAAATCCTCTCAGTCTCAAATCTCAGTCCAATATCACTCTTATTTCAAAATCTCAGTTCAATATCACTCTGATTCAGTATTGTGTGAAGATATTGCCCTAAAAAGATGGACTCTAACAAATTCATTAATGGAAATAACAAAGTTTTTAATGGAAATAACGAGATTCATAATGGAAATAACGATGAAGAACACATGTCTGATGTAGTATTGTGTGAAGATGTTACCCCAAAGAGGTGGAATCTAACAAATTCATTAATGGAAATAACAAGTTTTTTAATGGAAACAACGAGATTCATAATAAGAATAACGACAAAGAACACAGGTCTGATTCAGTATTGTGTGAAGATGTTGCTCTAAAGAGGTAGACTCTAACAAATTCATTAATGGAAATAACAAAGTTTTTAATGGAAATAACGAGATTCATAATAAGAATAACGACAAAGAACACAAGTCTGATGCCAAAATAACATGTATCTCCAGGTGCATAGGTGCTAACAATCACACCCTAAAAGAACATGTTCCTCCTTGCATACATAAGTTACAATAAAGTGTAACCACTAACAAGAGTTGTAATGGTAATAATAAGTATAGTATTGGGATTGACAAAAACCAGATTGTGCGTTACAGCAACTACCATATACATAGTCAATTGACAAGTGAACATTATGATTCCACCTACACCTAATGTTTTATTGTCACTCTCACCATATAAAATATTATTTTCCCTAGACAGTACTTACAAAAAGGGCATCCTATATGACATAACCCTTCTAACCAAAAATAGAAAATCGCAAAATCTTTAATTAAGCCCAAAAATGTTCGACCAAAGAAATATTCATCTTCACATATTTTTGGTTAGAAGGGTTATGGCATATAGCTTGCCCTTTTTGTAAGCACTGTCTAGGGAAAAAAATATTTTATATGGTGAGAGTGACAATAAAACATTAGGTATAGGTGAAATCATAATGTTCACTTGTCATTTGACTATGTATATGGTAGTTGCTATAATGCACAATCTGGTTTTTGTCAATCTCAATATTGTACTTGTTATTACCATTACGACTCTTGTTAGTGGTTACACTTTATTATAACTTATGTATACAAGGAGGAACATGTTCTTTTAGGGTGTGATTGTTAGCACTTGTGCACCTGAAAAGACATGTTATTTTGGCATCAGACCTGTATTCTTCGTCGTTATTCCCATTATGAATCTCGTTATTTCCATTAAAAACTTTGTTATTTTCATTAATGAATTTGTTAAAGCCCACTGATAAGTAAAATATCTGCACATTTATTTTCCCTTATATGAAGCATTTTTTGGATGACATTTAAGCTTAATGTAATGAATTTGGGTGTAATTGATAAATAAATAATGATTTGACCTAAAATAGAATTCATTGGAAAATACTAAATTTTGACCCTGTTTCAGTTTTTAGGCAATATCTAGAGCTCTAGATGTCGAATTGGGACGTTCTTTATATGGATAGAAAGCTGAGAAAAATTCCTACAACTTTTATGCTGAAGTGAAAACTCAGTTTTGTCCTTAAAAGCTCCGAATTTTTCTTAGAAGTTGAACACGTGATTCTATCTAGGTTTGACCTTTGTCCACTAATTTGACCATAACTAGAGCCAAAAATGTTGAAATGAGGAGCTCTCACATGCGTTTTCAAGATAAGATCCAGATCTACAACTTTTATGAAGACAACAAAGTGAGATTCCAACGTTTTAATTGCCAAACATTAGCTGCAATCAATGAGCAAGGTGATCACAAAGTCAATATTGGTGGCTTAGAGTCAAGATTCTTACATAACATATGGAAATTCTTACACCCGATTCATCTATAAATAGAGGAGTTGAAGGCACAAGGGAGGACACCATCTTAGAATTTAATTTCATGCATTTTTATTGTTCTTGCATACCTCCTACATGGAAGGTTTAGATAATTATCCTTTATGGATGGTATATGTTGCCTCCTACATGGAAAGTTTTACCTCCTATATGAAAGGCTAGATTTTTCTATTTTCATACATCTTGTAGTTATATCTTTATGTTTTAGAATTTAATAATCATGTTTTTTGCAATATTTATGAAGTTCTCAATTTATTTTGGTTTTGTTTTTAATTTCATCATGATCTAATTTTTCATTTTCCTAGGGTGATGACGTAGCTTACTAATGACGAATTGAATCTTAACTTATTAAATCTAGTTTTAATTTTTCCTTCATGATTGAGTTTTAATTATTGTTCTTAATGCTTTCAATTGATTGGTCATCTTTTGGATGATCTCAATATGCATGTTGAGACCGGAAGGAGATACATGTATGTGGATCCTATAATTAAAACCATAATTTTCATATGAAATAGGAATATATTCATATGGGTTGTGTAATCTTAATTGAGTTCCACAAATCTTAATACATGATTGATTGCTTAAATTCATATAAGAATATATTGGGTTATCAATTATTATAGAATTACTTGACCTTGGAAGAGGCTAGTAATTAAAATAGGGAAACTCGACTATCAATCATGTGGAATAAATTGGACTAGAATAGATAAGTGATTCAATCCGAAGTTTGCTAAGTGAAATCTAATCCCTAGGGCCTTTTTATTATATTGGTCTTTATAACAATTGCATTTCCATTTAATCATCTTTATCTTGCAATCTCAATCACCAACTAATCGATCGGCTAAATAGTATTAAAATTATCAATTTTGATACTTAGTGATCAATCCCCGTAGGAACGATACTCTACTCACCTCTATATTACTTGTTTACGACAGTGTACACTTGCACTTCTAAATACATCATCCTACACCCGTAACAACCTCTTTGGGGCAACATCTTCATACAATACTGAATCAGACATGTGTTCTTTGTCGTTATTCCTATTATGAATCTCGTTATTTCCGTTAAAAACTTTGTTATTTCCATTAACGAATTTGCTAAAGTCCACCTCTTTGAGGCACTATCTTCATACAATACTGAATCAGACTAGTGTTCTTTGTTGTTATTCCAATTATGAATCTCGTTATTTCCATTAAAAACTTTGTTATTTCCATTTATGAATTTGTTAAAGTCCACTTCTTTGGAGCAACATCTTCACACAATACTAAATCAGAGTGATATTGATTTGAGATTTTGAGATAAGAGTAATATTGGACTGAGATTTGAAATTGAGAGGATTTTGATGGCTAGGAGGAGCACCTTCTAAACAAAACCTCCCACTCAAGGCGGCGGAAGGCGAGACGGTGGCCAAAGGCGAGATGGCGACGCAAGCAGGCACAATGACGCAAGGCGATGGATGGTGATGGACGGCCGACTGAGTTACGCAAAGGAGACACATGATTGCACGATTTTGAACCACACAAACCAAGGTTCAATTGTTTGTGTTATTTACTTTAAAGGCATTTTAGACTTTAAGCATACACTTGATAACCCAGATTCCTTCTTATAATCTTATTTATCTTTTCCAACTTATAATAGACTTCTTTAGGTTATTGAAATTTATTTGGTATTTTATTGAAATTTTTCAAAGAAAATAACAGTAGAAATATGTTTAAACAGTAAATGGCTTCCAACAATTTATTAAAAACTCAGGTCAGTAGTGGACAGAGGAGGACGACAACAACAACATAACCCTATCCTACTAAACGAGATCAGCAACATGGTTTGCAAAAAGCTGCTGTACTTCATCAATAATTAACTCTTCAAATTCATCTTTCAACAAGAAATCTTGTCCGATAACTTCCTTGAACGCCCTCATTTGAGAAAGATTCGATTCTCATCCTAGCAAACTTAGCACTGTTCAAACTTCTAGCAATACGAACAACTTATGGTTCCAAGTGATAATTCCTCTTAACAGGAACATTACTTGAGATACAAAACACGAATACAAAACTTCCTACCCACTCATGGAACACAATGTTCTTCCGACAGAACCCTGTTGCTGAAGCATATATAGATAAAAACCGTAGTTGGCTCGTATTAAAGATAGAACCACCAATAGAAGTCCAGTTTTTTTTCAAAAAAAAAAAAAAATAGTTGAATCCCACTTCAAAAACATGGCAAATGCTTCAATGGGAATTGAAGGAGAAACCAAATGAGACAGAATTACCAAAAGATCAAAAACAAAAAACTTCAGGCAGATGACATGCCATCATCCTTCAAATTTTCTTCATAGAGCTTCAATATCTGATCATCATGCTCCTCAAAACAATTCACGAATCTTTCAAGGAACTGCTTTTCGGGAATAACAAATGGAAAGGTTAAGGAAGAATTCTTGCTTATTAAACCTTTTGAGTGAAGATACCGCAGAACCAAACCCCTGGGTACAATCCTTTTATTCAAGCTATATCCAAAGAGTCTTGGATCTTCAACAAGGAACAAAGAACTCCAACCTAACTGGTTAACCCAGAAACTCATCACCGCGTTGATTTTATCCTTCGATGCTAACATACAATGCGGTTGCGTCCTGAATGCTCTCAACCATGCTTCCTCCGACCACCCCCAGGTCCTGAAGATATCAACTTTGGCTTCCCACAGGGACTTGCTTATGTTCATTTTGGCCATCATTGCTATACCGAATTGTATTTTCCGATGATTAAACCCCATAGCTTTAACTTCGTCAGCCAACTTCATAATTTCACTTGACAGCTGCAGTCCACGAGGCCTCCTACATAGTATGAGAGCAATATTTGCCCCTGATACTCCATTCTTTAGCAACAAGTTGATAGTTAGAATCACCCGAGTGTCCGCAAGTATATAAGGACAGCGTTTTATACAATCGATTGTTGCCTTGTCGCTTTTAAAAAAGCCTTTGAAAAATCCATAGGATGGGATTATGTGTTTCTCCAAGCTTCTTAGTAAGAATCTCGGATTCTTATACACCATGGAGACTATGTCAGTGGTAGAAGCCCCTTTTGAGAGGAGAAATTCAAACTTGGGCAAAATACGTCTATGGGGATTGCACAAAAGAAGCATCGGTAACCTTTCAACAAGATCGTTGGTTTGAGACTTAGAGAAACCGCGACATCTGAAGAAGCTGAAAGCTGCTTCTGGCTTTTGTGCGGTCTCAAATCGAACGGTCTTGGAGACCTTTAAAGCGACTTCTTGGGAGAACCCTAAATTGTTAACGAGGTATGATACAGTAAACGAGTGATTACCTGAAGAAGCGATTGTGCTGAATGTGAGAGAGAATATGGATGAAGGGTTGTGTTGCAAGATTCGAAAGCATTGTGAGGTCGGAGATGTCCTGAGAATACCGTTTAGCCACGGAAGAGCTTTGAGGCGTTTGGAATTAATCATGAGCTTCATATTTGAATTGTAAGCGAAGCGAATAGTGATCTTACTGCGATTCTTGAAGAGTTTGAATTTCTCTGAGGAATTGCTGCAACGGTTTGATCAAAGCCTGAATTCATCCAAAGGGAGCGATATTCTCAGTAGCCTCCTACTGTGTCCTAGAGTCAGTTCAGACTTCAGATTTCAGAATGAGAAGCCCAAGTTGGTTCAAATTGCAATTTTCAAAAGAACCATGCCCTCGAGTCTAACCAATAAGGTTTTTTGAGGTGGCCTCACTTTTATAAGAAAACAAAGTTTGAAATTGGAAAACAAACTTACTACGAGAGAACTTTTACGAGAGATGAGAACTTTTGTTGTCTAAATTTTGAGGGAAAATCTTGATATTAGTGATTTTTATGAAATATTTTTTTAAAAAAAAGTCTATTTAAATATTAATATTAATTGATATTTTCTAACATGAAGGAAACTATTGAAATAAATTATTTATTCGTATAATTTTTTAAAGAATATTGTTATATGATCTTCAACGTCACCTGTAGTTATTTGTTTATTATATATTCATGTCATGTTAATATATAGCTCATTTGGATTAGCTTATAGAAACTCCATAAGTGCTTATAAATCGTGATTCACATAATACAAAGTAGCTTTTACGATCTATGAGGTAGCTTTTACAGTTTACGAAATAAATATGTGAAGAAGATTTATCTCGATTTACGTAAATCGGGCTTATTTTATAAGCCCGATTGAAAATGATGTTTCCAAACGAGCTAATAATATTATATACATTTTCTTATCTTTTTGAACATAATCAAAGATAAACACTAAAGTTTATTACTTATAAGCAATTTAAATTGTTATAAATTTTAGGGTAAAGAGGCATCCAGCACCCTGATCTATTTTTGAAAGTGCAATCAGCACCTTAAAGTATTTAAGGGTGCTGGTTATTTTTGGAGGTGCAATCAGCACCATAATGTATTAAAAATAGAGCAATTATATCCCTTCACTAACAGAATACTAACTCTATTTGCTGACACATTCTTTTTTTTACTCTTTCATTGATCTTCAACATATTTATCCCTTCTTTTAGTATTTAAGGGTGCAATCTTGCCCCTAATATATTAAAAATAGAATAATTGCACTCATTCACTAATAGAATATTAACTCAAGGTTTGAAGTTTAAGATCGATGAAAAATGAAAAGAAAGAGTATGTCAGCAAACAGAATTAATATTCTGTTAATAAAAAGGTGTAATTACTTCATTTTTAATATATTAGGGTGCTGATTGCACCTTTAAAAATAATTTAAGATGCTGATTGCACCTTTAAATACTTTAGGATGCTGATTGTACCTCCAAAAATAGATTAGAGTGCTGGATAACCTTTACCCCAAATTTTATATTATACCATATTTACATTAATGGGCATGTTTGGTTGGGCGTTTCTACCCTTAATAAGCTCAATTCATTAGATATAAGCTAGTTTGCAACTGTATATTTGGTTCTCCTATGTTTGGTTCGGCGTCTGACACAACTAACTTATGGTGTGATAAGCTCTTTTTGTCAAAAGCTGCTGGTTGTAGCTTAAACATTTCAGCTTATTAGCTCTTCGTCCCTGTCCCTCAACTCCATCACCCACTGTCTCTCTGCGCTCCATCATCTCCTCTCTCAGCTCCATCGGTGTCTCTGAGATTTGTAGAAATCCCTCTCTCTTGCAACTCCGTTGATCCCTCTGTCCCTCTGAGCTCCAGTTGCCTTCTTCGACGAGTCCTCCATGTCTCGGCGGGCAAAGGTGGTGGGCAATCTCCCATCTGTCTTCTTCCATCTCTCAACGATAAGAGCTTCTTCCAGCTGAAGAGCTTCTTCATCTCTTTGCTCTGTCTTCATCTTCCTTCCAATCTTCAAGTTCGCCTAAAGCTTTTAACTGTGTGCTTGTCGATCTACGCTCTGGTCTTGTGTCTTTGCTCTATAACAATCTGAACGTGCTTTATCTTCCTCCATCTGGTCACCGCCAGTGCAATCTTGCAAAGTGGTAAGGTTTGAAGCTTGATTTGGAAAATTAATTCCAGTGCATGTCCGATTTTCACTGTGGGTTACTTGTTTCTTCCTCTGCCAAGGTGGCTTGCCTTGAATATTTCATGTGTGTGTGTGTGTTGCTTGTGCAATCTGAATGTTGCCATTCATGAGAAAAAATTTTTCACTCACTGTAAAGAAGGAAAATAGGTGCAGAAACTGGGAACGAAACACAAAAATAGGGGTTTGCTAGTAACGTGGATTTGAGAACCAATGTGATCACTGGTTTGAGTGTGTTTTTCTATTTGTGGTTTTTGGTTTTTGGTTCCACTGGCCACCATTCATGTTCGCCTATGACTCTTGCTTTCCTTTAAAGATTGTGATTCGTATATGTATGCCTCCTTGTCATGCTACACTGTTTTTAATGAAAAAACACGCAAAGAAACTTGTTACTGGCGTCACTCTACTTATTTCAAAAATATATCTCTTCTCCGTTATCTGTCTTCTCAATCACAGACACGCAGAAGGCACAAGTCCTCTGTTTTTTTATTTTTCCCTTGATTCCTCTCGGAGAATTTCTGGCTGTGTCCGTTTTTCATTTGTTTAATTGCATTTCGTTTTATTTGGTTTGACCATTGAAGCTTTTCATCTGTTTGATTTATCATTGAATATTAGTGGAGTTTACTAACAAACAGGGAATAAGATCTTGCTTTGCTTTTAATTGAGAAAATTTTATGGGCAAATATTTATATTGACATCTTTGAAAGACCAAATGTTAACTTGACAAAGGGATATGAGTAATTGGAAGATACTTATATTCATTAATATTCATACCTAACTGAGTCACATATTTATTTTACTGTATCAAAAACTTTAATTTTGTATCATTTCTAATTTATTGGCATTTTTATTATAATTTGATTATATATTATTATTGTCAAATTGTCAACATTTATTAAATCACTTTCAATAAATTTTACAATTTTTTCTTTTAAATATCACAAAAGTCACTTATGAAAAGTTCATCCAAACACCCTTCATTTTCATAAAAAGCACTTATTCAATCGTCAATCCAAACACAAATCACTTACATAATCTGACTTTTACTCAAAGCCACTTTTCTATAAGTCACTTTTTAAATAAGCCACTTTTCCACCGCTCATCCAAACACACCTAATATATTGATGTAATATTCATTTAAGTGTTTCTTCCTTAACAATACTTTTGAAGGACACAATTCATTGCACAAAGCTCGTCACAAAGTAGGATTTGAGAAAGGACAGATTGATCGGGAAGGACAGATTAACCTAGTATTATTATGCAAATGAAAATATTTTAAAGATTTGAACATTAAGTAACAATGTTTTAAGTGACTTCCAAGGAATACGGGCTGCGCCAACATTCACCCTCTTTCGTACTGATACTTTCTAAAGGGGAAAACCTCGTCATTAGCGCATACACACACACATATATTGATTTTGTGATAGCAATCTAACGAATTCATTAAATTTGTTCAGCTACAGGAGAGCCCATGACTTGAATAAACTAGCATTTCGTTTGAACATGAGGATTAGTGCATATTGGAAGATCATGATGGGAGGCTCATTGACAGTTCTACTATGCTTCCATTAGCATTCTTTTTTTTTTTTTAACAACAAAAGGTAATCCCACTACAATCTAATCATTATCAGTATCTAGTATCTGCTGTAACTCAGGTACAAGTTGCGAGAGTATATGAAAGCCGGGCATGATCGACAAACTTTTCTTAACCATATAATCCGCTGCTACATTCGTTGATCTTTAGATCTTTCTTACTTCAACACATCATTCCCTCTCTAATTAGCATTCTAGTACTATAGTCTGTTTGTTCTTCATTCAAATCTCTCTATAAAGGTACATTTTGCAAACCCAACATTTTTGCCAAAAACGTGCTTTAACAACCTTGTAAATAAGGTTTTGAAGATTTTCATGATGCATTAATGGGAAACAGCACAGTTTCACCTGTTTCACATGTCTCAAAACTGAAGAGCAAAGTAATACTTTTCAATCAAGTAAATCTCAATCAACCTGGATGACAAGTCAGTACAGACCAAATATATATACATATCACACATGTGTTTTCTGTTTAATGCTGAAACAAACCGTTACCTTCTTAATTACCTTACAATACAGATTTTGATCTTGATCCTAAATATCATTGAGGATGAAAATCGGAGAAAAAAACATATCATATTAACTAGTAGCCTTATTTTCATATCTAGTGCATATAAAATCACAGAAGGTTTTTATTCAGGATAACCACATGCTGGGAAAACAATATGTTGCAGAAGAATATGAATAGCCTGCCATTGCATAGAAGTTGATTCTCTGAATCCAAGTACTGCGTGATTGCTCAATAAGTAAGGTTCAAATTATATCTGCAAACAAACTGTACAGAAACTAAACCATAGTAACTTAAAACGTAAAGATGTGATTAGAGAAAGAGATAACATGCAGAATACAGGTTAATTCCAACAACTTGTTTAAAAAGTTTGGAAAAGGAAGGCCGTCCATAACAATTTTATAAAAGGGCTATTTCAGAAGTATCCAAGTCCTACATTGCACAGTAGGAGATGCCTCAGACTCCCAAAAACATGGAGGCTCCATCTCCCTGACAGATTGGATCTTTTGCAAGGTTCCATAGTTATAAAGGGGCCTGGGGTGAGCAGCTTGCTCAATCACAGAGAACAACCCATGTCAAGAAATAAAGATTTGAATTTGGGCATTTATAGAGTAATAAGCAACTACATGCCCTTCAACAATATCTGTAAGCCTAGATTTATATGAGCTTCCATAATTCCATTTGAAAGCTTGATAACGTGAAGAGTCAGTAAGAGCTGAGCCATAATGGTTCAAGAACTCTATGAAATTCTGCACAGCAATTAAAATGAAAAAATGACCTCGCAAATCACAATAGAATCTGTCCTTCAGATGATTTTTCCCTTCTTGCAGTGAAAAGGAAAATGATAGTGGAAACATGGTCACCAACGGATCATGAGAACTCAAGGTCATTTGTGTAGGTCTGGAGATAAAAAGTTAGAATTTTGATAAAACAGAATATGAGTCCTCATCCTATCAACATGTCTAAAACTTCTGAACTTTACAAGTGAAGTTGACAATATTCAACTTCTTCCTATATGAATGAACACTTTATGGTTCCAAGCGATAATCACAATTAACTGAGGAATTGCTTCAGGGAAAAAAAAACGCTACTGTTAAACTTTCAGCCAATCCATAGGTATTATTTCTGGACAGGCTAGAATTCAGGGATGCAAAGTTAATTATTCATTAAGTCAAGGAAGGAGAGTGAAACACAATTGCTCACAAAAGTATTCTGCAACCAAAGCACCTACTGATAAGGCATAAGATATTATATTGATATGCATGAAAACAGAGGTCCAATTCAGAAAATGAACCAAATCAGTAAAATTAGTTGAAACCCGATTTAAACAAGGCGAGTACTTCAATGGTATGGAGAAACAAAATGGGGCAGACTTACAAAAGATTAAAATTTCAAAATTTCAAGCACATGACATTCCATCATTCTTCAATTTTTCTTCATATAGCTTCAATAGACGATGATTATGCTCCTCAAAACATTCCACAAATCTTTCCAGGAACTGCCTTTCAGTCAAATTAAATGGCATAACTAAGCTAGCATTCTTTTTTATCAACCCTTTTGACTGAAGATAATGTAAAACTGAAGCCCTTGGGATAATCCTTCTCTCAAAGCTGTATAGAAACATATTCGGTCCCTTGACAAGGAGCAAAGAATTCCAACCTAACTGGTTAACCCAAAAACTCATCACCGCATTAATCTTATCCCTTGATGCTAACATACAGTGTGGTTGCTTCCTAAATGCTTCTAACAGTGTTTCTTCTGACCATCCCCATCTCTTGAAGAGATCAACTTTGGCGTCCCAGAGGGACTTGCTCAAAAGCGTTTTAGCTATCAATGCAACACTAAATGTTGTATTGAAAGGATTAAATCCCAAACACTTAACTTCCTCTACCACCTTTGTAAGGACATTAGGGGAGTTCAGTGTACGAGGCCTCCTTCTGAGTATGAGAGCAACGTTCGTCCTTGACACTCCATTCTCTAGCAACAAGTTAATACTTTGTATTGCTCGAGAGTCATAAAGCATATCTGGATAGCCTTTTATACTTGAAATGGTGGTTTTATCATTCTGAAGAAACCCTTTTATCATTTCATATGATGGGATTATATGATTCTCTAAGCTTCTCAACAGGAATCTAGGGGTCCTTCGCACCATGAAGTTAAGGTCGGAGGTCGTTGCACCTTTTGAGAGGAAAAAATCAAACTTGGGCAAAATATTATGTTGGGGATGGCACAAAAGAAGCCATGGATCCTTTCTGATGACATCTTTTATGATAGACTTAGAGAAACCGTGGCTTTCGAAGAAGCTCACAACTGAATCTGGCTTTTGTGAGGTGTCAAATCGAACTTTCTTGGAAGCATTTAAAGCAGCTTCTAGGGAAAACCCTAAACTGTTAATGAGGTATGATACAGTAAACGAGTGATCACCTGGAGAAGCACTTGTGCTGTATTTAAGAGAGAATGTGGGCGAAGGGTAGTGTTCTTGCAAGAGACGAACGCATCGTACGGTTGGTGATGTTCTTATAAGAAGGGCCCTGAGGCGCTGGGAATTAAACATGAGCTTCAGAATGATAGGGATCTCACAGAGATATTGAAATTCCTTGAATTTCTCTGAGTACTCGTTTCGAAGGTCTGTTCGCAGTCTCGAGTTATCTGAAGAGATTGATATTCTCAGCGGCCTGCGAAGTTGATGGACATTTTACCTTCCCGAGATGCACCCAGAAATCAGAATGCGCTTTCTTCAAAAGAACACAAAAAACTTGTTGGAGAACACATTTGTTAAGTAAAAAAGTTTATTTGAAGTTTTTAATCTTATAAAAGTTTATTTAATATTTTAAAGAGGTATTTGGGATCATTATTGCACATGATAGATTTTTTAAGAAAAAAAAGTTTTTTCTTAAAAGCTCATTTTTTAGCTTCTTCTACTAATAAGCTTTCAATTAGGCATCACTTAAGTAATTTTTTCCTCTTAACTTCATATGCTATTTTTTTTTCTTTTTTTTTTTGAAAATAACACTCATTGTTTGAATTTTTATTTTTTAACTTAATTTATTTCTGTAGGATTAACAAATTTTGAACCAAAAAGCTGGCACCAAAATCAATGACGGAAAGGGAGAATCTACGAAGCTAAGTAACTATATATATATATATATATATTCAACAATGTTTATATCATTTTCAGTTATTTTTCATCTAAACGGAATTTTCTAATGCTAATCCAAACAGATTTAGAGTTTAAAAAAAAAGCCACTTCTTCACTGTATTCTCAAACAGGCACATAACTTTTGGTCCTAACTTCTCATCACTTTTTATAATTTGCATCACTTTTATTTTAGGAAAAATGATATTAAAAAGATAAATATTAAGTATGAAATTTTTTTGGTTAAAAATGAGTTACAAACATAAAAGTTTTAGTTGCAATAGAGACTCATTTGTAACTTATGATTTGGCAAAATTTTTTGGGATGTAACTGTAGTTAAATTTAATTTTTAGGAATTAAATGTATTTTTTTTCTTATGTTGTTTTTTTTAAGAAAAAAATCATCATTATCTTCATCACATATGAATCATGTTTGTGACATGATCAGAGACGAACTTGTTAGGGGTAGATGATTCAATTATGATTCACTTCATGTATAAGATTCTGATTGAAATATATATTTATCCTTTTTTAAATTAAATGTTTCAGTGTATCTTTCTTTTTCAATAATTATTTAAATTTTTTATTTTAAAAAATTTTATTTATATTTTTAACATCAATTATAATAATATATATACAAACAATATATACGTAGTATTGAATAAGGTTCATGCCCTTTTCAGTCATTTCTTATCCAAACGGGCTTTTCAAACGCTAATCCAAACAGGTTCCTTAAAAAAAGTCATTTCTCCTACCGCCAATCCAAACACAAATCACATTTACAACCTCACTTTTTTTCAAATGGGCTTTTATAAAAGCCCCATTAAAAAAAAGTCACTTCTCCACTGAGTTCCCAAACAGGCACAAAAAGAAGCATTTGGTGCGATAGATGGAAGTTCTCAAGAATGCAATTTTCGGCTGGTTTAAAATAGTGATGAGATTGTTTAAAAATAGTTTTGGAGGTATGATTTATAATATATGAGGTAAATATATAAGAGGAGTGTTGTCTTGATTTATATGTATAAGTACTTTTAGGATTCTTAATTATGCATGAACACTTTTCAATCTGAAATTTTTCAGAGTAGTTTTATCTTCGAAAGTTTCAAAAAATGAGTAATTTTACCTTAGTTATCAGTAGACTAAATATATTAAGTTGATAATCCATATATCCTACCATCCACATCAGTTTTGTTAAGATATAGATCTGTCTCATAAATCCATGTATTGTCTATTTTATTTTTTTTCAAAGTTTGATGTAAAACTTACGGAATAAATTTATATTTTAATAAAAATGAGAATAACATATTGATTATCATTTTAATATATTTGATCAACTAATGGTTAAAATTAACAGAAATGGTAAGTTAAAATTACTTCTTTTTTAAAATGTCTAAAGGAAAATTACCTTCTAAAAAACTTTTAAAACAAAATTAGTTCAATAAAAACTTTTTAAATAAAATTGCTAAAAAAAGGGAGAATTTTAAAAAAATACCATTTAAATTTCAAAATCTTAAATAGGTAATTTAATAATAAAATGATTTGTTAATTGCGTTACCATTCTTGTTAATCCTATTACCAAACTTGTTAACGGGATTTTGAAGTTTAAATGATATTTTTTTGGTATTCTTACAAAAAAAAAGGGGGGGAGAGAGGGAGAGGGAGAGAGAGAGAGAGAGAAAAGAAAGAAAGAAAAGAATGGCAGCTTAGTGGGGCATTTCAGGTGACGTGTCTTTGGACCACATACAATTTCTCGAAATACTTTTGTTTTGCCAACGCATTTCATTTCATTGAAGAAATAAAACAAAGCCTACCGCCAAAATGGGACTAGAAAGTCTGAAAGGCTAAAGAAACAAAGACAATAAAAAAACCAAATAAGTATATACCTCACCTCCTCAAAATGGAACCCTATATACGGGTTCTTATATTAAAGATTCGATGTGGCATACAGATTGGTTATAATATAATGTTGTCTCTCCTTTTCTTTTCTTTTCTTTTCTTTTTTTACCTTAAATGTTGTCTCTATGTAAAAGACATATTCTAGTGAGATAAAGTATTCATCACGAATATTTCATCAAAATATTATCTGAATCATGCATTTATAAAGAGGTTAGTGGATATTAACAAAATTCTCTCTTCTTTTTCATATTGTTAATTGCATGGCCCTATTATTTTTTTAAAAAAATAAAATTTAAACTATCCCTTCACTGATTTATCCATTTTTAGTTGATAAATAAATCAATATATTCTATAAAATCAAAATTATCCATTATTTTTCATCTATGATCATTATATACTTTTAACCTGCATAGTTCTTTATTAAAAAAAAAAAATTTTAAAGCTCGGGCAATGGGCAACCTTTCCCGTTATAATAATGAAATGTACTTGGACATGGCTGATGAGCTCAAAACAATCGTCCAACATGCCTACTTACAACAACAACATATATTATGAGAAAGACTACTAACAAGAAGTTTCTGTCAACATTTAATTTCAAGGACATGAATGAACAAGATGTCAGTTTAAATGTCAGTTAGGGGTATTTAGAGTAATTAACGGTTATTAGAATCACTAAGCGCTAAGTAAGCACCTAACCTGATTACCTTACCCCTGCCTATTATAAATAAGGCACTCCTATTGTAATTCATACTATATCATATCATAATGTGAATGAATAGCTTTGTGGTTCTCTCTCTCTCTGTTCCTTTGCCTCTCTTCTTCTTCTTCTCCAATCCTCTGATTCTTCTTCTCTATTCTCTCCTTCCCTGTCTTTCTATTCAATACAGAATTATGATTCTGCAACACAAGAATTTTACTTTAGTATGAGAATGAGTGCATATTGGACCATGGAGCTATGGATGCTCATTGTAATGTTGTTCAATCAAGCTGCATCCAAAAGAACATCAAGGAAAATATGAATATATGAATGTAAGTATATATTATCACTTTTGTCCTTACCACAAGTCACTTATACGGTCATTAATGACTGTTTTCTAATTTTATCCCTATTTAATTTATGTTAGAAAGAGAGAAAGAGGACAAAGGGGTGAAAATGATCTGTAAATGTGGAGAGAGACAAATTTTAACAAAGAAAAATTTGGAAAATTTTATCAATTTGACGCATTGCTTGATATGTGAAAATAGGTTACAAGTGACATGTAACAAGGGCCGAAGTAGTATATTTAAGAGCAACTAGTGTTCATATCAAGTGGGCATATAGAACAGGAATAGCTTGCCGTGGGTTAAGGGTTGGTTCTCTGAATCCCAAATCCTGCAAGCTTGCTTAATAGCAAGTCCTGCGTTTCACAATTATCAGTTATACCCCTAAACAAACAAACAAAGAACTAAATCACAGTCATTTTATCAAGTATTAAATGCAATTAGATACATATCATATTAACTAACTAAAGTATTTTAGAAAATACATGTCATATTAACTAACTAAACTAACTTCCTTAATCTAAGTAAATTAGGCAAATATGTCATCTATTAAGAACAGAGTAGTAATCTTACATTGGGTAGAATGGAATGCCCGAGTCTGCCCCTATAAACAGAGAGGCTCCAGCTTCCTGGCAGATCAGTCTTTTGTGAGATAATCCATTCCAAGGTGGGAACAGGCTCTGATTGTGCAGTTTGTTCAATAACTGACAACAACCCAAGTTGAAAAGTAAATTTCAAAATACAATAAGCAACAACACGCCCTTCAGCAAGCCTAGAGATCTTTGCATCTAGGTTTAGGAGGTTCCAAGACTACATTTTAAAGATCAACTCTAATAGGTGAAGAATAAGTCACAGCAGAACCATAATGGCTTGAGGGTTGTTAAAAATTCAGCACCATAATTAAAATGACTCGGCAAACTGAAATCAGATCAATTATGTCCCAATTTAATCATGGTGAATACTTCAAAGGGAAGGAGAATAAGAAATGGGGCCGAATCACACAAGATTTAAATTTTATTTTAAAAAAGACATTTTATTTTAAAGAAGTTTAACATTCAAAATTTAAAACAACTAAAGAATTTTACTTATTTTTAACATCTTTTCTTATGAAGCTAGTTATGATCTTAAAATTTTGCAAATTTCAATCTCATTTATTTTTCATACGATGTCTTTTTTTCATTTCATGGATTGATCGACTATCCCTAGTCCATGTAAAAACAAGAAATAATAGTATTCCTTATTTTATTATATATATATATTCATTGACAATTGGTTGTTTTTTATTTAAGAAAAAGATGTATTCAGCCATGGATCCCTGCAGGGTAATCCCTCTAGTATCCATAATAGTAATAAAAAGTGTTCAGGTCAACTTCATGAAGATTCGTCAGTTTTGTCTTCATCCTAATCCCTCCATGGGACAGTCACTTCACAATTCACTTCATGTAACTGCAATAACCCAAATCTAAAAGGTTTTCCGAAAGAGAACATCAGAGTCTCATCAAGAATTAGACTTGAACCTTGAACCATTACCTCCAAACACACAAGCCATGAGTTGTAAATGGGTTATCCATTGTATTAAAGAGAACTCAGAAGTGGACTTTCATCAATGGGTACAAATGCTTCGACTTCAAAAAGACGCTCTCTTTTGTTGTCGAACAAATCATCATCAGAACTGTGTTAACTAGACATGATGATTGAACAATTGTACACAAATAGTGCAGTGAAGGATTTGGGCAAGCTACATTATTTTCTAAGCATAGAACAACAGCTTCAATTTTTTGTTTGGGGGAGGGGGGGGATTGCTTCTACCTCAGACTTAACTATATTTCTGACCCACAGGCCAAGGTAAAAAATTGGAGAACTTAAAAAGGACAGATTACACCAATGACTAGTGTCTAGTGGTTCAAAGCTATCAAAGTAGCAACATAATGTAATTGTTGATCCTCAAGTATATAAAGTTAGATTATGCAATAATCATTGATAAGCATTGAAATATCATGAAGAGGACAATAATAAGGCACCCCAAAGGAACCTTATCCCATGAATTGATCATCACCAAGTATAATGCTTAATACCCTACCAGGATTTTGTAAGGCAGACTGGGGCAATGATCCTAGTGATTCAAAAATCAGCTTCTGCCTCTTGCATATATTATAATCTGTTATGACAGGCAACCAAGAAGCCAAATGCGGTCGCTAGATCAAGTACAGTACAGAGGTTTTGGCAAATGATATGGTATCATCTGGTTATAAACACTGAAGCATGAATTGGAGTGTCCAACATTCGAATCAAATGCTTGTAATTTACATGTCAATCTAAGCACCATAATGTCGCCACATAATCCTATCTTGCCGAACAGTATTAAACAGCTGATGCATGTTGAAGTTTCATCCAGCTCAAACAAAACAGTTTCTCCTGGAGAATCAAGAATTCAAGGACGCAAGATAACTCAAGAATTCAAGGAGAGTTAAAAAAGAAATAAATAATTACAACAGTAGCTTGCAACCATAACAACTTTCTATTCTTCATTCAACTATTGATAAAGCATGTGATATTATAAATATTGATATACATTCAAATTGCGGCTAGCTAGTATTGATGATGAAACCAACAAAAGACGTCCAAGTTAGAAAACGAGGCAAGCCACTAAAATTAGTTTATTCCCATTTTAAACACTGTAAGCCAATTACTTTAACAAGGAGGCACAAAGTTGGCAGAATGACAAAAAAAATTGAGACTAAAACTTTCATGAACATGACATGCCACCATTCTTCATATTTTCTTCATACAGCTTTATTAGCTGATGATCATGCTCCTTAAAACATTTCACATATCTTCCCAGGAACTGCTTTTCAGGAACAATAAATGGCATGAACAAGCTAGCATTCTTTTTCATCAAACCTTCTGAATAAAGAAACTGGAGAACATAAGCCCTAGGAATAATCCTTTTCTTCAAGCTAAATCCAAATATTGTTGGTTTTTTGAGAAGGAGCAAAGAACTCCAACCCAACTGGTTAACCCAAAAACTCATCACCGCATTAATTTTATCCTTGGCTGCTAACATACAACGGGGATACGTCCTAAATGCTTTCAATAATGCTTCTTCTGACCATCCCCACTTCTTATAGACTTCAACCTTGGCTTCCCATTGGGACTTGCTTAAACCCACTTTGGCCATCAATGCTGCGCTGAAAGGTGTGGTAGAAGGATTAAACCCCAAACTCTTAAGTTCCTCAATCGCTGCTTCAAGTTCATTTGGAAAGTTTAGTATATAAGGCCTGTCATGTAGCATTATAGCAATGTTCGCCCCTGACACTCCATTCTTAAACAACATGTTAATGCCTTGTATCACTCGAGAACCATAGAGCATATCTGGGTAACGTTTTATACAGTAAATGGTGGTTTTATCATTTTGAAGAAACCCTTTTAACAATTCATATGATGGGATTATGTGATTCGCCAAGCTTCTTTCCAGGAATCTCGCGCTCGTATGCACCATGAGGACAATGTCGGAGGTAGAAGCACCTTTCGAGAGGAGAAATTCAAACTTGGGTAAAATCCTATTTTGGGGATTGCAATTAAGAAGCCATGGATTCTTTTTAAAGACATCTTTTATCATAGACTTAGAGAAACCATGGCTTTCAAAGAAGCTGACAACTGAATCTGGCTTTTGTGAGGTGTCAAATCGAACTCTCTTGGAAGCATTTAAAGCAGCTTCTTGTGAAAACCCTATATTGTTAACGAGGTATGATACAGTAAACGAGTGATCACCTGGTGAAACAATTGTGCTGAATTTGAGAGAGAATGCTGGTAATGGGTAGTGTTGCGAAAGACGAAAGCATGGTAAGGTTGGTGATTTTCTAACAGTACAGTTCAGGCATAGAAGGGATTTGAAGCGTTGGAAATTATACATGAGCTTCCGATTTGATAGGTAAGAGGAGGGATCTTACCGTGATAATTGATGAGTCTGATTTGCTGAAAGAAACGAAGCAAGATTTTGAGCCTCTGGTTCGCCTTCAAGATCCAAGTTGGTCGCCCGTTGGCTTCTTCTCCTTTTTTAACTCCGCGTTTTGTTCGAGTTCATAGTACAAACTTCTGAATTTCTGATTATTGAATTGTTGATGATGACGATTCTTTTCTTTTTTTTGTTTGAATTTTTTTGGGTATAATTTTGAGTTGAAATTTGATAACGTAGCTCCGGTGAATCATCAATAAATGAGTGGAATGGGCCTATGAGGAGGGTACCACATTACATATTTGGATTAGATTAGAACGGGCTCTCTCTTTTTACCTCTTATCCAATCCATTTCTCCATAACCATAACAACAACGTTGAATTTCTGCGTCTTCTTTTTCCCCCTAAATTATACACAACTGCAGCACATTTTCATGTCTTCCTAAAGTGAATAGTAGTCTACAAATTTCAAGTAGAAGCCTTTAATTCTGCCCTCTTAGCAAAACATATGTGGCAAGTTATCACTGACAAATCTTCCTTGCTTAATTATATATCTACGCCCATTTATAATGATTCATCTCTATGAAAAAACATATACTTAAATTTGGGTGATATTTTACTAATTATCTTATTTGGCAAGTAAGTGAGAGCAAGGTTTTAAAATCCGGATTGGTCATTGAACCGGTTAGGGTATTGAGTCAAGGGTCAGTAGGTCAGATCGGAGTCAAATAGGAGCTAAATCGGCGTCAAACCTGTGAGAAATTAAATATTTTAGGCTTATTAGTATGAAATTCTAAACAAAAATTAAAAAAAATTATTTAAAAAATATATATGGACCGGAACGAACCGGCTAGTTGGCCGATTCTCAGTCCGGAAGGCTAGTCCGGGTTTCAAAACATGGAGTGAGAATAATTCTATACCTCTAAATAGTTGGGTTTAGTGGCCTCTGTAACAGTGTGGTTTGCCATATCCGCATCTTCGGGCATCTGACCTTATATTGCGCCTTACAAGATCTTAGAATACCCAGTTATTATCCTCACTCTACTCTGGGCAAGTGATTCAATAAATTTTA
Source organism: Albizia julibrissin (assembly GCA_037074505.1). Taxonomy (NCBI): domain Eukaryota; kingdom Viridiplantae; phylum Streptophyta; class Magnoliopsida; order Fabales; family Fabaceae; genus Albizia; species Albizia julibrissin. The sequence continues at coordinate 8,953,586 of CM073482.1, read as the reverse complement.
AAACACCAAATTCCTTTATCTAGATCCCCTAATATTATTAGGTGGTTTGCTACTAATTCAGGACTATACACTTTTTGAGACGGATATAGACTTCTCTAATCCATATTTGGACAATCAAATCACTCAATTAATGAGATATGTACTTTAATTTGGAAATTTTCTTCACCTCCTATGATCTGTTTGCTTTTGTGGAAGATTGTTAGATGTATCTTGCCCACCAATCAGTTCTTATGTTGTCAACATTTGGCTTCTATGAAGGTATGTTCTTTTTATAATGACAATAATGAATCTTTAGAACATTTATTTTTATATTCTCCCTTTTTTATAACTTGTTGGTTTGGTTGTAATACTAGTATTAGGATAAACTTCATCCCTAATAAAAGGTTACAAGATTGGATAGAGACATGGTTGATAAGTCACAATGATCCTAGCAATTTTCTAACCTATTTACCTTTTCAGGTTTTAGATTTTCTCTAGTTTGCAAGAAACAAACTTTATTATGCATATTTCAGTATCTCTCTTTTGCAGGTCATTAAATTCGCATAAGCTAAAGCATATACTTTCACTAATAGGTTTATGGATCAAAGATGCCAACAAGACCTACAATATCGAGCATGCTAATCTATCCTATAAAATTGTTTCTGCAAATGGGATGTTTACTTCAGAATCAGTAACACTAACAACTGTGGCCGTGCCATTTCTATTACCATCTTTTTCAACAATGTTCACTTTCACTATTGGTTGTTGGCTCCTCCAACCAAGCTTGATATCCTTCAATTGTAGTTGGAGTCACTCTATGAAACAATGACTCTTATTCTTAGACAAAATCATGTCAATTATCCCATCGTTTTCCTATCCACTACAAGCTAGTTTAATCATTACATATATAAATCATTACTCAAATTAGAAATTTTTGTTGGACTCAACAATACATTTTGATAAACGTCTTTATATTATTTAGCTACTTTATAACTTATGTTTTAACAGTATAAATATGTAGTTATCTTCCATAAAAAAAATAAATAAATACACAACTCCGTTAAACTTTATGTTATGTATAAAAAACTTTCCTAATCTTTGATTTTTACAATAAAAACCCCTAAACTCTTGTATTTATGAAGATAACTCCTCCATTTTTATTTTTTTTAATTCTCTATCAGTATCTGGCTACAACAGAAGATTAGTGCAACTCGCACGAATAAAGGATTAGAATGGGAGGAACCTGGTTATTTCCTAGTAATTATCATAACTACATCCTCAACGCTCGAATACAAGACCTTGTTAAATTGAAACGATCCACGGTCAATTGATCTAGGTAATCGATGATTCTATTTTTTGTTTTGCTCAATTGTTTAGCAACACACATTTTATATTTAAGAGGGTTATATATATAACTCAAAGTTTGTAAGGGTCACATGCGCACAAAAATAAAATTTAATGAGATATATAACTAATAATTGAGGGTTATCCGCACAAATTTAAAAATTTAGGGTAGTTCATTATTAAGTGTTAAGGGAGTTTTTTTCCCCCAAGAGTTAAGGAAGCTATTTATACATTGTTCAAAGTTCAAAGGAATTCTTTTCATAATTTAGCCATTTTTTCTGCTTCAATCCTTCACGTATATTCATGTTTTTTCAATTTGCGATTATAATTAAAATTTACGATTTATTGTGTGCCTACATGGATTTTGAAAAAAATCAATATATGTGTGTGTGTTCAAATTAACTTTAAATAATGTGGATTTTGTCGTCATGATATATAGTAGTATTGCAAAAAATTATGAGTTTTAAGAGTGAGCTTGCTAAATAAAATAAGATGAAAGGTAATCTGTTAACCTGAAAAGATTCCGTGTCTGTTTGAAAAAGTGGTAGAAAAGTGGCTTTTGCAGAAGCTAAATTGAAAAAAGTCATATTGTAAATGTGATTTGTGTTTGGATTAGCGGTGGGAGAAGTGATTTTTCTTTTAATGAGCTTATCTAAAAAACTCTTTTTTTTATCAAAAGCTCAGTGATCCCAAATGAGTTTCCAAACATTCTTCAGACATATTAAATAAGTTTTTAGGTTTAAATGAGCTTTTCTACCTTATTAATGAGTTCTCAAACAGACATTGTGTCTACACTTCGAATGATTAGAATATAAGACTTGAGAGTTAAAAAGTTATATGTGGTGATATTAATTTGTTAAGTTTTTAACTAAGAAATATTCATAAATTATGTGAATATGGTGCATACAATTTTTTTTTAGGGTTAAGGTGTAATTTTAATAATGAAGTTTTATCTAAAGGGCGTCTGACACAAATATATTTTGGAAGAGGTAAAAATAAGAATGAACAATTAAAAATGGTGTAAATTTAACAAAACCATTAAATCTGATCTAACACTGTTAGGGGGGTTTTTGCTCTTATAAGTTAACGTCGTTATATCAAATTTAACGGTTTTGTTAAATTTGCACAATTTTTAATTGTTCATTCTTATTTTTAAGGGAAAATGGTTAAAAAATACCATTTAAGCAAATAAATTGCTAAATGGTACCAATGTGCAAGCAAACATCTATTATGTGCAATCAGTATCCGTATGTGCAAAAAATATCCCTGCGAAAGTGCAAACACCATCCCTTGTGTGCAACATACCACCCGCCCGTGTGCAACATACCACCCACCGTGTGTAATGGTAGCAATGATCAATTAATTTGCTTGCAAGGTTTTTTTTAGCAATTCTCCTTATTTTTAACTTTTCCAAAACTTATTTGTGTCAGATCTTAGTTGTTAAATTTACACTTTAACCCTATTTTTTAATCCAGGAAAGATATTTCCATTAGGGAAAAAAGACCTATAAATAATAAGAAAAGAACAACACAAATAAAATAAAGGCCCATAAACCCAAAAACCAAATCCACAACAATTAAACCCTAACCTTAATCTTTAGATAAGGGAAATAACAAAAACCACCGCCCCCTCCGCCAAACTTGTCACGCTGAGGCACCAGAGCCCACACAGAAGAAAAAAGGTCGATAATGGCAACAAGGCCATAAGGGGGATTCAAAGAACCATCCAAGAGGATCCAACCTTTTTGTTGGCAAGAAAATACCTAAAGAGGTTCATACAATTTAAATTTGAATTCAAATTGTCTTAGATATAGCACAAATATACTATCATATTCCCTGAATTTTTTTTACCTTCATATCATATTCCCTGATTCATACAAATAACTGAATAAGTATTTTAAACGTTCAAAAATTAAAATATATACGTGGGAAGGCGTTAAACTCAGCAGCATTAATTAATTTCTCCTGCCAATGTCAACGTAAACAAAAACTAGCTAGTAGCAATATAATAGAGAAGTAAATATCCAGTTGCCAATTGGGTAGAGTAAGATCAACTCAACATCATTTAAATAACGTCTCAAATGCCACCTTTATAAATGTAAATAATTAATACTCCTATTTAGAATCGGACTGGTCTCAAATTTAGAATTATGCATGATATAAATGGCATGTACTGTAAATAGGGTTAAACGTATTCTTGCTCCTAAACCATTTCGCAAGCAATACCGGACATCTTGAATTTTTTATTGTCACAGGTTATATAGCCATTTTTTTTCAAAAACAAAAAAGTTCTGAATAAACTATATGAATTATTACTTAGCAAGCCTAATGGCATCAATTTCTTCCTCTTCGTTTTTTTTTCTAACTAAAAAATTAATGTGTATTATGTTTTGACGTTCACCATTAATATACACCGAGATTTTTTCTTCACTTACAAGTGCCTAATTAGCAAATCAAAATAAACATATGTAACTCATAACAATATGGCTAATTAAATTAGTCAAATTGATTTGAACCTAGTTGAAATTTGGTTGGATATGTGATACCTTAAACATGATGCAACATATTTTGGGTAAAGTAAAATTGTAATGCCAATTGCTCCGTTATAGCACCAGTCAATCCTCCATATTACGCGCAAAAATGTTGTTTGACCAAAAATAAATCTGAAGTTAATGATAAATTAATGCCAATACTCGTTAGTTAAATGGTGACACTACAATGATTTTAATATTTAAAAGGAAGCATTACGTCAATAGATAATTTAAAATAATCAATATCCTCATGAAATAATTTAGAGCCAAAATGCATTTACCCCAAATTCTAGTGTATGCCAAATGAATGTAAATATTTTTTATAATTTTTTTCAAAAAAAAATGAATGTATTTTTTAAGCAAATCAATGGCTGTTTGGAACTATGTTAGGTTTCGAAAACCTCAGGTCAAGTTCAAGACCAAAAATAGATTAGGGGTCCCAAAAAGAAGTTTTATACATTATAATAACTAATGTAACAATAACTACTTTATATCTAATTGACGAAGTTTAAAATCCACACGAATCTTTCAGGTAAAAAAAAATTCCGCACGAATCTTGGGCCCTACATTTTTGAACCAACTGATAATATGTACTGGTTTGTAAGGCTTACAATGATTAATATATTAAATAATCCATGGCAATATATATATATATATATATTAAAACAATCCGTTGAGAAAAAAATAACCAAACCTGTATCCTATGTGACATTTTTATATTATTTACTACTATTATAGTATATCCGTATGACAGTTTGTTTCCTCAACAAATCCGCTGGTTAATTTGGTCATTTCGAGAGACAACTTTAGGAGACCGTTGTTCATACTCGCTACATGAGAGCGTGGGCCAATCCGTTCTCGGGGACGCAGGGCCTGGATTTTTTTTTTTTTTTTTGCCATTTCACTTTTTTGCCGACGTGGTAATTGTAATATTCAACGTTGCTTTTTATGGTTTACAACGTTGAAGTTTGGTCATATATAGGATATGAACCTTTTTTTAACTGAAGTGGCAAGTTTAAAACTTGAAATGACAAACAAACAAAGCAATATTTAGACACCCTTAGCCGAGTTGAGCACTTGTGGGTTGATACTGCAAAATAATCGTGTCTTTAGTAAGGTTATCAGTCTCTTTGGCAAAGAGATTTATACAGTACCACCGAGAATTTAGATTACTTGGTAAGAGTTGTTTTACCTTAACTAGAGGTCACATATTAGATACTTTGAAAATGCAACAGTCTAGATGGCAAGGTTGCAGCCCATATGAGTCCTACCATGATATGATGTAAAGTAGTGTGGTTTGTAATTCGTAAGTTAGTCAAGATATCAGGCGCTCATGGAAAAAAAAGAGATCTGTTATCTGTACACTAAATAATGGTGCATAAAGCATGTCTAATTGAAATGTCCCACTCAAAATATATAAGATTAGAAGTCAGAACTTTCATGGGCTTATTTTCTATTATTCAATAATTTTTCACATTACTTTTTCTTTCTTTTTTAATTTTGTTTCCACATTTACTATCCTTATCAAATAAGGTAGTTTAGTAAGTGTAATACACAATTTTTACATGATAATGACAAAAATAAATTTCAATATCATTTTTTTCTTAATCTTCTTAATTTAGTTAAGTCTTATATTCAGTATTAGAAAAAATGACACTACTCTCTTCTCTTCATTCTTTATCATAAAACACCTTCAACCATTATTTTGAAATTTAGATCGGATTGGCCAGTCTAGACCGAAAACCATCGAACCGGCCGGTAAGCTGGTCTGGTCCAAAAACTGGTCCAGTTTGGTTTTTTCTAAAAAAAAATTGATTTTTTTAAGAATTTCATATTAATAACCTTAAAATCTTCAATTTTTTACCGGTTTGTCCCCGGATTAGTTCCGGTTTGATTCTAGTCTGACCCACTAATCATTGATTCAGTACCCTAACCAATTTAGTGACCGGTCCGGGTTTAATTATTTTGCCTTCAACTACCTCATCGAAACCAGTGAGTGATGGTTAAGTTTTTAACTTTATCAGAAAATAAAATAAATTCTCAAATTTACCCATGCTCAATACCATACATATTACATCCAAAAAGTTGTATAATTTGCGACTTTTAAAATTTTAAATATGGGCAATATTGTTGGCAAAAAGAAAAATATGGGCAATAATAGACAATGTAATTAACACCCTGTTTAGTCACTTATAAAAGAATCATCTGTTTCTTCTGGAAAGTGCATAGCACTGTTTCTTTTCATCTTTGTCATTGTAATTGTGAGTTTATGATACTTTAATCAGATAGCAAATAAAATTACTTTACTCCAGTTTCAATATGTTGATATTGCAGATGACAACACATTCGGGTTTCAAACGTTTTCGTTGAATCTTTATATCTTATTCATAGGTCATATCCAAGAATCCCAATTTTTTAAAAATTTATGTTAAATAATAAGTCTATTAAAAATTAAATTATCTAGAGGCTAAGAAAACCTAATTTTCGTGCTAAATGAATCTAAGACTCGGATTATGTATAAGCCTTATTTATGTAAATTGAGATAAACCTTCTCTACATATTTACTTCGTAGACCGTAAAATTTACCTCGTATTCCATAAATCATTATTGAAAAGCACTTATAGGGGCTATTCAAACATGCTAACAATTAATCCTCTTATATTCCATAAAAAACCGTATAGCTCTTGTCAGAAGAATGTAATGAACTTTTAATGCATTTCTTTTTATGTTTTATATTAATATTAATGTGATCACTTGTTCACGTACTTATTATAACCAGAATTTGAGCACGTTAAAATTTCTGACTTGGTTAATTTAATACAGTACCACAAGATAGCTTAAGTTCGGGTAATACTTCGTTTTAATATGACACACTAGGCTCGGCAATATATGGGCATACTATGACTTCAGAAAAGGACAAAAAACTGAGTGACTCTTTTTTATTTGGCAGGGTGTTGTCTTTTTCATATTTTGCAGTTGTTAGTTTTTAAATATCTACGTGATATTGAAAAAAATAAAAAAAAATGATACTCCCTCTAATCCTATTTATAAATATCTTTCTCTATTATACAAAACGAACTAGTAGTTAAAAATAATAAGTGTGTCAAAAATGTCATGTTTTTTTTTATATATGCCTCTATTTATAAAAACAAAGAGAGAATGTATAAAAAATATGAGAGATAGTAAAATACATTTTTTCAATGATTTGTTGACTTCATTCACCTAGTGAGTTTTCTCTCTCTCCTAAATATAACTCTTGATGTGTGTGATAATTAATTATAACTAATATGTATTTAATAAGGGTAAAATAGAAAAATGATGTTACATTTTCAAACACATAGTGAAAATTGCTAATAAAAGAGACCAACCCCATAAGAAAGAAAGTTGCTTATAAAAGAGACCAACCCCATAAGAAAGAAAGTTGCTTATAAATAGGACCAGAGGGAGTGCTAAATTATACAAAATTCTATTAAACTTTATGTCATAAATAAATAATTTTATTCACCTTTAAAACCTTACAACAAATCTTTTCTTGAACTTATTTGTTTATGTTAATAATTCCCATATTATTAGTTTTATTTATTATTTATCCATAAAAAAATGTTTAAGCAGTTTATTTGCATATAGTAAACTTAAAGCTTATGGGTTATTATATATACACGAAAATAAAATTTAGAGAGGTCTAAAATTAATAATTTGTAGTTACATATCCATATAGATTTGAAGTTTTAGGGGTTTAATATTATTAAGTTTTAAAAATTTTAAAAAATATTTGTATATGGTCCCAAGTTTAGGAAATTTTTAAGTAATTTAAGCCAAAATTTCACTGTATCATTTTACAAGCATTTTTTTGGGACACTTTTTTATTTTTCACTCAGTTTCTCTCTCCCCAATTTCAAATTTTTATACGTAAAACAATAACAGTTATTATGTTATTATGTATTTCATTTTTTAAAATGTGCACACACAAGAAAAAATTGCCATACCCTTGCTGGAGGTGATTTCTATGTATAAATTAAAATAACGAAATTACTTATACTCGATAATTCAGTCATAAAAAGAGGCTTTCTGACATCTCTCATTAATAGGCGAGAAACGAAAGATTGTTGATAAAGTAAATTAGTTTAAAAAAAAGATATGAACTAGTAAAACAATTAATAGACCCATTGAAAATGAAGGAAGTAAACGGTTAGCCGTACAAAAAAATTAAAGGGTATGTTTGGATGAGCGGTTGAAAAATGGTTTTGGGTAAAAGTCAGATTATGTAAGTGATTTATGTTTGGATTGGCGATTAGATAAGTATTTTTTATGAAAATGAAGGGTGTTTGGTTTGACTCTTTCATAAGTGACTTTTATGATATTTAAGAGAAAAAATTGTAAAATTTATAAAAATTGAAGAAATTATATTTAGAAATTTGACGATTATTCCTCGTTTCTTCTTCTCTGAAATCATTTTATTACTCATTTTTCTGACTCTATCAATTCTCTTCGTTTTCCTTTTACTTCTTCGCAACTTCTGTGCTTAGCTTTTTCTGGTTCTTTTTTCCAGAAGTCACGCACGAACAAGAATCTGGTAGCGAGAGCTCCGAGATTGGAAGTGAGAGTAGAGATGAGACGAGATGGATGGATGGAGGAGCAGACAGAGATCTCGAATGGAGGAGAGAGAGAGAAGAATAAAAAATAGAGAAAATTACAATGAGGTCCCAAAAAAGAAAGAATAGGAAGAAATGGTCCCACGAAATCGCAAAATGAAAAAATGGTCCCAATGAGTTGATAATGGAGCATCTTCAGGGAGGATGCTTCATTATCAACTCCTTGGGATCATTTTTTTCATTTTACGATTTTGTGGGACCATTTCTTCGTATTTTTATTTGCTTGGGACCACAATGTAATTTTCCCTAAAAAATAATAGTAATAAAAAAATTCACCTTTTAGCTTATTTCAAAATGAGCTTATTTAATCATAAGCTCTTTTATCAAAAACCTCTCACAAATACTCCTAATGAGCTTAAGAAGCTTATAACTTTTGAATTGGGTTTAAGAAGTTGAAAAAGCTCATCCAAACAACAATTGGAGTAAATAAAATAAAATGACACGCGCGAGTACGGTCGTTGAAAAAGAGTGAACATAAACGGAGACGTTGTTGTTTTATTCTTGTAACTTGTAAGCCATTCATTTTCGATATAATTGAGGTCAATGTAGGTTTATTTAATCGTTGGGACCAGCTTGACCCTAATTCTTGAAATATTTGTGCCGGAATGTGGGATAAGGAACAACATTAATTGTTGTTGTTGTCATTATTTTCTTCAAGTAGATTTAGGGTTTCATTTTTTTACTAGACTTATTGACTATATTGTATTACAGATTACGGGTATCATCTCTGGGCTTTCTCTTCTCTGCTCACTTACTTCTTTCAAGTCTCTTCTCATGCCTCATAAGTGATTTCACATCAATAAAGAAGAGAATATTAGTGAATATTTGGAATAACGATTGGAACCTCTAAAAATATTTTTAATCATGATTTACGATATACGAGGTATGTTTTACGGTATACGAGATAAGTATGTGAGAGAAGTTTTATCTCGACTTACATAAATCGCACTTATGCTTGTTTGGTTAAGCATAAGTCCGATTTATGTAAATTAAGATAAAACTCCTTCACATATTAACTTCGTAGACCGTAAAAGTTACCTCGTAGACCGTAAAAACTACCTCGTATTTCGTAAATCACAATTGAAAAGCACTTATGGAGGCTATCCAAACATACCAAAAAGCTAAACCAAACACATACTTATTAAAAAAAACGAAAACCATTTGTACTGTAAAAGTGCTTTTTAAACCTTGATTTGGGTCTAAAAATGCTTTTTTAAGGGATTCCAAACATATTGTTAGTCTAAAAAAAATCATACCCTTTTCAAACTAAAGAATGGAACCCTCAACTCATTGTATTTATCAGTAGTGTAACAAAGCCAATTGTAAAAGAATTTTTATCATAAAAGATCCTTTTAACCGTAAAAAAGTTACGAAATCGAGTCAGTGTAAAGAGTTCGACTTAAAAAGAACAAGGTGAAGGATTCAATTTTTCAAATTTAAAAAGTTGCGTTGGGATAATTATTTTTAATTGGGTTTGGTAATGCATGTAGAATCATGCTACTTGGAAGTCATTTTAATTTTCTGGGTTAGACTTTGGGTGTTTTCCATTGCTTTTACTTTTATGGTCTGTTTGGTACATTAGAATTGAAGTAGGTGGATATGGAAATGGAATTCATTTTCATGATAAAGTCTGTTTAGTATACAAAGTTGGTCATGAAATTGAATTCCATGTGGAAACCATGAAATTGGCTTTCATCTCATAACCTATGGAATTCTCAAAAATTCTATGGAATTCTAGTTTTACCCTTCTCCTTTCATCTTCAAGCTTTGAACTCCTCACTCTTCTCTCACCGCCGGCGCTCTTTTCCTCTAACTTGCGGTGGCCTTCGCTCACATTGCCAATGCTTTTTGGAACTTCGCTAGGAACTCACAATGGCAACCGTTGGCAGCGCACCACAGCGATATAGGTAAGTCTTGGGTTTTAAATATTCCAACACCATTCGAATTTGTTTAAGATTCACAAACTCTCCTCTCGCCTGAATTTGAGTTGATCTATGAAGGAGCGATTTGGTTCAACTTGATCTGGTCATCGACACCGACGCCATGGTGGTTATTGACGACAACAAAGAGGTCATGAGCGTAAAAGTGCATCGACGCCAACGTCGTGGTGGTGATCGATTTGCCGGCGGTGATTTTTGATTAACCTTAAGATTGAAGTTAGAAGTCTCATGTAGTGTTTTCTGTTCATGGATCTAATCTTGCCTGAGAAAATTTGAACAATACAGGAGTTCAAAGGGAGGGGCGGTAGTGGTGGAAGATTTTTTTAAAAAAATTGAAAAGGTCTTTTGGTCTTTTCACATAAAAATTAGGTCTCATTTCTATGACATAACAAACATATTTTTAAACCTCATTTCCATCTTTATATACATCAAAATCAATTTCAACATTCCAAATAGGCCCTTAATTGCTAAGAGCATGGCGTTTGCCAATCACACGCAACCTGTAATCTCATGCCATCAGTATTGCCCCTTCTAATTATTATTTTTTTTAAAAAGTAATCAGGAAGCAAACGTTACCATTGAAAAAAAATAAAAAAATCCCTTTAAATTAGGAGATGGAGCCTCTCCATTTTTCTTCTCATTTAATTCCCTCAACTTCTTTATTTACCCAGTTAGATTAACATGATGGTTGAGGTTTAATATCTTATAAAAGATGAAAAAGAATATATAAAATACTTTAATAAAAGCATAAAGATATAAACTATGTTGATTAAATTTTAATGATTTAAATTTATTTATTTATATTTTTTTAATTTAGTTTTATAATAATATTTGTATGGGATGTTAAATCTCAACCTGTGGTGTTGATTTAACAGTATAAATAAAAAATTAAAAGAAAGCGGACGGAAAGAGGATTGGAGAAAGAAGCTGGACCTTTCTCCTTAAATAGATAGCAATGAGGGATAACGGTCTCGAAATAAAAGGATGTCAGTCGTTGGATATTACGAGCAAAGGAGATGCAGCCACGTCACTCCATTATTTAAAAATGTCTTTTTTAACAAGAGTAAGCCGACATGTGGGTTAAAATATAAATTTAATAATAAAATTTTGTCTGATAAGCGTTTCGTATAAATAAATTTTGAAAGAAATAAAAATAATAATAAATAATTAAAAAATATATAAATTTAATAAAATCATAGATTTAACTAAACAATACGACGTTAGGTTAAATTTAATGGTTTTATTAAATTTACATATTTTTTAATTATTCATTATTATTTTTATTTATTCTAAAATTTATTTATACTGACACCCTTCACACAAAATTTTATTATTAAAATTATAACTTAATCTAACATCTTAGTAATTAATCTCGTGGGATGCAAGCTTGATACGTGAGGGTAAATACGTGGCATGACTTGGTTCGTCCATCAAATCCAAGGGCTATGGTCTAATCATTTCATAACATTGTAAGATAGCTTTTTTTTTTTTTTTTTTGTTTGGCCATGTACTGTGAGATAGCTACACCTTAGGGAATCTAAACCGAAGGATGTGAATGAAGAAAATAAAATCAGAATCGACAAGGGGCCAATAAAGCACTCCAACACGGCCATTTCTGTTTAAATATCTGTTTTAATGTTATGGTGACACATTTAGTTACTTCCACTCACATTTTTTTTGTTACTTTTTTGGCATTAAAAAAATATACTAACACACACACACACACAAACCACCGCCACCTGACAAAGTGTTATCTGCTTAATTATTTTATTTGTTTTCCAGGTTGCATGGTTTTTGTCTATCTTATTACACATTAACATTTGTTACTCAAAAAATATTTATTGTGATACAACGTTGTACATGTGGAGTCGGCTCTGGTCCATGCAAATATAGGCCAAGTTTAAATAAAGACGGATAATACATGCTCCTACCTGCTCCAAGCAAGAAAGATAGAAGATGTGTTTGATTTGGTATTTTGATTTATTTTGTTTCTCTAATTTATAATTCTCAGAGAATTTGTAATTCCTTTTCTAAATTCTTCTTGTTGGATATACATGTGAAGAGGGTTTTTTTTGTCTTAGTGTAATTTAATTTCCAATATAAATAACTAAAGGGGTATTTTAAAAAAATTAACACATTTTTTAGAAATAACAAAGTCAACTAATTTTATTAGGGAGAACTGCTTAAAAATATGTTGGGGATAAATTAATTATCAAATGCTACCATGGAAGATCTGTTACATATGACGGAAGATATTTTGCATACAATCGAAAGATATTTTATACACAACGAAAGATATTTGCGCGTTCATTTATGCACACGCAGAAGATTTGTTGCACACGACAGAAGATTGTTTGTACGCATGGTAGTATTTGACAATTAATTTGCTCCCAAAGTATTTTTAAGCCATTCTCCCATTTTATTAATACTTGTAAATTATTTATCTAATTCTTGTATTTAAGAGGGAAGGGATATTGAATTGCTTGTTTAAATTATATATTTTAAATGATTTTACTATATGTTAAATATCTGAGACGAAAGGATGAAAACACTTATTTCAAGCTGTCAAAATAGAACAAGACAGCAAGATGAATGACTAGAAAAATAGATAATTATTTATTGTCTGTGAGTACAAGATAATTCATATAATTTGGCATGCTTTTTTCCTTAGTGTCATTATTAATTAGCTTCATTTACAATTAATTTGAAGGCTTATATATAGAAGTGATACTGGTATACTACTCAAGTCCTTACTAGTTTCATCGGAAGATTTTTTTTTTTTTCATTCTAAATATAAGTACACTTAAAACACATTCAATGGCTTTCAGCTATGGAGAGAGAAATTTTTTTTGTAAAAGTAAGCATTGAAAATTTTATCAACATAAAACACATTTAGTAACTTAACTGTGATTCTTTTAAAAGTGTAATTTTTCCGTGAAGCTTGCCACGTAAAAGCAATGTTGCATAAAAGATTTTTGAGGAGCAATATTATTCTAGAAGTTTTTATATCGAAGCAAATTTATCCTAGCCGTTATTTTAATTACGTTTGACTATTGATTAACTAAATATACCGAGTTGATAGTCTACATGTTATCCACATTATTTTATTTGATGTGCAAATTTATCCCAAAAATTTTTATTTAGAAGTAATATTATATTAGAAGTTTCTAAATTGTAACAATATCGCCCTGACTGTTATCTAAGTTTAGTTAAACTTTTAATTGACTGAATATGCTAATAACATTGAAGAAATTACAAATGGAGAAGAAACTTATGTTTGTTAGAGAGTAATGAAAAAAAAAAGATTAAATAACTAGATGCATAACACACTTAAGAAGATTGCCAAAAACTAGACCACTGAAAACTCTTTGTCGTTATACCTCAGCGCTCCATGATAGACAAGTACCTCTTTGATTTTTTTTTTCACTACATAAGATATTTTTATCTATTTTATTTTCTCTAATCCTTGAGAAAAAATGCATTTTAAAATTTTTTTTACTTATTTTTAAATCTAATTTTAAAAAAGATAAAGTAGATGATACATTAATTTACTAAATAAGTATATTTGGTCAATTAACAATAAACTTAACTTGAATAACAGTTGAGGTAAAATTATTACTAATTGGAAACTTTTGGGATATCATCACTTCTGAGTGAAAACTTTTAAAGAAAATTTACACCCAAATCCAAAAACAAAAATGATATAAATAACACAAGAATTACCAGCTTCTATGATTTGAAAACTTCTAAATGATATTGCCCCTTACAAAATTTTCAGAACAATATTATTCTTATGTAACAACTTCTAATGTAAAATTGAACTTTAATCCTTCTTTAATATGTCAGAGTTATTTAAAAAGTTATTATAATAAACTTAGCAGTGTTCTTTCCTCTTGTGTACGATTGATTATGGCCCATATTCTCGCCAAAAGCGGTATATATCATACTATTGTGGTGTATTTTGGATTTTTTCTTTTATCCTTTTCAATATAATGTCATAATTTTCATGTGTATATGTTCAGTGAAAACTGTATTTTTCTGGAAAAAAAATCCCACATTTTATGCGCTAATTTTCAATTTATAGTTTGTGTTCGTAATTTCATATGACTTGTTTATATGTACACGCGCCTAATTAAGTCCATAGTTTGTTATTTTAAAATTAATATTTTGTTTGTTTTTTTTTGGACCATTGTATTTTGATTACTTTTAACTGATCTTGAAAATAATACAGTATAATATCGTTACCCTAGATTTAAATAACAATTTCATTTAATTTCTATTACAAGCGAATAATACAGCCTAATATGTAAATTGAGCATATGACTTCTCATGAAAAATTGAGTTAAAAACTTTGTACTAATATGTTTCCGTGTGATAAGCTTGATAAGTGAACTAATCGATAATACATCGTTTCCTAACTATTCTGAATATATTATCAAAAGTAACAATCCAATAATAGATGATGAGATCTATAATTTCTTTTTTAATGATGCGCTATTCTCACTCAAATGTTTTTAATAACTCACTTGTGATTAATTTGTTTGTTATTTTATCAATGAAATTCAACTTAACATGAGCATCAGGGAAAATCTCTTAAAAAGAAATTTTAAATTATGATAAGACAAAAAAGTATTTCGAATATTTATAATCTCAGAGAGATATTAGGCTCAATTTATCTTTTTGCAAATTAAAAGAAAAAGATCAGTTTGCCCTTATATTTTTTAATTTAAAAAAAATTACCTCACTAGCCATTGGAGTTCCTGTAGCTAGCCGAGGCCACTGTCAACCACCCCTTCGGTGGGGGCCGAGGCCCAAAGCTCCGGTTGAAATATTTCACCTTGGGAATAAATATTCCCAAAGTGGTGGGGTGGGGTTCAACTCCCACCACTTTGTTTGTATAAAATGATAGTAATTAGTGGGCCATAAATACTATTCAATCTAAATAATGTAAATAAAATAAAATATATTAACTTTTGATCTTTAACTTAAGCCATTCATAAGTTTAGATAAGAAATTTACAAGTTTAGATAGAATTCACAACTTTCATTTAAGTAAACAATTCACTTATTTTGTCAGGCTATTCACAAATTTAGATAAAAAATTCACACGTTCAGATATGAAATTCACACGTTCAGATAAAGACTTCGTAACTTTCATTTAAATAAAAATTCATTTACTCTCTCTCAAGGAAATTTACAAGTTGAGATAAGGACTTTAAATTCGACACCCGTATTTCAACTTGATTTCTGGCACCAACTATCATCTACAACTTTTCCCACAATACTAAGTCATCCCAATTCCCAAATATAAACAGCATAATCACTATATTTTTCTATGTAAAAAAAAAACCTTCAAATATATATGAGTATCCAGTATACATTTGTTTTAAGTCAACGCCTACCATTAATCCACATGTTTCCTTTATCGCACACATAATAGCCGGATTTTTTGTATTTGTTGTCTTCACATATCATATAAATTTTGAAAAAGAAATAAAAGATAAATTCCAAAATACACACACACACAAAATTAGAATGAAGAACGTCGTGGCTTAACTGTTTATATAATTTGTGCCTTTTTTTGGGAAACAAAATCACCTCATTTATCTTTCAAATTAAATGCTCTGATCCGTTTTTTAATATTTTAAAGAATAAAATAAAATTAGAATTTTGCCTTGTATTAATTGTTGGCATACCTTTAGTTTTAGGGTTTAGTTTTTTTTTAAATTGTGAATTCCTTATCTAAATTTGTGAATGGTTTGAAAGAGTAAGTGGATTTTTGACTTAAATGAAAGTTATGAATTCCTTATTTAAACTTGAGAATTTCTTATCTAAACTTGTAAATTCTTTATCTAAACTTGTGACTAGCCTGAAAGAGTAAGTGAATTTTTTTACTTAAAAAATAAAAGTTGCGAATTTCTTATTTGCACTTATTAATGGGTTTGAGTTAAAGATCAAAGGTCAATATATACTCCCTCCGGTCATATTTATAAACAACTTTTTCTCTCATGGGGCTGGTCTTTTTTATAAGCAATTTTCATTTTGTGTTTGAAAATGTAAGCTCTTTTTTCCCTATTTTACCCTTATTAAATACATATTATTTATAATTAATTATCATACACACCAAGAGTTATATTCAAGAGAGAGCGAGAGAGAGAATTCACTAAGTGAATGAAATCAATAAAGCATTAGGAAAACATATTTTGCCATCTCTCATATTTTTTATACATTATCTCTCGGTTTTCATAAAATAGAGGCATATATGGTAAAAATATAACATTTTTTACATATTTATTGATTTTAACTACTAGTTTGTTTTAGGCAATCAAGGAGAAAATTGCTAATAAATAGGACCAAAGGGAGTATATTTTTGTTTGCATTATTTATATTGAATGGTATTGGTGACCTAATTGTCAGCATCATTTTTGTGCAAACAAAGTATTGGGGGTTTGAACCCCACCACCACCACTTTATATTCCTAAGGGAATATTCCTCCCGGAGCTCCTACAGTGGTTAGTGGGGTATGAAAAAAAAATTAAGGGTAAATTTATCTTGTTCTTTTAATTAAAAAAAATTGAGTTTAACACTTTTTTAAGATTATGAATATCTGAAACACTTTTTTGTCTTTTCATAATTTAAAAGTTCTTTTTAAGGGATTTTTCTTCAGCATTAATATAATACTTGATCTCTCAAATTTATTGTAATTTTAGTTATAGCCCCTCAAGTTCCAAATGAGAGATTTTTTTGACAAGATGTTTTAGTGTACATTTGGATTAATTTTTAGAAAATATATTTTATAATTTATGAAGTAAGTATATGAGATGTGTTTTGTCTCAGTTCACGGAAAAAGGGTTTTTGAAATCTTCATTCCATTCAAGACTTTGGTTCATATAATTAAATAAGGTGTGAATGTGCAATTCTACCCATAAATATTTGTAGAAAGAGCTACTAGCACCGTACATATTTTTTTGATGCAAAAATACCCATAAACTTTAAAAAGTAAACTGATAATGCCAGTCCCGTTAACTTTGTTTGACGGCGTTAATTTTCCGTTAAAAAATAGGTGGGGCTCACATGAACAAAAAACTAACGCCGTTAAACAAAGTTAACGGAATTGACATTATCAGTTTATTTTTAAAATTCATGGGTATTTTTGCACTCAAAAAATATTTACGGTGCTGGTAGCTCTTTTAAAAAATATTTATAAGTAAAATTGAACATTCATCCTTAAATAAAAATATAGACCACTTTGACAATCAAAATACGAAATTAAACTAAGAACAAATTTAAGAACCAAAAATTACATTAACCCATAACATAATATAATTGCACATGACTGCACATCATCAAAAGTTTAAGAAATTATTTGTACGTAAGTTAAACTTTTATGAAAAAGATTATTATCAACATAAAAGAAAAGTTTCTTATAGCGGCAGCAAAATTCAAATTTAGGTCTTGTTGAGGTATAACGTATTAGTCATGTATTTGCCGATTAGATGATATACAACTCATTACAAAAAGCCTTTTATTTTGATCATCTTTAAAGTCGATTATTGCACTATTTATTTCTTTTTTCTTTTGTTTAATATTATTATCTCTCGAGATATTTATTCTAGTAAAAATTATTTCAGAAATTAGTTAGAATTTTTAATCTCACAATAATACTTAAATTTAGTTTTAGTCAAATCAATAAAATTCTTCTTCCCTATCCCTAAAAAAGATCGCATGATCTTATTCTACAAAAAAGATCTAAATCTTTTAAAAAATTCAATAATATATTTTTTAAAATAATTTTGTTTTCCTTTAATTACTCCCTTCCTCCGGCCCTAATTATTATTATTTATTTGATTAAGAATTTTCCTTTCGAGACTTAAAGCGTTAAGAGTTTTTCTCTCTCTAATAAATACGTTTTCTGAAATTCAAATTTACATTACCTTTTTTATAGAAGTGAGATAGCTCACTAACTCAACCAATTGTACCTCAAATTCTAATTATGGAGCAAAATTTTAAAACCTTACTTTTTCACAAATATAGAATAAAGATTTGATAGCTAGGGGCTTGTTTGGTTCTGTTATATTTTTTTAATATTCTTATAACTATTGTACAAACTGCAAAGTAATCTTTTAAAATAAGTTTTGAAAAAAAATAAAAAATATTTAAATTTTTATTTTGAAAAACATATTTTAAATTGTGAAATGAAGATTGAAAGAATAGCTTATTTTATTAACGTGCTCTCATTAATGAAAATATAACACATTCATTATCTCTTTTCTAAATTTGTGAAACAAAAAGTAGAAAACATTTAGGATTAATGTGTCACCAGCACCTTGATGTATTTTCTATGTACTATTCTGGAGTAATTTATGGTGTCTCTAATACCTTGAAATATCCCTTAAAATCTGCATTTTTTCAAAATAAATGTTGCCTCGGAAGTAAACCACAAATTACTTCCACAAATTATTTTATGATATTGGATACACCCAGAAAAATATTTTAAAGTATTTGACTCACCTTAACCCAAATATTAAAAGATGTTTTCTTTTCTTGTTTTTCAAAACAAATTTTATTTTATTTTTTTGTATTCCAAACATATAGCCCTCATTTTTTTTAATAGCGTCACTCTTTGAATTTTTTTGGGGAAAATTATCGTCCCCCTCTTTGATTGCAACAAGTTGTTGCCATCTTTTAATTTTTAGAGAGCATTTTATTGTATATTTTCGGGTTAGTTGTAGAAATTATTTTTTTAATACAAATTACAGTATAAAAGATAAATGTATAAATTTTTTTTTTACTTTAATGCCAATTCAAACACTCACATTATTGTTATTAATGTTAGTAAAAGGCCACTCATTTTATATCAACAGTACAAGTTTGACAATATCAACTAATATCTCTCTTTAAAAATCGGTAAAATTAGGACATGAGGGAGCCCCTATTATCTCAGAAAGGGAAAAAAAGCTCGAAGCTCACACCGAAATTAATGAAACCAGGATCGCGCAGACTTTTCTTTTCTCCGTAGCTGAAGGAAAACGGCAAAAGAAAGGGGGGGGGGGAAAGCCAAAGAATCTCACAAGCCACGTGTAATATGTTCATGCACGCGCCAATTGCGCGTGGGTGGGTTTGTATTTCCCTGTCCCTGATCGGACCACATCACAATCCTTTTCTCTCTCAGAAAACTTACATAGCATATATTAAGAGAGTATTGTGTAGCGAGAGAACGACTTTGGTTTTTCACTTTCTATTTTTTCTTTTTCATTTTATTTTTCTCTGTATCGTTCTCTCGACCCCTTCAATACAGTCTCCTCCAATTCAGCCTTCGTAGCCATGAAAGCTCTTCTTCTTTAAACGCAGGTACCACTACCTCTCTGTTTCAATCTATCTCTCTGTGTATTACATGTGTATAGTAGTTTCTTAGTCTCTGTGTTTCCCTTCCTCTCAACTCTGTATATTCACTTTTTTCTTTGTTTTTTTCCAATCTTTAACTTGCCAATCGGTGTGTAACCATGACGACCCATTTTCTCAGGTTTACTTCTTCACGTGGGTCTCGGTTGGTTCTTCTTCTACCATGGAGGTACTGTGAGAATCTTTTTTTTTTTCCTTTTCCTTTACCGGCGTTGTTCTTTGCTTAATTCCTCAACGATTTTGTTGTACTCGTCAATGCGTTCTCCTACTTCGTTTTCCGCTGTGTGGCTTGAATTTTTCTGGATCATATTGGAATTCTCTCTGCGGAACTGTTGGCTGTTCTTGTCTGTTTCTTGGTTCTTGCATTTTCCCTCGTGAATATATTTTTCCCCGTATTTTTCTTATTTTCTTATTTGTTCTGCTCGCGTTTGAGCTTCGTATCGTGCTTCTTTCGTCGAGATTGTATTGCTTTTGGCATTCGAGAGTAATGTGATCGATGGGTTTCATGCATTTGTGTGAAGTTCGAGACTTTGGATATCGGGTTGCTCGCGTTTTATATGTTTCGGGTTAGGAGGTGGATCTGGTTCATTACTTAGTTCTGGGTTTGCTTTTTCTTGTTCCGGGTGTTACTTACTTTCCAGAAATATCTGAACTCGATATGTTCGATGTTGTTCTTGTGAGGTGGGTTGGTTAACATGATAAACTTGGAAAATCTGCTAGAGATAAGTTTATTCAATTCCCTTTTTTCTACCAGCTGCTTAACTTGGGACCTTTCTAGTTTCTGGAGTAGGCATACAGTCCTTTTTTTCAATTTTTGGCGAAATATAAAAAATCATCATTAGTTGGGTTCCAATTATTCTAATTGATTTTCTGGTTTCTGTAAATATCTAACCATTTCTTTCCATTTTATTTGTTGGAATGTTACTAGACCAAGTACTACTGGACTGTTTTGGTAAAACACCATGGCTAGCTGAAAGTGTCAAATCTCTTGTGTGAATTTATGGCCTCTCTTAGTATACAGTTTTGATTGACTGATGGAATTATTTTCTGTTCTCTTTGACATGAAGCTTTGAGGAATAAGTGAAAAGTTCTTAGTGTCTTTGAAGCTAGCGGGTCGGCATTTGCTTGGGAAAATAATAATATTTACTTAGAACAGGAGAAACCGAGGATAGTTGACCTTTTGACAAAGTTTGGCCCCATTCCTATTTGTTTTCCTCTGTCAGTTCATAATGAGAACATTCCTGCACTGTCTAGTGGGAGTGTTGTTTACAGAAAGAGAAGGGCAAACTTGTTTAGTCTTAAATCAAACTTTTCTTTTTATGTCTCAACATCAATGAGAACAATTATATCTTTATGTTGCTTTTTCTAAATTTGTTAATTTTCTCCTAGGTGGACACAGTTCAAGTTAGTGACGTTGTGAATGGCATTGAGGAGCACAGAGATGAACAATCACTTTCACCAGAAGGTTCTGATGTTTCTGATGCTTATGTTGATCAAGACATATTTCCTCGGGTGGGTGAAGAGTACCAGGTTGAAATCCCACCTTTGATGTCACAATCTGATTATTGCTGGCTACAAAAGAACGTAAATGATGTCAAGAGTGCAGCAACTACTCCCCATGATTTTTCAGTAGGGTTGTCAATACCAATAACTTGGATTGATGATGAAGTAGGGAATAAAAGGCATAAGCCACCAGAAGATGCTTGCAAATCAGGTGGAATTGCTAATAAATTTGAGTGTTCAAAACTAAAATACAACAAAAAGAGCCAGAATTCTTCGTACTTGAATGAATCAAATTGTAAACATGAGGTCATTGACGATTTATTGGTCGATAGGACCAACATGGGAGAATCTGCAAGTTTCAATGTGCAGCAAGAAACAAAGATTGAGGTGCATGAGAACAATAAAGGCAAAGGCTTCTGTCTTGTTCCTGGGTCTTCATTTGACACCTGGAATGAAAAAGAAGAGGCCAGGTTCATTCTCAGCTTGTATATATTTGGGAAGAATCTGGTTCAAGTGAAAAGATTTATGGGCAATAAGAAGATGAGGGACATATTGTCATTCTATTATGGGAAATTTTACAAGTCTGAGAAATATCGTAGATGGTCAGAATGTAGGAAAATGAAAGGCAGAAAATGCATTTATGGACAGAAAATTTTTACTGGAGCAAGGCAACAAGAACTGCTATCTCGTTTACAACCCAAATTATCAGACGAATGCTGCAAAAATTTACTTGGGGTACTGACTTATTCTTTCGTCTATGGTTTCTTAACCTATCATTTATGCATCAACCATATGAACACATTTGTGGTAAAATCCATGCTTTAAGAAAGTGTACCATCAAGGATACATTTCTACTTCAAATTTATTTCATTAGCGCATCTACATCTGATGCAACTTTTGCATCTTTGCACATATCAATGCTTCATTTCACTATTTTCTACTTCTAAAAGTATCCAGCATCTCATTCCTTACTAGAACTACATGTAAAATTGGTTTGGCTGCAAGAAAAACACTAAAATTGTTGAGAGGTTTAATGGGCTTGCACACATTAGTAAGCAGACATGACAAAGCTGATAGTTTTTCACCTTAGTAGATCAATCCATCTTAGGCACAAGATAATGAAGGTAGAGTTCATAGTTACACCAATCTTATTGATTAACAACCTTTATTCTGATAGATAATAGCAGGAAATCTTTATTCTGATAAACTGTCTATAAGGGACTTCCCTCTGTGAATAGAGCAATGGACCTGAGTGACTCCCATCCTGAACTCTAACTCTCTGGTTAATAATAGCAAATGGTTTAAAGCCGCCTTATTCCTCCAACCAAAAAACTTGTCATACTTTATTCACTAATGCAAGGAAATTATGGGGATTATTCCAAATGTTCTGAAAATGGAAAAGCATGCCATCCACTTAACCCTACAAGGCCGCAAAATAATTGGAAGGTGTTCTAAAAATGGAATTGTTACATAGGATTGCAAATGCTCATTCAATTAAACATTGCCATCTCATGAGGATAGTGGTAAATATAGTAAAATGATGATGAATTTTGGTTGAGGGCGGAAATGAATTTTCAATCTATGTAGTTCTTTGGTAATAATTTATACTTGTGCTGATTTTAAAGTATTAAAGTTAGCTTCACTTCTTTCACAGGCATATCATACATGCCACCAAGTCGTTACCTTATGAATAACTTGCAGTTCTGTTAGTTTACCTATTGCTTTTCTGTGTGGTTTCACGTAGAGTGTTAGTCTGAGCTGATTTTCACAATATGCCACAGTTTTTTGTTAGCTCGAAAGTTACTGCAACATCTTGAAAAATCTTTGCAAATGAAACCTGATTAGTTATCCAGATAAAAGCCATCTTGATCTACAATTTATTATTTCACTAATTAGTTTTGCAAATGTAAATTCTTTTACTGGATAGGTGTCGAAGACATTTACAGAGGGAAGAATACTTCTAGAAGACTATGTCTTAACTTTGAAGGATTTAGTTGGGCTTGATGCTCTAGTTGAGGCTGTAGGGATTGGTAAAGGGAAGGAAGATCTCACAGTGTTCTCCACTGATTCTTCAAAGTCCAATCATGCACTTCCTGGCCGCCCGGAAATACCAGTGGGCAAGGCATGCTCAATGCTTACACCTGCAGAAATAATAACTTTTCTAACAGGTGATTTCCGATTAAGTAAAGCTCGATCAAGTGATCTCTTCTGGGAAGCAGTTTGGCCTCGTTTACTTGCCAGAGGTTGGCACTCTGAGCAACCTGGCAGTTATAATTATGCTCTCCCATCCAAGAATTCTCTGGTCTTTCTTGTCCCCGGAGTCAAAAAGTATACAAGGAAACTTGTGAAGGGAAATCACTATTTCGATTCTGTTAGTGATGTCCTTGGTAAAGTTGCTTCAGATCCAGAGCTGATAGAGCTTGAGTCAGTAACTGACAATAATTGCAAAAACGTGGAAGGAAATGGGTGGACGAATGAAACAAAACTTGGCCGAGAAAATTCCCCTGACCAGCAACGCCACTGTTATCTCAAGCCAAGAACTCCCAACCGTAGCGTGGATGTATTGAAGTTTACTGTTGTGGACACGAGTCTGGCCAGTCAAAAGGTGGCAAAGGTGAGAGAGCTGAGAAACTTACCAGTTGGAGTTTTAGGTTCTGCATCTGAAAATGATTCTGACAGTGAAGATACCTCAGAGGAGCATACAAACGAATCTGAATCTGTCAATACCGCGAGCAATGATAGTGAGAAGGCTGATGTGATTAAATCTACCAAAGGTAACATTGGTAGGGAAGTCCCTACTGAAATTAAGAACTTTAAAAACAAAGCCTCAAGCGAGGAGCTTCCAATGAGTTCCTCTAATTTATATGTTGCCTCCAGCTCCAAGGACCAGAAGACAGATTTGTTATGCAACACACACAGAAAAAATTCTGTGAAATCCCAATCAAGCTCGAGACAGGTTCTGGATGACAAAAATCTTATTGGCCCTGTTACAAAAAGACGACGGAGATTAAGTGCCTGTAGCCATGCAGAGAGAAATTACAATGCTGCCAGCATCTCTGTGTCTCCCAGAGTAAAACAAGAAGAGGCCAGTTGCTGTTGTGACAGTTCAAATTCTAACAAGACTGTTACTCTGGGAGAAAATCCAATGTTGGAGAGTAAAGAGATCGCTAATCCTCCTTCCCGGGAGACCAAGAAATTAGCAGATCTCTTCTTGTTAAACACCGGTCAAATGAACGGCAGGGAAGCTGTTCCTGCAAGTATTTCTGACAGTTCAAATTCTAACAAGCTTGTTTTTCCGGAAGAAAATCCAACATTGGAGAATAAAGAGATCGCTAATCCTCCGCCCCAAGAGTTGAAGAAATTTGAAGATCTCTTGTTAAAGGCCAGTCAATTCAATCTTAGTGATGCTTTTCATGCTGGTTTCTCTTCTAGTCATGATGATCAACATGAGAAACCCCAGAAGCGGACTATGATTGACCTTAACATACCTGTTTCACCAGAAGCTGAAGCTGATGAGCTTTGCAATTCCAAAACGAGCGAGACACAACAAAATAACACCAGGGAGGATAAAGATGATCCCTGTGCAGCCATGATCTCCAACCCTGAGGATAACTCTGAGCAGCCTAACACGAATACCAGAAGGCAGAGCACAAGAAACCGACCACTGACAACAAAAGTGCTGGAAGCATTTGCCTTTGGGTATCTGGACAGAAAGGAGAAGCGTAAAGGCAGGGATTATCCGCTCGACGGTTCATCACCTAGACCTTCCCGACGTGCGCGTGGTAAGAAGACAGGTGGTGAGACTTCTAATAGCAGTGGAGCTGATTTCCAAAAGGAAGAAAGAACAAATGTTGTGTGCAATGGTAATGGAGATGTGATTTTAACAGGCTTCAAGTCTAATAAAGGATGAAGCGGCTGGAAGAATTATAATCGCTCATTCCCAATAACTTCATGGCACATGACGTGATACAAGTCTTCTCAGAATTTAATTTGGTACAGAACATACATGACCATAGATACAAACTTCCAAAAAAAAAGAAGAAGAAGGAAGACCATGGATCTCCAATCTCTCTGCCAGAGACTGCTTACACGAGTCTCCTTCAGCTGCAAGGTACTCGAAAAGCCGAAACACAGGGAAAGTTCCGAGCTTGAAAGCATTAATAAAAATAGTCTTCCAAAGTTTTAAGTTGTATCATTTCTTAGTCTCAATTCCTGTCACCCAATCTCAATTCCATGCCCTGTTATAAATAGAATACATAGCAATTCAATGCAGATTATGACTGTAGTTTTTTTTTTTTTTTTTGGGGGTCTGTGTCTGATAAAATATGCTGAAGAATGAGGTGTTTAAGATTGTTGAACTCTGTGAATATGGACTTGGGAAATGAGAGAGTACTTAGCAGCTAGCGTCAACCATTCATATCACACACACACACCCACACGAAGTCATTTTTCCATTCGTAGCTGGTGATAATTTGCATTTGTTCTTGCTATTTTCCTTTATATTTTTCAAAACAAATATTTGTTAAATTAATATATTGCTGCTTAGCCATGTAGAGGCAGTTTATGCTGTAAGAGGAGTGGAATAGTGTCAGTGTGTTAGTGGTCCAAGTGTTCTTGAATCTAAGACTAAAAATATTACATCCCATGAAATAAATTGACTTTATTATTACATAATAGTTTCTGGTTCTGAGAATTCAATCTTTTCATTTGAACTAAAATTGTAAATTAATTTTTTAAGTTAATATTAAGTAAAAATAATATAAATTATCGAGTATTTGTAAATTAAAACATATAGGTTGTACTCAAGGATTTTCTTTCTGTTTAAGTCGAATAGGATGCACTGTAGGTTTCTTTTTCCTCTGAGCCTATTCGCGAGTGTTGCATGGTTTGAAAATTAATAAAATTGACTTTGTTTACTATAAAAACATATACGTAATTTGTAAATTTATTTTTAAAATTTTATATAATTTAGAAGGCTTGTGAAAAGTCCCTGTTTAAAATTAAGTTTGCAGAAATAATTTTTTATCAGGTACAAGTACTTTTTTTATATGAAATTCTATATTTTCAATATATGAAAACATAACAGGTCTTGTTTGTCAATAAAATCTTTGACTTTTCATCAATTTTTCTTATGAAATGTTATGTTACAAAAATTAATTAAAACCTGACTTTTATGTTTAGATAAAGAGAAAAGTGAAAAGAAAATAGGGGGAGTGGATATTAGAAAGGAAAACTTTCATAAATAGTAAAAAAAATTGACTAGTTTAAAGTTTTTTCTCTTAGTTTTATTTTCCCTCTAATTTTTCCTCCATCAAAACATAGGGCGAGTGCCAACCAAACTTCTTATTGTTACTAGAGTGTTTTTTTCCAACTTACTTCTACTAAAGTTAAATTAAGGAAAAAAAAGCAAATATGTTATACTAAAGAAGCAATACGTTTGGCTCTATGCTCATGTGTTGAGCGTATTTATGAAACATGTAATAAAATCCTAAAAAATATCATTATATTTTGTGCATGTTGTCTTGTCTTCATTCCATTTGTGTTGTGGCGCACGGAGGGAGAAAACGTGGTTAACGAGCAACCCAGAAGGCGAAAAATACAACATTGAAACAATTTTATTTTATTTTTTAGTACAACTGTATAGGTCAAACTCAGTGACCTATGAGCCGCAAGCGCTGGTCGAACAATTTTATTTAAGGAGTGTTGCTCAGTTGGTGTGTATATCAAACCATCAACAATAGTAGTTTTTCTTTTTTTCATTTATTGGTGAAAATATGGAACAAAAGCTGTACTCCTTCCCATTATTAATATAGAACATATTTAAAAAATTGATGTTAGTCTTAAATATAATACATAGTTTCAAAAGTTTGTCTCTCTTCTTTGTGGAGTTTCTCTATCCTTGTGCTAGGGTTTTTTTTACTTGGTACTTTAAACACGTGAGCGACAGGTTTTCAGCGTTTCTCCCTCTGATCATTGGAGGGAGGTTGTCCAGCAAGGGGCTCTTGTATTTTGGGGTTTGGATTTTTATTTCTATGCTTGTTGTGATGGTCATATGGATTTGCTCGAAAATCAAGGGAAGGAGAGCAAGTTAGCTATAGAAGGGTAGGTAGAAGTGATGTCAAGGATAGGAAATCAAAGGGAAATTGCTATAATGATGATATTATCGCCGATTTTGTTCACAAGAAGGATGTCGGTGTTAAAGTGGAGGATCAATATTGAGAGCGATGATGGTTTCAACCTTAATCTAATAAGTTACTCTGTCCTGTTCTCAACGATTTAGCATGGCTTACGGGGGATCTTAGTTCTTCTTCTTAGATCTAGTGGCTTTGGATTGAGGTTTGAGAGGTGGTGACGATTACAGTCTCTTTAGGCTTATAGATTATTAATGCCGGCAACGGAGCTCTTCTCCACGTGACGGTTGTTGTGTGGTGATAGTGAATCTACTCTCTTAGTAGTAGATGAAGTCTCGAATGGGATGAGACTGTTAGGATGATTCTTTGAACTCCCATCTCTTGTTTCTGACATGTGACTGATTTCTCTTCACTCCTCTAGCGGCGGCGGCGGCACATTTGGCTTACTAACTTTAATCTAGGGTTAGGGTTTGGAAATAATGTGTTGTTAGTGATTAAGGTTATTTTGGTTGGGCTTGGGCGTTTTACTTGTGTTTTATTTTGGATCTTTGTGTCATACTTTAATATATTTTAATAATATAGTCTATTTTTGGCAAAAAAAAAGACATGATTTTTATATTTGTCAATATTTTATTAGTTTATCTCTATTGATGTTCCCTCAACAATAATGAATGAGGAGAGAAAAGGAGGGCATTAAGTAGAATGATTATGATGTTTTAGAAAATATATATAATATTAACTAATTTGCTCAATCTAATCAAATTAGATAAAGTTGTCGAAGGCAAAAAAATTAGATAAATATATCTTAAAATAAAAATCGGATGGAGTAATTTAGATGATCATTTGATTAAGGTTTCCCTTCAGCGCTTAGAGCATAAAAAGGGTTTTCCCCCGCTAATATTTGTTATTTTAAGAAGGTCTCAATAAAAATAACTTAATAAAGGTAAAAAAAACTTAATAATTTTAATATTTGTAAATAAATATATCATTGTCTAATTAAATATTTTTTTGGAAAACTTTAATTAAATGTCTTTTCAAATGAACTATAATTATTGTCCAAAAAAAAGAACTATAATTAAATATTACCTCCATTTTTTATATGAGATTTAGTTTCTAACACAAATTATACAATAAACTAGATCTTATTTTAATATTAAGGACAGGAGGTAGTATATATTTTTACTGAAAAACCAACTATTATTAAAATAAATAAAAATCATCATACAAACAAATAATAATTTGGTCTAATAGAAGGGGTTAATCTCTCATAACGTGATGGATCATGGTTTTGTAACCTTAACAAAAATCTAAACACCAAAAAGTTTCCTTTCAACAAGAATATTACTAAATAACATAAGCTTGTCATTTTTAATTGAAGGTTAAAATTTAAGGTATTTAAATCATCAAATTATCATCACTATTGTACCAATATTCCATACTTTGTGTAATGCGCTGCTTGCTCGATTGAATTATGTTGTTAGAGAAAACAATAATGAGAATAACTATTCTAACCTAATTGGGCATTGAAAATGTTTAAATGTAGATTAGCTACATTAAATTAACTGATAAAGTAAAGGAGTATTTCAATACCTTTTTGCCTTTTTGGACCTAAAAAAAAAAAGATAATAAACGGCGCATTAAGGCAAACACAGGAGTAGGGGTGGGCGTGGGCAAGGCTGGGCAGGGCGAGGCATTTACCCGATGCCCAGCCCAGCCCGGTAAAAGCCCTAACCATTTTGGGCTGGGCAAAGACGGGTTGGGCAGGGCGGGCTTCGCCCTGCCCAACATTTAGTTTCACAAAAGAAGAAAAATCACAAGCTAGGGTAAAAGCTGCAACCTAGAAGTGTCGAGCTAGTTCACGATTGAGGAGATGAGAACTGATCTTCGTAGTTATGGCAAAAGGCAATTCACAAATATGAGAGACAAAGTGAGTGAGAACTGAGAAACATAAGTACAAAACTGAGAAACAAAAATGTCAAAATGGGTTAATCATTAATGCCTTGCCTTTTTTACCCAAAAAAATTAATGTCTTGCCTAGTTGCCTTATATCGTGGCGTGCATTGAGTAAATGTTGTGCTATGGCTAATAAAATATATATGACACATTGTTCCAAAAAAAAAAAACACTATGACACATATATGAATATATAATTATATGTTGACGATAAACCCATTAATGCCTTGCCTTTTTTACCCAAAAAAATTAATGTCTTGTCTAGTTGCCTTATATCGTGGCGTGCATTGAGTAAATGTTGTGCTATGGCTAATAAAATATATATGACACATTATTCCAAAAAAAAAAACACTATGACACATATATGAATATATAATTATATGTTGACGATATATATATATATATATATATATATATATATATATATATATATCGGGCAGGGCCAAATAGGCAAGGCGGCATATCCTGCCTGATGCCCGGCCCTACTCGAAAAATTGCCCAACCCGATTGTGTCCAGTTTTGTTTGGTTACTTTTTTTAGACTAGGCAGAACCATTTTTCTCTAGGCTCGGGTGGGCGCATTGGGCACCTGGGCCCACCCCTACACAGGAGCGAGACAGAGCTATAAATATGGCGTTAGAGGGAGTGGAGAGTTGAGCAAGAGCGGGACGTGGCGTGTGAAAGATGGGTCAGGCATTTCGTCGAGCATCTGGAAGATTCCAACGTTCTTCGGCTGCCGATACGACGTCGTCCAAACTCAAGAGCGGCGTCGATCGCCGGCCCCCACCTCCCGATAAGCCGGCGATCACCAAGTCTGCCGAACAAGACGCACTGGACGCGGGTAAGTATGGGTGAGCTCAGGGATTGTGGGGTAGTTTGCTCCTTTCACTTTATTTTGTTATATATATATACAAACATGTCGTAATTGCTTTAGTTGATGGATTATCCTGAGAATCCAATGCTCTGTTTCATTGCTGACGAGAACTTCAACAATGTGAGAGGTCACTGAATTTCGAGAGCTTCTTTTTAAGAATAAGACTTTTGTATTTGATATATTTGATTCTTTGTAGTCAGAGTTCCTGAGGGCTTACCGAGGATTTTTGTTTTATGTTTTGAATCAAGCTGATTCTTGGTGTTTGTCCGAGTTTTCCATTGTTGTGGTTGCCACTTGCTGCTTACCATTTCATTGTGGCTGATGGTATTATTATTGTTCTTGCCTTAAGGTAGTCGTCCTAGGATCAATGTTGACAACATCTTAGAAGAAAGAGATCCTAAATTTGATTCTATGCTTGGTCAAATGGTTGGTAGAATTACATCAAAGCCTGGAGGAAAACTTGAGATGGGCGAGGTGAGTTCATGATTCTTTTCACTCCATACATAAACTATCAATTTTGAAACCTCTTCCCAATAAATGGGTTTAAGAGTTTCTCACTGCAGGAAAAAAGGGAAATTGGATGTTCAGTACTAACATAACAGGTATGCTGATTAGCCCAAAAAAATTACAAAAAAGGATCTTGGTATGCTGACTTAGCAAAAAGAATTAAGATCAGGTCCAAGGGAATCACTTACCTGTATAATGCTTTATATCTCTCATGGACATAAAATCTTTCAAAAAAATAAAAAAGTTATCACTGGCAGCATGTTACAGATTGATATTCGTCTTAATTTTTTTGGCAATTCTTTTCTTGGCTACAAATAAGCAAATAGATGTAACCTTGTTGACAGCTGAACTAATTGTAGTTCATGGTATATTTCCTGGTCTACTAGTGAAACTAGGATACACAGCCGTCTATCAGATTTCAGAAATTTATTTGGGGGTACTTCACCTTCAGACTGATTACTAGTTCAGAAAATGCTCAGTCAGTAGTGGCTAACTCAGCCTAAAGTGTTACACCTGACACAAGGAAAAGTTTAACACAGCCTGAATCACAAATCATGTCCTGGTATTATTTCTTTTGCTAGGACAAGCTCATCTCGATGTTTGATTTTGTGGTTACAGGCTGTGGTACAGAAATATAACAGGCCTATGCCAAAATTGCGAAACACGAAACCAGAATCTGGCAGGTACGAGGAAAGGCCTGTTCCTTCAGGCACTTTAAATGTAGCACAGTTAAGGCATGTCATCCTTCTTCATGAAGGCAAGGCTGATGATCACAACGGACAAATGGAAGTCCACCAGATTGCTGAAAAATTCCAGGTTGATAATGTCCAGATACAACAGATCTTGCAGTTCCTATCACTCCCTCCTGAAGATATCAATAGAGAAAAGAACAGACCGGGAAGCTGAGTGACCTCAAGAGAACTACTAGCAAAGAGCCAGTTCTAAACAGGTTTGAAGACCAAATGGGGTCTTATCCTTTGAAAAAAATGGTTAAAATCTTCCACAGAAACTCGAATGTGATACTGTGAATCTGAGGTGTTTACCCACTTCTAGGCGACTTTGTATTGTTCTATTATTATTATCAGGGAAAAGCCCAAGTACTTAAATTTTGTTAGGATATTTCAATGTCCAGAAAATTGTCATAGTCATGGATATTTCATATAGGGGGAAGTTTTAATGACCCGCAAACCAATGTTTGATTTCCTGTTCGTTCATTCTTCAGGCTTATAAAGCCAACGAATCTTTGTCTGGAGCTGTGTTTTAGGAATAAGAAACGAGGGAGTTTTGCTTAGCAAACATATCGTGTACGTCGTATGCTTTGTATTTTAAATAAAGATTATTGGGCAATTAGTCTCGCTGCCAACATTATGAGCGTCCCTATCCACCCACATGCGTGGATAGTTAACTTTCTTCTTCTCTTTTAGGTAATGAGGATCACTATGTTGTTTATTTGCCAAAGATGCTGAACCCCAAGAGTGTGTTGTATCAAAAAGAAAATTGAACCCCAAGTGTGCTCTAATCATGTCTATATCCAATTTAAATTTGAATATAAATGAAAATAATGTTAAGACTTTTATTCAGTTTTGTCAATCCTAATGTACCTTCAGAAACAGGGGCAATGCGGTTCTTTGTTGTCACTTGTAACCTCGTTCGAGAATAGAAATGGCGAAATAGATAAAGCCATACGCACCTCGCTTTATCATTAAACATAGACGTATGTTAATATATATATATATATATGGTTTTAAAAAATAGCCATAGTTTGAATATGTTGTACTCAGATTTCTATTGGAATTTGTTAGTTTTAGAATAATAGCACAAAAACACAACCGAACTAAAGCAAATATGCCAACGCCATTACAAACTTGGTCTTCGCTGTGAATCTCAACCCACTTAACTAATCAAAAAGAGGAAAATAGACAGACTGCGGATGCACTTTTTTTGGGAAATTTGCTTTTGGGTATGGAAATCAATATTCAATTCAATTCAACTTACAACTTTCATTTCTCAAACTCCATATCATGCATGGAAAAAATATATTTAGTTAACATCAATACTGAGCCATTTGAATGGCATGAATCTATCATTGACAGTTTCCACAAGGAAACAAACGAAGAACTATGATCAGCTTTGTCCTTGAACTTCCCTCCATCTTAGGAATGACTCGTTTATCTATCAGCTTTACCTATAAGGCTATGAGTATGAGTTGAGTAAATCAGCATGTTCATTTTGCTTGCTTACTATCCTACGAGGGATTTAATCATCTAAACTTCTAGAGTTTGGCCAAAAAATGGGGTGAATAACCATTGAAAAAAAATAGAACCGTCAAAAATCATGTCAATGTGGACTCCAACCAATCTGAAGTCAATTCATACGCAACAAATGTTACAGCACCTGCTGGTGCGGCTTTTATAGTTGAAGGGACGATCCCCTTGTATAGACCAACCCAACCCTCCGACAGCAGTATCCGTTGCATAGCATCAGACATGTTTCGGTATGCACGATGCTCAACTCGAGCTCCGTATCTAGGATGCCTTTGAAGACCTTCAATCTGCAGAAAACAATTAGCATCAAACAGGCTAATAACCTATGTCATGTCTTTTAAATGTCATCGCATACTTGTTTCAGATGCCCACAAAAGGCATCAATTTCGAAGCATAAGGTCAACTCCAGATTATTTGATCAGATGGTGCTAGTAACAAGGAATAAAAATGGGCTTATAAGATATTTTAAGTGTTTGCTTCCAGATTTTTTCAATGAAATTACAAATGTAAATATTTTATCAATTTGACAGCAAATTACTAACTCCATAAAAATGGCTATTCCACATGTCAAATTTTAATTAAAAAGGTTAATAGTAAATATCTAAATCAAATTTTGTTGTTAAAAAACATGTAGAGATCTACCTGAAATCTTTTCTTCACCACATCAAGTGGATGACAGACGAGTTTGGCACACGTCCCAGCAGCCAGTCCACAAAGAAAAAGCTGAAAGCTGGAGAGGCCATTTTCTGTGGAGGACAAGCTTGTGTTGGAATATCTGTAACGATTCCATGCCTATAATAACAAGAGGCATGACAAAAAAAAAAAAAAAAACCACATAAGTTTCCAAAAAATTGCTCACGAAGAAAAAACCAAGGAATATCCATAAGCATGGGAGATGAATCCAACAACTCAATCCTTTATGAGGTTACCACAAGAGGAAAACTAAAATATATGTGCAACTCTGCAGTGAGATAATTGCAAGTTGACCTTTCGGCCACTATTTTGCACCAATTTTATTTTAAATGAACAGAATGAGGATCTTATACAAGGCACAAGGCATAATTAATCGCACAGTTAACTATCATTCAAACAAGTACAAACTACTGTCTATAGCTTCATTGAGAGTGCATATAACTTTTGTTGTGTGAGAAGGACAGGAGTCATGTAAATCATACAGTAATTCATTTATATGTCATGCATTTTCTTAATTTGATTAGATTAAGAAAAATAGTTAATATGGCATGTATTTTCTAAAACACCCTAGTTATCTTCCTTTATTCCCTCATTCCCTATCCTCTTTGATTATTGTTGAGGGAGCATCAATAGAGGTAAATTAGGAAAAAAAATTGACAAATATAAAAAATACATCTTATATTTAAGACCAAGATCAACTCCCTAAATATGTCTTATCTTAAGGACTGGAGGAGTAGAAGAATTAAGCATCTCTATCTACAATGGAGATTCTACATTGAGTGAGAAACCTAAGGGAACACCCAGACAATGATGGGATCAAAAAGTGCACAAGAAGCAAGAGTAGCCTGCAGTGCAAGGTCAGAGAAAATCCCAAGTCAACTTCCAATGGCCTAAATAAGATTAATGCATGCAAGGCATAGTGACAACTAATAGGAAAAAAAACAGACTGGAATTTTACCATGGTCCAACGCTTGAATGTATCATAGGTGCCAAATTGTAGGCCTGCATATGGTATAATCTCGACTAGTGTAGGTGATAATCCAGAATACAAGCCTTGCAAGCCACGAGTCCTGACTATATCAAGGAATGCTGATCTCATATTTGAATATACCTAAATGGAAGAAAATATTTACAAAGCATCGTTACAAAATTCAGGTCTACAAACACCACGTCAACCTCTGACTAAAAGTAAGGAAAAAAATTGGAATTTTGTCAAGCAGAAATGAGCATGGCAACAGAATTTTGGCATCTCACCAACTTTGTGGCAACAAACAGAATTGAGGGTGGTGCCACTTAAAAAGCCTTTGGGGTGGTTTTAAACCCTCAGTACAGCAAGTTATGTGCACTTGAGGAATGCCAAATTATTCAAAGGGATTAAAGTTAGACTGTATGTGGCATGAGCCAGTGGAACTAAGATATAGCTTAAAAAGTATATTGCGAAATTTAACTAAATAGGCATTGCATCTAATCAGAAAATAATGTTTATACCTTAGGTTCACCTTGAGAAGCCAATATAGTTCGGAGCAGATCAAAGGGATACGACCCTACAGTAGCTGCACACCCAGCTAATGCACCACTGACATAGGATAGGTATGGGCTCAAATGAATGTGATTCTCTGTAGCAACAGAAAATATATGATAACAACATAAACCTTTAGTTGGGGAAAAAAAAAATCTCTAAAACGAGCATTGGCATTGGTTTTGACCAGCACATATACTATAGGCACACAATTATACTACCAACAGCATTCTTCTCTAACATACTTAATGCATTAGTATAAAGTTTAGCGAGAGCAAGATATTGGAATCAATATGAGTTTATTGACTTATCTTTTTAAAGACATAGTTGATAAGATAAACAAACAACTAGTAACCAACAAAATTACCAAACAGACACCAGGCACACCAATTCAAATCACTTATTAAAGCTAATATGCTGAAGTCCACAGGAAAAAAATTGAATTACAAAGCGAATACCTGTCTTGGAAGAACCAGACGCAAAAGTCTTCAACTTATGTAAAACAGTAAATTGTATGGCCGTATATGGCATAACCATGAGCAATGCAGGCACATTGCCCCGCCAAAAACCCTGAAACAAACAATTTAAGGACAGTAAGACATGTCACAGTAAAAATAAATGAATAATACGTATTTTGTCTCCAGACAAAGGGGGAAAAAAGTCATCAAACTTGAAGGAGGGATTTTGAGATTTCCAAAGCCATCACTTGAACAACCAAGCCAATAGCCAACTTTTGCGAGGACAATAGGAAGGTGAACATTAACTCATTCTTTTATTGAACACACGTATGAGCATATTTTGCTTCCCTCAATAGAAAAATGAAGGAACACAAAGGAAATCATTTGACTGGGTTTACTAGGTGCATTGCTTGGAAAGAAGCACCTCAACTATTTAAAGTTTCCAAAAGAATCACGCTAGAAGTAAATTGACAAGAAGACTTCATGTTCAATGTGTTCTTAGTACAGAAAAAATTTTAAGCTATTGTAGACAAATTGCCGCACACAACTGCATAGATAAAGAGGAACATGGGAGGAATAAACATTAAGAAGCTCTGCTGCTTTGAAGCTGTGTGAGGTATGATACATTAAGGACATGGGTCATTTAAACAAATAAAATATATTTGGGTTTACCTATGCAAGTATATCACCTTTATTTACAACAAACA
The DNA here is from genome assembly GCA_037074505.1 of Albizia julibrissin. Taxonomy (NCBI): domain Eukaryota; kingdom Viridiplantae; phylum Streptophyta; class Magnoliopsida; order Fabales; family Fabaceae; genus Albizia; species Albizia julibrissin. The sequence goes on along the minus strand of CM073482.1, from coordinate 8,917,132 downwards.
TTTATTGATATATTATGGATTTTGTTTTTAAAAGCATACATGTGGAAGAACAATATATGTACGTACAATTATAATACCTAATCACAAGTATGCTCATTTCCCAATACATTTAAGGCATTGATAAAACTACTTGATAAACTTTGGAATGACAGATTTGAGGAAAATTAAACAATGATAAAAGAAGCTGAACTTTCCTACCTTTATGCCTTCCTCTCTAAAAATATCTTTACTTGCTTGAACTATTCCAGTATACTTAGATGGTACATACAATTGCTTCGGTAGTGAAGCCCATGAAGATGTAGGCTCTAGTTGAACCTGTAAAGAAATGAGGGGAGAAAAAAAACAGCATTTTCAGCTTATTGCTCAACTTGAAGGCACACACCAAAAGAAAATGCCGCAGATCCAAAAAACAAAATAAGGCAAAACTGAAATACACAATACATTTGTTATAATAGATACATAGAAAAACCCATTAGTTGCCAAAAACCATAACGGCAATCATCTATTTCTAATTAGAGGTCAAAAAATAAATCAACTTTATGTTCATAAAGTCCCCACCTCTTGTCAGCAATTCACACCATACTCTTATTCATGCTATATTGTCTGGCTTATAAGATACAAGATCTGCCTCAGGCAACTGCCAGATGATCATAAACCGCATTATTAGGAAGTTAATCTGTTTGAAATTAACTTTCCAAACCAAAACTAAGCCCACATTTACACATTCCAACACTATGGAAATTTATTTAAATCACTTGAAAGAAACATGTGACCATTAAAAGTTTTGCCAAGCAATAGCTAATATTCACTCTTCCCTCCACCATCCCTCTACCTAAACAGAGGAGTAAGGGAAAGTAGAAGAAGGAGGAGATTCAAAACTCCGTATTACTGAGACATATTCATATGTGTCTTATTCTTTTTCCAGCTGCCATGCTACCAGCCTAACCCTCTTCGTGGAGTTTCTAGCAGCTTTATTTAACAACAGCAGTTAATAGAGACGGAGGATTCATGGGCATAATGTATAGCTTGACAATACTCAAACGAATTAACTTAAAATTCACGGTCAAAAAGACTCAACGGACCAGAACTGACCTGGAATCGAATCTTAATAACGTCAAGCGGCGATGTCACTGTCCGTGATATACCACCCGAGATTGCCCCAGCCGAAGCATCAACAATAGCCCGCCTCAGCTTGTTCGGCTCGTCCATTGCCAGTAACACACTTCCCTTCCTTTCACTCTACAACCTGCCAAAGGACCGCCTCAAATTAAAGAAACTTGTACATGCCACGTTAAAAATATACCAGAAATCTCACAGCGCCGATGAAATAAAAAACTAACAAAGTAAAGGAAGAAATAAACCAAAGTCAACAATGCTAGAGAATAAGAAGTACACGTGAAGAAAAGAACAATTGTATCCCGAAGGACTAGCTGCAGCCTGTCACGAATGCACCAGAAAACTAGGGTTTCTCTTCAATTACGCAAGATCACCGAGAATAAAAGAACTCGAAAGTTCAGAGACCAAGAAAATCGTCAAAGTTTCTGAACAATTCACCAGGAATCAATGAAGGAGTTGGAGGAGGCTATGGAGAATAGAGCCCACATTCATATGGGGATGAAGAAAAAGAGGCAGGGCCTTTTGTTGCCGCCTTATTTGATTGAGAAGACTCGAAAGAAAAGAACAGGAAGGGTCTTCTTCTTCGTCAGGATGAATTTATTTTGCAGGATTCAGACGACGAGGGGGTTGAAAAACCGTAGTTTTGAGTTTTGACACTAGATGAAGAATTTAGTAACCACCTGATTTGATTTTGCAGGACTGGTATCTTCCCATTCTAGGTTAATATGGGAATTTACTTAGGGAAAATATCTTAGAATTTAATGCTACATTGCTACCTAGTACCTATAAACAATAGTTAATACCATACTGAATTAGTGTACTATAAAATCTCTTTTAAATTAATAATTATAGATATAGATTATTTTTTAAATATATTTAAAACATGATTAGATATGCCTGCCAAATAGATAAAACATGACTAGATAAGATAAAATTGATTTTTGGGAAAATTTAACTTAAATACTATTTAAATTTTAAAATTTTAAATCAGTGATTTTTTAAAAATTTTAATTGTCAATTGTTATATTTTTTTTGTCAATCACATTATTCTTATTATCAATAAAACTAATTTAAAATTTTAAAGTTTAAATGGTATTTAAGTTCCTTTTTTTCTTAATTCTTTATTATAAGTTACCACATTTTTTTAAAAAAATTACTGTGTTTAAACTTCAAAATTGAATGCAAGCTTTCCTTTGTGCTTTTCAAAATGTAATTCATAATTTTAAATATGAGTAAATTTAATAAGTTTTAATTTTCAAACAAATTAAATCACTTGACCCTCTCCTTAGTTCTAATAATTAATGGTTTAGGTCGTTTGGTTGGGAGTAAATAATGAATTCTTTTTAGAGCAAAGAAGTTAACTGATGTACATGTTTTTAACCAAAATCCTATAAAAATGGAAATGATTTTTAAATAATGTTGAAAAAGAATTATAATCTTGAAGAACTAATTACTACCTCTATTTCAAAATATTTGCTACATGAAGTTATATACGTAGTTTAAAAACGCCATCAAATAGAATAGTTTATAATAAAACTTGATAAAGTATTATTTAGTTAAAAGACACTTAATAGTTGGTGGCAAAAAAAAAAAAAATTGACTCTTACTAGTTGAAGGAAAAAAAGACTCTTAATTAATGAGGAAAAAGTTTAGATATATGATTATTGCTTTTATTAAATGGAAAATAAATAAAATTAAAGTCAAGCTTGGTTTGACCGTTTAATCATGACCTTATCCCCTCTTAATTACAATTAAATTCTGTCAGCCTTTTGCAAATGCCAAAGGGCAACAACAACACATCGGATAATGCATAATTAGTTAATTACATAAAGTGTTAAATCCAATATAAAAGGTTTGAGCCGTGGTTGATGTTTAAAGGATGGAAACCAGCAACCCCAGATACATAAACTTTAAATAATGGATTTATGGTTAAAAAAACACTTAAAATTAATTAAGAGCATCAAGTATGTATATTTTTAATTATATCCTTATTTATAAAGAGGAGGAGTGAGAGAGATAATAAATACAACAATACAATTAAGAGGTGAAGTTGAAAAAAGCATAATAAATGTTTTGACAAATATAAAATGGAGCTTATATTAGACATATTCTTATATTTAAAACTTATATTTAAAGAGGAGGGGAGTACTAAATAGACTAAAAAGTACACATTTAAATTTTATATAAAGTTTTAAATTTCTTTTATAAGTGATTTTGAAGTCATTTAACGGCAGGATATTCAAAAAGTATTCATATTGAAATTTTACAAAATATTTTTTAAATTTTGGTGCATTAAGTCTAATTTTTGAAATAATAACAATTGTAAAAAAATAATTATTCAAAACTAATCATGTTAGGATCAGGATATTGAAAATATAATTTTTAAAATTAAGAGATAAATAATTTAAGCTTTAAAAGATAAACCCTTGATATTATAAAAAAATAAAATTAAGGGGAAAACTAAAATTTATATAAAGTTAGAAGACAAGATGTCTGCTTTTCCAATTTCGTAATTCACACTTCTTTCGAAAAAAAATTCAAAAATTTCTTTAATTTTCAGGAAATAAAAACTTTAACAAAAGGTTGATTGTTTTGTTATATTTCAATCTTTAAAAAAAAAAATTCAAACAAGATGGTGAAATAAAAGGGCATGTGTCCATCATATTCTTTATTCCAAATTTATTTATGGCAACTAGTTTTTTATTTATTTTACCTTAAATTTATGACTACTAGTTAAACTCAAGCAAAATATGATTACCGAATGAATAAAACTATTATAAAGGTAATTTACTTGAGGCTAATTGAAACAGTAAGAATAAATGAAGTACTGACCATGATCAAATTAAGTTCATCCATTTATTATTTTGAGTTTAAGGCTTTCCTCAAAAACCAATATCTTCAACTTTAACTCTATAATTTTCACACAAAAAAAGTTTAATTTTATAATTCATTGTTCATCATATACAATAAATGAGTGGGTCTTAAGGATAAGTGCTCCACTTTGAAGACACTTTCTTTTGTATAGCCCCTAGCCATTCACCTTTAAATTGATGGACATAATTTGTCTTATAAAAATAATTTGAGGTATGAAAATTGGAAAGTTTTGGAATCTAGAAAGTGGTTGACCCGACCATCTTTTTCTTTCCATCTTATTGTTTATCGTATAAAAATGAGGGAAAAAAAAAAGATGGCCACAAAAATATAAAAAATGAGAACAAGAAAAATTGCCTACTTAAATTATTTCTAAGATTTTAAAGGTATAAATTTTATAATTAATCAATAATATCCACAATTTCGTAACTTTTTGTTGTTCTGTTTAAACATAAATTTCCATAAAAAGAAGTTAATTTCTTTTCCTGGTCAATATTAGCAAATTATTGGTGGTGTTTTTGACCTCCTAGTTGCATAATTCAAATCAACTTTTTCTTTTTTTAGACAGAAACCTGCCTTTTCTTTTCCTTTAAATGGTGGAGAATCCATTTCCATGATCTCTTTCAGCAATTATATGAATGAAAATTATCTGTAAAACAACCTAACCAAGAGTCTAAACTGATATTTTTCTTTAAAAAAAAAGCTACCCATGTTCTTAGTATATATAAGATATCATTTATAATGTAAATTACACTTCAAAATGGATCTTAATGTATTAAGATCGGAGGTAGTACTTTGGCAAAAAAAAAAAAAAAAAAGATCGAGGTAGTGCATTGCATTATTATTACATTATAAAACAGTTGGTACATATTGATTATTTTTTGTTAATATTATTGTCTCACTAATTTAATGGTGAACAACCGCCCAACATGCAAGTGCCATTTGAATCCTGAACTTGTACATAACAGTTCTTAACTATCAAATAAAGGGTAACATATTCGATGATTATTTAACTATTAAAAGCCAAATAATGGGTGAATTTATTTGACAATTTTTTAAGATGACCGTCAAACAATCGCTTGATATTTACCACTTTTTTCATATAATTGTTAAGTATTTAGCATAATTTTTTTTAAAGAAAATATCATGGTCGATTGGTTTTTTTATTTTTCATGGAGCCCCTGGATTAGTGGATTATATTACACACAGGCTGCTATATCCACTTAACCAGCAAATAATAAAATAGACAATCTAACACAAATTAAACAATTGAAATCAAAACACCATTCATATATAAGCCTAATATCTCATATATTAGGAAAACATTTAGGTCAAGTTCCTTACATCCATTTCGTTAAGTTCTCCAATTACATATGATTATGTATCATATTTTTAAATTATTATCAAATAATAATAAACCCATATAAAAAAAAATAGGATATGTAATAAAGTGTGATTGAAGAACTTAATAAAAAATTATATAAAAAATTTGATGTAAGTATTGTCTTATATATTATTACACAATAATATATACACGCACACCATATAATATGTAGAAATGCATGATTAAAAGGAGAACACAAATTTAAATATTAAAAAATATATTTATTAAAAAAATGAAAATCGTTTACACTCTAAAACTTAAAAAAAAAAACCTGATTAAATAAAAACTGCAAGGATAGGATCATGGCCTACCAAGAAAAAGAAAGCAACTTAACTTTGACGACACCGTCGCTTGTTTGTTTGGTTTTTTAATGTTGACGGGTCAATCACATATAACATACACCCCTTCTATATCTCCAAGGGACTTTGCCCTATCCGTCGGGGTCAGACAAAAAAGAGGGATGTAACGTAACTCACCCATGGAACCTGACCCACACACACACACACCCACCCACAATTAATATAATATACATACATATATATATAACCTGACCTTCACACACACACGTTGTGTATAACTGTATATGTAAAAAACAACATTTGTTTGACTCTTTCCTGACATGAGTATAAATACTGGAGTTAGCTAGTTAGAAGTTTTTTAAAGTTTTAAATATAAAATATCAACTTATTTTGTTTTTCAATATTTTTATGGATAAAATAACACTTAGCATTATGATATTATTTTTCGGTTGCATCTAGCGCCCATATCTTATTCAAGGTGCTTCCACACCCCATGACGTTATTTTTTTTTGGGTGTTTCTAGCAAATATTATTTATAGTGCATTAGTGTCCTAAGCCATAAATAATAGGGTGTTGGATGTAACTGCAAAATATTATCCAGGATGCTACATGCTATTTGAAAATAATATTAGTGTTGTATGTTGCTTTATCCTATTCTTATTGATCTTACATGTTATAGAGAATTTTCATAGATGGTTACTTTGTGGAACAAATAATTAAAAATGGTATTTTAAGAAAACTAATCCATATATTTTACAAATAACTAATTTAACTAATCTTTAAAAAATTTTGGAAGTTAGTTAACATGAGAAGGAGCAACGACAAAACTTTGTCAAACTATTGGAAGGCAGATGTTAAGTGAGTGTTTGAGTAACATCAAAACTACAATTTTAGATACCCTTTTTTATAAGTTAAGATAAAAATTCTCATATATTTATCTTATAAATCGTAAAAACTATTTTTTAAAAGTTAATCCAAACACACATAACAAAATCATGGAGCTGTGTTTTGCTTTAGTCATGCCTTGTCCCGTCCATCCAACAAAATTATGTGAGCTAAGATGACAAAATCATGGAGCTGTGTTTTGCTTTAGTCATGCCTTGTCCGGTCCATCCAACAAAATTATTTGAGGTGCCGCCTGATTTTATAATGAACCTCCTTTGTAAGAATGAGGTTCTCGCCCTCTTAATGACATGTATTTTTGACTAATAAATAGTAAACAACGCTAATCTAATAAGTTGTTAGTTACGGTGGTAGGTAACTTTATTCTCATAAAGAAGTAAATATAAGTTTAAATCTTATGAAATACACTTTATAAGCAAAGAATAATTTTAAAATTTTACGAGAACTAAATAATTTTAATCAATTTCATTAATTTAGGTACAGTAATTAGGTGCTAATAATAGAAACAAGAGGGAGTGATTTTCCCCCCTAAAGAAAAAGCATGGCATTTTAACATTAATCAGCACCCAAAATTCATCAGAAAGTCCATGAGGATGAAACAGTAGGGCTTGACAGCTCCAAAACGAAACCCCAGTGGTAAGAAAGGCCATGTACTAGTGCAAATGTCAATTCTAATGATATTGTTTTCTCTACAATTACATTGTTCATCTCGGGACTTGCTTTTTTTAGAATGATTTTTTAATTTACGAAATTCAAATAATTAATATTATTTAAGACATGTTGAGTATTGTGTGTGTGTATTCATATTTCATAATATTATAGAATAGAACAACAATACTTTTTAATGTTTACATTTTGATTATTCCTGTGCTTAGCTCCTCCTACTTCTCATTACAATTTTTTTAACATAAAGGCTATAAAATCAATCCATGTATATGACACGAAATAATAATATGATGCTCATGACACAAGTGAAACCCTACTACACTTAAGAGGTGAGATATTCACAATTATATAATTAAAATAACTATATACTTATCCAATCAACATGCATTAATCTAAGTGGGAGATGTTTTGACCCCTTAAGCATGAACGTTATGAGTTTGAATTCATTATAAAGGTGCATTTGGTTTGACGGAAGGGAAGGTATGTGAAATTTGTCAAAGTTATATGGGATAGGTGGGAGAGGTTATGTGCTTTATCTTTTCTCTTCTTTTTTTGAAGAAAAGACGAGGGGTTGTATAATAAAAAATAAATCACTATATGCTATTCGTGAGCTTAACATATAATATCTAATATCCTTAATTCTAGTGGTTAGTAGATGATAAGAAGCTAAATCACTTTGAATAAATTTCAAAACTTTCCCTCAAAATAACATATACATGTATGGATATCTGTTTTTTTAGCATTGAATATAATCTAAAAGAGTGTTAAAACTATTCAAAATTTTCATCAGCTTAATGGATGTGTTAAAACTATTCACAAATTAAGTGTGGGTTTGAGAGCAGTTAAATTAAATTAATTATTTTTGCATGAGAAAGTGCAAAATCACTCCAAAATGGCTTCCACCAGTTAGGTTGGTTGAGAGGGTCCATCTTGGCAAAGCATGTTTGTTTGGTGCTTTTACAAAGACGTCGCAGGCATGCAACCTGAAATTCACAATCGCCATATCAAGATCACCATATCAAGATCACACCACCTTGACGACCTTCTCTCTCAACACCATCGACCGCCTCGCGTTCAAGGGATGAAGGTCAAAACCTCAGTAGTTTATTCATAAATTTTCATATAATATACTATCTACTCACAATTTACAGATTCTGGAAATGGAATGTTCGCGAGTTCCTCCAGAGCTCGCACAGCAAGTATGCTCTTGCTTTCTTGCTACTTGTGCTTTTGACAACCAAGTGATTGTTTAAATTAGCGGTAAAAATTGCTTTTGCAACATAATTTACAGAATACGAGGTAAGTTTTTGAGAGGAGTTTTATCTCGACTTACGTAAACAAGTTTTTCCATCGCTAATTCAAACATACCCTAAAAGTTTAATGCTTAAGAAAAGCCCGTTCGAAAGATTAATTTATTAGGAGTAAGAGTTATTATCTTATAAACCATACTACAACAATTGTGAGACTTATAACACCCATCTAATACACGTTACTTGTGATTTTCTTCTGAAATTGTGACCACATCCATTTTTGTGGCTCTTTAGAGTTTAGAGATGAGTTCCGGTTACTTTGTTTTTAGCTAGAGATGTCGGAAAGCAGTTTATAAGGTCGTTTTCAGGGGGCGTATGGCAGGTTTGATTATTGTAGCCTGAAGCTTGAATTTGAGAAAGCTGGGGTTTGCTGATACAAGGGTCTTGGCGAGCGAGTGGCTTAAGAAATGGTGAATTTGGAGGCTGTGAGACCTGTACTGAGTTTGAAGTTGTAATTGAAGCTACGACTATGATTCACGCCGTGAGGAATAACAATTTTGCGGATCAAATTGTGCCTACAGAAAATCTGGTCAAGAAAGTTAGAGAACTAACAGGAAGTAAATGCAGGAGCAATGAACTTGCTGAGATAGTGGCTGGGACGAATATGAAGTGGGAGATATCGATGAGGTTTGGGCTAAGATGAATTCATATCCATGGTGGCTGGGTCATATATTCAAGGACGACTGGGCAGTTCCTTCAGTTTTGAGGGCAAAGAAAGAGGGGCAAGTCTTGGCTACATTTTTTGGTGACAATAGATTTGGATGGTTTTACCCCAAGAAACTTAAACCGTTTGATTCCCACTATGTTCAGAACTCAAGGCAGACAAAACTTCCAACTTTTCTGGGTGCTATTAAGGATGCTGAAGATGAGATCAGCAGGAGAGCAGCATTAGGACTGGCATGCTGGTGTCACAACCTTCTATCCATGTGGCCTATAAATTACTTTGATTGGTTTTATGCTGTTAATATAAAAGGCTACAGTTCCTCTGGGGTATACTCAATGAAACAAATAAAAAGAGCTAGATATGAGCTTCACCCAGTTGTTGCACTTTCTTTCTTAAGACAGTCGGCATTGATGCTTTGTGGGAAGATGCGGCGAGATGTGGATTGTATTAAGCATGTGGCTGTGCTTTGTGCCTACCACAAGGCTGTGTTTGAGGAGATTGATGAAGCCTGTGTACTATCATATGGAGATCAATCAGAGGATTATAACTATTCAACCTTTGATTTAGAACAGCTACAGAGAGACTTTAAAAACATTACTATTTTGAGTAGTTTGTGCTGCATTTTATTTATTCCCATATACTGTATGCAGTTAGGATTATGGCATGGATTTTTCGTATAAAGTAGAATAAAATAGATCAAGCCACTAGAAGCATGAGGAGTGAGGACTAGTCAGTCATACGTGTATCTAATACTTTGTAATGAGTTCCCCTACTACAGCTAAAACTGAGTTGAAATTGAAGGGTTTTCACGAAATCCAAATCTTTGCAGTTACACGAAATCCAAATTGCTGAAAGTCAATTTTCCGTCGAATAAATTTCCCTTGTATTTGGAACTTGTAGATAGTCTTTGCCTCACTCATATTGTTCAATGTTCTGCTTACTGCAGTTCCGCAGAGTAGGCCCATGGAGGTTTCTGAAGCCGTAGGACAGACAAAGCAAACCGTGTGTCACTCTGACTCTGTATAATAACCAAGTTCTTGGTTCAGCAAGGACAGAAGCTGAACTCTGTCGAATATATGCAGATCTGTTCGCTCTTGCTCTAAATCCCTACCATGGTGTGGAACAGAACATCCCTTCAACTGTGGAGAAGTTTGTTTTGCAATTTAGGTCTATTGTTTATCAGAAAAGTAATGCTGCTAGCTTATATGTAGAGAGGGAATTAGGCGAAGTTAAACGAAAATCCTCATATTTTTCTGCTCCTGCTGTGCGTGTCCAGAGTCCTCTGAGTGCAAGAGCTCTGAGCCTTCCGTTTGATTCAATTCCACCCATTAAACGTCTGAAGCCTGATGGCTATCCAATGACTTGTCAGGAAAGCAGTATCCATGATGATAGGGAAGAGACCTCTCAAAGGGTTCAAAAGGGGTGAATAGTGAGAGACCTGGATTTTTAATTGTTAGATTCCCTTCTAAATCAGCACTCCCGTCCTTTTCAGAGCTTAAAGCAAAGTTTGTACACTTGGACCCCTTGATCTTTCAGCAACTCATGCTTGTTGAAAATCTTCAACATGCATTGTTGCTTTCAAATTCAAATCTGATGCTTTGGCTGCCTATAATCACGCAACCCAAAATAAATTTTTCCTTGGCAATGCAAATGTACATTACCAGTTGGTGGCATCACAAATCCCCCCCTTACAATCACAAATATCTGGAGATCAGCTTGTGAATCAAACGTATGGAAAGGATTTGCAGTTGCCAACTATAACTGGTGCTCCTACTGAACCAACAACTCAGCAAGAGAAGCATCAAAAGAAGTCACATGGAGATGTAACTAGGCACATTGCAGCCATGCCTAGCCAAACTCCTCCCTTGAATTTTGTTGTGGATGAGAGTGGAAGTGATAGCAAAGAGAAGCTGCTCATTCAAAATAGTGTTAAATGCTCTAATTACGATGATCCCGTGTTAACAATTATCTCCTTCCTCAACTCTCTCCAGCAGTATAGATCAGAACATCCAACAGAAGATATCTATTAGACCCTCACTTGCTCTTCCTGTTGGTAAATCTAACATCACTGATGACTGTCTATTTGATAAATCTGTCGAGCTTTCCAATGATCGACCTTCTCAATCAGCTAGCGCGAACACCATTGCTTCCACTCCCTCACAAGGCACTGACATCTCCCAACAAATGCTGAGCAGCCTAATCAGGTGTAACCAAGTCATAGATAACTTGAAGTCTGCATAAGGACATGTTCATTTACATCTCTGATTACTCCACACTGTAATAACTTGAGTTTCCAGCATGTGTCCCGAAGTTCCAGGGAGAGAAAGAGTGAGGGTTGTGGAGTGCATAGTTATTGAACCAAGTTTGGAATCAGAATTGTTTAGTAATAGAAGATAGTAGTCATACTATGTTGTAGTAGGCATGTATTTTGTATCACTAACCTTGACAGCACACTGCGGATAGAATACTTGTAGGTGTAGTAACATTCGCATATCTTTTGTAGTTCTGATGCAGCTGCTTTGGTTGAAGAAAAAGATTTGGCTGCGTGTGAATGTTTGTCATGTGTGCGTGTGTTGTAATTAGTTGGCCTAGATATAAAGGTAGTGTCAAAGCCAGGGGAGGGCTTCTGGAAGACCAATGAAATGACCCAGATTCAAACTTTAAAGACCAAGGGTAACTTTGAACGTGCCTCGCCTGTTATATGTTGCCTATTGTTTTTTCCTGGTTGTATAAAGAAGTTTTGGATGAATTCGCCTTAATACCAGTTTGACCAATTATATAATGAATTTGTTATTGCAGGCAGTTGAACTGATCTGATTAGTTTGATGATCAGTGAATCATATCTCTAAGATCATCTGATTTTTTTTTGGTTTGGTCTGTAAATGACATGAAGGTGTGCTTGTTCTTCTTTTTCTCCTCAGTCTGATGTTTTGTCTTGTAGCAGGGCCATGTGAAAGGGTGGGGATGCTAGGAGAAGATTGTGGTCTACTATGGAATATGGAATATGGAATATATACATGCTTCCATGCCGATTAGTTTCTCTTATCATCATTTTCTCATCATTCCTCATAATCTTTAAATCATGTCCATTCAATCAATCTAAAAAGTTACAATACTATTTTAACTTTTCTCTCATTTTCTCAATCAACAGTCTATATGGACGATGAGAAAGAGAGATGATGAGAGGATTTGCTTCCCTTCCAGCCTATATGTTCTCATACCGAATATGAAATATGTAGAGTAAAATATGTTTAAAAAAAGATGCACAAAGCATCTCATGCTTGGGTTCGTAGAGTTGATTGGGGGAATGTAAAATTATTAAATTAAATAAATGAAAATTTAATATAAAAATAATAAAAAATAAAAAATAATGAAGATGATCTTGAATAATCAGAACCTTCTCGTTTGTGTTTGTTAAGGCCTAAAGAAAGGAAGAGAAGGATGATATTGAGATTTGAGTGTGTTCAATACACGGGAAACGCGACGCTTTAAGCATAATTTTCACTTTTTCAGCGTATATACCGCGTAAGGCTTTTTTGGTCATTTTCCGCAAATATTTGATTTGTGGAGTTTGCAGATGACCATTCATTATAGTTTGTTTGGATAGTTTCTATAACGACTTTTTAATCATGATTTACGGAATACGGAATAGTTTTTACGATCTACAAAATAACTTTACAGTCTATAAAATTATTATGTTGAGAAAATTTATCTTAATTTATATAAATCAGAGTTATACATACACTCAATTCAAACAAACAAGTGTCACAATATATGACCTGGTCCCTTGGAAAGATCCTCCTCCAGCATGCGTCATAGCTGGCGTTTATTATTATTTCCGATATTCTCTCCCAAATTATTTATCAATTTAAAGGGGGAGGGGAAAAAAGAAAAAGTGTCCTAATTCAATAATCGACAATCGTCACCGAGGAAGAAATATAAACTTTTTTAGTTAGGAATTAAAAAAAAAAAGGGAAGGTTTAAAACTGACGCGTCAACACGGAAGAATATGGAGCGCAAGGAAGATTCCTAATGGCTATAAATTCGTAAATACCAACGCTAGCCTTCGCTCTTCTCTCAAGTTTCAGTCTTCATCAATTTTCATCTTCTTCCTCGTTCTTCGCTTTCTTCAAGACTCAGCACGCAGATATGGATTATTTACCGTTAGAGTTCACGCTTATTTCCGCTAAAGATCTTAAAGATGTCAACCTTTTCTCCAAGATGGATGTTTACGCTGTCGTTTCCATTTCCGGCGACGCCTACCAGAACCAGAAGGCCAAGACCCCCGTCGACAGAGACGGCGGCACCAGCCCTACCTGGAATTTTCCCATGAAATTCAACATCAACGAATCATTGGCTCGTCAGAACCGTCTCTCCCTTGAAATCAAGCTCAAATCTGAGCGTTCCATGGCCGGTGACAAGGACATCGGTGTCGTCCACGTCCCTGTCAAAGAGCTCCTCGATAACACCGGCGACGGAAAGTCTGCGCAGTTCGTCAGCTATCAGGTTAGGAAGCCCTCGGGCAAGCCCAAGGGATCTTTGAATTTCTCTTACAAATTTGGGGAAAAGGTCACCGCTCGGGTCTCTGCGCCGGCCGGGAAGGCAAATCCGGAGGGAATTTCAAAGGGTGAGCCAGTGATGGCGTATCCTCCAGCAGCGGCGGGATCGAGCTCGATGCCGGCGTATGGCGCGCCATACCCTCCGCCGCATGGAGCATATCCTCCGCCGCAGCCACAATCCGCAGCTGGTTACGGTTACCCGCCACCGCCTTACCAGGGTGGGTATCCACCGGCCTATGGCGGTTACCCACCGCCGCAACCGGGTTACGGGTACCCGCCGGTTCAACAACCGCAGAAGAAAAACAAATTTGGGATGGGTTTGGGTGCCGGGTTGTTGGGCGGAGCTCTCGGCGGTTTGTTGATCGGAGATATGGTTTCCGATGCTGGTTCTTACGATGCTGGGTATGATGCCGGGTTTGATGATGCCGGTGGATTCGATTTCTAATAAGTTTTTTTTTTCTTTTTTTGGTTTTTTGAGGTAGTAATATATTAACTGATAATCTACATCATGTTTAGCTGCTCTGGTTGTATAAAATCATGTTTGGATTTTGAAGTGATGTAAATTCTATGATCTTGTTCTTGCTTGCGATCAAGACGATGACCAATATGTGATATATTCTACCTTTCAGCCGATTATTCTATATTTTATGTTATATCTCTCGCAAGTCGCAAGGGATTATGTGGTGTGTTCATAGCCCAAAAGAAAATATAATATTGTAAAAAAGCACACTTAATCTAATTTAAAATCGGATGAGAAGGCATTTCTCAGTTGGGAAGTAGGGAGATATTTTCTTATCCTTGGATATAAAATGGAGTTGCCTTAATATACGATTCTTTAGTCAATTGGAAACTTGCATATTTTATAGGTAAATGAAAATCCAAAGCTTGGACTAGCCGAAATATATAATATTATACTTGTATCAATGGCTAGACGTTTGCCGAGAAGGAACATAAAATTTACATACTATTCCATCTGCATCAACGATCATATCTTTGATGAAAAGGAACTATTTTTTTAATCGTTTGAAATTAATCATATACAAAATAAAGGACTGCATTTTAATTTAATTATATGAATGAATCAAAACATAAGTGTAATGGGCAGGCTTTTGAAATTGAGACCTGGAAAATTCCATCTCTATTTACAAAAGAACTGAAGAAGGCATATCCAAAAGCATCTGCAAATAGTGCCACTCTTCGCCTCTATATACTTTGATCGGAAAGAGTGACAACAACGTTGATGATGATTATGTTCAATTATTCACTGAACTTACTATTTCGAATACTACTCATAAGACAAGGCTTTCACCTCTTGATCAGAGAAATACACATATAGTTATGCATAAATGTGTAAAAGCACATGCACATAATTAATAAATTAGTGCCTATTTAGAATTGTCTATTATAGGTATTTATTTTTTATATCATAAATTATAATTAAAAATATATTTTTAAATATTAAAATTATGATTTTAAATATTTATTTAAAATAGTGATTAGACTTTTTTAAAATAATTTTTTATTTATAAAAAAATAAATATGTAAAAATAATTTTATCTTAATTTACATTAATAAAATTTAAAAGAATATGTATTAATTCAATAGTCAACGTATAATTGATTGAAATGGGCAAGCCACGGTGTTGTAAGTGAAAGTTGGAAGTTGCATCAAGAAGCATTAAAAGGCCTCCGCAAATGGTGCCTTGGCTTTCTTCTTTGCTTACGTAGGGTGACAGCATCAACGACCAAGACTTATTTATTATTTTAATATTAGTATGTGATAAGCTAAGGCGGTTTGAAAAGTCTGTTTATATAAATTGAGATAAAAATTTTTTATAAATTTATTTTATATATCATAAATCATGTTAGAAAATAAGTTTTTATAATAATTCAAACAGATAATATATGGCTTGAGGGGCTGATGTAATGGCTGAAATTGTATTTTTTTTTTGTTTTTTCAAAGGGAAATAACTGTAAGAATTAAAAAGGAATCTAATAAAAATACATATTGAATGAGTTAAATAATTTTTTTTTGAATTAATTAAAATGTCTAATATTATAATCTCAGAAGAGAAGAATGATTTATTTACGAATTGAGCATTACATGTGGATCTCAATTTTCACACAAAACCACATTCACTTAGTAATGGCAAGGGGTCAAGGGATTTACACAACTTTTGCGATCCACTTGTTTCATAGAATAGAAACGATAAAGAAGTGGATGAACATGTTGATATTGTTGGTTTCAGTGCCTAGCAGCAAGTAATTAGTAAATGGGTGAAAGGGACAGAAATAATGTAGCACACTGGAGAATTTTATCTTTTGTTTTTGCACATTTTCCCATCTGTTCATTATTAAATATTAATCTTGAATGGCCCAAATAATAATAATGCGCAGCACAAAGGAGCTGTGTTCTCTGTACATGGCCATTCAGTGTCTGTTTGGATCAACGGTTAAAAAGTGACTTTTTTTTAAATAGGTTTTTATAAAAGTCAAATTGAAAAAAAGTCAGATTGTAAATGTGATTTATGTTTGGATTAACGGTGGCAGAAGTTATTGAATAATATATATATATATATATATATATATATATATATATTCTTTGTATATATATTGTTATAATTAATGTTAAAAATTAAAATAAAAAAATTCAATAATTATTGAAAAAAAAGAAAAACACACTAAAGCATTTAATTATTAGTAACTCCTTGATTTTTATTGAATCCCTTTATTTCTTTTATAAATACATTTATTTATCTTATAAATGTCATTATTCGCCTTGTAACATGCTCTTTAAAAAAGATAAAAGAAGGGCATCATTTTTTTTAGGGAGAATTCCAAAAAAATATCATTTAAACTTCAAAATCCCAAATAGGTGATTTAACAATAAAATGATTTGTTAATTGCATTACCATTCTTGTTAATCCCATTACCGAACTTGTTAACGGGATTTTGAAGTTTAAATGGTATTTTTTTAGCATTCTCCCTTTTTTACACTAATAAAATTTAATTTTATTTTAACTCAAAAGTATACTAAAGTTTCAGATATTTTTGGGTTGACCAAAATAAACTCTCATCCATGGCCTAACTGAAATTCCCCCATGATAAAAAGCAAAAACTAATTAAAGACAATGGCACTTGCAAATGTACGAGGAGCCTAAAAAATTCTGCTCACTTGCAACTAGAGAATAGAAAGTCGTGAAGGAAAGAGAAAGAAAGACCATGGAGATCAATGGAGTTAGAGGAGGCTGATGGAGTGAATTCAAGGCTCCACCGCCATGTCACTACGATCAAATGCCCTAGCATTTGCCAACAACACACCATGTGGGACCCACTCAAAATAAGGTGACGAGTTTGGTCAGAGAAAACAAGCGAGTATATTGAGGAAGTGATGAAGCTCATCCACAGAAGCTAAAAAAAGGAGCTTCTTATAAAAGCTCCTTTTTTTCCAAAAAGTCCATTGAGATGTGATGCATTGCCAAACGCGTATTTAATGAGCTAAATGGACTTTTAGGTTTTTGATAGTTATAAATGGGCTTTTTCCCCTGCTAAAAGTGTTTCCAAACAGACCCTTCAATCTTTCACCAGCCCCGCTCACAGAATGAAAAAGCTTTGGTTTTTGTTTCTTTCTGCCTGCCATGGCTATTAGCTCTATATTTTTGCCCACAAGCTATTAGCTTTACACACACACACACACACACACGCCTTTTTCTTCTTTTTTAATAAGCGTTGTTGGGTCAAGACCCATTGTCATATGCTTACCTCCGGTCTGTTTCTAAGAAGAAATCTTTGCTCCATAGTATACTTTTAACCATATAGTATAAGTAGAGCCGGGAAATCGGGCCGGCCCTTTTAAACCCTTTTAAATCATGGGTCGAGCTTGAAAAATGGAGCTTCAAAATAAAGTCTGGCCTAAAAGGGCCGAAGGCTCTGTAGGGCCGGGCCGTTAGGCCCTTTAGCTTTATTTTTTGTTTTAATTTTACTACCCTTCCTACTCATGCCCTTGCTGACTCTTCCCTAAGAACCTTAAAAATTGCTTAATTTATATATGATGGTAATTTACTAATTCTTGATATTTTTACCCCTTAAACAAAGTCTACTACTTAAAGTGAAGTACAATCAAAATTCCTTGAAATTGATGATAGTAGCGAAGAAGATGAAAACGATAGTTTTCATAATCATGTTGCTTAGAGTGTTTAGCTTTTTGCCTTCTTATATTTTATATGAGACTATGAATTACTTGTACACAATATTTTTTACCTTTGATTATGAATTAATAATTGTATTTATTTTATTGCATGATGTGTGTAGACGTATAGTTAAATTTTTTGAAAATGACTTCTAGCCTTGCGGGGCCGCCCTGGCTCTGATGCTTTCGGGCCGAGCTTTGAAAAATAGCAATTTTTCTTTCCCCGGGCTCTGTAGGGCCGACCCTTTTAAGCCTTGGCCCGTCAAGGGCCAGCCCTGATTCCCAGCTCTAAGTATAAGTAATTTATAGGCTTATTTAATTAAAGGAAAAAACATATAAATACTATTTTAATTACTAAAATCTTAAAAAAATTATTAATACTTGTGAATGGTAAAGAGGTGATGAGAATTAAATTGGGGTTTTAAAATTTTGGTGAGTTTACCATAATGTCCCTCATTTTTTTAAATAATAATAAAAAAAAGAAAATGGCACCTCGCTGAAGCCCCAGTGCTGGACAGCCACCAGAGCTATTTCTTTTCTTCTTCTTTTTTGTTAGTAGGGTTTGATTTTTTTTAAAAAAACGTGGTGCCATTCAATGATAGAAAAAGAAAGACGTTAGTATATCACAGTTAAAAAGTATTAAACATTTTATTCAAAATCATATATTAGTCAACAATATAATAATTAGGTTTTGACATTCGAACCCCGATAACACAATTTACCAATATGCCTTATATCATTTCCCACAACTATAATCACATTAATTACAATTCTTGACTTTCTTAAACAATTTTATTTTCATATAGAACCATAACTTTATCAAAAGTTACACAAAAGTATATCTACGATCAACAATCATAACTTAGAACCCATGGCTTCAAGCCTCATTTATTTGCACTATAATATAGTACAAAAAAATAAACCAGTCATGGGAATGTCAAAATAGTTTCACAAGTTATATCACAGTATGGATTAGCCCTAGGTTAATATATAAAGTCAACACATAATTTCCAAAAGAGGAGGTTTACAATTACACAATGAAAATCTAAAACTCCAAGCCTTCTATGAAGATATTAGATTATGAACCTTACCTAAAAAATGTTAAAAGCAACGAGGTGAGTCACATGGACCAATTACGCCTTTAGTCAATTTATTTACACTTTCAGTTAATATGATTGCGTCTTTAGTCAATGCTATTACTCTTTTTTTTTAATATGTCATTACTCATTTAGTCAATACTATTACATTTTTAGCAAGGTTCTGAAACCCGAACTGGTCATTGAACCGATCGGGGTACTGGGTCAAGGGTTAATAGGTCAGATCGGAGTCAAACCGAAGCTAAACCGGGGTCAAACCGGTAAGAAATTGAATATTTTAGGCTTATTAATATGAAATTCTAAAGAAAAATTTGAAAAAATTTATTTTTTAAAAAAATAAAAAAAGTACCAAACCGGGTTGTCACCAGACCAGCCCGGTTTGGTGGCCGGTTCCCGGGCCGAACCGGCCGGTCCAGTCCGGGTTCCAAAACATTGGTTTTTAGTCAATTAATGAAGACCATTATCCATTTAGTTAATATAATTATGACATTAGTTAATGTCATTACTCATTTAGTCAATACGATCACACATTTAGTCAATTATTTTACGCTTTTAGTGAATATTATTATTAATTTAATTAATATCATTATGCCTTTAGTAAATATCATTACTCATTTAATCAATATTGTTACTCATTTAATCATTATAATTACACTTTTATTTATATTATACATACATATTAAACAGGCTTTAGTGGCCCAATAGCCACCCAGCCTCTTTGTAATCAAGGTGGGAGCCCACCCTCAACACCTTAGGTTCACATTTTTCTTAAAAAAAATTAAACCCTCAACAAAAAAAAGCCTATCTGCAGGAGCTCTGTAGTGGCGCGCTCTAATGAGGTGCCATTTTATTTTTTTGTAATTAAAAAAGTTGAGGGGTATTATGATAAAATCAACAACACCTTAAAATCTCAATTTGATCCTTGTTACCTTTATGTCACTTCCATGTATTAACAGACTTTTTGAAATTTCATAAATTCAAATGATATTTATTTAAACTTTTTCCTATTAATCACTACTTTTTATTTTTATCTATATTTATTGGTGGTATACATTAAATATAAAGAAAGTATAAGGGTGGGATATATTTGAATAGGGGAAATGTTTAAATTTTTTTTCAAAATTAATTTAATCAATTAACTGTTATTTTTCCTGATTATGGATGGGTGGTTGAAAGTTATTTATATTTTGGATAAAAATGAGAATGAATTTTAATTATTTATTTTTACCAGACTTTTTATCCTATATGCTATTTCCTTCATATTTTCTATATACCCCATAAATTTATAAATAAAGTCTAGAGTCCTAACAAGGATAATCTTTTTTCCTTTTTAAATCCAGTCTTTGAAAACTCCC
The DNA here is from genome assembly GCA_037074505.1 of Albizia julibrissin. NCBI lineage: Eukaryota > Viridiplantae > Streptophyta > Magnoliopsida > Fabales > Fabaceae > Albizia > Albizia julibrissin. Next base: position 8,896,720 of record CM073482.1, on the reverse strand, counting down.
CATCTTAGCATATACATAAGTATATTATATTTTGGAGGGACATTTTTGCCCCGAAATTTTTCACCGAAAGACGATTTTGCTTCAAAAGTTTTTTGGTGACCAATTTTTCTCGGAAGTGTAAAAAATAGAGCAATTTTGCTTTGGTCATTGTCCCGGTTAATTTTGACTGATAATTAACAAAATATGCTAAGCTAACAGTCGTTGACAAAATATGTTGAACTAACAGTCTACATGTCACCTACTTTATTTTTTTAAGGTGCAAATTTGCTCTGATAGTTTTAAATATAACTTTGAAAAAGATGAAATAAATGACGCCTGCACTTCTGGCACAAATTTACAACTTAACTGTAAATAATAGTTTAATGTATTAGGTATATAATTGTAAATAATATGTAGTTCTAGATTGTTATATGCCTATTGGGCCGAGACTTCGCTTGAATAAATAGAAGACAGGTGGACAAGTATATGATACATCTCATTATTTTCAACATATAGAAAAGTCATGGTTTGTACAATTTCCTCAAGTCCAAGATTGACATGGTACCAGAGCCTGTAGATCAAGAAGATAGTTGGCAGGCCGTAGGCCCTATTACTGGATCCGAAAAATCACCTTTTTCATTTTTTTTAGTTTTTCTTATTGCCATCACACAATATACACTGTTTATTCATCAAAAGCAAGATCAAGAATTGATGCCATGTTGCATCATCCGAGCCATTCAAAGGCTAAACACAAGATTGAGCAATCTATCCCTCAATCAAAATTCAGTATTCTTGGTTGTATCAATTTTTTCCTCTCTTGTTTCATTCCTCTTTCTCCATTTACCCGAAACATTGGGAAACTTTGCAGATTCTTTCGCAAATTTTCCCATGATTTTTCAAGATTTGGCTTCATTATTGTTCAGCACAAAGATCTTGATTTTATCAATCCATCGTTCTCTTAGGCAAGTTAACCTTGCGCAGTTCCGCTAATATCAGTATTCGGTAGAAAATTTCCAACGACATCTTGCCATTTTTTTGGGTTTTCTGGTGCATTAATCTTGCAAGCCAAGATCGCCTCACTTCCACCGCTCCTAGACGATTTGAAGTTGATGCGTCTTACTCCAGAATGTCTGTTTACGGATCTTTAGGAGATTTGACAATCTTAGTTTCCTCTCTCACTCCCTCTAGTTACTCGCAGACTGAAATTTTCTTCAAGAACAGACTCGCTACCATCACTCTTCTTCGTTTCTAATATACCACGTGTATTTTGTTTGAGTTGAGAATTTTTTTTCTTGTTTCACTCTTTGTCAAAACATTGTTATGGCTGAATCTAGGAATTTGAAGACACGACCTCTTGATTTTCAACATCCTCTCTTTCTACACCCAACAGATACTCAAGCAATCACTTTGGTTTCCCAAGTCTTGCTGGGTTATCAAAATTACGTAATATGGAGCAGAACCATGAAATTGGCCCTTTTAGGGAAGAATGAACTTAGGTTTATAGAGGGGACCTACCTTCGACAACAGCAAGAAGAGCACACTAGGGACCAATGGGACCGATATAATGCCGTCTTGTTATCATGGCTTATCAATTCGGTAAATAAGGACATAGCCAGTGGTCTGGTGTTCTCTTTCAATTCTCATGTAGTGTCGAAGGATCTTAAAGAACGTTTTGATGTGGTTGATGGAGCTCGTATTTTCACTTTACACTAGTCTATAAACTCTTTGACTCAAGGCACTATGAGTGTCTCTGGTTATTACATGAAGCTCAAAGAGTTGTGGGATGAATATGCTGCTCTAGTCCTTATTCCTAGCTGTCAGTGTCACTCTTCTATTGAGTATGCAAAGACTGTATAAAAGTAGCACTTATTTCAATTCTTGATGGGAATAAATGAAGTGTTCCACTCAGTTTGTAGTTAGATTCTTCTCATGACGCCTGTACCCTCATCAAATCAGGCTTATTCGATAGTTACACAAGAGGAGACACAAAGGCTTCTTTCCTATTGGAAATGCTTAAAAAGGAGTTTGACCCACATGAGGCAGCATTCAGTGTGCAAGATGCTTCCCCAGGTTTGCATCCTAACCTTGATATTGAGTGGATATTAGACTCAGGAGCTAGTTGTCATATAGTTAATAGCATGACTAGACTAGATAATTGTAGAGCTTACATAGGACCACCTAAATGGGTTAGAGTGCCTAATGGGGAAAAAATTAGAATAACTCATTTTAGAAATGTTAGACTCACTAAACATATCTTGTTAAGAAATGTATTATATGCTAAAGAATAATGCTATAATCTAATCTCTGTTGCCAAGGTCACTTTAGATAATAGGTGTATTGCATATTTTCTTCTTGATTCTTGTGTCTGGCATGACATGTCCAGTGAGATGATCAAAGGGATAGATAAGCACTCTAAAGGACTTTACATACTAGACAAGGATCATGATATTGATTTGATGTATTTTGGAAACAAATTTGAGATTGTAAACAATATGAATTGTTCTCTTTGGCATTCTAGACTAGGCCACACACCCATAGACACACTGAAACATTTGAAAGATGTAATGATTTCTGATTCTATGAAGCATAATAATAAATGTGAGATTTGCATTCAAAGCAAACATTCTCGGTTGCCATTCTCTTCTAGCTGTTCTGAAAGTAAATTTTGTTTTGACTTGTTACATGCGGATGTATGGGGTTCATATAGGACTCCTACACATCAAGGATATAAGTATTTCTTGACCTTAGTGGATAATTTTTCAAAAGGCACTTGGGTATTTCTTATGCACTTCAAATCAGAAGCTGGGAAATTTCTGAAAACTTTTATTAATATGCCATGAATAATTTTTTTGTCAGGATTAAAACGATTATAACTGATAATGAGACTGAGTTTGTTAATAAAGATTTGTGAATTTTTTTTATAATTTAGGGATAATTCATCATAAATCATGTCCTTTTACCCCCCAACAAAATGAGGTTGTTGAAAGAAAACATAAACATTTCTTAAATGCCACTAGGAGCATAATGTCTAATGCAAATATGCCTACTAAGTTTTAGGGAGAAGGGATAAGAGTTGTTGCATATTTGATAAATAAAACACCATTAAAAATCTTGTTTTGGAAAACACCCTATGAGCTGCTACATAATAGACCACCTAGTGTGTAGTACCTTAGAGTCTTTAGATGCATTGCTTTTACTATGAATCTTAATTCTAATGATATACTTCAAGCTAGGGCAGAACCATGTGTTTTCTTAGGATATTCAAGCACCCAAAAAGGCTATATATTGTATAATGTCAAAACCAAATGTCTTATTATCTCTAGGCACGTTTCATTCATGGAAAACAAGTTGCCCTTTCATGATTGTAAAGGTTCTGGTCAAGGGGAATGGGAACAATAAAACCTGGTCATTCTGATTATCTTGTTATGGACCATCATGATTTACCTCCTCCTATAACCATAACAGATCACAATCAGAATAATGATGCAAACATGCCAAAAATGCAAGAAGGGGATTTGACTATAAACAATCATAGAATGGTTCCATATCACACACAACAACAATCTGTAACTAGGCCGGTTAGAAGTAGGCACACTCCTGTTTTGACAAAGGATTATGAATGTCATTTTCCATCTTCTGGTAGCAATGAGAATCGAATGTTACATACTGACCTACTAAATGATATTGCTTTTCTTCATTCCATTTCCTTTGATGATTTTTCTAATTCATATAGATCTTTCCTTACTTACATTGATAAAGAGATAGAACCAAACAATTATTATCAAGCTTGTAGAGATGATAGATGGGTAAAAGCCATGCAAAAGGAAATTGAGGCTTTGGAATCAAATAGAACTTGGAAAATAGTAACCTTACCTAAAGGAAAGAAACCCATAAGTTGCAAGTGGGTTTATAAAATCAAGTATAAACCCAATGGTGAGATTGACAAGTTTAAAGCTAGATTGGTAGCTAAGAGTTACAATCAAAGGGAATGAATAGACTTTTATGAGACATTCTCTGCGGTTGTAAAGATTGTAACCATTAGAACCATCATTAAACTTGCAGCGGTGAATGATTGGAAACTCACCAAATAGATGTTGATAATGCATTCCTTCAAAGTGATCTTCATGAGGAGGTATACATGACCATTCCTCAAGGATTTCAAAGAAACACATATTGATTGAAGGTATGCAAGTTCAAAAAATCCCTTTATGAATTAAAACAAGCCTCTAGGAAATAGAACGAGAAGTTAATTCAATCCTTGATAAAGGAAGGTTTCCAATAAAGCAAGCATGATTATTCTTTTTTGGGAAAATGGCTCAAAAATACCTTGTAAAGAAATTATTTACTGATTGGTACCACAGGTGCAAACAAGCACCCCTTATGTGCAAACATCATCCACATGTGCAAAATTCATCCCTACGAATGTGCAAACACCATCCCTCGTGTGTAAAATATCATCCACCCGTATGCAACTTATCACCCACAATGTGCAATGGTAGCAATTAGCAATTAATTTGCTTGCAAGGTAGTTTTTAACAATTCTCCCTTCGTTTTTCTATAAACAATCTGATATAGATTTGATTTTTTTTTAGCTTAATGTTGATGATTTAATGATCACAAGAAGTAGTATTAAAGCCATTAATGATGTCAAGAAATTTCTACATGGTGAGTTTAAAATTAAGGACCTTGGGACTTTGAAATATTTTCTTGGTGTGGAAGTCTTAAGATCCAGGCATTGTATTCTTCTTAATCGACGGAAATATGCAACAGAATTGATAGATCAAACAGGTTTGGATAAGTCTAAAACAACTTTGACACCCATGGAATAAAATCTTAAGCTCATAACTGTAGAAACTAAAAAGGACCATTACATTGAAGATGCAGGGGTTTATAAAAGGTTAATTAGTAAGCTGTTATATTTAACTTTGACTAGACCTAACATCTTTTTTACTGTTCAAGTCTTGAGCCAATTCATGTAAGAGCCTAAGGAGTCCCATATGAAAGCGGCACTCAGATTGGTTAAATACCTGAAGGATTGTTCGGGAAAAGGAATTTTCTTATCAAACGAGAGCTCATCAACCCTTGAATGCTATTGCGATTCAACCATGCTGGATATGCTGATAGGAGGCGCTCAGTGACTGGATTCTTAGTGAAATTTGGTGGTTCCCTTATATGCTAGAAATCCAAGAAGCAAATTGTTGTATCTATATCATCTGCTAAGGCTGAATATAGGGCACTTAGGATGTCATCAACAGAACTTATTTGGATAATCGGTTTGATAAAGGAACTACACATTAAAGGAGTAGAACCGGTTATAATTTATTGTGACAGTAGGTCTGCAATTCATATAGCTACAAATCTTGTATTTCATGAGTGTACAAAACATATTGAAGTGGATTGTCACTTTGTGTCGAAAAATATTGAACATGATGATTACTTTCAAGCATGTAAAATGTAAAGAACAACTTGCAGATGTGTTGACTAAGGCTCTTGGAGGAGCACAACATGAATATATTCTCAATAAGCTGGGAACTTACGAATACAACATTCCCAACTTAAGGGGGAGTGTAAATAATAGTTGAATGTATTAGGTATATAATTGTACATAATAGGTAGTTATAGATTGTTATATGCCTATTGGGCCGAGACTCCACTTGACTAAATAGAAGATAGGTGAACATGTGTATAATACATCTCATTATTTTCAACATATAGAAAAGTCATGGTTTGTACAATTTCCTTAGGTCTAAGATTGACATTAACAAAAATGACGTCGATGACATATGGATTGTCAGCTCTGTATATCTGATGAATTAATAGTTAAAATTAACTGGGGTAACATTTAGAATAAAATGACTCCTTTTTTGATACTTTTAAGATAAAATTAGCTCTAAAAAAATTTTTGGGAGCAAAATTGCCTGGAACCCTTGCATTTTAATTAGTTTATGGAGACATATGTTAGCAAGTTGTTGCTTGTTCTTGATTATTCTTGTCGATAGTCACTTCATTAGCGACCAAAAATAATACAACAGAGGTGAAGTCTGAATGAATCCACATTCCAGTGTGAATAGAGTTGTTGTAACCCTTACATTTTAACCTCTTCCACCGTCCACGACAAGAATCCTGCTTCTCTGAACTGCAACTTTAATGTTCAATCTAACTACATACCACCATAAGGGTCTATTTGGTTTGAGGGGAGGGGAGAGATTTTAGTCCCCTCCCCTTGATTGACAAGATGGAGGGGAGGGGGAATTTTTTAAAATTTTTCCCCTCCCTCCCCTCAAACCCCCCCCAAATTGGAGGGATTTTGAGGGGATGTTAAAAATTTTTTTATTGGACAAAAATAGCCTTAGTCATTTGTATGTATATGATAAGTAAAACCATGTAATATAATTTTGGATATTTAGTAGTATAATTATAGTTATATTTATTCAATTTTTATAATTATTAAATTATAATTTTACATTTATAATATATTTTATTAAACATTATACATAATTTTAAAAAAATTAAATAAAAGGGTAAAATTGTCCAAATTAAAATATTTTCTCTCCCCTCCCCTTCTAAACCAAACAAGGTAACATTAAAATCTCTCTCATTTCCTCTCATTACTCCAAACAAGGTAATATAAAAATATCTCCCCTCCCTTCCCCTCCGTCGAACCAAACAGACCCCAAGTCTTAGGTTAAGGGAGGGGACATAACTTGTTTCTCCATAATTAATCAAGAAAAAAAAATATAACTTTAACTTCAAAATCTTAAATCAATTTTGTTGTCTATCAAACTATAGATATTAATTATAAGAGATAATAATTTTTTTATTAAAACATAAATATAATAATTAACCACTCATTTTAATAGAAAATAACTATTTGAATTCTTAAAATCAAATGGTATTTTTTTTTTCACTTTTTCTCCCAATAATAAATATCAAAATATTTATTTGTAGAAAACAAAAGTTTTAAATTTTTGTCTTTTACTATGTGCTTGTTTGGAATAACGATTTAAGTCTTCAAAAACATCTTTTCAATCGTGATTTACAGTATATGAGGTAAATATGTGAGAGGAATGTTGTCTCGATTTATGTGTATAAACACTTTTGAGATCACTAATCGTAATTCCAAATATGCCTTAAATCTTTCTTTTAAATTAAAATAATTATTTTAAAGCCTTTTTTACATAAAAAATTTGTTTATGGGATGATTATGTAGGTGTTTGGAATAACAATTGGAACCTCCAAAAGTACTTTTTAATCGTGATTTACAGTATATGAGGTATGTTTTACGATATACAAAATAAGTATATAAAAAAAATTTTATCCCAATTTACATTAAATCACACTTATAAAATAAATATAAACTCTTCCAAAGATTTCAAACATGGCCTATATATTTCACCACTTTCTAGCCGACTTTGAGACTAGAGAGTGCTCTCCTCCCACCTCCTCCGTCTGTATTAGGGTTTAGGTTTTAACTTTGAAGAGATAAACAGTTCAACCGCAGAAACCCATCTTTCGTAGTCGGAGATGAGGCCTTTGGACGAAACAGAGACAACCGCAGTATTCGAAAAACTCTTCAAATTCGTCGGAAACAATCTCAAGAACATCGTCGAGAATCCCTCCCACGAAGGTCCCGATTCCAATCCCGGCCGCTATTGCTTCCGCCTCAACAAGAACAAGATCTACTACGTCAGCGAATCCCTCGTCAAGCGCGCCACTAACATCGCGCGTCCCAATCTCGTCTCTCTCGGAACATGCATCGGCAAATACACTCACGGAGGTAATTTTCATCTCACAGTTCAGGCTCTAAACTTGTTGGCGGCTAACGCTAAGCACAAGGTCTGGCTCAAACCCCAATCTGAGATGTCGTTCCTTTATGGGAATCACGTTTTGAAGAGTGCTTTGGGAAGGATTACAGAGAGCATTGCGCCTGGTGATGGGGTTGTGGTGTTTTCCATGTCTGATGTGCCGTTAGGGTTTGGTGTGGCTGCTAAGTCCACTCAGGATTGCAGAAAATTGGACCCTAATGGTATTGTGGTGCTGCACCAGGCGGATATTGGTGAGTATTTGAGGATGGAGGATGAACTTTGATTTTTTTTTTTTTTTTTTTTGCAATAGGGTTGATGTTTTGGAGACAGGGGCTTTTCTGCTATAATTTGGGTCACTGTGAGTTTTTGATTCAACTAGGAACTTTTGTATTATTACATTGAGAACTCTGTGTTTGTTGAATATTGCAGTGACTATAGCTATATTCGGCTTCCCCTCAACTACATTAGTGCCTATAATGTTGTCAAACTTGTATGAATTTGATTACTTTTCTTTTCTATGTTAAGGATTTTTGGGTTCATTGTGTTTTCTGCATCTATGTTTAACGTTGAAAACCCCACAGGGTTTCTATAACCATGGTAAAGTTTTGTCTGAAATGTAATATGAGCATTTATTGGGCGTGGTTAGTGGTTAAAGATATTTTGTTTATCTAGTTTTAGCTTTAAATGTCCTCTAAATTTAACATTCAAGACTGTGTTTCTCTGATCACTCCTTCATTTAAATTTTTATCTGTAAGCTATAAGGATTGAGAATTCTCTCCCTTATTTTGGGTTCAGAGGGCTCTCAAAAGAGTTCTCAACCACAGCATATTCAGAAATTCCCATAAACAAAAAACAATACGGTGGTAGTGGTGATAATATAAGAGCAGAGGTGCGGTCAATTCCACTGATATGAACAGGTTAACTCTAGAAAAAAGAAAAGGGAAGAGTTAAGAAGATGCAGGGAAAAGTTTAAAATTCTTGGGTCTCATCCAGCAAGAACAAGATATTAGCAATTCTGTTTTTTATTTTTCCTTTTCCAAAGTTTAACATAAATTGTCTGCGGAGATCTGGCGACAGTTCAAATGTTCAATCAGGGATTTGTCACTCAATGGGCAAAAATATTTTCAGAGAAGCTAAAGGAGAGTTTGTACAAATAGTTTCCCTTTGAGCTGAGTACTGAAGCATATGTTGCTTGGTGATTTAACAAATGATCAACCAAAAGGCAAATCCAAGCTTCTTGTGTTCAGAGTTCCTACTTCCTACTTGGAACCACCATGTTGATCGAGTACTGCAAAAATGAGCTGTAAAGCCAAAATTGGTTATTAGTCTCCTCAATTATTTGTCTAGACGTTGGAGGTAATGAGATAGTCCATGCCCATTGCTACTTATGTCTTCCTCTTATTGTCTTTAAATTATTTATAAATAACCAAAAGGCGTGAAGGCAGAACTAAGCAATTCAATTTTTTTCCCAAAAAGAAATTCAGTTTCGTTCTTTTATTATTGGGTCAAGGGTATAATCATTTTCAATGTGTAAAGGGTTTTTACTTCTCCCACTAATTGTATTTCCCTAAATTTATAGAGTGAATCCGCTTACCACATTAAATAGCAGTTTGTTTCTATTGTGAACAAAAATTCTTTATTGTTTTTGGACATTTTTTATTGAAAAAAAAATTCACCCATGCATACATAAGTACAAGTTTATAGGTAATGAAGATGATGATAATGAAATATTTTTTCCCCAAAAAAACAATGAAGTATTTGATCACCTTTGTTAAATTTAGGGTTAAAGGTAATTGTTATCATTTGAAGTATTCACCGGGGGGCAATTTTGTCGTCCATATCACTTTTATTAAGGTGCAATTTTGCTCTGAAAGTTTTTACTTCAGAGCAAATTTGCCCTTAGTTTGATCAACTAACGGTCAAACTTAACGAGGTTAACAATCAGAGCAAAATTGCTTCTCAAAACCCTTCCAGGACAAAATTGGCCCAGTGAATACTTTCGAGACAAAAATGACCTTTAACCCTTAAATTTATAATCATTTTTAAGATTTGGTTATGTCCAATGACCTCATATACAAGTTAATAAAAATATAAACAGAGATAGTGAAGTTTCGGCCTTCAAGTTCGAGTAGATTTTCTGGTGCCTACATCCTTCATTTGTGCCTCTCTGCTGAGTTTTCTTGCATTGAGATTAAGAGCCGAAGTTTGAAATACAAGAAGGTGCTGGTGGCAGCAACAGCGGCATAGATAAAAATAAAATAAAATGAGAGAAGGCGTGAAGGTGTGGGTGGTGAAACGGTAAATGCTATGTTTAGAATAGTTTTTTATAAATTTATAAGTGTTTTTTACATAAATCAAAATAAAACTCTTTTCATATATTTACCTCATATACTGTAAATCATGATTGAAAAAATGCTTTTAAAAGTTTCACCCAAATAAATTAAAAGCAATTCAAAAAGTGTTGTGTCTGACAATCACAAACATGGGAATGGATGGCCAAGATTATAACGTACGGTACAAATGTAATTTTAAGAGCCATATAACATGTTTCCTTCTGGGCGCTCGGATTATCTTGATGGACAGGATTGAGATGCCGAGGGAAATTTAGGAGCTGTTTGGTATAAGGGATTCAGAAAGGAGGGGAGAGGAGGAAATATTTTTATGATTTGAATTTAAAAAAATTGAAGAAATGGGGTTGAAAGTTTTTAATTAATTTTTCTTACTTTTTTATTTTAAATATTATTTTTATTAAAATTTTATAACCCCACTTCTCCAATTTTTTAAAATCTAATTTATAAAAATTCCCCCTCTCTTCCCCTCCTGCCAAACAGACCCTTAGAAAAATGGTTTCTGACAAGATCTGCTCTAGTTGTGCGCCACTCTTTTTTATCATTTTAGTGGTTATGCTCTTCTATTCTTATTGTTCTCTTTCCATTTTTTGTTCCTTTCACTATTTATCTCAGCTTTTATATTAAAATCTGAATGATTTAGATTTAATGTTTTATAAAAATATTATTTTAAAATATTTTTTATTACATATTTAAATTATCATAACTAAAATTTAATATTTTTAAATTTATTTAATTATTTTTAATAATTTAATATTTTTTAAATATTTTACAAACATTAAATTTAAACCACTCAGATTTTAATCTAAACACTACAAATAACCAATGACAGAAAAGGAGATAAGGGCGGAGGACAGTAGTCAACCCCTGTTTTTAATTGCCATCTGTGCGCTTCTCCTATTGATTGATCGTTGTCATTTTTTTTTTTTTCAAAATTGAGCATTGTCATTGATGTACTTGTTATTCACTTATTCTTAAGAAAATAAGATTATTATTTTCTTGACTTAAAATAAGGGTATTATTTAGAGTTTAAATTTTTTTTGGTACAGAGACAGGGCTAGGCCTAGGCTTGAAATAAACTAGAGAGCTATTCTAATGGGGAAATTAATAAACAATATTTAGTAACCCCGGCTCGGAGATGTATTTATAGATTTTTTTTTTAATGTAAAAGGGGCCAAAGCCCAAAATAAAATACTATTCAACAAACAAGCATGGGTTGGAAGTCTAAAATAACCTTTAATATTCCTATTTGCCAGCTTATTGCTCAAACACCGATGAGGTTGGATATATGTTTGAAGGAAACTCCAGTTGGCAAGCGGATCCATCTATCCTATAAAAATAATTTATTTTACTTTAGAATGTGTTATTAAAAATATAAACCACTTGTTTTATTTTGAAAATTTTCACTCCTATACATGTGGAAAATATAAAGAACAATTCTGTTTTTATTTCAGAAAGTAAGTGAATAAAATAAACTATATATATATATATATATATATATATATATATATATATATATATATATTAAAAAGTGTAATTTTTTATTTATTTTATTTTTAAAATTAAAATAGAATTACATTTAGATCCCGTTCAAGAAAAAAAATAAAAAAAATAGTCTCATTAATAACTTCAATGGCGTAAATTGACAACTCCAAAGATAAAATTGACAACTTCATGAAATCAATTTTTTATTTTTTTTCTTAAACAGGATTTGAATATAATTATCCCTAAAATTAATTCATTTCTTTTCTATCATTCATGCGTTGAATAAGTTAAGATGATGACAAGTATTTGTTAGATTCTTATTTTGTACTTTAAAAGGTGAAGCTTCACCCACATCTTGATCTTTTTTTTTTTTTTTTTTTTTTTTTTTGCCGAACACCCACATCTTGATCCATAGAAAGCTCATTTGTGTATCTTGATGTAAGAATTGAAGTCGATCCCTCTCATATGCATTTGAAAAATATGCACTTTTATGAAAGAGTAATTTAAATTTAATACTATTATTTTAAAAAAAAAATAAGGCTTTTCAAGGTAGAACCCGATCACCCAATCTCCTTCAATGATAATAGAACATAACAATCGTTACTAAAATATCTTTTTATTGATTTTTTTTAATTTAAAACTAATGTAATGCATAACCACCCGTTTTCTCGTTATAAATCTTGTTTTCACCAAGTGCCAGTAGTGTTTGGGGCAAATTTCCTGCAAAATAAGTTTGCAGTAAATCTATAAATATTATATGAATAATTATAATATCATATTATCAGTATTAAAGTTGTTGGTTATCACGCTATTATTTAGGGATATTATTAGGTAGAGGATCTCAACTATTATTAGGAAGAATCATATATAATAGGGGTATTTATATTAAATGGATCTTCATTTTACTATCATAAATTTCTAAACGCTTTTTCATCCAAAGATCTGCTTCCCCTAGTTTTATCATCCTTCTTTTTAATGACATCTTTTGGTGTGTTTGGATGAGCTTTTTCAGTTCCTTAAACTCAATTAAAAAGTAAAAAGCTCAATTAAATTGGAGTATCTGATTTTAGGTGTTTGATGGGGTTTTTGATAAAATAACATATAGTTAAATAAGCTCCTTTTGGAATAAGCTCAAAGTTGGAGCTTTTTACCTTTAACTTTTGGAATAAACTCATTGTTCGGTGGTAAAATGTTATGATTGTCTGTGATTAGAATAAGTCTGTATTATCTGTGCAACAATGGATATACATAATTTCATTAGAAGAAATTCTCAAACTGATGTGAATTTTAGGAAAGCAAAAAAAAATGAAAATATAGTTTATGTAGATATATTTGACTGTATAAAAAACTTTAACTTTGTATCATTTCTAATTTATTTTTATTTTTATTATAATTTAATTATGTATTTTACCATTGTCAAATTTCTAAAGTTAAGTTTTTTCACTTTTCATAAATTTTACAATTTTTTCTTTTAAATATCACAAAAGTCACTCATTAGGGACCTAATTATACGTGACATTTGATCTGATTAGTTATGTTATATTTGACTATATCAAAAACTTTAACTTTATATCATTTCTAATTTATTTGCATTTTCATTACAATTTAATTATCTATTTGACCATTGTCAAATGTGATTAAATATATTTTTCTCACTTTTCATTTATTTTACAATTTTTTTATTTTAAATATCATAAAAGTTACTTATGCAAAAGTCAAATTAAACACATTTCATTTTTATAAAAGCACTTATCCAATCGCCAATCCAAACATAAATAACTTACACAATTTGACTTTTACCCAATCTAACTTATTCATAAGCCACTTTTTAAATAAGTCACTTTTCTCACCGCTCATCCAAACACATATTTTACTTTTTTAAAATATTCAAGAGTAAAATCGAGTTTTCCCAAGCTAAGTAAATTCTCCTAGAATCAAATGAGGGCTATAAGTCAATACATGTGAACAAATTAATTAAATATTAAAATAGAAGAAATGTACAACAATTTTCTATTCTTATATGAATCTTGTTTGGCGATGTAGGTGGTATAGAAGTCTGATGCCATTTTAAGGATTTTGATACTATTAAAAATTTTTCACATTAAAAAAGTTAATATTATTAATATAAAATTACCTTCTTATTGAAATACCCTTGTTACATTTTATTATTAACATGAACCCTTTCTTAAGATAGCGAATATTCATCAATGAATTGTTTTTATCTTTTCTACAAAAATATCTTGTGATTAATATTGTTTGAAAATATGATACCTTTTTAAAAACTCTAATACTTACTACTCTGATACCATTTACAAATCTTGTAATAAGCCACCTTTATATTTTAAGTACTGCTTGCTATACCTTTTTTGTAATAAATTTTGTTTGGCTTGAATGTGGGTGGTAGAGGAGTCTAACACCATTGAAATTTTTTACATTGTAAAAGAGGAGACATTACATATAAGAAACATTCTTATCTTAGGATTACAAGCGTCATATGGCTCAAAATGTGCAAATTCTTTGGAATATCAATATCCCAACCAATCTTTCTTCATACCACTGGCTTATACTCATCCATATGATCAAATCAATAAGGACTCATTCTAGATATTATGCAATCTATAATATTAGTTAGCCATTCTAAATCATTTACATAGTCTTTATTTACCACTTAAAAAGAAACAAAAATATTAAATTAATAAAAACATAAAAGATCAAAATAAAATAATTGATGTCTTTAATACATAATAAGATACGGCTAGGTCATTTTTCCAGTTTCCATGAAAATGATCAGGGTAGAGTTTTATGATTATCTTGATGAGCCTTGTACAAGATAAACAAAAAAGGATTACAAAATTTGAAAGCAATAAATAACTTCACATAAACTGGTATACTAATTTTAATAAGTTCTTTAGATCTTAATAAAATTTCACTAGACAACTCCTTGAAATTCTTTGTATAAATATAGGTACCACTGCTAAAAAGTTAAGGCCTATATTCTCCAAGACAATAGACTCTTCATTTACAAAACATATTCACATGACTCCTTTATCCAAACACTGAGCCACATCCCTTTGATATAATGTTGTGTTATTGTCAACAACCTCCAAAATAATGTTGTTGATCTCTTGATTTTTAATTTCATTTTTAGAAGCTACTTTCTTATTAAAATACCTTAAGTACATTTTATCATTAACATCAACCTTTTATTGAGATAGAGAGTATTCAATAGTTCTTGTGTTGGAAGTCAGATACTATTTACGAATCTTGTAATGAGCCACCTTCCTATTTTAAGGATTGTTATACCATTTTTATGTTGAATCTTGTTTAGCATAGGTGTGGGTGGTGTAGGAGTCTAATACCATTTTAAGGACTCTAATACCGAATTCAATACCATCTAAAATTTTTTACATTGAAAAATTTAATATTACTAATACAAATTAGCTTCTTATAGAATACCCCTATACATTTTTATCATTAACATCAACCCTTTATTGAGATAGGGAGTATTTAGCAATGAATTGTCTTTATCTTTTCTATAAAAACATCTTGTAATGGATCTTGTTTGAAAGTCCGATACCATTTTTAAAAATATTGATACTAGCTCTAATGCCATTTGTGGATCTTGTAATGTGTCACCTTCCTTTTTTTAAGGACTATCATACCTTTCATGTGATGAATCTTTCAAATCTTTAGAAAAATATAGACTAATAATCAAACTGTGGGATATAGTAGAGACAGAGAACTAACCTATTAAGGACTAATGAAGGAGGTGGGGAGGAGATATTGGAGACTGAAGACGTCGAGGGATGAAAAGAGACGATGAGCAAACAGGAAAAAAAATGAGAAGAGAACACAACCAGAGCCGAGGGAGGTGAGAGCTCAAGTGTTTGGCCAAGAGTAATGATTTAGGCTTTTTAGGCTTACATTGTTTTAAAATATTTTTAAATAATATAACAAAGAGATGATATTTTTTGCTTATTTCGTAATTTTATTACAAATTTAATTTTAAGGTTTTACCACTTATGATTATTAACTATAGTTAATTTTACTTAATTTTAGAATTGGCCTACATCAAGGATCAACTTTGAGTCCTTATTTATTTAACTAAGTGCTCGTTTAGAATAACGATTGGAGTCTTCAAAAGCAGTTTTTCAATCGTGATTTACGATATATGAGGTAAGTATGTTAGAGGAGTGTTGTCTTAACTTACGTGCATAAGTACTTATAAACCTTTCATAAGCTAATCCAAACATGCTTTGAAGGGAGGAAATTAATTCTAAACTTGAGATATGGAGATAAACTCTGGCATTGGAGGGCTTTCGTTTGAGTAGGAGCGAAACTAAATTATGTATTGAAATTTTGATGAGAGACTAGTTAGAAGTGAAGTAGATGTTAAATTGGGGGCAAGTCACTCCACAAGTGACAGAGTTTAGATATTTAGGATTAATTATATAACAAAATGGTGAAATTGATAGAGATGTTAATCATAGAAATCAAGCTGGATAGTATAAATGGAGAAAAGTTATTAGAGTTATTTGTGATCGAAAATCACCTAATAAGATAAAATAAAATTTTTATTACACTGGCCATAAGATCAGTAATGATATATGGTAGTGAGTGTTAGGCTTTAAATGACAACATGAACATAAAATAAGAGTAACCGATATAAGGATGTTAAGATGGATGTATGGTTTTACAAGAAAAGAAAAGTTTCATAATGATGATATATGCGAACATGTTAGAATGGCCTCTATTAAAGATAAGATTGTAAAAAAAATGTTTGACTTGGTTTTAGCATGTTCAAAGAAGGCTATTGAGTGCATCGGTGAAAAACGTTGATCAAACAGTATAAGGTCCTATAAAAAAAGATTAAGGAAGGCCGAATCGAACATTTAATAAGGTTATAGAAAGTGATATTTTAGTTAATAATTTATCTAAAGATTCAGTTTTCGATAGAATATAACTGCATCGTACGATCCTTGTAGCCGATTCTACATAATGGAATAGTTTTGTTTTTGTGTTTGCCACTGCTGCTTAATTAGATCTAAGTATTACTTAGGATTTTGAATGAAATAATATAATATAAACAATTACTGTAATATGGATCAACATGATTGTAATAACAAGAGTTAAGGTGTAAATTTGATAACAAAGTTTTAATCAAAGAGTGCTTAGCACAATTATGTTTATTTGAGTGTAAAAATATACATAAAAATTTTTTAGGTTAATATAATTTTTGATCCTTGAAGTTTAGCCCAATTTTGGTTTTGGTCCCTCAAGTTTGAAATCGATAGTTTTGGTCCCTAAAGTTTGACACGATTTTGGTTTTGGTCTCTTAAGTTTACTCCGTTTATAACTGTGGTCCTTCAAGTTTGAAAATGACTTGATAACTTGAGGGACTAACAGTTATAAATGGAATAAACTTGAGGGACCAACAGTTATAAACAAAGTAAATTTGAGGGACCAAAACTACCGATTTCAAACTTGAGGGATCAAAATCAAAATCGGGCCAAACTTTAAAGATTAAAACTAATAATTTTAAATTTAAGAGATCAAAATTAAAATCGGACTAAATTTTATAGATCAAAAGTTATATGAAGCAAAAACATCACCTATTAACTCTCCCAAACCGCCGTCACTTTTTTTCTCTTTAGTGGGACCCACCTGCGGCCCACTTATCTCATCTCTCAATGCCTCAACTTCTCTCTCCAACACCACCATTATTCTCAGTCTCCAAGAAGATACCCAAACCAGACTTAGAACTTCAAGGAAGATTGTAATTCCTCTGGAGATATCCCACACCGATGCTCCCATTTCGAACACATAGTACACCGCCACTATTGCATTCGTAGCCAGCACAAATCTGTAAGTTTTTGCAACTAAATTCATTAGTTTTCCCTCATTTCCCAGCTCTTCTTCACTGCAGATTTTGTAGTTACATTCACAAAATTGTTGAACATACAAGTAAATCTTCGCATAAAAATTAAGAATGTCAGTAATTTTAGCTATTAAAGCCGAGCAATACAGATAATTGAATTAGGGAATTAGGTTGCTAAGGTTCGGTCATGAATTAGGATTAGATTCAAAGCCTTTTTTTTATATCCCATAATATAGGCAATTTATTTTAATTATTTCTTAAAAATATTTATTAAATTTATCACTTTAATTCATGTTTATTTATCCACTGTTGAGTATTTTCTTAAAAAAAATACAATAAAATATCACTTAAACTTTAAAAGCTTAAATCAGTTATTTCCTATTAAAATGAATAATCAATTGCTACATAAGTATATTTAATGCTTATACTCTTGTAGTCAACAATACTGATTAGAGATTTTAAAGTTTAAAATAGTATTTTCTTATCTTTTTTTCTTATTTTTATGGGTTTTTTTAGAATATTGATGGACTAGTTTTTTACCCTTTTTAAGTCATTTGCTGTGTGAATTAATTGTAGAGTATTATTGTGATTCTATTGCATGTGAACTATAAAGGTTTATTTTTTAATTAGGGGTATTCCCAAGTCATATTAGACTTGTGACTAACCTCTTTTAAAATTTAGAATACAAAAGATTTTTGTCTTTTTTCATAAGTGTGTTTTTAAGATTTGAATTTTTTTTTCTTATATGAATAATATCGTTAACACTTCAACCAATAGTTTAACGTAGACCCTATGGTTGATTATGATTTGCAAATATATTCTCACGTAAAATAGAAACAATTAATATCATTTATCAAAAAAATAATTTTCAATATCCCCTTTCACGGTTTAATAAAATAAGTTCCTTTTATAGTATCTTCTTCAAGCCTCTTGAAACAAAATTTTTTTTTTGCCTGACCGTTTTAATTGAACAAAAATTTTAAATATGTTAAGTTTATAGTGCCATTTTTCGCATTAACATATTATGTCATGTAACTTAACTGCAGGTTTTAAAATAAAACTATTTCGTCAATAAGGATAGATCTAGTTGGTAAAATGATTAGTTCAAAATCATAAGATTGTAAGTTCAAATCTCATTGATGTAAGGATTTTGCTTGTGGGCGATTTTATAAGTACCTCTATAATTTTTTTCTTCTCATGATCTCATCTCCATCTTTAAATTAAATTTAATATTTTATAAAAATATTATTATAGTATATTATAAATTAATTTATTTTCATTTCATGTGTATTGCAGATATGAATGATGTAGTCATGAATGTAGTAGATTAAATTGTAACAATTTAAATTTATTTACCTTTGAAATCATCATTTTATAAAATATTGAGTATGAACCATCCATTTTTTCAATCTGACGATGTATATAAGATTTTGAGAATGAATGGAAGAAAAGTAAAATCTGGAAAACTACAATGATTACTCGTTAACACATGTGCTTGTTTGGGATCACGTTTGAGATTCTCAAAAGTGCTTATTTATATAAATCGAGACAAAAACGCATTTCACATATTTACCTTATATATTATAAATTACGATTGAAAAGTTATATTTAAAGGCTCCAATCGCTATATCAATCAAGCACTAATCTAGCCACACACGGCCACTAGTCTTAGATCAAGGAAGGAAACATAACTTGTAAATTTCCCTTAAATAATGAATATCAAAATATTTATTTGTTGCTATTTGTTCCTACAATTCATATTTCATATAAAAAGAAACATATCTTTTTTTACCTGATTTATTTATTTATTTTATCTCCATAATAACAGATATTTTTTAAATTGAAAAAAATTCCTTAATTTTTTTTACAGAATCCAGGCGGTATCCCCTACCTCTCTCAACAAAGTCTTTTTTATGAACAAGATCTAATTCGAATTTGAGGCATCATGTTTAAGAGATCAAACTATCTACCAAAAAGTACTACACACCACCACTAGTCTTAGATCAAGGGAGAAAACATAACTTGTTAATTTCCCGTAAATAATGAATATCAAAATATTTATTTGTTATTTGTACCTACGATTCATATTTCATAGAAAAAGATATATATATATATATATATATATATACACACACACACCTAATTTTTTTTAACTCCATAACAATATATATTTTTTAAAAATTGAAAAAAAATATATCCTTAATTTTTTTTGGTAGAATCCAAACGGCATCCCTCGCCTTTCCCAATAAAAGTCTTTTTCATGCACAAAACTTAATTTGAAATCAAAACATTATATTTAATTGACTAAGCCATCTGTCAATAATGTCATACTTTTGTTTGTTATTCTTAATTATTTACATTTAACTACCCTAGTGACAATGCCAAAGGCCTAAAGAGTTGGTCTGTCGACCAAAAGAGAGCCCCACTTCCAAATCCCATAGAACATCCAGGAATATTTACTGCAAGCTTCACATAAAATAGCACATTTGGTTTCATTCCATTGAAAAGAATAACATATAATTCTAATGTAATAGATCGATTATGATATTTGATTGTGCTCATATAATAATATATGATTATATTTTATAATCATGAATCTGAGTTACACCACTAAAACTGATAAATAGAGATGGAAACATCATGTAATTAAGTGAAAAAAAATTATTATAATTATAATTTTTTAAATTGACCAAAGTTTTTAACTATAAATGTGGTTTAATATTAAATCATTATCACAATTAAAATTAAAAAATTATTTAATAATATAGAATTTTTAAAAATATTCCCAATCAAAAAATTACAAAAATTAAGTGCTAAAACAAACATTTTGGGCTTAGTGTTCAAGGAAACAAGGTAACAGCAACCAACTCATGCAAGATTGCTCACATACAAAATGCATGTATTAACAATATCAACACAAGTAATTTGGAATTGTTTTTTTTTCTTATATTTACACTTAACTATTCAAATAAATAAACACTAATTAAAAACCAATTCTACTCTAGTGAATGAAGAAAAACGAAGGCTACATTTTAGAGGCTGTTTGGAATGGCTTATGGAAGCTCCATAAGTGTTTATGAATTGTAATTCACGGAATACGAAGTAACTTTTACGGTCTACGAGATAAATATGTGGAAGAGATTTATCTCGATTTATATGAATCGAGCTTATATAATAAATCTGATTCATAAAAACAATTACCAAACAGCCTAGATATCTTTACTTCTCGGACTCAACCCTGCTCAATTCCAAATACGTGGTTTCGTCATTATAAACTTATTAAATCTTCTGCTTTTTTACTGTTCATAAATAGGCTAGTTAATGAATAGTAATCATTATAAACATATGAATAGTAATCAACTCCATTTTGGGTTTAGTGTTCAAGATTTGAATTTCAAATGTTGAACTTACTACAGTATTGGTCAATATTTCTTCTTCCTTTCTCCTTCCAGAAGCTTCACCCCATTTATTGAGTTTTGCATTTTTTTTCTTTGCCTCGTATTTTTCTTTCCCGAGGTGTGTCGGGGCATACCTCACCTCTACTCTTTTCATGGTCTTTCCCTTTCTCCTTTTCATTTCACAGGATTATTTCGGTTTGTGCTTCTCCGTTACAACCTGCTATGACTTCCTCTCCCATCAAACACCAGCATTCATCTTTGCTGCCGATACACATTTTTTCCACTTCTGTGTCTAACATGGATTAGGAGAGGAGTGAACAACAAGAAGAAACACCGGAGGAGCTTGAAAGCTTGGACCAGCTCCTGTAAGATTTGAATTCCGCACAATTTTTCCATTTCTCTTAGAGCTCAGAGCTCAATCGGTGTGCAAAAGCCTTCATTTTTCCCTTTCCAGTTGCAAGTTGCAAGCTTTATTGTTTGTCTGCCATAACTCATTTGGGTGTGTAACTCACTAATCTCAACCCCTTAACTTTAAATATTGCATTTTGGAATTCGAAGTGTTTTTTTTTTCGTCTTTGGATTTGTTTGCAACTCTGTGAGGTGGCTCTTCCTCTTTCCTCGGCACTCTTTTCCCTTTCCTGATCCTCTTTGTGTTACTCTTTTCTAGTCATTTTCTTGCTTTCTCTTCTTCAGTTTTTATACAAGATTTGTTCTTTGCTCATAGTGTTGATTTTGTCTTTGGAGCTTTAGTTCTGGAAGCTTGGCCGAGAGAATAATGGAAAAAAAGTTAACTGAAGAAACTTTTGTAGATATCTGTGTTTGTAGAAGTGCAAACAACCAAATATTGGGAATAAGGGAGAAGCGCAAACATCAAATACTTAATTGTATCACTGATTGCTGCAATTTTATGTTGATGAAGCACTTCATAAATGCTGGATTTCCTAACCCTATCAAGCAAAGTCGTTCTGATCTAGTAGTGGGGCTTATTTTTTGCTTAATAATACATATACGCATGTTTACCCACTGTTTGCACAACTTCAAGAAAGTTTTCTTATGTTTGTGCTTAAGAAAACAAATTTAGGAGTTCATTATCAACAGAGGCAAGCAAGGAAGAATTTGTAACCATATTAGTAGAGCTACATGTTTATCATAAAGTGTAAATATAACTGTTGTCATGCTATGCATAGATTAATATTTTAAATGCATTGTTGTGATAAGTAATATTATTCAATACGTTTGAGTGAAGGCATCTCATGCAACTCACTGAGCGGTAACTCGAGGAATATTTTTTATGGACAATTAGTTGGATTCTTTTATATATTCAGTTCTCTCTCACATGTTTTCGAATCTCTCAAGTCCTTTTTAACTGGATCTTTTCATATATTCAATTACTGTGATAGTAGTTGCATAATGTTGAAATCAAATAATTTGATAACATACAATAAAGTTAATTCATAAGAGGGAGTTAATGCTTATTTAACAAAACCATAAGAATGGGAGGGTAGTTAATATTTCTTCTTCAATTATTCTTTAGAAGTTGGACCCTTAAAGAAGTTGATTGGGGTAGTAAGAGTGTGTTTGGAGGAGCTTATTTCCCTCTTAAGCCCGATACAATTTTCAAAAGCCCAATGGAAAAGGAGAACTGAATAAATTGAGTGTTTGGAGAGGCTTAATAATTAAGCTCTTTGAGCAAAATAAGTAACTTTTACTTTAAGCTCTCCCATGTAGCTTTTACGTAGCTTTTGAAATGTTACCGTTAATAAAATATGTAATAATTATGTCCCACCAACCAAATATTCCTGGCCACCTAATATTCCTTCACTCTCGGTCTCTCTCTCTCTCTCCCCCCTCCGTTCGATTTCTCATTCAGTTCTGAACCTTTATTCCTCTCAATCTCAGATTCTCGGTCTCTGTCTCCCCTCCATTTGATATTCCTCATAAGTTTTGTGTGCAATTCCAACTCAGTCCTCCATCATCTCGCTATTGTTCTCACTGAAAGTGTTGGATCTCTCTTCCCTCCGTCAGCGGCAAGCCAAGGTTCAACCTAAAGAGAGTGTGATATCTATCTTGGATTTGTCTTCATCTTTGAGGTTAGATCTGTACGAGGGTGCGTGAGCGTGTCCATCTTGATTCATCTTCGATCTGGGTTCGAGCTTGGGTCGGCGTCTTCCACTGTGATTTGTTCAAGCTTTTCCGGCGGTGGGCTTTCGAACGGAGTTTGCGGCAACAACTAGTCTTCAACCTTCTCTCTCGTCGTCGATCTAGTCTCCACCAGTGTGGTCTGCAAAGTGGTAAGCTATGTCTTCATCTATTTTCCAATCTATGAACTCATATGATCTGTGCTTTGCTCTGTGTCCGTCGATATGGTTCTTTTCCTTCTGCAATGTGTATGCTGTGAGAAAGTGGTTTTTTGATATGTTTATCTATGAATGCCTCTGCTCTAAACACTTATATATATATATATATATATATATATATATATATAGTTCTGTGTCTTCATCGATTTGCCAACAGGTCACTCATCTGCTTTGCTCTGTGTCCGTCGATATGGTTCTTTTCCTTCTGCAATGTGTATGTTGTGAATTTTTCCATCTATTTATCTATGAATGGCTCTGCTCGAAACACTTATATAGATATAAAAGTTCTCTGTCTTCATCGATTTGCCAATCTATGAACTCATCTGCTTTGCTGTGTGTCCGTCGAAATGGTTCTTTTCCTTCTGCAATGTGTATGCTATGAGAAAGTGGTTTTTTGACATGTTTATCTATGAATGCCTCTGCTCTAAACACTTATATATATATATATATATATATATATATATATATATATATATATATTTGTTTATTTGTTTTCCTTCTGCAATTTGTATGGTCTGAGGAAATTCTTTTCTGATCTGTTATGAACTCTTCTGCTTTTACAATATGTATTGTGTTATTTTCTGTCTTCATCGATCTGCCATAGACCGATATTTGTGTTATTTTCTGTGATCAATTTTTTTTCTGTTTTGTGTTCTGTCACCACAGTCGATGTATATATTTTTTAGTTTGTTTGTTTCATTTGAAGTATGTTACCCAATTCACACTGATTCTTTGATTGCTCAAGTGTTTTCGTCTTTGTCTATGACTGTTATTTCTCTATTGTCGTGGATTTAGGAATTTGAGTCTTTCCATCTTCGTTCTTTATGTTTAAATGTAAAATATGAATTTGACTTTATTTTGTTTGTTTGTTTGTTTCATTTGAAGTATGTTACTCCAATTCAGCTTCTAATTATCAAATGTACAATTTTTTGAGATTTCATTTTGATTGAAATCTCAAAAGTTTAATCTGTTCTCCGTTTTATTTTGCTGATTGATGTTCAATTTTTTTTGTTGGGTGCTTTTTCTTGTAACTTATAGATTCAGTTCTATTGTTTCATTTTTCCTTTATCTGCAATGTTTGGTAAGTTTATTCAATTAAGGGTTATTTTAATGTTTATATTTGTAGTTTGTTAAAGACTTGTTGGCTATAGAAAACTCTTATAAATTGATACGGTGAGCGTATGTTTTCAATGTCATGTATTTTGTGTTGATAATTTAGGGAATTTTTTGGTAGAGTAGGTGTAAAACTTTGTTATAGAAAAAAAAATGGACAGCAAAGCAAATTGGGATGAAGAGACAACAGAGATTTTCGTTAATGTATGTGTTGATCAAATTTACCGCAAAGAACGACATGGGTTGGCATTTACAAAAACAGGGTGGAACAACATAGTCTCAACATTCAATGAAAAGACGGGAAAATCATATGATAGGAAACAGTTGAAGAATATGTTAGACATATTAAAGAATGATTTCAAGACCTGGGTTTCTTTATTGAAAGAGACTGGTGTTGGCTATAACCCCGTATCCAATAAGGTGATAGCAACCGATGATTGGTGGACTGAGAAATTACAGGTTCAAAATAACTTTGTCTTTTTTAGTATCAACATGATGTGTTAGTTGACTGTAGTATTGCTTTTTAATTAAAGTTTTGACTTGGTTTAACGGGATGATGCAGGTGAAGTCGGAATACAAAAAGTTTAGGCGTTCGGGCCTTAAGTTTGAAAGAGAGCTTAGAATTATTTTTAAAGATGTTATGGCCACCAGAGACCAGATTTTCTCACCATCTTTGACACAACCTCCGACGAATCAGAACGAGGGGAATGATGTGTACAGACTTGTAATGGATGAACAAGAAGGCTTTGGTGATAGCGAGGACGAGCATTTTGGTGTTGACCCTGCACTTAGTACAGGAGTCACAAATGAAATGGCCAGCATCGGATTAGCCACATCAACGCCATCAGACTTTGGTCCTAGTGCACCTATTTTCCTACAGAAACGGAAGAGAGGTGAAGGGTCCAGTAAGAGCAAAAAGCAAAAAGCGCCGGCTGTAAAGCAAATAGCTGATGCTATAAGTACTATTGCTAATGTGACCGTGGATAGAGCAGCGGCTTTAACAACAAATGATGAAACTAGCATCGGAGAGGTTATGAAATATCTGATGTCGTTTGATGAATTCAAGCGTGACAGAGCATTTGGAGTCCGCTGTATGAAGGCTCTAGAGAGTAAGGCACGTCGGGAATTTTTTGTGACATTGAAAGGAGACCCTGAGTACTTGTTTGACTGGTTGCGTTATATCATAGAGGAGCAGTAGCTCCAATTGTACTTGATGTGGGCATGACTGACTTAAGACAATTTTAATTTTTGTTTTTACTTCGGCTTAATTGACTTATCATTTAGAACGATTTTATGTAGTTAATATTTGTACGTTAATGTTATGTTTATTAATCGTCTTGCTTACACCTTAGTTTAACTACAACCACAGGTATGTCAATGACAAATCGAAACAATCAAAACATGTTGCAAGGGATGGAGGAAGATGAAGAGAATGACAATGCTAATACTCTTGACGCCCTGTTAGATATGAATGCACAATTATGTGCATTGCTTAGTCAATATTTGCTACTTTATGTGTCTAGACAACCATGTAGAACGAGTAAGCACACAGGTCACCACTGGGTACAACAAATTTTAACAAGTGAAGGTTCAAAGTGTCGTGAGATTTTTAGAATGGAAAAACATATATTCTACAGTTTATGCAATAAGTTGGGTAAGCATGGGTTAAGAAATTCTACGAATGTAGGTGTCGAGGAAATGGTTGCAATGTTCTTGCTCACTATCGGACATGAAGTAGGGAATAGGCTAGCACAACAAATATTTCAATATTCGAGCGAAACCATTAGTAGGCTTATACATAGAGTTTTGGATGCTTGCCTTAATCTTGCAACCGAAATTATTAGGTCAAGCGATCCTGAATTCCTTGAATGTCATCCAAAAATAAAGAATGATGACCGATATTTCCCATATTTGAAGAATGCTATTGGAGCTATAGATGACACTCACATCAGGTGTGTGATAAGTGGACCGGGCCGGGATAAATTCATTGGGAGAAAGGGATATCCCACGCAAAATGTTATGCCTGTTTGTGATTGGGATATGTGCTTCACGTTTGTGTTAGCCGGATGGGAAGGTTCAGCACATGATGCTCGTGTGTTTCACTCTGTTGTGTCAAATCCAGCCATGAATTTCCCATATCTACCACAAGGTATGTTTTGGTTTACTTCAATAACATGTCTTTATTTCACTTTTAAAATAATCTGACATTTATAATAATTTTAACTCTTGTTAGGAAAATATGATTTGGTCGATTCTGGTTACCCAACATCAGTTGGGTTTCTTGGTCCATATAAAGGTGAATGTTACCACCTTCCAGAATTCAGGAATCAACAGGGGTTTCGGAATCCTAATGAGGCCTTCAATTTTTATCATTCAAGCTTGAGGTGCACAATAGAAAGGACGTTTGGAGTGTGGAAAAATAGGTTCCAAATCTTACAAAACATGTGCAAGTACAGCTTCGACACCCAAGTTCGCATTGTCTGTGCAATAATGGCTATACATAACTTTATTAGAAGAAATTCTCAAACTGATGTGGACTTTATGGATGCAGAAAATGAGAACACAATTAATATAGATAATAGTTAAGATCAAGAGCCATCGTCAACAAATGATCCTCAGACATCTTCAACCCAAATAAATGATATTCGTGACAGTATCAGAGACTTAATTGTACGGGACATTTGATTTGATTAGTTATGTTATATTTGACTGTATCAAAAACTTTAACTTTATATTATTTCTAATATATTTGCATTTTCATTGCAATTTAATTATCTATTTTACCATTGTGAAATGTGATTAAATATATTTTTCTCACTTTTCATATATTTTATAATTTTTATTTTAAATATCATAAAAGCCACTTATACAAAAGCTAAACCAAACATATTTCACTTTTATAAAAGCACTTATCCAATCACCAATCCAAACATAAATAACTTATACAATTTAACTTTTACCTAATCTAACTTATTCATAAGTCACTTTTCTCACCGTTTATCGAAACACATCCTAAATAAATTTGTTGGGGAAGATTAATTTAATATAAGATGGTCAAGTTGATTCTCTCATACAACACATGGGGGAGTAAATGCTTGTTGTCACAAAAAGAAAATGACGAAGTAACAAAATACCTTCAATGGGGAAGCCAAAATCACTTGGTTCAAAATCAGAGTTGAGAAAAGTATTGCAATTTTTTTTAAAAAAAAACAAAGAAAGTGCAAGCTAGTACAATAATTTTTTTCAGCCCATGATGCAGTGACATTGTCCTTCCTCTTTTTAAGGACTTGTAAATACTATAGGATACTAGGCAGAAAAGATGGTAACAAACCTTTTCTTTTTGGTGGCCAAAATCCCCCTTCAAACTAGATTTTCTTCCCTTTTTACCACATTTAGTCATCTTTATAAAGAACCTATATGTAAAACTGAAAGATCATGGTTCATTTGTGCAGTCAAATCCATGGACAGAAAGCCAGATAACGAGGAATAAAAACAACAAAATTCAAATAACAACAACATGACATGTTCTGATCTCAGCCCAAGCAGAAAACACTTCGACTTGAAAGTTTAGTTGTATAACCTTAGTCAACTAACCTGTGACTTCAGTGTTTCCGTCTTGTCAGCAAGAATGGTTAGATTTTCTGCTCTGCCAATAGCCTGAAACGATATGCCATGAAAATAAAGATCACAATGTAATACAAGCATGCATCCAACCATAAAGAAACTTCAAATATTGCGTCCAAAGAGAACATGAGGAACACGTGAAAAACATTGATCCATGCAAAGAAACTTCATCATGATACAAATTTGCAAGTGTGACAGAGACCATGTGGGTCTGTATAAGGATGTTGCGACAAAAGACTAAGTAGTGAGTATCTCCCAAACCAGCTATTTTTAGCAATGTCCATCAAATCACCTAATGATACAAATGTGTTATCTATCAAGTAAATGAAGACGAGGCCTGTGGAGATGACAGTAAACCCAATACTAAGGATGAGCTAACAAGTGAGCAATTTATAACTCAGTATGCAGGAGAACTTTCAATTTAGGACTAACAAGTGAGCAAGCTAAAGCTCTAGATGTAAAGGAACTTTCAATTTAGAGGTAATAAATAAGTTTTAATTGTTACATGTACCTCAGTTATTTACTATGTTGGAAATTAACTAAATTTTTTAAGCCTTTAAATCTAATTTAAATGTCGTTCTTAATGTTGTAACATGTTTTCTTTTTGCTGTTTAAAAAGAAAAAATCCTTTTTGAAGTATTGAACTTTTAAAACAAATTTTCGTTATCATTTTTACGACGGCTACATAATGAGAACACTATCGACACTACAAACTATCAACAATACATATAATACGTATTTGGTGAAATAGCAGTGATAGTATTGAGGGTAAATGGGTGTCGTTAAGATAAAATCAGATTTTTATAGATAAATATACTTGTGTATCAAAATTATGAAGGAAAACACAAGAAGATGGGTGGAAGCATTTTAAGTACATGTTTATATTAGCTTTTGAGAATAATTTTTATGATTTATGAGATAAATATGTGAAAAGAGTTTTATCTCGACTTACGGAAAAAGATTGGGAAAATGGCTTATAGGTCCCAAGGGATCAAAAAAATGGCAATAAAGTCCCAAAGGGGATTCCCAACTCAATAAAGTCCCTAGGGACTTTTATGTGATTAATTCCCTATATGAAAAGATCATCTTACCCCTAAGGAAAGGAAAGAGAAACACACAGAGAGAGAAATGGAAGAAACACACTGAAAGAGAAATGGGGGAAAACGCAAAGACAGAGAAAATGAAGGAACATCAAAAGAATAAACACAAATTCCAAAAAAAATAGAGATAAGAATAATGCAAACATTCATCAGTAAAATTCCTAGGAATTTTTTAGGCTTTTTCTCATTTTAAGTCGGTTCACGCCCACATCATTTTTAGATG
Source organism: Albizia julibrissin (assembly GCA_037074505.1). Lineage (NCBI taxonomy): Eukaryota > Viridiplantae > Streptophyta > Magnoliopsida > Fabales > Fabaceae > Albizia > Albizia julibrissin. Next base: position 8,867,410 of record CM073482.1, on the reverse strand, counting down.
AATTCATCGCTTCAACAAACCCTTCGGAGAAGTTTATTGCAAATTCAATAGCACGTCTTCTGGGGTATTCGACAACTTAGTAATTACAGGATTGGTATAAAAGTAGCCATTCTGAAGATCTTCTAAGAGAATTCGATTTCGGTTTGACACAGTATCAATGGATTTACTTCATTTCATTGATTAGAAAATTTTTGCATTAGCTTATTTTCTTTAAAATGAGTAGTAATGGTAAATCTCATAGTGGTAATCAAAGCACCGAGATATCATCTGCAACGCAGGTGCTGGACCTGTTGCTGGGAAGCTACTCTACTTCTAATCCTTGTTCATGAAGACTGAACAACTTGTAAATATGACTAATAAAGTTTTTAAAATCTACTGAACAAGTTGTAAATACACCAAATCATATTTTCTGACTTGGTTCATATCAGCTTAGCCAATAGCCCATAAAGACTGATCAGGTTGTAACTATGGCTAATAAAGTTATTTAAACATAGTGAACAAGTTGTAAATACACCAAATCACATTTTCTGACTTAGTTCATTTCAGCTTAGCAGTAGCCCACAAAGACTGACCAGGTTGTAAATATGGCTAATGAAGTTGTTAAAACTTATTGAACAAATTGTAAATGCACTGAATCGCATTTTCTGACTTGGTTGCAAGTAGCCCACGAAGACTGATCAGGTTATAAATATGGCTAATGAAGTTGTTAAAACCTACTGAACAAGTTGTAAATATACCAAATCACATTTTTTGACTTGGTTTATCTCAGCTTAGCAAGTAGCCCATGAAAACTGATCCGATTGAAAATATGACTAATAAAGTTGTTAAAACCTACTGAACAAGTTGTAAATGCACCAAATCACATTTTCTGACTTGGTTCATCTCAGCTTAGCCAGTAGCCCACGAAGACCGATTAGGTTGTAAATATGGCTAATAAAGTTGTTAAAACCTACTGAACAATTTGTAAATACACTAAATCACATTTTCTGACTTGGTTTATCTCAGCTTAGTAAGTAGCCTACAGAGACTGATCAGATTGAAAATATGACTAATAAAGATATTAAAACCTACTGAACAAGTTGTAAATGCACAAAATCACATTTTTTGACTTAGTTCATCTTAGCTTAGGTAGTAGCCCATGAAAACTGATCATGTTGTAAATATGGCTAACGAAGTTGTTAAAATATACTCAACAAGTTGTAAGCAACAAAAAGACATTTCTGACTTGCTTCATGTCATCTTAGCCACTGGGTAAAGCAGACTGATCATGTTGTAAATATGGCTAACGAAGTTGTTAAAACCTACTCAACAAGTTGTAAACAACCAAAAGATATTTTTAACTTATTTCATGTCATTTTAGTCACTGGGCCAAGCATACTAATCATGTTGTAAATATGGTTAACGAAGTTGTTAAAGCTTACTCAAAAAGTTGTAAACAACTAAAAGACATTTCTGACTTGCTTCATGTCATCTTAGCCACTGGGCCAAGAAGACTGATCATGTTATAAATATGGCTAACGAAGTTGTTAAAATCTACTCAACAAATTGTAAATACATCAAATCACATTTTTTGACTTGGTTTGTATCAGCTTAGCCAGTAGCCCACGAAAGCTAATGAGGTTGTAAATATGGCTAATGAAGTTGTTAAAATATAATGAACAAGTTGTAAAAAGAAGATGACTGTTAGGACTTGCAAAATATAAAATACAGTTGTAATTGTTAGAACCTATCAAATTTCAAATGCCAAACAATATGAATCACAATTGAGTTATGAAAAAATCACAACAGTATACATATTTACATAACAGGAAGGCTTCAGTACAAAATAACAGAACAACTCCTATGTCTCTTTCCTCTTCTTGATTTGTTGGTTGCCAACTATATTGGACAGCACCTTTTGCACAAGTTTGTTCCTCATACTTGAATGGATAGAAGAATCATCTGGAGGATCTAGGGAGGAAAGACTCCTTTCCAAGTTCCAAAAAGGTGCCTTATACTTGAATGGACAGAAGAATCAACTAGTCTGTATGAGTTTCTGGGATAGATGGTCATACTGATAAGCTTGATGACCAACGTTCATCTGATGTGCCCAAGATTATTTTGAGCTCTCCCACCTCTATTTGAATTTTGACATCAAATAGTTAGGCATCAACCACATATAATTAATTGAAAAAAAAAAAATTCAAAAACAGATGAAAAAAGTACTCATGTTAGTAGATAAAGATGAGACAAAATTAACAATCCATAAAATTGAATGACGCATGTAGGAAAAATACCCCACTGGATAAAGCACCACCGAAACAAAAAATAAAAAGGATTCAAAACATTCTCAAACTTATATTTTCATCTTGTTTTATTCTCTTCCACCAAGAAAACTTAGTGAAATAAAAGGAAGCCAAAATTCCTCAAAACAAAGTAAATGGATGTCACATATGACAAAGGAAGATGTAACAAAGCAAATACAAATAAGCAGTAAAAGCTCAAAGATAAGGGGAGCAAGAAAATAAAATAGAGCAAAACTTCATAAAATTTCCAAGCCAACAATATAGTCCACAACTCAATGCAGGAAGCTTATTCTTTTAAATCTTAAAATAAGTTCAATTCATCTGATTTAAAGAGCCAGTCAAACTATCGAGAAATGACTTATAAATGGATGTCATAGATACAAGGCATGAGGTTTAGTCTTCCTCTGCAATAACACTAATCTCACCTTTCTCTAGTAAATCATAAAAGGTCATGACTTTCCTCTGTTCATTCCTGTAATGCATCTTTCACACACTACCAGTAGCAAGGGCAAGTACGAAATTAATGCATATCTCCTTTACAACACTTAGCCCTTTCAACTGAAATACAACATGTGTATTAACAATTGTATCATCAATATTAACAACTATGAAAGCTAATATTAACAACAATAATTTTATATCAACTCACAATTTTCTTATCACATAAACCACCATTACATTCATTCAATCCCACTCAAAACTGATCAATTTCTCTTTTACATATCCTAAAACCATAACAATCCCTCTGTTACATTTCGCTGAAACATATCACATGTTCTGTAGTAACAACTACAACAGTTATATTTACAACTACAACTGGACGAATTAACAACAATATTTTATTATCATTTCAACGTTTTCTCATAAATTAACCCCCACCACATTCAACTATTTCACCTACCAACAGCTCAATTCCTTTGTAACTAACTAAAAAAACAGAGCACATTAACATTCTTATGACACAACCATGTTAAAACCACAACGTCAATGATTAAGATCATATTTTCACCAAAACCTTAGCATTACTAATCTATCTCCTACCACATAGTTCATTATTGACCCAAAGCTCAAACCTTTGATCAACTAATACTTTACGGAAAAACATAAATTCTTTACTTCATTGTTCAGTGGCTATAAAACTCCATAACAACGACAGAAGCTCTAACCTTTTGCAAGAATATCATCACCAAACTTAAACTCTTCAACCTTGTTGTTGAACCAACGTCGAATTCCTTATGTGCTTTCTCTTTCTCGTGGTGTTTTTCCTCTTTCTCATTAATCACCGAAAGAGCATCATATAATTTTCTGTGGGTTTTTTTTTCTTTTCTTTATTGGGGGCATAATGGTCTTTTTACTTTAGAAATTCATATCAGAAAAGTCCCAAGGGACTTTTCTGTCATGGCAATTTGAAAAGGGACTTCTTTGCTATTAATTGGATCCCTTGGGACCTCACAACCATTTTCCCAAAAAGATTTGTGAAACTGCGGTTTGATGTTTCCCAAACATACATTAACTTTCATTTGAGAAAATTACTCAAGTTAGTATAGCGATTTATAAATGAATCATTTATTAGTTAAAAAGGATGACAAATATAGAAAGGAGAGATAAATAATATTTGTCATCCTTTTTAACTAATAAATGGTTCATTTATAAATCACATGGTTAAGACCATTTTCCTTGTGTGGAATATCACAGATTTAACCATATTCATCATACGGGTACTACATGGTTAGGTTTTAGTTGACCAACATTTATCTCAACTATGGAGTGCACATAACCTCCACTTGCTTTGAATCAGCTCCGGCAAGCAAATGCCTCCTCGCTTAACTCAACACAAACAACCCGGGACCATGGGTGCATCACATTCAACTTGCAAACAAGGATACAACAACCACATCGATAGAAAAGAAGGAACCCACATGTTCTTCGAGATTGATTGGATATTGCGTCGTCACAGGAAAAAGCCGCTAGCCTTCTCTATTCTTCAGCTCCCTCCGTTTTCTCCAGGTTCGGCTGTGTAAATTGTCATTAGTTCCTTTACTACTTTATATCAAATCCACCATTACATAAGGGGTATTTGGTGATTTTCCTTGAGTGATGGAAAATGGATGGGAACTCATTTTCATTTAAATGCTAGAAAATGGGTGCCAATGGGAAAATATTTTATGGGGCAAATGGTGAACTAAACAATCACCAACAAAAGGAAAATTCAAATTTTCTTTTCCTGCCCCCATTTGCAATGATATAAATGGGCCCTTAGACCCCTTTTGGTTCCCCAAAAATTTGAGGTGGGGAAGGGAAAATCAAATTTTCCCATCGGTGGACATTTACTTCACATTTTCCATCTGAAAATGGGTTCTTGATGAAACCAAATTTCAGTTGCATAATTGAAAATGGGTTCTCTCAAAAAATGGGTGGGAATCAATTTTTCGACGTCCAGGAAAATGGGCTAAAGACACAAAAAGCCCTTAGATGTGATATACATTGTTTAAGACAGAGGCAAAAATGTCATATGGCCAAATTTCCTATCTCATTTTTTTCAAACTAAATAAAAATTTTCCTATCAACCCATTTACTATTCTAGTATAAATCAAACACTTATGTGATAAAATATTTTCCGTTTCTTTAAACCAAAAGGGCTATTACGGTTGGCCCCAAATTTGGTGTGCTTTTCAAGACTGGATTGTGACAACGTATTAGAATGAGTAGAATCTAATAAGTTGGATGGTAAAGACACCATATAATAGAAGGAGTGGAACTAAGGTTCTAAAACCCAAACTAGTTATTGAACCAATCGAGGTACTGAGTCAAGAGTCAGCGGGTCAGACCATAGTCAAACCAGAGCCAAACCGGTGAGAAATTAAATATTCAAGACTTATTAATATGAATTCTAAAGAAAAATTACAAAATTGATTTTTTTTTAAATAGTGGACCGGACCGGTTTCCGGTCCGATCTGGATTCCAGAACATGGAGTGGAACACCTTTGTTTGTGAAGGGAAGGAACATAAATTTGAAAAGAAAAAAAAATTACAGGACTATTGTTACGATTTATTGTGCTTGCCATTCAGCATATATTAATGTATTCATTTTTGGACGGCAGACACGGGAGATGACATAATCCAATGGGAAATTAATGTATTCGATAAAATTAACTATATAGATAAATTTGGGTTATTTCATACTGGGATGGCTAACCTCTCAGTTTTTATACTTTTTATCTGATTTTTAATAAGGTTTGCAGTTTAATTTTTGTAATTAAATCCTTATACATCCCCCCTCTCTTGCATTACCAAAAACTCGTGGCATCACTATCAAAATTGATATATTCTGAAAAAAATATTTTAACCCCGAGTGATGTTTATTTATAAAATAGAACCAAAATTAACAAAATTAAAACACATACAAACCAAATTTTCTGAAATGCCTCAAACTGACATTTTAAGCTAGAAGTTTAATGTTTAAGTCAAATAAAATATAGACATATGCAGTATGTTTAATAGCCATGAGATATTTTTCAAAAAAAATAAAAAATACAACGCCCGTTAATCACAAAAGGATGGCCCTATGTGAAGTATGACTTGCACTACATGTATGACCTATTCAAAAAATACAAGGCTAGAAAACATCATCTCTACTAAATGCTCTTGATATATGTCACTCCCGTGTTAAATATAAGATCTAACTGATTTTTTTAAGGGATTAAAAGAACTAAATAAGTTAGCTAATGATATTATCTATTGTTTATCATTAGATTATAAATCAGTTTATAAGTTAAGAAAAATAGTTTCAAGAAAAAATGTTAAACATAAATACTTTAAAGTAATTTAATTAGTTTTTTTAATATCTTCAAAAAAGTCAATTGGATCTTATATTTAAAAGTATATTTGGGATCACGATTGGTGATCCCAAAAATACTTATGTACATAAGTCGAGACAACACTCCTCTCATATACTTATCTCGTATACCGTAAATCACGATTGAAAAACTGCTTTTAAAGGTTCCAATCATTATTCCAAACAATCATTAAAACTTGAGGTAGTAATTACAAAATGATCAAGGCCATGGCAAAAAAATGTAAGGTCTTCTCATGGTAAGCATCACTTTAGTTTCACTTTTCAACCAGCAAAAACTAAGATAATTAGCAATTTTCAATCCTGCAAATAAATAAAAAATGAATTAGTTACAAAAAAGTATCAATCAGACTAATCAAGCCCTAGACTAAATCCTAATGTCAAAATCACAACTTTAAATTCATGAACATACAACACAACCTCAACAAATCAATCAACTCATTTTCATTACACAATTTACTAATAAAAAAATTAGAAAACAAGTTTATTACCAAAAAATGGTCTTCCCTTTCACATTGCAGGCAGATCTAGAAATACAAAAAAAAAAAGCATTACATTAGCCTTTTGGATATGTAGATTGTTAGCTCCGCATATTTAATCAATTAATAGTCAAAATTAACTAGGATAACAGTAAAAAAAAATTGTTCCCTTTTGGACACTTCCGGGGCAAAATCTGTATCTCCTCTATTCTTAACGTAATCTGATAAGTTATTACATAATGAATTTGAAACTACTAAATTGGGTTTCCGAACTGTTTCAAAAAATTTTAAACTTTCAAAACAATCAGTGGTTCGCTCTTGAGTATGACTTATCTTTTCTTAACTTTAGTTATCATATCTAAGTGCATCTTGGCTCATTAATATCAACACTAATACCAGTATTCACTTATACCACTAATACCACCACTCAGGTACTAATACTACTACTATGTGTATTGGTACCACTGATATTACCAAACTGGGTATTGATGTCACTACTGTGTGTACTGATATCACTATTCTCTGATACTACTGTTACCAACACTATGATACTGATACAACTATTATGTGTATCAGAGTGCATCTTGGCTTATTAATATCAATATTGATACAAGTATTAACTGATACCACCACTCGGGTACTGATATTACTATTATGTATATTAGTACCACTGATACCACCAAGCTGGGTATTGATGTCACTACTGTGTATACTGATATCACTACTCTCTGATACCACTGTTACCAGCATTCGAATACTAATATCACTACAATGTATACTGATACCACTATTATGTGTATCAGAGTGCATCTTGGCTCATTAATATCAATACTGATACCAGTATTCACTGATACCACCACTCGGGTACTGATACTACTACTATGTGTATTGGTACTACTGATACCACCAAGCTGGGTATTGATGCCACTACTATGTGTACTGATACCACTACTCTCTGATACCACTGTTACCAACACTCGGATACTGATACCACTACAACGTATACTGATACCTAGGAGTGAGCATTTGGTTTTCGGTAAAAACCGAATAAAGCCAATTTAAAAAACTGAACGAAACTGATTAATAAAATAAACCGAATTGAATTAACCAAAGTATTTTCGGTTTGGTTAATAATCGAATTAACTGATCTTTTTATTTATTTTCACAAATAAAATATATAAAAAATAAATTTTTAAAAAATATTATTTTTATCCTTAATATTAGATTTAGGTGTAAAATATATAAAATAGATTAATTAGATTTAAAATATCTATAGATTTTATCTAATATTATTCAAATTATACACTTATTTAATTATAAAAACATGCATTTATCAAATAATATATATTAAATATAAATATATTATAAATATTTTGGTTTTTCGGTTTTAACCGAATTTTTTTTAATAACCGAACCAAACACCAAAATTTTACCGAAAACCGAACCGAAAAAACTGAATTGAGTTCGGTTCGGTTTTCTTTTTCGGTTCTAATTTGCTCACCCCTACTGATACAACTATTATATGTATTGGTAACATTACCATGTGCACTGATACCACCATATTCCTAACTGTACTGATATCCTACGATATGTCTTTACATTATATACAATTGACAGATAATCAACAGAAACTCTAAATCCTTCATCTTCATGTTTTACTCATCCATGCTTACCTCTTTGCCCTTTGAGCCACGAGCCTTCGTTGTATGTAAATTATTTGAAAGGGGGGTCACGAGAATCTAAGTAGTAACAACAATCAATTACATAATATGTAAGTTCACAAAGCATGTTAAATAAGTCATTACATCATCAACACATATCAGAACAACATTCAGCATAACACAATCATAGGACATACTGGTCCATTACCACAGCGCTTGGTATTTTGGCTTTACTGCCCAGGGCCTTTACCCCATACAAGTTGCATATCGGGCCTTACGGTCTCGGGTTACTGTCCAGCTCAGGTCTTATTACCCAGGGTTACCGCCCTATGCAAACTTGTACTCTCGTGTCTTATTGCCAACATGTCTTACTGTCTAAGGACACACTAGCCCAACATGTCTTATTGCCTCATTGCATTACCTGATCTTACAGCTCTATCCATGGTCTTATTGCCCTGATACAATGCTAACAATAAATTATACTGCCCAGTCTTACGGCCCTATCCAGTGTCTTATTGCCCCGGTACAATGTTGAACACAATGTTGAAAGCTTCTCACACATATAACATATATTCATGAAACAAATATATGGATGGCACAAATATACATGCAGCACACTACATAGTATATGAGAGAAATAGTTACTACCTGAACTCATTTTCGACCCTTTACCTTTACTAGCAACTTTCTTCTTCTTCAGGCTCGAGCAAATGTCGAATCCTCTGTCAAGTGCTATAGCCCCGTTCTTGATTCTCCCGACTTCTATAACTTGTAGATAACACCAAACTCCTCCTTTGAAGAATCTAATTTATGGATGGCTTCCCAGAATCGCGCTACATGTGTCTGTGCCTTCAAGATGACGCCATGTGTCCTTATATGTGGCACAAGATGGCGCCACAAGCCTCAGGGAGTTGTCAAGTGTCAGTACAAGTGTGTCTCCTTCAAAAGCACAAGGTGTATGTGTTTGTCCTGAAAATACTATGTACACACTTATACCGGTATATTTCACGTGACTAATTGGCCACATGTTTTATAAGGAAGCTATGTGGCGTTTTTCTATAGCTCCAAACAAAAGCCACTTTATGTATGTATATTAAGGTTAGGCCAAGTGTACACAGACACAAGTATGTTTCATTCGACTAGTCATACATACTAGGCAATGCTGGTTCCTAAATTTTCAGAATGTTACAAAATTCCCCCATGAAAAACTTCTAAAGTAAATATGCCCCTAAACCCTAAATTATATATACTCACATTTCATTTTATTATTGAACTGTTATATACGTGTCTTTTTTAAGTAAATATTAACAAATTAGACAACAAAATAAGCAAATTATATACAAACTTTTATGTGCGCACAAATTTTTATTTAGCTTGATTTTTTTTTATGAAAAATTTAACTTGATTGAAATATAATTACATTCTTATTGAATTATAATTTAATTTATTTTTTTTCAGAATATCCTTCATGAATTGTATTTCAATAAAAATATAAAATTATTTTAAGGCAATTAAATTGAGAAATATAATTTACGTGTATTGGAAAAAATAATAAATAATATACATATATGTATTTAAATGATGTATACTGGTTAGCAAAATAAAGAAGTAAATTATGAACACTGTCTCATGTACTGTAGCATTCAAATCCACACCTTTAACTACCCTAATGATGTTACCAAAGGAGAGTCCCACATCCAAATCTAATAGAACATTTAGTAGTCTTTTGTTTGTTTTGGGCCTTCCAAGACTCTGAGTTTGAAGATGGGATGGGATCAACCACATGCTTCACAAAAAGAGTTATTGATTTCGTATTATACTCAAACAAAGTCACTTTCTCAGTTTTTAATATAAAAGATATTTACCTAATTTAATAAAATTAAAAAAAATTAATCAATATGATATATATTTTCTAAAACACCTCAATCATTTTTCTTAATTCCCTTATCACATCTGCTCTTTTTTATTGTTGTTGAAGAAACATTAATACGAATAAATTAAAAAAAATTACAAATATAAAAAAAATATTTATAGGGGGCATGATTTTATCAAGTCTTATTCTTCCTTATTTAAAGCCTTATTGTGATTACAGGCTCATATTTCGATGGCCTTGAAGGACTTTGTAGCCTTATTCGAAGGAAAAGGTGTCGCGTTTGTGGACTAAAACAAACACATCCATGATCATGAGGCGATTCCAACAGGGAAACAAGGTAACAACAACCAACTTATACAAAATGCATGTATTAACATTTAACAATAGCAACGCAAGTAATTTGGAAGTTGCTTTTTTAATATTTACACTTAACTATTCCAATAAATAAACAATGAATAAAAACAAATTCGACTCTAATGAATGAAGGAAAACAAATACTGCATTAAGAGAGCTTTACTCCTCGGAGTCAGCCCTGCTCAATTCTAGATGAGTAGTTACATGGTTATCACAAAAGAAAATGACCAAGAAACAAATTACCCTTCAATGGGGAAGCCAAAATCACTTAATTCAAAATCAAAACTGAGACAAATATTGCAATTAAAGAAAGAAAGAGCAAACTACTACACGGTAATTTTTTCAGCACAAGATGAAGAGACGTTCTCCTTCCTCTTTTTAAGAACTTGTAAATACTATAGGATACAAGCCAGCAAAGATGGTAGCAAACCTTTTCTTTTTAGCGGCCAAAATCCTCCCTCAAACGAGATTTTCTTCCCTATTTACTACATTTAGACATCTTTATAAAGAACCTATATGTAAAACTGAAATATCATGGGTCATTTGTGCAGTCAAATCCATGGCAAACAGAAAGCCAGATAACGAGGACTAAAAACAACAAAATTCCAAGAACAACCAACTTGATTTTCATGTTCTGATACCACATCTTGCGACGGATCTGTGTTCCTTGCTTTTTGAACTCTTGGGCCTGAAAATAAACACATTTGGCTCTTAGCCCTAGCAGAAAACATAGGACTTGAAAGGTTAGTTGCCTAACTTTAGTCAACTAACCTGTGACTTCAATGTTTCTGTCTTGTCTGCTAGGATGGTTAGATTTTCTCCTCTGTCAATTACCTGAAAGGATGTGCAATGGAAATAAAGATCACAATGTAATACAAACATGCATCCAACCATAATGAAACTTCAAATATCACATCCCAAGATAAAATGGGGAACATGTGAAAAACGTTGATGCATGCAAAGAAGCTTCATGATGATACAAATTTGTGAGTGTGACAAGGACCAAAAGAGGCTTAATTCATCAAGTACAGGAAGAGTTATAGATCTTCCAATACAAAATGTCCCCAATAATACTGGCAGGAAGGGGAAGAATTAAGCATAGAGGTGTCTTGCTTTACCAAGTTCTGTCATTGCCATGAAGGAAGTAAAATGTGGCAAGCAGTAAGATGGAGTTTTTTATCCCCAAAAAAGATGGAGTTTTTTTTTCCCCCAAAAGTTGCAGCAAAACATTCCAATGACTCATAGCAAACTCAAGGAACTAAAATTTCCCCCACCACCCAACCTTTCTTAAAAGGGAGAAGAACATAGAATTGCAATGAATTATACATTAGAGAAGGATGCATAGAGACAATTGCACTAGGAATCGAATGGAACATAGAATTATTTCCATATTATACACCAGAAAAGTTAAGGTACCTTGTCGATGTTCTCTAACATTATACTCTTAACTTCTGAAACTTGAGCCTTCACTTTTATTAGCTTTTCAATCTCCTCGGCATGGTCTATGATATACTTCATATGCTCTTTCATAGCTGGTCTGCAATTGTATATTCATTCACGATATTATTCGTCTTTGGAAACAAAGTTTTCTATCCACGCATTAAGATATCAACTAAGGAAGAAATAAGGATACCCAAACTCCTTGTTGAGACTTTTGCCAACAGCTGTATCTGCTTTTCCACCACCATATCTTTTCTTAAAGTCCGCTCTGACACGCTCTAGAAAAGCAATAGAGATCTGCTTGCTAACAGATTCCTTTGCAACAACACAGTAAGCTGCAAGAATCCCCAGTTCATAAAACAAAGCATCAGTTGTCGCTGTGTGCAACTTAATGATGAAGTAAATCTTGAGCATCAGCAGCATGGCAAAATAATTCAATAAAGTCAATATAACTTGCGGAGGTTATGGAAGTGGCAGTAACAGTTGCTAACAAAAAGTAAAGCACCAACTGTTTGGAGTTGATCATCGTACAATAATGAAACTGGCCATTCACTTTTATTGCCCCCAGGCCAGCCCCAAAAGTACCTCAAATTCTCAACAATAAGTTTTACAGGATTGCTATCACAACTTAGCCTCATGATAAATCTTGGTTGAAGACTTATTGTTGCATGATTTTCTATACAGGGATTAACAAAATGATTCATGTCCTACCAAGATCCCTACTATCTCAAGATTAAGGGCAGCAAAGGATAACACTGAAGTGAAGCAATACCAAGGATTTGTACAAGGATGTTGTGACCAAAGACTGAGTATCTCTTACACCAGATATTTCTAGCAATGTTTATCACCTAATGATACAAACGTGTTAATGTGTTATCAATCAACGATTTATGAGCTACATAGGAAAAGAAAACCGAAAATTTTCAACATCAAAGAGAACCCAGTCATGGGAAAGAACTACTTTTTCTTCTTTCTTTGAAAATAAAAAGGAACACACCAGCAGCCGCATCCAAAACGGTCTCCATAGTTTCCATTGATCAGTGATAAATGCCTCTTCATCCATTATTAAAGCAACAAAACGTACTCTAAATTCAAAGCAGAATTCTTTGTCCAGGCAGAGAGCCATACAAAATAAACTTGTGTATGCCTAATACTGCTGACCAACAAAACTTAGTTCGACTTTCAAAACCCAAATTCTATCTTCTCGTTCATTATCTTCTTCGGTAGCTGGATGGTCAGGTAACAAAATTTATGACAGAAAGTAAACAATCTTTGGAAAGTTAAAATCAAACAGCTAAACAGAACCCAAAAAACGGAAATCATTGTGCCAGGTGAACGGATGTATAGTAAGCCAAATCCGTTTCAAAACCAGATCCATTATTTCAAAAAGCAATTCAGCTTCCTTTCCATTTTCTTTGACAAGAGTTGTTACTTGTAACAGACATGCAAGAGGAAGAAAAAGTTGAGTGACAAAAAAAAATGTGTGTGTGTGAGAGAGAGAGAGAGATTAGACTAGTGTAGTTACCGTAACCATCCTCGAGTAGAAAATTGAAGGTGTGGTGGTCACAATTGTAAGTGAACTTGTTGTTGGAGGAGGGTAGTTTCTGAAGACACTGAACTGCAATCGCCGGGAAGTTGCCGGTGAACTCAGTGTACTCAGCTAAGACCATCGTCCCCCGAGCGACGAAGCTATATATAAATGATTCCTGGCCCATTGCTCCCAACCTGAGATCGCCCGGAGCTCAGCTGTGTGTGCGCGCGCACAGAGAGAGAGAGAGAGAGAGGCGAGAGCTTGATAGTGTGTGTGGCTGCTCTGCTCTAAGTGGGCAAATTTAATGACCCAACTCCCAAAAAAAATATTTTAAAAAAATTAATAAATAAAATAATATCCTCCTATATCTAATAATTATAGCACATAAAACTTCAATTTACTATTATAGGGTTCAAAAATTGCGAGATGAAAACTACAAAGATGGGATGTTAAATATTTTACAAAACTGAATGAATTTAGGTAAAATTTAGTTTTTAGTTTTTTTTTTCATGTTTAATATTTTTTGAGTGTCAGTTATTAAGAAAATGAGCAGGAGAAGGCAAATAAATGAGTATTGAAATGAAATAAGTATGAACATGGATCATCTGAAAGTGAATAAGCCAACCTGCATTAAGACTTGCTTTCGGCGTGGGAAACCTTTTAATTATAGAAATAATAAAAAATCCAACTTGCTAATTATGCTCATTATTAAAGGCAACATAGCATATTGATTGAGTTTTAAAAATAAGGTCGGCGAAGCACGATGTCATCTACCTTTTCCCCGTTTTTGCTCATCGCTTCCTTCCTTTTTGAGTTTTTGGTTAAACTTTTGCGAATCAGGTCTCATTTGATATCCCACAAGGGAGGGACATTTTATTTCAATTATTTCTTAAACTCACACTTACTTTATTGTATGCTTGGTTATCTAGTAGTGTTAAGTAAAATTGTCAAACTCTCGAATTTAATCAAACTCATAATGTGAATTTAAATTTGGATAGTAAACTTAAATCATAAAGGTTTATTTTTACCAGTAACTAATGCATAATAAACAATCACATGACAATACTAGGAAATTTTTCACAACCTTCCTCAATTAGTTTAATCCGAGTAAGCGTGAAAGTTGGTAAAAGTGATAGTAAATAATGTTACGAAAATTATTAAAATCGTTTTAGAAGTTGTCAATCAATAAAAAATTTGTCACAACCTCACTTAGTTTTTTTAGTTTAATTGGACATGCTTGTTTGGTTGAGTTTATATTTATGTATAAGCCTGATTAATGTAAATCGAGATAAAACTCCTCCATATATTTACTTCGTAAATCATAAAAACTACCTCGTATTCCATAAATCATGATTAAAAAATATTTATAGAGGCTATCCAAACATACTATTCACTATATGTGTGTGTGAGAGAGAGAGAGAGAAAGAGAGGATACAGCATCCTGATATCGTCAATCTAGAGTTATCATATACTTCCGAATAAGAAAATTTAAAAATAAATACATATATTACAATACATCTCCACCCACATTTTTATGTTCACTCGCTTGGCTCACTTTCCTCTTCCTCCAAATCCTAACTTGAGTCTCTTCCTACAAACATAAACCCTATTTTTTTCCCTTCAAAAAGGTATATTTGTTTTAACTTATTCTTATATATAAGCCCGATTCACGTAAGTCAAGACAAAGCTCCTCCACATATATTTACTTCGTAGACCGTAAAAGCTACCTCACATACTGTAAATCACGATTGAAAAACACAATTGAAAATTTCAATCGCTATTCCAAATATACCTCATAACCATCATCATCATCACCACCACCACCACGGCATCCCAAGTCAACTTACAGTAACTCTCTTACTGTACCCTAACTCATGAGGTTTTAAAGTCCTTTAGTTCAAGTGATTCTTGGGCATTTGGACCAAAGATTTTAGGGCCTAGCGGCATATTATGTACCTTTTGTGACATTAGGTTTAAGGTCCAATCCCAATTCAAGTATTATGTTTGCCCATCTAAACTTTTTTTTAAAAAAAAAAAACCCTAGGATCCCAAATTCAATGTTTTGTTGCCAACGTTTTTTTTTTTTTCTTTTTTTGACTTTTGCCATAAGACCCCTCGTGGGCATTTGGGAGAAAGGGTGAAGAAGAAGGTTGAAGAGGGAGGGAAGTTATCACATAGTACTTTTTCTTAGTGACAAAGTCATCCCCAAGGGAAATGGTGGGTTCGATCCCCATGAGAGACACAATAAAAAAGAAAAAAAGAAGAAGAAGAAGAAGAAGGAAGCTGTGAGAAGACACGAAGGGAGACAAGGGGCCTCTTTATTTTTCTTCAAATTTCTCATGGCATTAATCAAATTTTACTATCTCAAATCCCTACCCTCTTATCAATCAATCCTTTTGCATATTAGCATCGCCTTTGTGGGATTTTAAACTTGAGCTGGTATATTTGAGGGATTTTCCTTTAATTTTATAATGAATTATTTTAAGGTTAAGTTATAAATTCATCCATAATGTTTTTCTAAAATTACACCTAGAATCATAAAAATTTCTCAAGTGCAAGAAAATATATGAATTTTTTATAACGGGGTAAAAATAACAAAACTATTGATTTGAGCAAATACAGTTATTTTATGTAAAGATAAATCTTATGGGCCCAATAAACTTAAAATAACAGACTGTTTGTCTAAAATATCGATTTTGTTATTCCCCTATTTTAAAAAGATAATTTTGGATAAATATTATGGGTAAATTTACACTTTAATCATTATTTTATTCACAAATTATAGATGATACTATGCTTTTATAAGAAGCATTCTTTCTTATAAGGGTGGTTTCAAATTGGGTCCTTAATATAAGGAACAAACCCTCTATATTTGAAAATTTAAACTTATTGTTATATTTTTATCATTTAAATATATGTCACTTATTATCTTCTCATAATAAATTTCCACTCATTATATTTCATGTACTCTATTTATAAACATAGGTATAAATGAAAAGAAAAATACATATATTGTATACATATATTATTTCTAACTAACATTTCGAATGATGTGATTTTGATAGTTATTTCTTTTATCTAATGAAGTATTACTTATTGCTCAAATTTTGCATATGGGAAGAAAATTATACTCCTTCTGACCTATAATATAAGGCACTTAAATTATGTCATGAGAAATAAAAAAATGATAATTAAATTATTTAATATGTCTTAAAATATAAATTTTTATCACTTTTACCATTTTTAAGCAATGTGTTTAATTGTATTGAGAATATTATTTTAGAATGAGGAGAAAATATAATAAATTGACAAAGTTAAAAAAATAAATATTAATAACAAGAATAAAACAGAAAAAAATATTAATTAAACCGAATGAGCTTATATTATAAATCATACCATCTTAAAAGAAATGTGCCATATTATGGACAGAAGGGGTACATTTCTTGGTTTGTGTGTAAGGGGCCATAAATACAGTGTCAAGACGACGCCGCATCTGGTGGCAGTGCAGATGATTCTGTCATGTCCTGGGCCGTTGTTTCTTCCACCGACAACTGCCAAGTCAAACTGTGCCACGTCAAACCTCAAAACCCTCTCCGTCGCTAAATTCTCTCCCCCTCTTCTTTATTTTCTTTGAAAAAAATTGTCCAAATCTTTTTATTCTCATTGGTCACAATGTTG
This sequence comes from Albizia julibrissin, assembly GCA_037074505.1. NCBI lineage: Eukaryota > Viridiplantae > Streptophyta > Magnoliopsida > Fabales > Fabaceae > Albizia > Albizia julibrissin. Next base: position 8,850,256 of record CM073482.1, on the reverse strand, counting down.
ACCAAAACGGCAAAACCAAAAAAGACAAGCACAAGAACCATATCACTCCCTCCCTGGTAAGAAAGTAACAGTTATGGTTGTAAATTTTTTCCCTTTGATTCTGGAAAGAGAGAAGGGAGGAGATTAAACCCAGAACTTACCGTCATGGGGAATCAAACAAAAAAAAGCTTCTCAATTGTTCGCATTGTTACTCCCATATAGCATCTTCTCTCGTTCATTTCTGTAAAAATCCACATTTCTCCCATGACTTCCTGCTTTTCCACCCTTGTTTTCATCACCCTCTTGTTATTCTCCTCCTCGTTCTTCTGCTTGACTCTGTCCCAAGTAACTTCCAGTGATGAATCCGACGACGACGGATGCGACAACCGTTGGATCTACATCCGGAACCTCCCTCCGCGATTCAACCTGGATCTGCTCATGAATTGCTCCGAATACCCGCTTTTCGACAACTTTTGCCCTTACTTGGCCAATCATGGCCTCGGCCAGAAAACCCATAACCGCTCTTACAGTTGGTATCGCTCCGACCCGATGATGCTCGAACTCATTTTCCATCGCCGTATGCTGGAGTATCCATGTCTCACAGAAGATCCATTTTCTGCTAACGCGGTTTATCTTCCCTACTATGCTAGCCTCGACGCTTTGCGTTATCTTTACGGGCCGGAGGTTAATTCTAGCGCCGAGCACGGGCTCGAATTGTTCGAGTTTCTGCAAGAGGACAAGCCTCGAATCTGGAATCGGCACATGGGTCACGATCATTTTCTGGTGATGGCTCGGCCGGCGTGGGATTTCTCGCAACCATTGGAGAATGATCCGCCCATATGGGGGACTTCGTTTCTGGAGTTGCCGCAGTTTTACAATGTAACGGCTTTGACATTGGAGTCTCGTTCTTGGCCATGGCAAGAACACGCCGTGCCCTATCCGACGTCGTTTCATCCTCCAAATCTGGAGCTGTTGGAGTCTTGGATTCAGAGGGCTAGGCGTTCGAAACGCACCGCTCTGGCGATGTTTGCCGGCGGCGGAGGGGTCTCCGCCACGCCTAATATCCGACGGAGCATTAGGAATGAGTGCGAGAATAATACTGCAAACTCAACCTTATATGGTGGCCATACGAAATTGTGTGACCTTGTTGATTGCTCTAATGGAATTTGTGAGCATGATCCTATAAAGTACATGAGGCCAATGTTGCAGGCAAGTTTCTGCCTGCAACCTCCTGGGGATACTCCAACTCGTAGGTCGACGTTTGATGGATTTCTGGCTGGGTGTATCCCAGTTTTCTTTGAAGATCAATCGGCGAAATCACATTACGACTGGCATTTGCCGGCGGACGAATTCGATAGCTTCTCGGTGTTTATTCCAAAGGAGGATGTGGTGTTCAAAGGGGTGAAAATTTTTGATGTGTTGCGAGGCATTTCTAGAGGCAGAATTAGGAGGATGAGGGAGAAAGTTTTGGAGATGATTCCCAGAGTTATGTACAGGAGACATAATAGTTCACCTGGTCTCAAAACTAAGAAAGATGCTTTTGATGTATCAGTTGAAGGCACATTGCAGAAAATTCAAACGAGACTTCAAGAACTTAACTTGGCTCTCTGACCTGATCTGATCTCTCTCCACTGTAATTGTAATTATAATTTTGGTTGCTTTGCTTCTTTCCTTTACTTAATTTATCTACTACAGGTTCTAGATTAAATTTTAGATCTTTCCATACTTTACTGGCAATAATCCATAGGTTTTGAGGCATTTCATGGTACTATCCTTTTTGAACTATCTTTGTAGAAGATGTATGAAATATGAAATAGTGAATCAATCCTATCAAGTTGTAGATCCCCTGCATCTCGTCTGAATCTTATCTTGTGAATTTACCCGAAAGAGATTATGCAGATGACTGGGTTTGGGGTTAGAAATTTTTCTGCATAATATAGCGGTGCAACATCCTAGAATTCTTGTGATATGGATATAGAAGTAGGGTTTGGACTTCTGAGAACTGTACTTGTGATTTTTCTGTTACTGTCTTGCTGAAAGAAATAGGGAAGGCACAGCAATTTACATGGAGCCCTTCCTTTCTGCATTGTTCCTTTGGCTAAACTAAAATTATTGAAGGTTTTGATTGTCGAAATCTATCTTTAAATCCTTGTGATTTTTCTGTTTTTATATATGTTTGCCCCAATTAGAAGTCTAAGGAACCTAGTAATGTGGCAAGAAAAATTTGCATCTTTACTAGTGATGAGTGTGACTGTGCATTATGTCTTTTTATTTGGTGATTGTAGTTACTCACCACTCCATCATCATGTGATTGTTCTGAGTAGAAATATGGAGATTCATGAAACCAGCAAAACGTGTGAATGTGTGTAGAAAGGTTAAGGTCTTAGGTCTTCTAAGTTCTACCTTCATTAAGTACACATTTTTATTTGGTTGTCTATGAAAAATGGTTTAATGCAAATTTCAGAAAGTGGGTAATGTTTGATCCAATATACAGCTCTGATGCCTCATTTCCAGTTTGCACAAAATTCTTCCATCTTGCTAGGTAACTTATCTGGACAAACTTGAATCAATAATCCCCTGAATTTCGTTTTGATGCTATACTTTAAAATTATACATTCAGTTTTGTCTTAGATATTTATCTTGTGATTAGATGCCTTATCCACAGAAATGAGAAAGAAAGATTCAACTAGATGCTGATGTTTCATATGGTTTATCTCTGTTGTGTTTTATTAGAAGAACATAAGCCTTCATAATTTATTTATTTTTTTGCTAATCATAAGCCCTCATAATTATTCAATACATTTGAGCTTTGCGAGTGAAGAGGATATATGTAGATTAGATAATCACCATACAAGATACGTGCGTGCTTTAAGACTTGTGTAAGCACTAGTTTTGTCCTTTTTACATGCTGTTTTGGAATTATTAATTAATGTGAAAATTATGTTGTTAGTTAGGCTACTTTATTGGTGTTTTTGTTATAACTCACGCACTTATCATATACCCATAAAGGTTCCAACTCACAACCTCATACTTTTGGGGTCATTGGATTATAAGGCCCTGACCAGGTAACATTAGTTTGTGTCTTAATGCTTGTCTCATGATATTAGAATATTATTGAAATAAGATGATGCAAGACATGCCTTGTTTTGTTAAGCTTTCCTTTATGATGGTAAATCATAAATTATCTGAGAGAGAACCAGCTTCTTGATCTTGATTATGAATATATGATGAGAACACTTTTGACTACTCCGGTTCTAAATACAAAACAGTGTTGATTTTTTTTGAAGATATTAAGAAAGTTAATTAAATTATTTTAAAATATTTATATTTATCATTTTAAAAAAAACGATTTTGCCTAATTTATAAATTGATATGTAATATAATGATACATAACATATGATATGATTAAATAACTTATTTAGCTTCTTTAATCTATCCAAAAAAATCAATTATATCTTATATTTAGGATTGGAGAGAGAATTATTATTGATCCCTTCCATTATATGCTTTTTTTTTTTTTTTTACTTTAGGTTTTCTTAGATTCTGAGTATTTATTTTCTTGGTGATTTGGTACCAAATTTGATGGATTGGTGGATTAGGTTGTAATGTAATTATTAAGATTTAAGAGTGGATGGTAACATAACTGTGAGATGTTGACTTTTGTTGGCTAAGATGTTGTTGGCCCACATAAAACAAGTTTGACAGAGAAAGGCAATGGTGGGTGTTGTGGATTGAGGCTTTCACGGGGGATGGATGCTCTCTTGTCATTGTTTGGTAGGGAATAGTGAAGAGAGAGATAGAGAGAGCAGAGATATGACTTCCATTTATATAATATCTTAATTCATTTTATCTCATAAATTTATTATTTTTTAAAACTATCACTATTAATTACTTATAATAAAAAGAGTTTTTATCATGAGGTAGTTTCATTATAAATTATTAAAAAAAGTATTTTAGAAGAATCAATATACTTTTTTACATCCTAATTAAATTTCTTAATCTTTACAGAATTAGTAATATAGTAATTTTTAAGAATGTGTTTTTGTTACATGTTAATAAAAATTTTATAAAACAGTAAATTTGGAGCATTTAGATCTTTAATGGTGAAGTGGATGGAAAGGCTAGTAAGGATATAGAGTCATAGAGATGAGTCTTGCACTTCCACTCCCCCGGTTCAGGGCCATTTTTCATATTTCATGCAACTTCAGAAGTCCTATATTTGTTTTGGCCTTATTGACCAAGCTAAATAACTAATTATAAAAAGGCATATTGATACGTAAGAACTGGATTCCATTGAAAAATCCACTAATTTGTTTATATGTTTTTCTGTCTTCAAATTCGTAGGATAGTGTCGTACCAATATAAAAATCGAAGATTGTGAATGACCCCTCTAACTTCTATTAGGCGTTTGACTAGTCTGTTTGCTCTCTGCATATGAGGTATCTACGTATTACTATTCAGTTTGGTCCTCAATATAAAATTTAGTCTAAAGTTGAATTTTTTTATTAAAGCAAATTCTTATATTAAAGGCTGGTGTGAGGATTTCCTAAAATTAATGACATATGCATGGCTGGGTCCACAAGACATGGCTTAAGTGAAGACTAAGGAGCAATCAATGTTGTGGCCTAACCTCCTCATGAAGAGACAGGGACTTGGGGATATCGCTTTTGCCTACATCACCAAGCATCCCATCAAACTTGCGTAACCATTTTATCCACGCAGCCCTTTTTCTCAGCCTTGATGATATGGTTTACAAGGCTGTATGTCTTTTTCTCCGCCGATTCTTAATATATGAATCATTTAACTGATTTAATTAGATTAAAAAAAATAATGCCAAATACCATTTGGGCTCAATCCACAAGAAATGCCCTTGGTGGCATCAGATATGGGGCTCGATCCCCAACTTTTCATCAGCCTCTATGCTTGCTGTCCATATTAAAAAAATAATAAGCTGCTCAAATTATTGGAGAAAACAATAAAATATGATAAATATGTTTTACATAGACTAAAATCAATTCCCCATTTATATCAGATGTTAAAGGATTAGGGGAGTAGTATATTTTATTAAAAAAATTCAAAGCACGCTTTTTTTTTTTTTAATTGTGATGAATATTTAGCATACGATGCTGCTGCCTAACACGTCTATACTTTATACACATCAAACCAAGAACGTTCACTTCACACTAACAGAGAAAAGTCATATACAAGTTGATGCCTTTAAAGTCCGCTGATTAGTGCCCAGGATGATCACTATTACTGTTACATCGTCATGGTACTTCCTCCTCCTTCCTGCTGGAATATTCATCAACTCTTCCATGCTGAAACCTGCAGCAACATCATTTTGCATGCTCATCAAATGAACTACGACATAGACAATGCTTGATTAAACAAAATTTCAAGAAAGTTGATAACGGAGACTCGGTAGAATGGGAGACAAAGTCTCACATTGAGTTGAATGGGATGCTCAATCAGGTATTTAAGTGGGTTAATTTTCCCACTTCAATAGCTAGCTTTTGGGGTAGGGTTTCCCTTAGTATCCATGGTTTACCTTATTTACAACTTTTAAATAATACCAGAATTGTGCCTTAAGGAAAGCTTATGGGATTTTCAAAGTTTACCTGCACAATCAGCTGCTCTTGAGACAAGCTGCTCGACGAGAAACTTTGCAGGATCACCACAAGGATTGCTCTGGATATAAGACTCTACAAGCTCCACTGCCTCGTCATTGTTGAAGAAATCAAATAAACCATCACTGCCCACTACGACGAAACAATCAGAACTTGAGATCTTATGCACACCTAATGATGGTTCCGCGGAAATATATGGAGGGCTTACAAGATCGCGAACCCGAAGGATCCCCATCAGTGCATCATTCAGACTTTTCTGCATGCCAATAACAAATTAAGAACATAAATTAGTTTGGTGGGGTAAAATATCTATAATTGCAGTGAAGGGGTTGATCATAAGTAAAATCCAGAACACAAGATGACTTAAACATTCACTCCTTTGCTGCCCGCTGGTAGTTTCTAAACAAATATAAGTGATATTAAAAACTTTCAGACTCATCAGGGTCAAATATAAAAAAAGAGAATTTTAACCTTTTTCAAATAGCCAACTCCAACTGCGCGAGTAACCTTCAATTTTCCTTTTACTCTTCCTGATGTAATGGTCATAGGATCATCAGGATGATCAGCCAGAAGCCGAGCTCTTTCAGCTTCATTTGCAACAGTGTGACTATCTGTGAGCTGGATAGCTTTGAGTTTTCCAGCCCCATTTGATTCACAAATGCTCGTTGCCAATACTGCTCTGCTGTCACCAAGATTAAGTGTGTATAATTCATTCCCATGAAGAAGCACAAGTAAAACACAAGATCCAATTGAAACCAGGTCCGGGCGATCCTCTTTTTCTTGCTCAACCATATGCAAGAAATCATTCTCAACCTGACTAAGAGCATGCTGCAGGCAATCAAGTACCCCATCCGAAAATGATTGTTTGTCACAATTATGAAGGCTATCATCCAACTTATGTTGGACTGATCCATCCAAACCTGAAGTACTGACAGAATCTGTCTCCAATTCAGGATATAACTTACTAAAATAAGATGAAATGGTGTCAAACAGAGTACCAGCCAGAAAGTCAGCTGCATCTCTACCATTAAAGCCATCATAAATTGCACAAAAAAGCCACCCATTTTCTTCAGAACAAACCGCTTGAACTCGATCTTCACCAGCAGCTCCTCCTGCTACTTGTACTTCCATAGCATTAAGAAAACCTTCACTTCGTGAAGGAGCCATTGTGGAAGAGTCGTGTTCAAGCATATTACTCGAGGTGGAGGGACTGCAACTTAAATTTGACAAAGTGCTTTGGAGAGAAGATGACAACATATCCAACCTTGAAAGGCTTGAAAAAGAGAGAACCTTCCGAAACATATTAGGGGAGTCCAAGTTTGGAAGAATTTCTTCTCCTATAAGACCATCGCAGATGCCAGTGTTGGCTAATGTGGCATTGGCACTTAAGGCTGCACCAGACAAGCAAGAGAAGCTGCTTGTTTTACGGAGTGAAGGTAGGATTTTATAGTTATCAATTAACTTAGAAGAGGAAACTCTATTACTATTGCATTGATAGCCAAAACTTATTTCGAGTTCTCCTTCAGAACTAGCCATGTTTTTCTCCTGTAATAAGAAACCTATTGTCAAAACAGACACCACCAAATATATAAATATAAATGGGAGAGGACTTATTGAACAATATCATATAATGCAGCGAGTAGCCAATTTATCATTAAAAATTCATATTTCAAAATGCATGATTCATAGATTCACAAAATACCAAGTGTGCATTCAATAAACGTTAAATCCCACATCACATAAGGTAGGTTTATCTCATTCAACAAGTGCTATGATTGACACCGAATTCTTTTCCAGATCAGCCCTTCTCCCAAAAGATCAACATAAAATTGATTTGGTAACAAATTATGCAAAAGTCCTCTATCAAAGTAATACAGCAGAATGAAATAGAGGCAGGTAACACGTCATGCTTAGAAAGAAGTAAAAAACGAAAGAAAGAAAGAAAGAAAAAGCAGCAGCAGCAACATTATGAGCATTAAACTCTCAGGGGCTAATTTGACCGCTGTGACTTCTCCCAGAGAGTTTCAGTGATAGTAACAAATACGCAGACACTTAGAATCCAATTAACCAAGACTATACCTTACGAAACATGAGGTGAAATTGTACCAAATTCAATTTATGCATGTGTGTATGTAAGTTCTCATTCAGTAATCCTTCAAGGTTCACCTGAACAAGAACTTCTACTTGAAATGCTTCCTCGCAGCGCACCATATTCTTTCAAATAGAAAACAGATTTTGCTTTCCTTCCGTTCTCATACCCAATCGAGCAAATATATAGTCGGAAGCATAGAGTACAAAAACACGAAATAGAAACTCGTAGAGAAGTATTCACAATAATCAAATGAGATAAACGGGAAGGGAAGCTCATAACTAAATATTAAGAATACATACCAGAAGATTCGGAACAATCCAGTGAGAGAGCAGATAATTAAACAGCGGCTTGAAAATGAAGATTTATGGAAGGGGAATTCGGAGGGAAAGAAGAGATTAGAGAGAGGAGAATCTGAACGAGAGTGATATGCGCAGAAATCGGGGTTCGGTTTCAGGAGGAATTGGATGGTATAGAGTTGAGAAGGGTAGGCGCTTAGCCAAATTTAATTTAGAATTTTTTTTTTCGTTGGCTGACGTTTTCGCCTAGTAACGGACAGCGACGGCAATCCACGCCAATTTTCCCTACTCATATATTTAATTATTTATATTCGTCGCAGTCCAAGTCCCAACTCTGCAAATATTTAATATATTTCAAGTACATCCATTGTATTATTAATTTATTATCTCATACCTTGACCAAATACTCCATTTTTTTTATATAAGATATAATTTGTTTAATGGGCATATTCTTATTTATAAGATCATTTTTTAAGATGTCTAGTGCATTTTTTTTTCATTTTATTCAATTAATAAGTCTCTTCCATCCTTTTTCCCCACTCACTCACTTTTTTTATAAATAAGGAGTATTTTATCTTATCTTATAAATTTTATTATGTAGTAATAAATAAAGATAGGAAAAAATTCATGAAAAATAACTTCAAAAATGCTAAAGGATAAAAAATGTTCACAATATTTATAATGTCGAAAAGATGTGAGAGCCTGATTTATCTTTTTTAAAATTCAATTAAAATGATAGAAATGTCCATTTGAGTTTAAAAAACATGCTCTCATTTTTATATTATAATTGATGATAAATATAAGACCTAATTGACTTTTTTTATATAGATTAAAAAAATGAAATATATTACTTTAAAGTATTTATTTTTATTATTTTTTCTTCAAACTAATTTACCTTAATTATAAACTAATATATACTTTAATGATACACATCATATACTATAATTAAATAATTTATTTAGTTACTTTAATCTATCCAAAAGAAAATCAATTAAGTCTTATATTTAAAAATAGGTGAATAAAATGAATACAATGCCATACTATTTATTTATTTATTTTTAAATCATAAATAATTTAATTCATTATTTTTATTTTTGAAATTTTGACTTTTAAAACTCGAATTGATTTGAATTAATCTCAAGTTGTTAGTTAAACAATGGGTAACCTCGGGGATATGGTATGAGAAAATCTGGGGATTTTTTTTATATACCAAAATCTAGTGGTAATTTAGTATTTCTTAAATTTTTATTTTGATGATTGGTCCTTCTAAACGATTTTAGTTTTTAATATCATCCCCAATAAAATTCTAAACCAAATTTAATGCAGAGAGGATCTTACAGCAACTGTTGTGCCGCATGTGCGCCTTGCTACCTTTATTTTATTTTAGAGCAGGAAACTGGGCCTCATGGATTGGTGGGGCATTTCAAACCCTATTTCACGTGGCACGAGGTTATTAAAAAACCTTCACACTTGTTCCAAAAGACAAAAAAAACCAAACAAACTTCCAGACTCTAATATAAGAAGGCGTACTTTTATATGAGATGAATGGACGATACTCACTTTTATATTTATTATATTAAGTTGTCTAATTATACATGATCATGTATCTTATTTTGTATATTTAGATTTATATTTAATTAATAATAATTTAAAAATATGACACATAGTCACATATGATTGAAGAACTTGACGAAATGGATATAAGGAACTTGATGTAATGACATGTTTGGTTCGATCCTATTATACTCTATAGTCCAATGCGATACAACGGCAATGCAATGCAATATTAATTGCATGACTAGTGTTTGGTTTGATTTTTAAATAAAGTGCAATGATTTATTTTTTAAATAATCATTTAGAATTAATGTATCACACAAAGTCTATTTTACCAAATAATTAAGAGTCATTGTGTTACCTCATAATAACCGTCACGCTATCTCATTGAGGATCATCTGATGTCGATGGTTGTAGTGGTGGAGGGGACAACAATAGTGATGTGGTGGTGGTGATGGCAGGTGGTGGCAACTACAACGATAGACGAGAAGGAGATGGTGGTGATGGCAGCAACAGTAAGGGGTAGCGGTAGTGGTGATGACGGCGGAGGGTGCAATGGCGTCCGTGGAGGAGGAGGTAGTGGTGACGATGGCAACGATGGAGGTGGCAGCGGTGGAAGAGCACGTAGTGATGGCGGTGGGGATGGCGACAACGGCGGTGGAGTAGGAGGAGGTAATGACAATGGTAGGGTAACGACAGCAGAGGAAGTAGAGTTGGCGGTGGTGGCAACAATGGAGGTTGCAGCAATGTGGGTGGTGATGGTGACAACGACAGTGGTAGGGGAGGAGGAGGTAGTGACAGCTGCCAAAATGGTGGAGGTGACAATGATGACGTGGTGGCGGTAGTATAAGAGAAGGAGGAGGTAGTGACGACAACCACAATGGTGGAGGTGATAGCAGTGGGGACTGTTAGTGACGGTAGTCAAAGAGGTATGACAGGTAAAATGAGACAATTGAAAAAAAGACAAATGAAACTAAAGGGTAAATTGAACTTTTTCATTAATGCAATAGGGTGATAATAAGTATTCATAGGGGGAAAGCTATGAATAAGGATTATCAATTTTTTTGGTAATCAGCATTACCATGATAAACCATATTACAATTCAAAAGAGCAACCATACACTTTTATATTAGTAATGCAATTACGATTACCATTGCAGACATGTAATACAGTTGAACCAAATGAGCTCTAAGTATTTTCCTATGGGAAAATCATTTACACTCTGAGATTCAAATGGATTAATGGGTGGGATATTAGATAAAAATTAATCGGTGTATAATTTTATATCTAGAGCTATCTTTATAATTATTAAATAGAGATATTTATTCATTAGAATTAACATTTATTTATTTATCTTCCAATATTATGCAGTTAAATTTGACTTATCCTATAATTATTTTCATTATCTTAGAATTTGTTTTATATTTGAATTTCATAATGGTTACTACCTCATGTCCTAGATATACGATCTAGTTAATTTTTTTTAGAGAGATTAATGAATCTAAATAAGTTACTTTAAAGTATTTATATTTATAGTTTTTATTCAAACTAATTTATTTTACTTATAAATTGATATATAATTTAATAACATACAATATATGATATTATTAGGTAACTTATTTAACTTCCTTAATATCTTTAAAAAAATAAACTGGATCTTATATTTAATATAGGAGGAGGTGGAAGTATATTTATTATCAATAGATTGACATCCACTAACTCTTAAATTGCTACAGTTTAATAACCATTATAATCTTATTTGGATTTTCTCTTTAAAACCACAGTATGGCTTTTCAATCAAGATTTTATGATTTTTATCATATGCAAATGTAAACAATCCTAAAACATCAATTTCATTTGGCGTCATTATCAATTTATCATCTAGTGGTTGTTTGGAATAGCGATTGAAACTTTTAAAAGTGTTTTTCAATCATGATTTACGATATACGAGGTAAATATGAGGATGTTTGGAATAACGGTTGGAACTTCCAATCGTGCTTTTCAATCGTGATTTATAGTATACGAGGTATTTTTACGGTCTCCAAGATAAATATGTGGAGAGAAATTTCATCTCGATTTACATAAAAACACTTATAAGTACGTTTTCCATCATAGATCCTAAAAAAATGACACTTGCATTTTAATAAATAATAATGATGAATGGGAACAATATCTTGAATAACATGTAAATAATATATAATATATATTTTTTGGTACATAAAAAGTTTAGATAAGGCGTGCATTTTAATAAATAATAATGATGAATGGAAACAATATTTTGAATAACATATTAATTATATATAATATATCTTTTTTGTATATCCCTGGTTCAATAGGGTCACGGTATACCTCCGAACTCAAAATGTACTTACAGATCGATGGGATTTGAAACCACAATTTTATGGTTATGAGCCTAACCTCTTACCAAATGGACCAATCTTTGTTGTTATATATAATATAAATTTCAAAAATTGACTTATAAGTTACAAGCAAGTCAAAATTATAAAATTAAAAGATTAATTCCCATTTTATTTGTTGCTAATTCAAAGTAGCCTTTTAGGCCCAAATAAGTCACTCAAAAAAAATCCCTAAGTAGAGTGTTTGAGAGTTGGGAATAAAGGTCAATTCAACCCTGTAGAGTTGGCCTATCACAGGCTTAGGCCTAAACAAGCCAGCCTGTTTAAACCCGACGTCTCTAAAACCTCCCAATTTTGAAACCGAACCTTTATGCTATCAGACTATGGACGGGCCCACGGGTTTTAAGCTTGTTTAACTAAAAAAAATACTATTTTTCTTACCTTTTTAAAGAAATAAAGTTAAAGCAATAACTTCCTAATTTAAAACATTAATATTATCAAAATTAAATTACAAAGAAATAAAATTAGAATAACAAGTTATCATGATGAAAATTTCAACACTTTACATATATATAATCACACTGTCACATGTAAAAATTGTTACTAGAAGTCACATGTGTGAGTAGACTCATTTTTTTTTTTTTGAAAAAAAACATCTTTATAGGTATATGCACTTATGAATTTATCATAGGTGATGTAAGTTTTACAAATTGCAATCTTCATTTTAATTTAAATAAAATTTACTTTCAAGTTTTACAATATAGTTATTATGTTGTTTTAAATTGAGATACATTATTATCAAAACTCATAAATTTCTAGTTAAAATCATTATCTAATATTCAAATTAGTTTATTTTTTAAAAAGTTTAAATGAACAAACCATTGTGGAAAACTAAATAAATTGAGCTATTTTATAAACTTAAATTTAAAAAATAATAATTAAATATTTACAACATCATTAATAATATAAAAAATATAGTATTATATGAATAATTTTTTTAAAAAATAAAAATAAAAGGCTCAAACGGACCGACCATCTAAGGCCCTAGGCCCATTAAGGTTGGCTCCTTTAGACCCATTTGCAATTTTTGAGGCAATTTTTTAAGCCTGGTCCTTATGATAAAAGGACTTAAATGAGTCATTCCGACGGGCTTGACTTATTTTCCCAGCTCTACTTATAGACTCAAAGTAAACCCATTTTATTAAAGAGACCGTTTATCACCTTAACCAACTCAAGAGGGTAATTACAAATTACTTTCAACTTTTTATCAAATAAACCAATCTTTATTGACAAATTAAACTAATGGGAAAATTAATATTTTAGCCTCTATATTTTTGACTAAGTTGTAACTCAATCCTCATACTTTGATTCGGTACAACTCAATTCCTATACTTTGAACATTTTATAATTTAGTTCGATCTTTATTATAAAACATGACTAAACTATAAAATAGTTAATTCTACAGGGATTGATTTGCAGTGAGTGATAGTTGAGGAAATGAGTTACAACTGAGTCAGCTATAAAGATTGGGTTGCACCGAGTCAAAGTATAAAGACTAAGTTATAATTGAGGCAAAATTATAGAAACCAAAGATTAATTTTCTCTAAACTAATCTATCTAGATGGAGTTGATCAAAATTTTAATGGAGTCATCATCATAGGACGCTAATGAAAAATTTTATTGAAATCTATCTATTTTTGTATGACACATGGTGGAATCTATGTATTATTTCTAAACAGTACCACCATCAATTTGTACTCAAGTGAATATAAGAAATTCCAGATTCACACAACTTGTGAAAAGAAGCAGCAAATCTTTATAGATATTACTTTTTCCAATTCCTAAGGTGTGTTTGTTTGGGATAACGATTAAAACCTTTAAAAGTAGCTTTTCAATCGTGATTTACAGTATACATGGTAAGTATGAGATATGGGTTTTATTTTGTTTTACGTGAAAAATACTTATAAACTAAAAATAAGTTATCTCAAACAAGCAAATATATCACAAATAGAATTAACTTTTTTTAAAGAGATTAAAAAAATAATTAAATTACTTTAGACTATTTTTATTTTTATTTTTTTCTCCAAACTAATTAGTTTGACTAATAAATTGATATCTAATATAAAGATATATAACATGTGATATAATTAATTAACTTATTTAATCTTTCAAAAAATAGTCAGCTCCATCTTTTATTTAGGACCAATGGGAGTATAATATATATATATATATATATATATATATATATATATATATATATATATATATAGCAGGGCAAGCTTTAAGCTTGATTAGTACATACTAACAGCAAGTGTTCTGGGCTGAGTATCCCAAAGATGGGTCCATTAAATCTGGATCGATCAGGTCCCTACAAGGATCAGGTGGAGTCTGGAGGTATGTGACTTGAGGTCCCAGATCATGTTCAGTCTTCGCGAGGTGATCTGCGCAACTCAGCGTTTCTCTGTAAGCATGGATGATCTCAAGGTCCCACTCAGAGAAGAAGACAAGGTTCCTGATATCATTAATCTCGTCCCACAACGGATGTTCTTGGCAGCAACAGCTGGATAGCTTCCACCGAATCAGAGTACAGCTTGATCCTAGATAGACCCAGCGACTTGCACATTTGAAGAACTGTGACTATCGCTAAGACCTCAGCCGTCGTGGTTGAAGCATATTCTATATTCCATTGGGAACCTGATAGCCAGGTTCCTTGATCCGTTCTCAATACCCCAGCCACTGCTGCATGGCCTTGATTGTTCACCGAACCATCTACATCCACTCTTGTAAAACCAGTTGGCGGTGGTGACCATTTGTGGTTGGCACGTTCTGGGATCTGGAAAATTAAGTGCTTGAAACGACCATTCTCCACTCCCTCCATGAGCAGGAATGAGCATTGATTCAGAAGCACCCTTGGATGATCACTTGTACCCTCAAACACGCGCTTGCATCTATTCTTCCACAACAACCAGCAGTTTAACCCGAAGATTCAGCTATCTCGAGAAAGCTCTTGACACAGGATTATTGAACAGATTCCATTTCAGCCAGTCCTGCAAGTTACCACTAAAACACATACATATAAAGGATTAATTAAGCTCAGCCACACTCTTTTTGCATCTCAGTCCCGAAAGGTATGTAAAATGGTTTCCTCAGGGACACTCAAAAGGACAGTTTGGGTTATTAGAAGGAACACGTTTTGTTCTGAGTGAATTTGTTAGGAGTCTCTCGTGGAATACTTGCCACGTAAAATATTTAGCTTTCTTTGGGATTTCCCATCGCCACATTTCCTGCCATCGAATAATTAAAGATCGACTAGGTGCACGGCGATTCAGATGGCATGCTGGCCTTACCGTGATCCGCCGACAACCGCCAATGAAATCCATCCTTATTAACACCTCGAGGGGGGTTTGATCATCTGAATTTTCTTAAGCGAGGAAAGTTCAAAAATACCTTCTCTGCAACGTTTAAAGTAAATATATCAGGATAATAACTTGTTGAGCATCAACTTGCCTGTATTCACCTTTTTCATTGAACCTAAATAAAACTTGAATTCTGGCTTCTTCTAAAAAAACGGTAAAAATAAAGCCTGAACCAAACAAAGCAACGGTCGACAAATTAGTGTAGGCCTTATCTTAGCCAAACCCATTAACAAAAAAATAAGAACGAGGAAGCGCACAGAAATCCGTCAATAATGAAAGTCAAAAGGCGACTTTTCTTAAAAGGGACTGTAGGAACAAAATAAGTGTCACGACATTCATAGCTAAAAGATATAAACTCTCAAATTTTAGTTCCGCAGTATCTAATTATAGCATTACAAGACGGAGATAAAACTAGCTTCCTCATCTACTGTTGCTTGACTTCGACTTTCTTCTTTTGCCACAATCGATCTAAAGCACTGTCAGCATCTCCCTGTAAATGCAAAATGAAGATTCTTAGTTAAAAGCATGAACACCTTGTGCTTGCCGATTAATTATCAGAATCATAGTATCATGCTAAACAAGAATCTCTACTGCATAGCATTTCTTAAGTAATATAGCCAAGGTGGAACATTAAGATATACTTAGCTATCCGACATGTCAATCAGAGATCAGAGCATACAAAAATTAGCCATTCTCAAAATTACTTTAAAATACCAGAAGCACAGCATTCTGCTTGCTCAATATGGATCGCATTTAACTATCCAGGCATAATAGCAAGATAAATCAAAAAAATAAAGCAACAAGCAACCTGACATTTAATAGCTATCATAACCTTTCTAAGCAACCTAGAATAACATCATATGCTCGTCCCGACTCGCAACCTAATTCTCAATCTCTTCCTCAGTAAATGTAAAACAAGAAGGGAGCAAGTAGACATAAATTAACTCTAATATAATTCTTGGATATATCATTCGATATAACATCCTTATGCTGCAAAAGATTGCAGCAACAAGAGTAACATAACAAATTTGTATACATGCAGCAGCAAATTTAATGCATAGATGGAATGCGGTACAGAGAGCACTATGACTTCAATTAAAAAAATACAGTCCGTTTCTTTGAAAAACACATTACTTTTGCTGAGGGAAGAGACATCAATGTGGTAATAGAATAACACACTGACATGCAACACAAGATAAATTAAAAAAGTGTTCAGATAAAGTAAACAGACCTGTGCACGAATGAAACCACACAGGGCAAATGTAGAAAATTGGCCATTATAAATGCCGGTCTCATCCAAATGCCCAATGTTAATCTGAACAGAAGCATGATCCTTAGCAGTGATCAGTCTGTTTGTTGCCGAGCTGCATCGTGCAGTACATTAGTTCAAACTCCAGCAAGAATAGTAAACCAACAAAATCCAAAAAACTGAAGAAAATTTAGATGCATACCATTTCCTTGGAATGTAAAGTTCAGTGATTTGTCCCTCCTCGTTCTGCATCTTTTATGAGATTGTATAATCTTCTGTGTTGAAAATCTAGAAAAGCGACCCACATTCAGAAGAAAATAAATTGACTATGTAATCTACACGTAAGAAGCACAGTATTAACACAACAAACTCCCAGCCTATCAAGAGTCCGCGTTTGTAATTTTATTCATAACTGAGAAAGAAAATCAACCCCGAACTTTAAACATTAGCGGAACCACAGGAGGGCCAATACACACACATCACAACATATTAATGAGTCGAACATAACACATCGAATTTGCTCAAAAAGGCTATTCACACATCCAAGCTTTAGAGACAAAGCAATTTATGGACAAATGTAAACGCCACCAATAAAGTGGAACTAAGAAAAAAAACGGCGTACTTCCTGGTTTGAAGATAATAACAGATCATTTCCCCAACCGGAGAATCCCCGGAAGGATAACGAGGGAGATTGCGACAACAAAACGAATTCGAAGATAGAAACAGAAAGATACGATAACAAAAATGCAACAACGAACATATGAAATGAGGCCGGGGTGAAGGAGAGAGCGTACCGAAGGAAGCGACGAACTCGAAAGCTAGGGTAGACCAGAGAGGAGGCCAGAGAAGAAGACGACTCGACATAAGAGAGGAAAACCTAGTTCCATTCATAATGGGCCGGGTCTGGAGTCTTTTTTAAGAAGCCCAAATAATTCGTACTTGTTGTATGGGCCTTGGCAACCGGAACCTTTAAAGGGGCCCAAAAAAGTTGCATCTAATGAACAAAAATAATCGCAGTCTATTGGCGATTTTCTTCCTTTTTCTTGGGGAAAAAAATACCTGTAAACGTAGGGCAAAGCTTATTATGTTTACATATTTAAAAATATATTAAATATAAAACAATGTAATATTTTTTATATATTTATGTAAATAAATTATTCAAAATTGCGAAATGGAGGTGAAATTTTATTAAATGAATAAACTAAGGATACATTGTAAAGAGAGAGAGAGAGACACTTGGTTCAATTTTATATTATTAAAAAATTGAAAAAAAGGGAATTTTGGTGAGTGAATTTTTTTATCAAGGTTATCCAAATTTAATTTCAAAAATATATTGTTAAGAAGTGGGAACAACACGGCTGAAACCCAAAAACCTCACATTAGTGAAGTTGGTGGATTTGGATATTAGTGAGCATTGCTTTTTGATTCATCATCCACTCTATGACATTGATTCCTACAACAATTTCAGATAAAATACCAAAAGAGGTAGATGTAAAAGTAAATTCCACTATAATAATAGTACATTCTCTCCTTAATATCTAATATATCATCCGTAGTGTAAGTTTCACTATTAATGAGATCTTATATTAAATATAAAATATAGTAAATTATATGCAAAACTAATAAATTAATATTTTGCACTATATAATCAAGAAGCATCAATGACTTAGTTGAAATCTTGATGGGCACCGAGGGTGGTAATGTGAACGCCAAAGGTGGAGCTCTAGGGTGTGTTTGGAATCAGCTTTTGAGAATAGCTTCTGGAAAAAAAGTGAAAAAAAGTGATTTTTGAGAATAGATTCTGACAGAATAGATTATGTGAAAAAAGTGATTTTGATAAATGAGAGTGTTTTGATATTTTGATCAGAATAGCTTTTTTCATGGTCAAATTACTGAAAAGGACATTAGCTTTTGTGATAATTACATATAAAGGATAAGATTATATTTTATGTATTATTTAATAGGAAAATTCATAATAAATACAAAAATGACATAAATTTATCTGAAAAATTAAAAATTATAACATTAATCAATTATCTAACATAAAAAAATCAAACATATATATATATATATATATATATATATATATATATATATATATATATATATATATATATATTATAGGAAAAAAATGATTTTGATAAACTGAGAGTGTTTGGATATTGTGTTGAGAATTACTTTTTTAATGGTCCAATTACCAAAAAGGACATTAACTTTTATGATAATTACATATAAAGAATAATATTATATTTTATATATTATTTCAAATTATAATACCAGAATAAATTTATCTACATGAAGTGATCAGAAATTGATATATTTCACATCCAGTGACATTGAATTTGTTCTTTCTTCAAGTGAAAAAAATATATTTTGTGCCTTCGCATCACAGCAAAAACGAAAACAAAAACAATTTTGTATAGGTATGTTCATGTACAATGGGAATAGATGACAATATAGAAAAAAAAAGTCAAAAAGGACAGGAGAATGAGGAAAGAGAAAAAATATAGGTGAGAAAAGTAGAAAAAATAAGATTCTCTATAAACCATGGTTTGCAATACAAAACCATGGTTTTATAGAAAAAAGTGATTCTGAATTTTTATTGTGTGTTTGGATGATAATTTTTAAAACCATGGTTTCCTCTCTAAAAGCACTTTTTTTTGTTTATCCAAACACACTACTAGTGATGGTGGTAGCTAGTTTGAGAAAAATATAAATGAAAGGCATTTTAATCCATGAGTACAAAAAACATATTTATAATTTTGTTTTGTTCTACAGTGTGATTTCAGAGTTTTATTTAGTCCTAATTTTAGATAAATTTTTTGTACTCTCTCATAACGAAATTCTCAAAGAAAAGGTCTTACATTATTTGTTAGGTGAAAAATATTGGTGAGTCTAAAGTCTCTACTCTCTTGCAATTGGCTTAATCACAGGATTAGAGAGAGACAGAGTATAAATATAATGAAGCTTTATTAGTGAGACCCACACATAATGATAAATGGAATCTAGTCATTCTTATGTGTCCATCTGTTGTAATTAAAATAATTAAAAATAATTAAAACTCAAAGGTGGTGTCGTTTTCAGGGGCATTGAAAATGTTGCTGCCATTGACGCCATGGCATTGAAAACTCCCATCTTCACATTCATGATTCATGTCCCTCTTTCCTCTCTCCTATTCTGTCCACAATCTAATCATGGGTTAGGGATATTTTTATATTAAAAGCTTTCACCAGAACTTAATTTTATCCTGAAAGTTTTTTATGGGGTAATTATACTTTAAAAATATAAAAAATGGAGTAATTTTATCCCAACCATTATTTCAATTAATTTTTACCGTTAGTTGACCAAATATGCTGAGTTGGCACAGTCCATATATCATTCAGGTCATTTTTGTTAAAATGCATATTTACCCCAAAAGTTTTATATCTAACTTTGAAAAAAGATAAAGTATATGACACATGAATTTTTGGCGTAAATTTATACCTTAACAAAAATAACGTGGATGATATATGGACTGATAACTCAACATATTTAATCAACTAACGATCAAAATTAATAAAGATAACAACAAAATAAAATTACTCTCTTTTTATATTTTCAACACAAAATTACATCTGAATCAAAACTGCTGAAATAAAATTACCCCCTTAGCCCATCTAACCATGCATAGGCATAGCCTTCACATTCTGTGGCTAAAATTATTTAGATTCTTTTTAACTAAAATTCTTCATTAAATTTTAAGGGAAAACAATAGTCCCTCCGGCTCTCTCTCTCTCTCTATATATAAATAAATAAAAAAGTTAGGCAAGAGATTTTAATCCAATTTATTTTTCAAGGTTATGATTTTTTTTCCAAGGTATCCTCATTAGTTGATAAAATGGGCGGTTGCAGTATATCCTCTCCGGTTTTATTTATAAGTAATTTTTTTTTTATGGGATTGGTCCTTTTTATAAGCAACTTTTACTTTGTATTTGAAAATATAAGCTCATTTTTCTTATTTTACCTTTATTAAATACATATTATTTATAATTAATTATCACACACACTAAAAGTTATATTCAAGAGAGAGAGAGAGTACTCATTAGGTGAATGAAGTCAACAAAATATTGGGAAAAATGTATTTTACTATCTCTTATACTTTTTATACATTCTCTTTTTGTTTCATAAATAGGGGCACATATAAAAAAATATGACATTTTTGACACACTTATTGCTTTTAACTACCAATTCGTTTTACGCAATAAAAAAAATTGCTTATAAATAGGACTGGAGGGAGTACATGATTAAATGTCTCGTTTTAGAAAAACCAACTTATATTTATTGTTGATATTTAAATTAACTGTTTTTTTTAATATATATATATATATACAAATTACCACCCGATTGTATATATTAGAGACCTGCCTACAAAAGTCTGATAGTACTTTAATTTAATCTAAGTCTTTTTTTTTCTTTTGCCGGCTAATTTAATCTAATTCAACAATATCATGTTAGATAATTATAACCTTAATAAAAAAAGTCATAGGTTCTTTTTAAAATAAATTAATTATTTGTATAACATTTAACTGATGACTTACATTTGAGCTTTCTTCCAAGCATATTATTGTTAATTGAACAATCAATGTCGTATAACACATTCAGAGAACCGGAGCTCAGGAATTAAATCATTAATAGGCAGAAAGAAATCTCTTGTTTTATCGTAAAGATTCCCTTGAAAAAACATCAAATAAAGAAAAAAAAATGCACGATTTAAAATTGGGAAAATTAAAATAAAGGATCAAGAAAAAATAATATTTATTTAAAAGAAGCATAAAAATTATAATTATCTAGAAGTGACAAGTATAGAATGATAGTTAGGATAATTAAGTTATTCTGTTATTGTATTTAGTTAGAGTAACCATAGTTTGTTACATTTTCTCATTATTAGTGTTGTACATATCATTGTATAAATACTCATTATTACAATAATAAGATCACTTCTTCTGCCTACCCAAATATGTTTAGTCACATGGTATCCAGAGCCTAAAATTTTTTTTTTCCGCCTTTGTTTTCTCCGTCATTTTCTCTTTCTTCGTAACTTTCCCCTTTTCCTTCTCTTTCGCCCTTCTGAACTCTTCCATGGCCGCCACCTCCACTGTTGACCAGAGCATCCCTTATTACATCCATCCTGACGAAAATCCTGCTCTCGTCTTGGTTGCACCGCCTCTTGATAGCTCTAATTATCACAGCTGGGCCCAATCGATGCGGATGGCATTGCTTTCTAAGAATAAGCTTCAGTTTGTCGATGGCTCCTTATCTTCGCCGTCAACCACTGATGTTCAGTTTCCGGCTTAGGAACGATGTAATAATCTTGTTCAAGGTTGGTTAATCAAGTCCCTTTCTCCCACGATTGCGAAGAGCATTTTGTGGTTTGACAAAGCTTCCGAGATCTGGTTTGATCTTCGTTCTTGGTTTTCTCAGACGGACATTTTCCGCATTGCTGATCTTCAGGAAGAGATTTATGGTCTTCGGCAAGGTAATCTGAGTGTTAGTGATTACTACACTAAACTCAAGATTCTTTGGGACGAGCTCTCCAATATTCGTCCTCTTTCACCGTGCGTTTGTGGCTCTCCTGGTCTTGCTGTTAAGCATCGCGAGGAAGATTATGTCATTCAGTTTCTTAAAGGCTTGAATGAGCAATTTGCTCCAATCAAGTCTCAGATCATGCTTCTGGAGCCTTTGCCACCGCTTCATCGCTTGTTTTCTCTTATCTTGCAACAGGAGCGTGAGTTTTCGGTTTCCTCTGAGCCAACGATTCTATTAACTTCTGGTAATGCTCGAGGATCGAAACCTTTCTCCTCAGGTCAAAGATCGCCTCTTCCTCGGCAATGCTCATATTGTGGCAAACCGTGGCATACTGAAGCTACGTGCTATCGGAAGCACGGTTTCCCTCCTGGTTTCAAGTTTCGGAGTGGTTCTTTTCCTATGGTACACAATGTGACAACTCTAGTCTCTGCATCGTCTCAAGACTCCTCCTCTGCTTCATGCATTCCTCCACAACCTTCTACCTCTCTTGTTTCTCCTCTACCTCCGCTTTCTTCAGCTCAATACCAACGTCTTCTTAGCCTTCTCAACAATTCCACTTCGGTTTCCGCTTCATCAGTTTCCGCTTCTGTCAATCATCTCACCACTTCTGTATCCTCGGTTAACGGTAGTGGTAATTCTATTTCCTCCATTAAGTCTGTCTCATGGATTCTTGATTCCGGTGCAACTGATCATGTTTGTTGCACTCTTACTTTGTTTTCTTCCTATCATTCTATTTCTCCTATTTCTGTTAGTTTACCTACTAGTACTACCACCATTGCTTCTTTTGCTGGTACTGTGCATTTATCTCCTACTCTAGTTCTTCATAATATCCTTTATATACCTTCGTTCTCCTTCAATATTATTTCAATATCCCGCTTGACTACTTCTCTCAATTGTCAACTCATTTTTTCTTCCACTTCTTGTCAGATTCACTTGCTCCAACCTTCGGTGACGATTGGTATAGCTAAGGTTTTTTAAGGGCTTTACATGTTGTGTGCAGATATGGTCTATACTTCTTCACCATCATCCATCCAATTGGCTGCTACCTCCTCTCCTTCAGACTTCCAACTATGGCACCTCTGCTTGGGTCATCTCTCCATCTCTACTTTTAATGGTTTACATAAGACTGTTCCTGAAATTATGTGTCATCCCCATTCCCTTGTTTGTGACATTTGTCATTTTGCTAAACAGAAACGGAATTCATTTCCTGTACGTTTAAGTTCAAGTAATAACATCTTTAATCTGATTCATGTTGACATCTGGGGTCCTTTTTCCAAACCCTCTGTTCAAGGTTATTGTTATTTCCTTACAATTGTGGATGACCATTCTCGTTCCACCTAGGTTTTTATGTTAAAACAAAAATCTGATGCTCGAACTCACCTTAAGAATTTTTCACCCTTGTTGAAACTCAATTTCATACTGTTGTTCAAGTCTTACGTTCTGACAATGGCCCTGAATTTAACATGCCTGATTTTTATGCTTCCAAAGGTATTTTACATCAAACCTCTTGTGTTGCTACTCCTCAACAAAATGGCCTCGTTGAACGTAAGCATCAACATATCTTAAATGTTGCTAGAGCATTACTTTTTCAGTCCCATTTACCAATTGTATACTGGCCTTTTGCTATTCAGCATGTTGTCTTTCTTATTAATCGTTTACCTACTCCTACTCTTCACAATGATACACCATTTTTCAAACTGCATAGCCTTGCTCCTTCATACTCTAATTTCAAAGTTTTTGGTTCTTTATGCTTTGCTTCTACATTGTCTCACAATCGTTCTAAGTTTGATTCACGTTCTCGCAAATGTGTTTTCTTGGGTTACCCTTGTGGTTCTAAGGCATATATTCTTCTGGATGTCAATACTAATCATATTTTCTTGTATAGAGATGTTATTTTTCATGAGCTCATTTTTCCTTTTCAATCTGCCCATGTTCTTTCCCCTGCTGTCCCTATTTTTAAACCTACTATTCAAGATTTTCCTACCTTTCTTGAGGATTACCATCCTTCCCATTCTATTTCTCCTACTACTGCCCCTCCTACCGTGTACCCAATCCTGTTTCCTCTCCTCCTCAGCCTCTTCGGCGTTCCACTCGCCCCCATACAACCCCCTCATATCTGCATGACTATCATTGTGCACTTCAATGCTCTACTTATCAATCATCATGTGCAAGGTTTTCTACTCCTCGGTATCCTCTATCTTCTGTTCTTTCTTACTCTTCTCTTTCTCCTTCTTACAAATATTTTGTTTGCAATGTCTCCACAACTTCTGATCTTAAAACTTACAGTCAAGCGGTTAAACATTCTGTTTGGAGGGATGCTATGCAAGCTGAGCTGGAGGCTCTTGAACGTAACCAGACCTGGGTTTTAACACCTTTACCACAAGGCAAACACACTATTGGCTGTAAGTGGGTGTACAAAACTAAGTTTAAATTTGATGGCTCTATTGAGAGGTATAAGGCTCGTTTTGTAGCCAAGGGGTACACTCAAACAGAAGGTATTGACTATATAGATACTTTTTGCCTCATGGCTAAAATGACTACTCTTCGTATGCTTCTTTCCATTGTAGCTGCAAAAAATTGGTTTCTTCACCAATTGGATGTCAACAATGCTTTTCTTCATGGGGATCTACATGAAGAGGTTTACATGGATCTACCTCCAGGTTTTACACCTTCTATTCCTAATTTGGTTTGTAAGTTGACCAAATATCTTTATGGTCTAAAGTAAGCTAGTTGTCAATGGTATTCCAAGCTTGCTTCTGCCTTATTGTCTTATAGTTACACCCAATCTGCATCTGACTACTCTTTGTTCTACAAAGCTGTTTTTACTTCTATTACTGTTGTCTTGGTGTATGTGGATGATATTGTCCTTGCTGGGAATGATATGACTAAAATTACTCATGTTAAGAGTCAATTAGATGCTGCATTTTATGTTAAGGATCTAGGTGATCTTCGTTATTTTCTTGGCATGGAGCTTGCCCGTTCTAAGGATGGTATTTTTCTTTCCCAAAGAAAGTTTGCTTTGGAATTACTTGAAGAGACCGGTTACTTGGCTTCTAAGCCCTCTTCTTCTCCTATGGATCCTCATCTCAAACTATCTAAGGATAAGGGTCAGCCTCTTGCTAATCCTCAGCTCTATAGAACTCTTATTAGACGCCTTCAGTATCTCATCACCACACGACCTGATCTTAGCTATGCCACTCAACAGTTAAGCCAGTTTATGTCTGATCCACGTGATATCCATCTTCAGGCGGCTCATCATGTATTGAGGTATATTAAATCTTCACCTGGAGTTAGTTTGTTTCTGTCATCTGCTTCTGATATGCAGCTTCGTAGTTATAGTGATTCCGATTGGGTAGGCTGTGTTGATACACGACGATCAGTCACTATTTTTGCTGTCTTTATTGGTCCTTCCTTAATTTCTTGGCGGGCTAAGAAACAGCCAACAGTTTCTCGCTCTTCTTCAGAAGTAGAATACCAGGCTTTAGCATCCACTACTTGCGAGCTACAATGGCTCATTTATTTGTTAATTGATTTTCAGCTGTCTCATCTTGATCATGCTTTGATTTTCTGTGATAATCAGTCTGCTGTACAGATTGCTTCTAATCCAACCTTCCATGAACGTACTAAACACATTGAATTAGATGCTCATCTAGTACGTGAGAAGCTCCAAGCCCACATCATTCACATTCTACCTGTTAAATCTGAGGATCAGTTGGCTGATGTTTTCACCAAGGCCCTCCACCCTGTTTGGTTTCGTGATCTCATCATCAAGCTGGGCATGCGCAACATTCATGCTCCAGCTTGCCGGGGGGGTGACAAGTATAGAATGATAGTTAGGATAATTAAGTTATTATGTTATTGTATTTAGTTAGAGTAACCATAGTTTGTTATATTTTCTTATTATTAGTGTTGTACATATCATTGTATAAATACTCATTATTACAGTAATAAGATCACTTCTTCTGCCTACCCAAATATGTTTAGTCACAAGAAGGACTGCATATCAAAATATAAGTTGAAAAATATTAAATTGTCTCTCAAATTTACTGTTACTTTTAAACAACACAACACAAAAAACCAAAAATTCAAAACCCTTTTCTTCCCTCCGATGATCAAATTGGCGTTCCTACCTTCCTTCCTGTTGTTGCCATTTGCTCATACAACAAGGAAGGCTTTTAATGAGAAACACTTTTTCCTTTTAAAAAACATCAATTTTTTGGAAAATTATGATTGTGGAAGAGCAGCTTATTTTTCGTCCATCACATCAATCAGGAGGCAAGTTTTGTATTATTGCATTTTCAAAATTATCATACTATTGACTATTGATAAAATTTTTTTTTATAATATATGTTTCTTTTTTCTTCTGTTTAGACTTGTTAACTATAAAAGAAGGTTAGCCAGTAGGAGTGAGAGATTCAATAGGGGACTCTGGGGTTGGGATTGTGCGCTTGGGAGGATGGTGACCAATACAGCAATGGTAAGAAAAAATCATAAAAATGGATGTTAATTGCCGACGGGAAGGGGGTGGTGAGTTATTGCCTTCCATGTTGTCTCAGAATAATAAGAATTTTTATGGTCTTTTATAATAAATATTATTTTTAATAGGTCTTTTATTTTAATTTTCACATTAAAATATTGACCGATTGAAACAATTTTGTCTTTCCTTCTTTTCCCTCCTAGTGCATGTTTGTATTAGTAGTAGAAGCTGTTGTTCTAACGTGATTTAAGATATATAAGGTAAGTTTGTAAAAAAAAATTTATCTCAATTTTTATGAATATTTTTTTTTCCGCCAACTTAATCAAGACCTTAGAATGGTTAGGAAAAGCATTGGACCAACAAATATCATGGAAATATTCTCTGTCCCTTTAAAATGCAACCGTCCTTCAATTTTATGAAACAACAAAAAAAAGCAAATCTTCTTCAAAGGAACAGCTAAGAAAACTCTTTTGGTATATAAAACAAATTCTTTTTGAAAAAACAAAAAGGTTTTATAGCATCTTATTTTTTATGAGATATTTAAATCATATATATACACTCTTCTTGTCTTTTTTATAAGATGGAGAGAGAATTATTTTTTATTTATACCACATATCATTAAATTTCTCACATAAATGTATAATTTTATTTTTTATTTATTATTGTGTAATTTTTGTATTGGTATAGCATATACTAAATAGAAGTAAAGTTGAAAATTTCTTAAATTTGAAAACAAATTTAAAGAGATATGAGATTTTTTTTTATTTCTGGCAAAAATGAGAATTTCTTTTTTAATTACAATGAAACATAATGGGAGTGACCCAGTACAGGGGAGAATATTTTATTTTAAAACAATTTTACAATAACCATTCAAAAATGTTGCACAAATTGATTTTCAATAAAGAATACTATAATTATTGAATTGCATTTATTTTGATTAAAACCCAGTTTTACCTATTAGAAAAATTAGTGATGGGGGGGGGGGGCTAATTTAGACTAATTGGCAACCAAAAGATTATTGTTCTCTGTCAAGAAACAGGTTCTGCCAAATGATGGTTTAAAGGAAAACACAGTAAACATTTTATATACTGGCATATCTTTGCTCTTGACTTCCTTTTCCTTAAAGCATTTTACTAGGATAGATTATATTCATCGCAATGTTTTTAACTCACTTCAATCATGTCGTGTAATGATTGTAGATTCATAATATATAATTTTTTTATTTAATGGATTTGATCATTTTTCAAACAAAAAAAAAAAAAACCAAAAGATCATTGTCGCTCTTTGGTTGGCTTCCAACTGGCTTAAGTGGTGATTACCGATGCATCTTAGGGTCAGTTTGGTTTAAAGAATTGTTGGGAATAAAAAAGGAATGAAAAGAAAAAAAGTGGAAAGGAGAAAAGAATATTTTATCTTTAAAGTGTTTGGTTCGCATTGAAAAAAATATGGATTGATAAGAAAATTTGTGTTTGGTTTAAAAAAATAGATAGG
This sequence comes from Albizia julibrissin, assembly GCA_037074505.1. Lineage (NCBI taxonomy): Eukaryota > Viridiplantae > Streptophyta > Magnoliopsida > Fabales > Fabaceae > Albizia > Albizia julibrissin. The sequence goes on along the minus strand of CM073482.1, from coordinate 8,822,153 downwards.
AAAATGAACAAAAAGACAATTTTGCCCCTATATTAAAAATAATATATAAATACCCATAAAAAGGAAAGAAAAGGAAAATAATATATTAAAATTAAAGATAGGTGAAAAAAAGAAAAATATCCAATTCTTTCAAATTCAAATCATAAAATTTCTTTCCTTATTGTCATATCTGTATCAAATCAACCCAAAAAAAATAAAATAAAGCAGCCTAGAATCATGGAAAAAAAATGAAACTATCCATATTAAAAAAAATGCAAATAAAAAATGGAGTCTGCGCTCCTCTTTACTAAGCTGTCGACTTTTGGAACTAAACGGAGAGGGAGTAAAAAATCGCATAACGACATCTTCGTCGGAGACTTTCACCACCATCCTCAATGTCAACTTCTTCTCCATAATTCGTCATCTTTTATCATTCTCCACCGTAATCTTCTCTCTCTGCCATCATCACCATCGTCGACTTATTCTTCTCTTCACCATTGTCGTCTTCTTCCTTCGCCATCACTGACGAATCTACACATGAGGAGGCGGTGATAGCTATTGAAGAAGAAAAGGAGGGGTTATTTGGGAATTTACCACCATTGAAAAATGGGTTCCCATCAATAATAGAATGAAGAGATATTCACATGGATAAAGGAGAACTGGCTGCCATCTAAAAATATTTTCTCGGGAAAATGGTGAACTAAACGGCCACCGTTGGATGGAAAATCTGATTTTCCTTTTCCCTCCCTTGATTTGCAGCGAACCAAACAGGCTCTTAATAGCAGTAGCAGTCATGTTCAATTTAATATTTCCTCCATTTTTCTTACAAATTTCTATGAACTAAAATTTAGGTAATTTTTTTTTTAAAAATGAAAATTACCCATAAATACCTATTTAACAATCTTCTTTTATGTTCAAACAATCTTTCTTGTATTCAATATATCTTCTCTTGTGTTCAAACAATCTTCCATATGTGCAAAAGATCTTCCATGGTGTTCAAATAATCTTCCCCGTATATAAAATATCTTCCCTCAAATGCTTTCAAGTCCCATTTGACAAATAAATTTTTAATGAAGTGTTTATAAAAACATTTTCTAAAAAAAATATAGTTACTCGTCCCAAAATCTCAAAATTACATTCAATAAAAGTTATTAGTTTTAGATTTTTTTTAAGGAAAAATTCCATTAAACTCTAAAAAGTCCGTTAACACATGTAAATGCTATATGAGTCCCTTAGAGAGGAATCTGGAATTTTGAAATGTTTTTTTTTTACCAAAATGCCCTCATTTTTTTAATAAAGGCAAATCTCACTTGTTGCCCGGAACTTCGCTAGCGCCATAACTTCGTTGCTTGGCCCTACCCCCGCCGACGACTAGAGCTCCGGCCACCTTTGAGCAATGTGATTAATTACTTGAGTATATAGATTGATAACTTTAGCTCCCTAAACCCTATCAGATATCATTGATAAGTTGAATAAAGGAAATGACAACTTGAATATAAACATTGACAACTTAAGCTCTCAAGTTGTCACTCTCTAACCCATAGTTTCGAATTGACAAACGCAAGTTGTCATTGCCATTATTTAACTTGTCAAGGACACTTGATAGGGTTTAAGGAGTTAAAATCGTCAATTTTTATATTCAAGTAGTTAGTATTACTCAAGTTGTCATCAGAGTTCCGGTAGCCGACCTACCAGTGGCCGTGCGAGGGGACCTTGCCTTTTTTAAAAATAAAAAATGAGGGACATTTTGATAAAAATATAATATTTTAAAATTTCAGATTCCTCCCTAAGAATGTATGTATGTGTCATTTCCATGTGTTAACATATTTTTTTGGGTTTTATAAATTCAAATGGCATTTGTCTGAAATTTTACCATTTTTTAATTAGTTAAAAAATTTTGTGTTCATTTAACATGAAATAAGTAGAAAATCCCGTAATAAGAATGTGTGGAATGTATATTTTCTAAATAGTTGAGCTCAATTACGCAAACAAATTAGCGAAACTTTTATAGTATGTTTGGAAACTCAATGTATAATCGGGTTTATTTTATAAGTATGATTTACGTAAATCGAGATAAATTTCCTCCACATATTTACCTCGTAGACCGTAAAAGTAACCTTGTAAACTGTAAAAGTTACTTCGTATTCCGTGAATCACGATTTATAAGCACTTATGCAGCTTCCATAAGCTAATTCAAACGAGCTATTAATTTTTGTCCAATAATATATCTATAATTTAGAGTAACAAAATTAATTATACAAGTAACCAGAAAATTTAAATTGAATAAAAATATAGATAAGATTTAATCTCCCAATTCCCAAATCAATTCAAACATTATTATTTTATTGGGTGCTGTCTATAAAAAGCAGCGACATCCTTAAGTCACAAGCAAAGCAAGCATAACGTTAAAGAAAGGGACAATCACACCAAGATGCCCAATTTGTTTAAAAGTCAAAATAAAAAATCGTAACTATTTTCCAAAAATATTAAAAATATTAATAATTTCAATAAAATGTAGTATGACCACGACAAATCATGATTTTATGAAATTATGGTAAATTTATAAACATTGTAGATATTATGAAACTTCCCCAAAATTTCAGAGCAAATCGTTGTTGTAATTAGTCTAACATCTTGGTCTATAGATCTAATTTTTCTTGAAGGCGGTGGCACGTATCGTAATTTCTCTCAAAAGAAGGGGTATGTTCACATTATAGGGCTCTTATAGTCTTCCAGACCCCAATCGCCCTGCTACTGTTGCCGAACTGATGAAAATGGCTCGTTCATCAAGCTTCTATGGCGTCCTTGTCTTGTGCGCGATCTTAGCCATCCACGTGTCTCTTTCTTCATCAACCGCCGTCGATTTCATAGGCGAAAACGAAATCGGCTTCTTCCCGATGAAATCGGAGTGTCGCGGATCCATCGGGGAGTGTCTGCTTGCTGAGGACGGGTTGTTCGGGTCGGAGTTCGAGATGGACTCGGAGACAAACCGGCGCATTCTAGCAGGGGGAAGGTACATAAGCTACGGTGCGCTGAGGAGGAACACTGTACCTTGCTCGAGACGTGGTGCTTCCTACTACAATTGCCGGCCCGGAGCTCAGGCGAATCCCTACCGCCGTGGATGCAGCCGAATCACTCGATGCAGGGGTTGAAATTCTTTATGTCTTTCTATTTTTTCTTATTTATTTTTTAAATATTTACCTAATGAGTTTATCGCGAAGAAGTCTGCTGCTATATACAAGTAGGAGAGAAGTAGAGGGATTGAATAAAAATCTGGTTGATGGATGGATTGTAATTTAGGTACACATTCTTGTTTTTCGTGGTAAATTGTGGTTATATGTCCAAATTGTTTGTATTATTCTGATCAATTATCACATCTCATGGCTTGCCTGCTTTACTTCTGTTTCTTCTTCCCTTTCTCTTCATTCATCATTTTTTCTAGTTCTTCCCCAAAAGATTGGTATGATTTAGATGTTTGTGGCGTTTCTTCTTCCTCCTCCTCCTCCCGATCGTTGTTCTTACATTTATCGGTCATGGTTTTCTGGGAAAATTATTAGAGGGTTATGTATGTCTGATGGTTCTTTCAAAAATCAAAAGTTTTTTTTTTTTTTTTGGGAAAGGCAATGAATGGAGTGTGAAATGATGGGGTGCTTTTCTGGAGCTTTGGATGGTGATGGAAGCGAAGTGGGAACGGAAATAAAAATGTAACTCTTTTTGGTTTTGCTTTTCACTGCTTCTACGTTTTATTCTCTCACAACAGTCAAGGGCAGTCCCTTTTTCTTTCGTTGAAATTGAGGAGGAGCTAGCAGAAGAAAAGGCGTGATTTGAGGCCTTTCTTGTAATTTCAGTTTTCGATTCCTTTGAAAAAGCTAGTCACCATACGGGTCAGAAATAAGTTATGAATAAATTATGAAATTTTTATAAGTGTTTATGAAGTAATTTTTATGGTCTACGAGATAAATATATAAAAGAGATTTATCTCAATTTATGTAAATCGGATTTATATAATAAACCGGATTAAAAAAATGATGACAAACAAACTCTCACTCACAATGAAATCGGAGAAAAAATAATTTATAGGAATGAATACCACATGGACCTAGTCTGTCTATAATAAATGAATATAATAAAAACTTAGCTACTACTATCAATTAGTCTTATAATTAATTCTTTGTATTTTAATTTTATGATTTCTTGAAGTTGTAAGAAAAAGGATAAAATAATTGTCAGGAAAAAAATTCATTTAATTAAATATCTTTAGAATTTAAAAATCCCAATAGTGAGTCATCCTAAATTGTGTTGTCTTTTTGGGCCAACATACTATTATGGTATGTTTGGATAGTTTCTATAAGTGTTTTTTAATTATGATTTACGGAATACGAAGTAGCTTTTACGATTTACGAAGTAAATATGTGGAGAAGTTTTATCTCAATTTATGTAAATCGGATTTATAAAATAAGCTAAATTTAACCAAACAAGACTTAGTGTGTTGTCATTTGCTTATAAGTATAGTTTTTTTAACGAAAGCTTTTAAGTATAGCAAATATCTAATGAAGTGTAGGATTTTGAAATTTTCAAGGTTTTTCTGAAATTTTCCCTAATAACAAGGCAATAGTTTTTTGTTTTAAAAAAAATCAATTACTGTTCCCAGCTACAAAAGTACACCTGTCCAGTTCCATATTCTACATTAAAAGGGATTAATTACGTAAGCCATTCGTCGGTAGTTAAGTAATCATATGCAAATATGCAACAATTACAATTAGGTTCAGTTTGTGATCCCTGAATTATATGTCACGCTAATCCTGTACCATCTACAATTAAAACAAAGGAAAAAAGATTAAAAAAATAACACTTGAATTTTAAATTTTAAATTGATTTTATTAACTATAAGAGTAATTTGATTGATAAAAAAAGTATTAATTGACAACTTAATTTTTTTAGAAAATCACTAAATTGTGATTTTAAAGTTTAAGTGGTATTTTTTTTTTTTTTTACCTTTCTTCCTTAACCAAACCTTTTTTAAAAAACAAAAAAGTAAATCACTTTTTTTTTATTAGAGTCACCGGAAAAAAAGAAAAAAAAAAGCTTTTATGAGCATCACTTTCATGAGTTATCCTTTTGATAAATGCTATTCTTATCTTCCATTAAAAGGCAGCCTCACATGCATGATTATATGCATCAATCAAAATCAGAGAACGCGCTCTTATTATTATTAAGGCATCTTCACTTTATTTTCGAGTGCCAACCAAAATCCACCTCACAGCCCTTTGTCCTCTTGCCTTCCACAACTATCATTTTCTCCAATTGCCCTACCCAAAGGAACCTTCCTCTTTCTTCTACTTTCACACCTCACATATTTCAATTTCAATTTTAAAATATGCTTACTTGGTTGGCACTAGCATGCCATGCTGAGGCTGGATTCACGGATAATAATATACCCAACAATATATATATTGCCTATTTTTTTATGCAATGGGTCCATAAATCAGGATATCAATACAAATAGTTTAAGGAACCCTGCCCAGCTGTCCAAGGTCATGATTATATACTATTTAAATGTCAACAATATGGATGAGAGGAAATCTCAGTTTCTAGGAAGTTTTGAATTTTTCAAATTCTGTATGGTGCAGATAATTTATGGTATAGTGAGATTCCAACAGTTTTAGTTTCCCTGAATAAGAAAAATCTCAATCCTAGTGGCAAGAGTTTTAGCCGTTTAAGCACAAGGTTTCTAGTTCCAATTCAAAGTGCAAGCAAATGCGAAAAACGCATTTGAGAGAGCTGCTCCTAGTTGGAAACAATACTCAGTCAAGTAGCCATATCAAAGAGAGGGGGAGAAGGTATGATCAAGATAATATATGGACTCATCTAATACAAAAGGGGTTTGTAAAGGAGAGGGGACAAAACAAAAACATATCATGATTTGATGTGAACCACTACCAAACGCTATCACCAACCTCTGTCACGTTCAGTTGTCCTCTTCCTTGAGATTCAGCTCTTTCAATGGCCACTTCTCCCTCGTAGGAACTGAAGGAGATGGTGAGCCTTCCATTCCAATTTCAGCTGAGTTCATTGATCAAAACTCTCTCTCTCTATATATATATATATATATTATTAATTTCCACAGAAGCAATGGTATTTGTTGGATTATCTCAATTGTAAACATTTGTACATGTATATGAAGAAAATATGACAAGAAACAACTCACTATAAACTTGTTATCTTGCTAAGGAAATGAAAAACAAAATCATAGTGAAACTTGAAATGAAAATTCCAATCCCAGCCCCCTAAAACTCAAACAACTAACCTTACAAAGGAAAAGGCTACTGCTGGAAAGGGGTAGAAATAAGTTATGCCAAGCCAACCTGAATAAAACAATTATGACAGAGAATCTTACTATAGATGTAATCAAGGTAGAGAGAGAGATATAATAATTGCCTCTCACGAAAGACAAATTATGTAAATCCACGCAACCACCCCACACGCTCCAAAAAAAAAAAAAAAAAACCAAGGGAAATATAATAAGCTCGTATTGGAATTATAAACCAAAGGATATTCTTTGAGATGATGGAGTTTGACATCGTCTGGAACCTGTTTTGCAGCAGTACAAGTAAGAAATGGAACACACTGAGGACCTTAAAATCCAGTCTCAAAATGACAATTTTCATATCTACTTGCAGCTAGAAATTTACCATTTGCTGAAGAAGATTATGCACCTTCCCCAAAAGATATAGAACGCAGTTTATCTATATATAGTTAGACCATTGAAAAATTTTAAGACTCTAAAGTAGAAGAGGCTTCTTTCTTCTTTCCGTGGACAAAGATTTAAAAAGCATAACGCTTTAGAGTTTTTTCACTGCTTGCAACTCTTCGTTTCTTTATCTATTCTAAAGAAAATAAAGATTGACAGAAAAGTTTTTTAGGTATTTAAAAAAGCTGTCATATCAGCAGGGCCCTGCCTTGTGTCTTCAGTATCATGTCCATCCTGCCAAAAAAACGTAACAGTGAGATACTGCAGTATAAGGCCATATAACAACAGCACATACGTTCCTAGATGCTTCACACTCTCCAAAACAATGATACAGAAATAATCTTCTAGTTCATTTAAATAAAGGTAAGCGGATGGGCTACTATTTGCTACAGAAGAAACATAACCTTCATCCTTTTTTAAAAAAAATTAAGAAAAAATCGGAAGTAGGTTAAGAACAGACAAATCTGGCTTTGAACATAAAAAGCCTCTGCTGTTTGCTGATTTACCTTTTTGATGTTCGCTGTTCAGATAATAACCATCCCAACGAATATCATATGCTTGCTATGCTCTGGTAAGAAGATGAAATGCATCTTAGTGTTATATTGGCTAGTCTATCCCATTTCGCAGAGAAGCAGCCAGATACACGTTAATTGACCACAACATGCTTTTAAGGGACTCCTGGCTCCTAGAAGAAAGAATCCCAACGTTAATCTTGTATCTTAATGAGTCACAAGAATCCATCAACAAGAGAATCCCTTTTCTATGAAGTCTGTAACAATATGCATGTTGCTTCAATGCAAGAGGGAACAATGATCGAATAACAATAAAAATTTGGAGGAGCTAGTTTCTCAAGTGGAGTTGACATAAGAGATAGCTATAAGCTGCTTCCTGGGAGCAGTGAAAAATGATATTGAAGCACCTGTGAGGATGTTTGGACCAAAAGGTTTAGTCAATACCATGTATATTGTAAGATTGCAAGAAGCTACCATTAATGCCTTACACGAGGATTCCTTTACTTTCTATGAACAATCATATTCTGTTTCTTCTATTAATTTCAAAATCCTACTTCTAATTAATTCACAACCAAAACCTTTTCAAATACATGATAAACCCTCGACCTTTGTGGATAAGGATACCCTTAATTCCAGACTTTCTCAAATAGCAGAGAAGCCTTTGATCATGAGTCAAGCCTTCGTGCATAATGAGGGGGAAGAGGACAAAATAAACATTGCAAGGATTGATTCAAACAACAATGGATGTCCATGGGAAATTTTCCAACACCTACTAAATTTTGAACAAAGGTTCTGAAGTATACCCTGCTGCAAAGACGCAAACTGCAAATCCTTAACCTTCTGACAACAATTTTCAGGCTATGTTATATGGCAAAGGTCCTTTTACAGGTAGGTAGTTGTTATTTGAATTACGAATATTTCTTATTAATCTATATGGCAAGTCCAGGCCAGGCAAATCAGACCTGTACGAACAGACCAACACTGAATGGATTCACAGATATGATTGACAGCACGAATATAGCAATGAACTTTACAAAACCATGAAAAATAAATTTAGCTATCTATATTGTCCACCCATAAACTGTTTTCGATTTTTTTCCAAGTATCTAATTCATTTTCACTTCAAAACGGTTATAATGGTGAAAATGATGCTCACATCCAGAAAGCACTGTGTATATAACTGGTCTTTAACAAATACCTCGAATCAGTACCCGATTCAAGGAGCTTGGGTGAAAAAATTAAAATAAAAAGGAGAGATTATGAGAGGGACGCACGAAACACAGACTAATAAATGTTTTGTCTATGGTTCTCATATCAGAACTAAAACAATCAGTCTCCTATGTTTTGTCATCGTTCATATAAAACAGTACTAATTTGAAGGTCAACTCTCAATAATTAATCAACTCCCAGTCATAATATATATGCAGCTCATAGTCCATGATTAAAGATCACTTTTGGCTTATGATCATCATTTGGAAATGAAACAATTTCAGGAAAAACCGAATGAAAAGTTACAACACATTCATGAAGGAGAAGGAAAACCAAACAAGCAACTGCATGCTGAAATTTCTCAAGAAGACCAGATAAACAGAAAGACCAAAATTTCACTTCAAAACAAAAATTCAACAAGTCAGCAAGGACCTGTCAATCAGTTAAACCGCTCATAATTGAAACACTATTTTGGCATGGTACTTCTAATTGAATCAGAATATATTGCAGAAGGGAATGATTTTATGTGTTGTTTTTCATTTATAAGATCAATGCACATAGTAGGAGCCTCAATCATAATGGCTCAATAATATTGTGATTTGTATAATGATGCTAATTCTACAATTAAGCATACAATATTTACAATATATGAAAGGATATCTCTTACCTAATAAGCTGATATATAACAGAAGACACCATTTCTGATATGCTGTAATTGACTTGCATCTCTCATGACAACCTCTAGTTGAAAAACCGATACTGCATATTTGATTGCATTATGGCAATCTACACACACTGAGGTATCTGATTACTTTTATGGTGGATGGCAGAGTGCAAATGAACCCATAAGCAATTGATAGCCTTTCACTTTAATATAGAGCATGTTCCTTTTCCTATTCTTCTATATCAACAACTGCAAAGACTGTATCAGGAACAGACACCTCTTCAGAGATAATCTTCTTCAAATACTCACATATATCATGTATCAAATCATCTTCTTCATGTTTTCTTCACATCAACCCAACTAAATCCTGGATCCTTCTTAACATTGGTCCTTTTCATCATATTTCTAGCACTTGTCACATTGTCCCATTGGTTAGCAGCGGCATAGATGTGGGATAAAAGAACATAAGCTGCTGGATCAGATGGCTGCAGCAAGAAAAGTTTTTCAGCCACACGTTCTCCGGTCACTTTGTCTCCTCGCACCCGACAAGAATTAAGAAGTGTTCTATACATTGAAGCAGACACTTCAGAGGGCATTGATAGTATCACCTTTTCAGCTTCTTGAATATGCCCTGCACGGCTAAGTGCATCAACAAGACAAAAATAATGTTCTACCTGGGGCTCAATGCCATAGTCATGTTGCATTGAATAAAAATTTTCACAGGCTTCAGATACTAAGCCAGTATGACTACAAGCAGAAAGGACTCCAATGAAAGTAACTCTATCTGGCGTTACACCCATAGATTTCATTTCTTTGAAAAGGCAGAGGGCTTCTTCAGCATTTCCATGTTGAGCTAATCCCACCAACATTGCATTCCATAAGGCAATACTCCTCTTGTTCATTCTTTTAAATAAGCCAAATGCATCTTCTATGTTCCCACACTTGGCATACATGTCAACAAGTGCAGTCATGACATAAGGATCTGAAGCAAAATTCAACTTCATCACATTTCCATGAATCTGTTTCCCCTGTTCCAATGCAGTCAAAAGTGAACTAGCCCTGACAAGCGTGGCAAACATATACTCATCAGGTTGCACCCCAGCAAGCCTCATCTAATGGTACATAAATGTAGCATGTTCCTCGTCTCCATTTTCCACACATCCTGAAATCATAGTACTCCATGCAACATCATTGGGAGTCAGGATCTCGTTGAAGGTTCTCAGTGCACATTCCAATTCTCCACACTTTAGATACATGCCTAGAATACCACTAATGACATACAAATCCAAATTGAACCCTCTTTTTATAACAACGGCATGAATTTGCTTCCCTTGTTCAAGCCCAATCAAGCCTGCAGAGGCCTTGGCTACATTTGCCAAGGTAATTGCATCTGCCCTCTCTCCACTATTATAGAGCAGACTGAAGAGCCTCAAAGCTTTGTGATTGTTTCTGCTCATTATGTACCCAGATATCATGGCATTCCAAGTTGCCAAATCAAATTCATCTTGGTTTTCAAAAAGTAACTCGGCATCCTCCATCATTCCATTCTTAGAATAGACATCAATAAGCGATGTCGAAACAAAGGAATCAAAGTTAATACCAGTTTTAATTGAATGAACATGGATCTGTTTGCCAACATAGAATCCCTCTTCAAGAGAGGAGCAAGCCCTCAAAACACTAGCAATGGTGAATTGATCCGGCGTTATACCACTGCGTAATAAATCAATAAACATGCCTACAGACTCCTCCTCAACACCACTCACAGCACAACCTGATATCATTGTGTTCCATGATATTAAGTCTACTTCTTTCATTTGACTGAACATTCTTTTTGCATTGTATATAGAATCCGACTTTATGTACATATTGAGAAGACTATTTGCAACAGATACAACTTGATCCAACCCTGATTTTACAACTATGCCATGAATCTGTTTTCCCAATTCAAGATGGTTTATACTTGCAACAACAGACAGAATCACAACAAGTGTCAGGCTATCATATGCTACTTTCGATCTAATCATATCTATAAAGCAATCAATAGCTAACCAAGTTTCACCTGCTTGGTGGTAGTGGGACAATTCCTTGTTCCACGTGATAACATCAGAATCATCATCACAAAGACACATCTTTGTCATATAAGCCTGAAGCTGACTTAACAGCCTTTCAAATTTATTTTTTCTTATGCCCATAAGAAGAGTACGGACACTGATGTTATCAGGAAGCAGCCCACTTCTATGAAACGAGGAGAAGAGATGCAGCAACTCATGCACAAGACCCATTTCCACATATGCCTTCAGCATAACATTCCACAACACAACATCCCTTATAGGCATTCCGTCAAACAAGATACGGGCCTCTCTGATTTGTTGAAATTTAGAGTATATATTCACCAAAGCCCCAGCAACAAACACATCCCATTCTAGTCCAATCTTGACGGCATACCCATGCACAGCCTCTGAAGCCCAGGAATAACCTGAGAGCTGACACATCTTAAACACGGGGGCCAGAGTATGACGACTAGTTGAGGAGACAGAATTACGGAGACGGCGGAAAAGTAAAAACCCTCTTGAATATTCTCAGGCTCAGCATGTCCAGCATCCGCGTATGCAGCGAGAATGGCATTCCAGGTAACAAGGTCTCTTTCAGGCGATATATCAAACAGCCGACGTGCTGACAGTAGTGACCCGCATTTGTTGTACATGGTGATGAGATTATTTATTAAAAAGCGATCCCTAAATTGTTTAGATTTGAGTATACGGGCATGTGAACACTTTCCAAGAAGCAAATTGGATGAGGAAATGGCATCACGAAGGAGGGAAAACCATATAGAAGAGGATGATGAACATGACGAGAATGGCAAGGACCTAAGAAGGCCAGAATTGTAAGTGGGCAGGAAGGGATTGGTGATGGTGATGACAATGGAAGTTGCTCTAGGTGGCAGATGCATTTGAAATTCATTCTCAGTGTTCTCTCAGTATCAAAACATCAACTTTCGCTACAATCCACTCTTGCTGTTTTTTATTCCCCTTCTAACTCGGAGTAGTGTGGGTATTGAATGTCCTTCAACTTCATTCAACCTTCTTGCTGAGTTTGGCATCACTTCTTCAGATGATTTGGCGGTATCTTTTGAAAAACATCTTCAGTGTCAAACTCCAACAACTGAATTTATATAGGAGTAGCTAAGGAAACTAAGAGCTTGGTAGTTACCAGATTTTGGGCCCATGACAAGGGAACAATGATTCCATTCTTGTGTGTGGTCCATTTGGAAGAGACCTCCATCCCCTAAAGCATTCCTTGACAGAAAGTTTATTGCCTCATCTAAAGGAAAGGCGACACCCTCTACTATTGAAAGAAGCTATGATTCAAGTGATGGAATGAAGTTCAGAGTGCTAAAATACCTCCTTATGTTGCTGATAAACTCGATCTCAACTGAACCCATTAGCCTTGCTACTCCATTGTTGGTACTTGGTAGCACATGAGGGTACGGAGGACAAATATTAATTGATCAGCACCAAAGCGAGAAATGCAATCCTTCTTCTTTTCTTGAGTTTCAGAACCCTGAGCAAGAAGAAAAACAAGGAAGAGTAATAATAAACAATCCAAAAAGAGCAGCAATAGTGATAATAAATTGCAGAAGCGGAAACCTAAAAGCACCAGCTCTTCTGCCACTCAATGACAGGTGAAGAAGCTCTAGAGGATTTTAACTGAATTGAGATTCATTGTGGAAGAAAGAGATTATTGTTATCTTGTTTTTCTGAACTGAATGGATCTTTCTGGATTTCTTTTGTAAATTTGCATTTGCATGGAGAACTAAATTTAGGAATTACAGTCCAAGGATGACAAGGTTTTTCCCCTCAAAAAAATTGTCAAGGGTTTGTTTTTGTGTTTTGTTTATGTAAAATGTATTTTTTATTTATTTTATCATTATTATCGGTATACATAGATGTGATAGATATGTTTTTGTTTTCTTATAACCATATGGCATTTGATATTATTGATCAGACATCTCTCTAGCATGATTTTTTTTTGTTAAGACTATATCTTTTTATTTTTTATATATGTTTTATGTCAAGATCTACGAAGAGTCAATAAACTTGAGGATTAGCACCAATTCCAAGAAACTTCATCCCTTGAATCAAGCAATCAGAACACCACCCACCTAATAACATGCCTAAAACTATCTCTTGCAGATTGATCATCCTACAGAGAGATAGAGAGTGGATGAGGTCTACTAACATGTGAATCCCACCTATTCTCTTTCTCAGTTTTTTCTCTAACAAAATGGTCAATTTGCAGCAGAGGATCTAGATTCCAACATGACAAGCTCCTAACAGAGCTTGAACGGGAAAAAAAAATTACAGGGGTAAAAGGTGCACACATTCAACCAGTAAGACATAGGGTAAGAATAGTCATGCTTGAAATTGAATTGCAATTTGCTAAATGACTTCATTTAATGTGATGGTTCAGCAGACGAACAAGCAAAATGGAAACACACTCACTACAACCTCAACTTTAAAATAATTCGGAAAATAATTATAACTTAAAATCACTATACAGAACATGCAATTGTAAATTAGCAGAGTACACAAATATTTGTCAATCAGAAATTCACGTTATGTCTCACCACAGTGCCTTGAAAAAATTCTCAACCGAAAGATGATTGTTGGACAAATAAAATAAAGCATGTAGGTACAAAAATGTCAAGCTGCTCTAGAAATTTGAAGTGATAAGTAGCAACAGAATTTTCAAAGAAAACGAGTTGGACCTTCATGCATATAACTGAGCAACTCATTGGAACAAAAAAAGCCTACAATGCCAATGCTACTCTTCAACCATCAAGATCTGATTAAGGGCTAAGAAACTTACCCTGTAGTTCTTCCATGGCGCATGCCAAACAGGGCGTGGCCATTTACTACTCAAAACAGACGTTGATTAATTCCTGTAATGTACAAACTAAAACCATTCAGTCAAATAAGATAACGACATTGAATGTCAATCATGAGTCATGTATAATTGAAATCCTACAATGTCAAATGCAAACAAAAGTATTGAGAAAAATAACACAACCAACAGTTTAAATATTATACTCTTTTCGGAGAATAAAATGAGCGTCCACAACTATGAATTGAAAATTATTCTTCAATCTCTTAAATTATAGAACAAATGGAAAGAGCTAAAACCTTTCAGAAGTACCAGGGGCAGAAATAAATGCTGTACCTTTGCTTGGAAGCCCAAGATCGTTCCTGTTGAGAAACAAAAGCATAAGCAGGACGTGACATTAATAATATTTTTCCAAAAAAACCTGTGTGCTGAGTGTATTGTAATCAACAAAAGGGCGAGTCAGTATGCATCAATGAATCAACAGTATTAATTCCACTCTTCAACTACAAATAATATCAATATCAATATAAAATGCAAAATCTATAGGGAACTGTACTATTAACAAGCCCTGAACAGGATATCTCCTCTTAAATTCTCTGAAACATTTTTTATTCTTTCAACTTTCTCCGCACATTTCATTGGGTTCTATGCAACTTTAATTTCATTCTTTCAATATTTCTTCATACATTTAAGGGTTAAGGGGTAAAAATACCCACACACTTCTCTCAAAAGTGTATCCACCACCATAAACTTTTTTTTGGTGCAAAAATAACCATAAACTATCAAAAAGGGACAAAAGTGACATTTCCATTAAAACTAACTAACAACCTTTAACTTCAGTGCAAAAGTACCAAAATACCTTTGTCTAAAAAAAAGGTTAAGGGGCAAAAATACCCATAAATTTTTTTCAAAAGTGCGTCCACCACCATAAACTTTTTTTGGGTGTAAAAGTAACCATAAACTTTCAAAAGGGGGGCAAAAGTGAGACTTCTGTTACAACTAACTAACAGTCGTTTACTCCAGTGCAAAAGTACCAAAATATCCATCGGGAGGCACATCATAAGGAGGCAAACGGTGTGCAGTAACCCATCAAGTTTGATAGATGGACATCGCCAAAGTTCTGGCGTTTGTTGTGTTGGCTACCAAACAAGAATGAAAACAATAATAGTGGTGAGGAAAATGATGATAGTGGTGCTCGACAAAGGAAGTGAGAGAAAGGTCAATAGTGATGGCGGTAAAGTCGGTGAACACCGATTGTAGTAGTTGATGGTGAAGCTTCAATTTCTTCCTCTTCCTCCCTGTTCCAAAGTCTTGATCGATCTCTCCTCTCTGCCAAGAAGATGGTGATGCTTGATGGAGGGAGTGAACTCACAACCCATGGTAATGGTGGCAAGAACGAAGAGGGAGACTTTTTTTGAGAGAGGGGCATTTTGGTACTTTGCATTGGAGTAAACAGTTGTTAGTTAGTTGTAACGGAAGTGTCACTTTTACCTCGTTTTTTAAAGTTCATAGTTACTTTTGCACCCAAAAAAAGTTTATGGTGATGGACGCACTTTTGAAAAAAGTTTATAGATATTTTTGCTTCTCAATCTTTTTTTAGATAGGGGTATTTTGTTACTTTTACACTAGAGTTAACAGTCGTTGGTTAGTTTTAACGGAAGTATCAGTTTTGCTCCTTTTTTAAAAGTTAAGGGCTACTGTTGCACCAAAAAACAGTTTATGGTGGTGGATGCACATTTAAGAAAAGTTTATACGTATTTTTGCTCCTTAACCCTACATTTAAATACAGTTTAATCCTGTTTATTGCACAAAGAAAAAAAAATATTGTTTCCAAAAAAATTAAAATCTCTCCAGATAATAAAAATTAAAATGAAAAGAAAAGTCAAATGGAAAAGAGAATTTCCTAAGTACCAGGGGCAGAAATAACTGCTGTACTTTTGCTTGGAAAACCAAGAACGTTCCTGTTGAGAAAAAAAAGCATAAGCAGGACGTGACATTAATAATATTTTTCCAAAAAAAAAACCTGTGTGCAGAGTGTATTGTAATCAACAAAAGGGCGAGTCAGTAGGCATCAATGAATCAACATTATTAATTCCACTCTTCAACTACAAATAATATCAATATCAATATAAAAGGTAAAATCTATAGGGTACTCTACTATTAACAAGCCATGAATAGGATAGCTCCTCTTAAATTCTCTGAAACAATTTTTATTCTTGGAAGAATTGCTAAAAACCATCTTGCAAGCAAATTAATTGCTAATTGTTACCATTACACATGGTGAGTGATAAGTTGCACACGGGTAGATGATATTTTGCACACGGGAGGATGGTGTTTGCATATTCGCAGGAATGAATTTTGCACATGTGGATGATGCTTGCACATAAGGGTGCTTGTTTGCACCCGTGGTATCAATCAACAAATAATTTCCTTACAAGGTATTTTTGAGCTATTTTCCCTTTATTCTTTCAACTTTCGCCGCACATTTCATTGGGCCTTACGCAACTTTAGTTTTATTCTTTCAATATTTCTTCACACATTTAAATACAGTTTAATCCTGCTTATCACACAAAGAAAAAAAAATCTTGTTTCCAAAAAAATTAATCTCTCCACATGACAAAAATTAAAATGAAAAGAAAAGTCAAATGGAAAAGAGAATTTCCTAAACAATTGTATCTTTCTGAGGTTATGAAAATAAAATGTCTTACCTTTTTTGTCATAGTTAAGCTATGTAATCTTTAAGCTGCTTAGAAAAATCCTCATAACATAAAAATTTAGAATAATAGCTTTCTCCAAGTATATGTAAATCAAACAGGCCCTTCATATGATACTTTGGAATCTCATACACAATCAGATTAGATGACAAATTACAAAAGTATGCAAAACCTAATCATTCTCAACAGCTATAAAAGGCTGTTGTTTCAGAGATCACAAAAATGAATAATCTAAGCATCACATATAATCAGATAATATATCAAATTACAAAGCTACGCAAAAGAAAGTGATTTTCAACAGCCATAATAGTAATCTAAGTACCCCAGAAAAACAGTGGGACAAGAGGGAGTACATACGATGCTGCAGCTGACATAGATGGGCCAACTACCACAACAATTTGTGCTGCTACTTTCTGGGGATCTTTGGAATCTTCTGGACCTTATCTGAATTAGAGCCCTAATAAATAGCCTCTACAATTGATGTAAGAAGAATTCCATGGGAAAATGCTATCAGCAGTTCACAAAGAGTTGAAAGGAGGAAGAAGATAGCAGAAACAATGACATAAATCTTAAGTTCCATAAATAGGACTGAATTTCAAGAGGACCAACCAAAATGTGAAGAAGACTAAGAACCAAGAACCATATATGAACTACAAATAAAATCACTACTGAGAAACTATATCATGATCATTTACAAGTCAACTATTCCATATTAAATTCAGATAGCATTCTTGCTAGAGAAAGCATATTGTAGACCAGATTGATAATTACGGTTACAACACCTGGAAGAGCTAATGCATTAGAGGGCCCTGGCTGTTGCCTGTGAACTGATTGTTGACGAGGTTGATTAGTAGTGCTTTTGATACATTTACCTAAGTTTCAATAATTAAGGGGAAACAATTTAAAAGCTACTCAGATATATCTTGAGTTTGACAAATCGCTTTTGGAGCTAACCAGATAACTCTTTTGACGCAGGTCAGAAATTTCAAATGAAAGACCAAAATATTCAAAGGCAACACCATACTACTCTGCAGAATTAAAAACTCCCCAACTTACTACCTTCTGACTAATGCGAATTTTCTTGCTGTATCACAAAACACTTAAGAAAGGGGAGAAATAGACAATAACGGTGTCTGGGGACTCAAAAGAACACATAAAAAAAGTCACAACTTAAAGATTAGACATTAATGAAAATAATCATGAGCAGAATCAGAATACTAAAAAGGGAATGCAGATCTTAACACTCTAAATCCCCAGCTAAATTCATTCATAGAATTGAAATCAATATTGTACTGCAAAGACTCTCAACCATAGAAATTCTAAGAATTGAAACCATAGCAGAAAGACAAAAATTTCACTTCAAAATAAAAAATTCAATAACTCAGTGAAGATTTAAATCAATTAAATCCCTTATAATTGAAATTTGAAACTCATTTCTGGCATGAGACTTACGATTAAATCAGAATATAAGAAGCGGAGATTTTACCATTCTCAAAAGATAAAGAAACAGAATTCACTAGTTGCCAAAAAGAATTCAGTCCGCAAAATTAGTATGAATACAGACTCTATCATCACCAATAATCACCACAAGAGCAGACTCCACTTCTGAAATGATGAAATCGATTTGCATCTCTCACAATGATCTCTCGCTGAAAAACCTTCGATACATGTTTTATTGCATTATGGCAATCTCCACACACCCTAAGGTTTTTAATTACCCTTATGGTGGTCAATGGCGGAGTGCTTATGAGCCCATAAGCAATTGCTAGCTTCTCGCTATGATGATATAGAGCACGTTCTTTTTCCTCTTCTTCGATATCAACCAGTACAAAGTCTGTATCAGGAACATATCCTCCTTCTCTGATCTTCTTTATCATATACTCAACCATATCATATATCAAATCAGCTTCTTCATGTGATCTATCACCAGCTACAAACAAATGCACCTTGTTCTTCACATCCACCCAACTAAATCCTGGATCCTTCTTAACATTAATATTTTTCATCATATTTCTAGCACTTGACACATTGTCCCATTGGTTAGCAGCTGCATAGATATTGGATAAAAGAACATAAGCTGCTGAATCAGATGGCTCTAATGAAAAAAGCTTTTCAGCCATACGTTTTCCTGTCTCTTTGTCCCCTTGCACCCTACAAGCATTAAGCAGTGTTCTATACATTGAAGCAGATGCTTTAAAGGGCATTGATAGCATCAACTTTTCAGCTTCTTGAATATGCCCTGCACGGCTAAGGGCATCAACAAGACAAGAATAATGTTCAACCTCAGGCTCAACACCAAAATCTTTCTGCATGGAATAAAAGTTTTCATAGGCTTCAGATACTAAACCAGAATGGCTACAAGCAGAAAGGACTCCAATGAAAGTAACTCTATCTGGCGTTACACCCGTAGATTTCATTTCTTTGAAAAGGCAGAGGGCTTCTTCAGCATTTCCATGTTGACCTAATCCCACCAACATTGCATTCCATAAGGCAATACTCCTCCTGTTCATCCTTTTAAATAAGCCAAATGCATCTTCTATGTTCCCACACTTGGCATACATGTCAACAAGTGCAGTCATGACATAAGGATCTGAAGCACAATTCAACTTTATCACATTTCCATGAATCTGTTTCCCCTGTTCCAATGCAGTCAAAAGTGAACTAGCCTTAACAAGCGTGGCAAACATATACTCATCAGGTTGCACCCCGGCAAGCCTCATCTGATGATATATAAAAGTAGCATGTTCCTCATCTCCATTTTCCACACATCCTGAAATCATAGTAGTCCATGCAACATCATCAGGAGTCGGGATCTCACTGAAGGTTCTCTGTGCGCATTTCAATTCTCCACACTTTAGATACATGCCTAGAATACCACTAATGACATACAAATCTAAATTGAACCCTCTTTTAATAACAATGGTATGAATTTGCTTCCCTTGTTCTAGCCCCACCATGGATGTAGAGGCTTTGGCTACATTTGCCAAGGTAATTTCATCTGCCTTCTCTCCACTATTATGGAGCAGACTGAAGAGCCTCAAAGCTTTGTGATTGTTTCTGCTCATTATGTACCCAGATATCATGGCATTCCAAGTTGCCAAATCAAATTCATCTTGGTTTTCAAAAAGTAACTCGGCATCCTCCATCATTCCATTCTTAGAATAGACATCAATAAGCGATGTCGAAACAAAGGAATCAAAGTTAATACCAGTTTTAATTGAATGAACATGGATCTGTTTGCCAACATAGAATCCCTCTTCAAGAGAGGAGCAAGCCCTCAAAACACTAGCAATGGTGAATTGATCCGGCGTTATACCACTGCGTAATAAATCAATAAACATGCCTACAGACTCCTCCTCAACACCACTCACAGCACAACCTGATATCATTGTGTTCCATGATATTAAGTCTACTTCTTTCATTTGACTGAACATTCTTTTTGCATTGTATATAGAATCCGACTTTATGTACATATTGAGAAGACTATTTGCAACAGATACAACTTGATCCAACCCTGATTTTACAACTATGCCATGAATCTGTTTTCCCAATTCAAGATGGTTTATACTTGCAACAACAGACAGAATCACAACAAGTGTCAGGCTATCATATGCTACTTTCGATCTAATCATATCTATAAAGCAATCAATAGCTAACCAAGTTTCACCTGCTTGGTGGTAGTGGGACAATTCCTTGTTCCACGTGATAACATCAGAATCATCATCACAAAGACACATCTTTGTCATATAAGCCTGAAGCTGACTTAACAGCCTTTCAAATTTATTTTTTCTTATGCCCATAAGAAGAGTACGGACACTGATGTTATCAGGAAGCAGCCCACTTCTATGAAACGAGGAGAAGAGATGCAGCAACTCATGCACAAGACCCATTTCCACATATGCCTTCAGCATAACATTCCACAACACAACATCCCTTATAGGCATTCCGTCAAACAAGATACGGGCCTCTCTGATTTGTTGAAATTTAGAGTATATATTCACCAAAGCCCCAGCAACAAACACATCCCATTCTAGTCCAATCTTGACGGCATACCCATGCACAGCCTCTGAAGCCCAGGAATAACCTGAGAGCTGACACATCTTAAACACGGGGGCCAGAGTATGACGACTAGTTGAGGAGACAGAATTACGGAGACGGCGGAAAAGGTAAAAACCCTCTTGAATATTCTCAGGCTCAGCATGTCCAGCATCCGCGTATGCAGCGAGAATGGCATTCCAGGTAACAAGGTCTCTTTCAGGCGATATATCAAACAGCCGACGTGCTGACAGTAGTGACCCACATTTATTGTACATGGTGATGAGATTGTTGATTAAAAAACGATCTGGGCACTGTTCTGATTTGAGTAGTAGCGCATGTGCACACTTTCCAAGTAGCAAGTTGGAGGTGGCAATGGCGCTGCGAAGAACGGAAAACCATATAGAATAGGAAGAAGAACATGACGAATATCGGAAGGACCTAAGAAGGCCAGAGTTGTAAGTATGAAGGAAGGCAACGACAACTGCACTAGGAATGAGTTGCAGATGCATTGTTGAAATTCATTCTCAGTCTTCTATTAGCATCAATCATCCACCTTTGCTACTGTCCACTCTTTCTATTTTTCCCTCATCTGACTTACAGAACTACCGGTATTGAATGTGTTCAACTTCATTCAACCTATTAGCTGGTTCTGGCATCACTTTCTTCTTGATATGAATTAGCAGTAGCTTTTAATAAACAGCGTTACCATCAAATTTCAATAACTTCATTTGCAGAAGAGTGGCTAAGAAACTGATTTACCCGTGCAAGACCATATTCGATTAACAGTAAAGTTTACATGGCCTGACGGTGCATGATTTGTATTGGTAAATAAGCGGGGCGAAGCCTGATCTTGTTCAATGAAAAACCCAACCCGCTAATTCGAAATATTTTTTTCGCCAGATACCCAGAATTAGTGGTGGGAAAACGGACCAGTCCGGGCCCATCGGACTAAACGGGCTCAAGACCGTTTATAAACGGGCTGACATTTCGTCAGCCCGAGCCCGTTTAGACGGGCTAACGGGCCGGCCCGTTAGCCCGTCTTTTTTATTTTTTTTAAGTTTATTTTTTTACTCCTTTTCTCTTTTATCCATTCATGTTACACTTATTTTCTTTTATATATTCGTGCTACAAAACCAATTTTATTTTTACCTTCTTCTTTTTTGTCTACTTACATCACAAAAACATATGAATACATTTTTTTAAAATTTAATAATAGTAAAATAAATAAATATAATATGAAAAAAGTGTCAAATAAAAAAAATTAGGAAGTCTTTAAACACAACATCACTAAGAATTGAAAACATTGAGATCTAACTTATTTGAAAAATATATAAAAAATATTTTATTTTTATTTTTTTAAATAGTTAAACGGGCCGGCCCGTTTAACTCTCGGGCTGGACCCGTTTAACCCGAATAATAAACGGGCTCGGGACTTTCAAGCCCGAGCCCGTTTATTTGGCCGGGCTAACGGGTCGAGCCCGTTAACCCAACCCAAATTACCACCTCTACCCAACATCGACTTCGAAGTTCGAAGCGGAGACGGCTTGATTGGTTTCGCGGGGGCGGCCCTTGTTCAATAAAGCAGGGACGGCTTGTTTGGAGGCATCGACTCGTGCTTGTTTGGTTTGGCGTTTTGCAGCCCCAAACGCGCAGATGCAAAAAGCTGGATTGATCATGCTTTTTCTGGTTTGGATTAGCGGCGCGCATTACTCTCACGGTGAAGTCGAAGCCGCTTTTTGTGAAGAAGAATCCCATTACCATTTGGCTTTGCGTTTGCAAAAGTCAAATTAATTATTTGTTTAGATTAGTTTTTTTAAAATTGTGTTTGTATATATAATTCGAAATAACATTCCACATACATATTTATTATTTTATATATCATGAATCATGATTAAAAAATTATTTTTAAATATCTTTATTATTATTCTAAATGAGTACTAAAAAAAATTGCCACTCTAATTAAAACACACCCTAATTCAGATAGGATTTGTTTGGTTTGGCTAATCGCCATATGATGAATTTTTCCGTGGTTTAATGATCCCCTCCCATGCGTTTGGCTATAATCGAAATCACAAAAAAAAAAAATTGATAAAAAAGCCAAATGAAATTAATAACAAAAAAGTTAAAGTACATCATAAAAATAACATTAAAGGCGACAAGAAAAATAAGTTAGTAAACACATATGAAGAAGGATTAATAACTGGATCATTGAATTTACAAAATTGATTCTACTGATAATACTATTTATAAGAATAAGATGATTTATATAGTATTTGGATATTGTGTGTTGGCCAAAAAATTATTTTAGATATTGTTACTTAAAAAAATGAAACATTATTGTATGTATTTAATTTAATGAAAAACCCTGTTGGATGGGGGGGGAAAAGAAAGAATGATGCTTTTGAATACTATTTATAGTAAGTTATTTTTAGGGAAAATAACACCAATGTCCCAACTAAAAAATAATAATAATATCAAAAAAATTCTACAACTTGTTAATAACAAGTGAAGAAACAATAATTAATAAATGAAAGACCAACCAATGACGGGTTGTGTTTATCTTATTATCCTATTTCTCATTTTCTTCTCATAATCTTATATTTACTGTTAGATTAAAGCAATATATGATTCATGTTTAATCTTTTATAAAATTATTTCTATAAATATATACAAATAAATTTAATCTATTAAAATATGATCTATACCATTTATAATTCCAATCTATAAAAAATAAATAAAATTTAATTTATAAAATATTATAATAATTTATAAAATATTATATCCAAACCATTCATTTTATAATTTAGGGTGAAGATTAGATGATGAGAAGATACCCAGGGAATAGTGAGAGTATCATCTTCCATCATTGACAAATTGTGAGATTTTTCTGATTTTTTTTTTTGTTTAGGATCTTTGATGTCATATTTCTTTATTTTATTTTCTCTGTTTCTTACTCTTCTTTATTCTTCTGTCTCATAGCCTTGTGTTTTTAGACAATTTTTAAAACCTATCCTAGTAACCCGCCAAACCGACGGGTTACACAGGTTACTCCCGAGTTGCCCCAAGTTACACTGAATCACACTTAGTTGAGTTTCCATCGAGTTGGATGCTTGACCGAACTGTTAGGTGGCTGTGTTGCCGGTTTTTGGTTTGAGTTTTAAAACAATATGGTCTTACCTTAAGTAAAAGAGGTGTATAAATTTAACCTTGACTTTTATTTGAGAAGCTTTTTTTATAGAGTTGTGTGTGTGTTTTTTTTTCCGGATGAACCAGTTTTGACAGGTTAATTTCATATTTGTTTTTTAATCAAGTAAACCTTCCTTCCCAGCCACATCTTCCTTCATTCTTAACACAGAATATAATCAAATTACAGCTCTTCTAAAATCAACACAGGTCTTTCATGATTAAATCACATCTAAAACTACTAAAGCCATAACCAAGGTAGAGAGATCTTCATAACTCATAATCAAAGATAAATCAACCCCAACAAATCAGCCCATAACTAAAAAAACACACATGGAAAACCCGAGCTAGAAGGGTGATCCATCGATCAAAACACATATATAGGAGCACACAAAAGGAATAGATGAGCATTATTGTTAGTCAAAAGGTTCAATTGTTAAACAGAAAAGCAAGTTAGATAGATGCTAGCTGCTTAGCTTATTCAAGATTTCTCTCATGGAATCATCGGTTGTACATGTCAATGTTATCAAACCCGTACTGCCTCGACCCAGTCAGAGGCTGGTCCGGGTTTGATAAGGTTGGTTGTGATAGTCTCTAGGCAATGATGCTGACAGTGGTAAAGAACCAGTGCATAAGAATTAAGCGATGAAATTCATCAAACACAGTTCCTACAGACACTATTGTCAATTTTGTCGTATATATAGATGATTTTCTGACAGCAAAGCAAGAAAAATAGTCCCAGAAGAAGCTTATATATTGAATAGTCAGAAGTGACGGCCAATGTGTCAAAGAGAGCTACCTCTCTCTCTTGTCATCAGGAAACCCCTCAACCACAAGAGTCAAATGTCAAGAGTTATCAAGCTCATGTTATGTTCCACAAACACACTGTTCATGAACTTACGTGTCTACACTCATCACTAAGCCATTATCATGTTTGTTTTAGCTTTTTACAATCAGTTTATACACATAAATCGAAATAACTCTCATTATATAATTTATCTTGCACATAAATTGAGATAATTTTCACACATAACTTACTTTGTATTCTGTAAATTACGATTAAAAGTCCTTATACAGGTAATCCAAATAGATTATCATTGTAAAATTAAGATAGCAATTGGAGCTTTCAAAAATAATTTTTTAATTTTGATTTACAAGATAAGTATGTTATAGGAGTTTTATCTCAATTTATATAAAAAACAATTATAATTACAAGTTAATAAAAAACACACCATTGATCAACACAGATACCTGTGAAATCAAAGTCCAAACTGAAGAAGAAAAGGAGATCGCCAGAGATCAGTTAAAAGCCTTACCATCAAATTACCAAAGCTGAAGGACGTACGGCGGTGAAGGGAGAAAGACACGGCGGAGGAGGGAGGACGTTCATGCAACAGGCGGCGGAAGGAATCGAAGAACTGATCGAGTCTTGAAACTGTCTGTCTGACAGACGAGACATGCACGTGTATGCACGCGCGCGCGCGTGTCCGTTGAGTTACTCGATTCGAACTCGACAGCGAGATCAACGTGATCTGATCACCAAAAACCAAGTTCCATATGGGTCTCACTCAGCTTGTTATTTTAATTTGACGTGTGTGTCAGTGTGTGTATGTGTGCGTGGGGTTCTTGACGGGTGTGTGTATTTATCTGTGTGAGAGAGAGAGCGAATCAATGGACAGGTTTAATTTGCTGGAAAGGTACGCCCAGGATTTGAGGGAGGTTTCGATGATATGGTGGCACACAGACCGACGGATGCATCTGATGGTTGTTACTTAGAGATGAGCAGGAGATCCAGGCGCCATTCTCATCTCTCCCGTCTCAACCTTTTCATTTGCCATTCTATTATTCTACCAGAAGATTCTGGAATGATTATAATGTGAAATCCAGGGGATTTTCTAACAATATCTTTTTGCCTGCTAAAAATAATTATAAAGAATTATTAAAAATATTATTTAAATTTTAAAATCTTAAATCAATAATTTTTTATATAAATTGCTAACTGTTATATATTCTTATAGTTAATACATATATACTCTGATAAATAACAAAATTAATTTAAGATTTTGAATTTTTTTTATCTTTTTTTAAAATTTTTAAATTAAACATTTCTTTAGTAAATTAAAATCGCATTATTATTGTTCATATACACGCATACTTTTTGATGTAATCATTGCATATAATTTGAAGCTGTGCTTTTCGTATATTGTGATTTGTGAAAATGTTTGGAAACTCTATTTAGAATCGGGCTTATTTTATAAGCCCGATTTACATAAATCGAGATAAATTTCATTCACATATTTATCTCGTAGACTGTAAAAGTAACCTCGTAAATCGTAAAAGTTACTTCGTATTCCGTGAATCACGATTTATAAATACTTATAAAGCTTCCATAAGCTAATCCAAACGAGCTAATGTTGATTGATGATATTAATGTTGATGCCAACTTTTTCATAATAAGATGTTTTTTAAGGGGGAAAATTGTCTTGAAGTCTTTACTCTTTAAGTGAGTATTTCTCTTAAATTCGTGTAGTAAATGAACTCTCATTTGTTTAATTAAGTTTAATTACTACCATGCCCGTTCACCCACCAATAACATGCAACGCAGGATTGTATTTCAAATGTTAGTATAATACAACCAAAAATGTAATTTTCTTTTGCCCAAACAGCCAAAAATGTAATTAATTAAAACCGTTGGTGTAATTTTTAGGAAAAAAGACATATAAATACCATATGAATTGTTAAAACCCAAAAAAGTTTATTAACACTTACAAATGACAAAGAGGGGATTGAGGAGGAATTTGGGTTTTTTATGTTTGTACCAAATGACTAAAATGCCTTTCCAATCAAAATTTCACCCTCTCTCTCTTTCCTCAGCACTTTCTTCCTCTTCCCCGATCTTGCCCTCTCTCCCTCTTCCTGTCATCTCCTTCCCTCGCTTCAGATCTCAAATCCTCTGACGTCATTGGCAGCGCTTGCCTTACCTCTTGGTAGGTTGTTAAGCCCAACCTAGTCTTAGTCTCTCATGGCTATCCGTGACCCATATGTTGGATCACCTTGCTGTTGATGACTCCAAAGACAAAGGTGATGAGGAGGTCATCGGTGATTATGCGGCGAGTCTGAAGTATTCATACTCCTTTATTGATTTGTTCCATAGCGGTGATGACGACGAAAATGGTTTTTCTGAGGGTGATTAGGTGATAAATGAATGTGATAAGGCTTTCATTTCTGAGATTGGATTGCAAATATGGCATTACCAGGTCGAAGAAGTTGTTGTTATGAACATTTCTGGTTTTTTGTCAATGTCATCACTGTACTTATTATTACCATTATTAAGCTTGTCAATATCATTAACAAAATTAGTCAATGCATTTACTCATTCTGTCAAAACCTAACGATTTTGTCAAAACTATTACAATTTTTGTTAAAATCATTAATGTTTTAGTTAATCTTATTACTCAATTGATCATAACTCAAAACTCTTGGTCAATCATTTCACACATTCTATTAGTATTTATTGATTTTGTCAAAACTATTACGAATTTTGTCAAAATCATTAATATTTTAGTCAATCACATTACTTAAATGGTCATGGCCCAAAACTTTTAGCTAATTATTTCACACATTTTGTTAGTATTTTTATTGATTTTGTCAAAATCATTACGAATTTTGTCAAAACCATTACTGTTTTAATCAATTTCATTACTCAATTGGTCACAGCCCACAACTCTTGGCCAATCATTTCACATATCTGTTAGTACTTACTGATTTTATCAAAACCATTACAATTTTTGTCAAAACATTATTGTTTTAGTTAATCTCATTACTCAATTGATCTTTAAGTGAGGCTTAAGGGCATTTTGGTCTTTAAGCTAAAACATTAAAAACTCATATTCTCACCCTATCCTTTCTCTGTCATTTACAAGTTTTAATAGGCTTTTCTGGGTTTTGAAAGTTGAAGTTGTATTTAAATATCTTCTTCTCTAATTTTTATCGTAGGTAAGTGCTTCTAAATATTAATTAAACCCCTTGGTGTAATATACGGGGTCATCAAAATCGCTTAAAAAAGTCACATTTTCCTTGTGATTATGGGAAAAGGGACTCACAACTTCATTAGCATTCACTTTCCTCCATTTTTTTATTTATACCTTTAAATTAATTCTGATGATTGAGACTTAATATCTTATAAAATGTAAAAAATAATATATAGAATACTTTGATAAAAGTATAAAGATTAAGATACAAAAATACACATGAATTTTTGTATCTAAAGTGCTCCAAACACTAAATACTTCTTTGAGGGGTAAAAGTAACCATGGTTATTAAATCTAACTTTAGTTATGGTGATGGGGCCCACACTATTATTCTGAAAATACCGTAATGCCCCAACAAAAAAAAACCCTCCCTCGCAACCTCTTAAATAAATAAATAAATAAATTTAACTTATTAAAATTTATCGATAGATTAATAATAGTAATTTTACAATACCAATTAAATCCTAATCATTAAATTTTTAATATGAGAATAAAGAATGAAAATAGGACATTCTTGGGGGAAAAATAAAATATGCACGAAGAAGAGAAGGAGAAAAATGATTATAGATGATCGTAGAATTACATTTACATGTATATAGTATATTTGTTAGTTTAAAGGATTAAGGTGTAAATTTAACAACCAAGTTTTTATCGAGGGGTATCTGGCACAAATAAGTTTTAGAATGGGCAAAAATAACAATGAACAATTAAAAAGGGTGCAAATTTGACAAAACCACCTAACGGTGTTAAATTATAAGAGAATAAAACCTCTAACGGCATTATGTCAAATTTAACGGTTTTGTCAAATTTGCACCATTTTTAATTGTTCATTGTTATTTTTGCCCCTTCCAAAACTTATTTGTGCCAAATGCCCCTCGGACAAAACTTTATTGCTAAAATTGCACCTTAACCCTAGTGTAAATTATCTTCCAAGGACAAGGTAGAGGAATATGTAGGCTCTGTTGGGCACATAGTATTCACTTTTGAGGGATTATGATTGGCATTGGTATTGGGATTGTGATAGGGATTGAGCGTGGGAATAAGCTTTTAAAATTACGTTTGGTATGTGGTAATATTTCATGGGAATGGTTGGATTAGTTGTAATTTACAGTCAAATATAAAATATCAAAAGACTGTAATATCCTTCCAATAAATTAAAAAAAACAAACACTTTCACTCTTGCCACGTATACCTCCCTTGCTTTCACCCTTTTCCCCTCCACAAATGCTCCCTCTATGCAGAACATAATCCTTTTTCATAAAATTGCAATTCTTGTTTGAAGGCACGTACTAAGACTGGACCAGTGAATTAATTAGGGCCTGTTTGGGAAAGCGGTGGGGGCTGAAAAAGCATAGTAGGAAGGGAAAAAGCATGGTAGGAGTAAAATGAGGTGTTTGAGTTGGCTTTTTTTCAAATGGATTTTTAGGCCAAAAGCTACTTTTAAGAAGAAGCCACTAAGACTTTCTTTTCACAGTGTAGATGAGCTTATGCCACCGTAAGTCTAAACATAAATTACATTTATAATCTGACTTTTATCATATCTTAAATTTGTAAAAATCAAATTGGAAAATGGTCACTTCTGCCATCGCTAATCCAAACAGAGCTTAGTCGGTATTTATATAATTTTAACGATTTAATGACTTCAAAGTAGAGATTATACACAAGCCCATTCTCACCAAATTGAAGACATAAGATAAGAAGAAAACAAGAGTACATAATGGTGTACTGTACATTGAATTGGGTGGAATTTACAGATGCAAGGGGAAATACTCATAAATATTGGTTCAAATAGTATAATTTACTTTCACTTGTGCAACTTTCAATTATGCAGATATGTAGTGTAAAGTACACTTGTCCATCATGGTTTACAGTATATCAAAGGAAATTAATTGTCGAAATACTCAAACCACACATTACAAAGGTAGAAAATCTTTTTAAAACGATGACATGTGTTTTCAAAATGTAACTTAGGGCTCATTTGGTTAGATTGCATTGCTACCTATAATGCAGTGTAGTGCAATATAATGAGAATGCAGTACAATACTAATTACAAGGATGATGTTTGGTACACTTTTTAAAATAGGTTGCAATTAGTTATTTTATAATACTTGTTCAAAATTAATATATTATTAAAACACCACTTTACCCTTTAAAATAATTCACGGCCTCGAAGCCTACTTTCTTTGACAATTAAATTGAACCTTATTATCAGCCACCATTCCTCTCACATAGGTGGAGGAAGAGTGGAAGGGACAATGATGGCAGAGGATGAGCATGTCAGAGAGGACAAACGATGATGCTGAAAGACAAGCACGATGAAGGAGACAATGATAACGGAGGATGAGCAAGGCGAATGGGGGCGATGACGATAAAGGACAAGCATGGCAGAGGGGGTGATGACAGCGAAGGATGAGTACAGTGGAGGGGAGCGATGATGGCAGAAGACAAGCACAGCGTAGGGGACAACCATGTGCATATCTCTTAATAATGTGTTGGATTTTGTAGAATTATGTTTTTTTTTGTGAGAAAGGGGGCAAGATGCCCAAGCACTCTGTAATTCTTTGAAGAAAGCAACGTCCCTCTCTAATAACGTGTTAGGTGGTGCTCTGTTTGTTACCCTAAGTGAAAACTTTGATTCCTCTTTGGTTGAGTTGTTGGTGATAGAGGACAATTGGGATTAGACTAAGAGATTTACTAGCAGACCCCATCTAGGCCTATGATTACTTACAGTGACTATTTGGAAGAATGAAATTATTTGGATGCTACTGAATTACCTAAAATCTTTACCAAAGTGAAGAATGTTGAACAACAAATTGTTTTGTCCAATCTGAACACTAATGAGTTTATAATGTTTGCTATTCACAAAGCTGGCCTTAGTTATGGTACTTTTAATTATGCTGAAAGCCTTATTTCAATTGGCAACATTCACATTGAAGAACAGTCTTGATCCTAAATCTAGGTTATTATATTAGCATATTTACTTTGTTTAAGCACTTATGGTGAAATTGAACCCATGAGACTCTAGTTCATTTTGTAACTAGACCACTTGATGTACTTTAGAGGTTTTATCTATAATGATCAATGCAGATGTGTAATAGTAACAGATGTTTGTAATTTATTTGACTTATCTATTATATCATGTTATTTAGCTTTCTTGCATCTTCATTCATACACTCATTTGTGACTTTGTGGAATTATGTCCTCATATTCTCAATATTTGTGCTATGCTAAAATAAATCTCATCAATAAGTCATCTTTCATCATAGTACACCATAACTACCTACTCTGCTCACCAAATTACTTTTCCATGCTTTTGCAACAAGTATTCATTAGTTGGCATCAATTGAAACTTGATTCTTGGTTCAATCAGTTATGCATTCTTCAAATATTATGTTTTTCATTTGAATGAAAATCCTTTTATTATCTATTCCTATCTCATGTTATTTCATTAATGTCACAATATAGGGACTAATATTCCAAGACATGTAAGCTTCCAATTATAATATTTCAGTTTCCAGGTTACTTTATGAAGTATTCGAGTACTCAGAATTGGGTCAAACTCAGTTTGATACTTTTGAGCTTTTAATATTTTTAATTGTACTTATGTTGAGATAATCACTCGTAAATGTTATAATCTCTATCTTCTAAATGAATAAGGAAGTGGAGCTTGATGTGCGTTAATTCATTAAAGACATGTCTGGAGGAAAAAAAAGAGGAATCAACAACAAAGTTGCAGGTTTCTGTTGCAGAGCAAGATAAACTCTTATAAGCAATCTATTTTTTTTTAGTACTAAGCCTTCACATATCATTCATATGGACACATTTTGGTATACTTTCTTATTGCATCAATGGTGTTATTGGATGCATACTTGGTGTTCTTGCCTATAAATACACCTTACTTGATTATCCACTGCACATGCTTTTGGTTGCTTGGGTTCTTGGAGGATTTGTCATGAGCATAGTATGGTTGTACATAATAGCAAATGAGCTTGTTACTATATTGGTGTCATTCGGTGTAATTTTAAGAGTCAATCCATCTATCCTGGGATTACCTGTATTAGCATGGGGTAATTCAATAGGGGATTTGATGTCAAATGTTGCATTGGCAATAAATGAAGAAATAATCAAATTCAGAAAAGAAGTTGCATGTCAATTTTTACAGTCACTAGGAAGAGGTGTTAGCCGTCTAACTTTACCGCAAGCGTACGGGTCACAAGTAATATAAAAAGATCGTTCCCACGAGGACTAAGGAAAAAGAACTTGAACTAGCTATAACAATTATATTCTTAATTAGGTTGAGTAATTGTTTTATTTTAATTTTTTAAAAAAGGAAAAATCAACGGAACTAACAGAAGGCAAACTGAACTTAACTTCACGAGTATTAAAGACTTAGGATCATCTATCCCCTTTTTATTTCATAAATTAGTTAATTTACCCTCAATAAGCAATAAATGAATATATGTATTTGTCTGAGATTATAAGACATTCGGTAATGCTCTCTCGAGCCCAAACCAAATATTTATCCTAATAAACCTATCAATCTCTTATATCAATTAATAAGAACTGATTTTAGGCACCAATCTTAATCTGACAATGCTAGGTTAGTAACTATATCTTTATAATACTAACAAATCATCTGTTTATTATCTAAACTTCAAGTCTAACATGATTTTACCCAAGTTCTACACTTAAATTACACTTCTCAAGATTAATTTAAATGAACAAGACATCAAAATGGTGATCAAGCATTTAGAGGTATTAATAGCAAGATAAAATCAATACAAAAATTCATTTAATGCAAAAGAGAGTAAGTAAATAGTTCAATCCATAAATAGGTTCAAGAAAATCCTAGAATGAGAATATTAGTTACTCATGTTTAGCAAAATCAAATCAAAATAGTAATAATAAATCATTACAGAGTTTAGATTTTGAAAGGAAAGAAGAATATCAAGGAATAGATCACTAATATAATTTATCCTCAAGCTCAGACTCTTCTTAGCAGCCTTAACAGCCTCTTCTTTCTCGTGATCTAACTTTACGTCTCGTGCTCGCTCCAGTCTCACTATCAGCATCGTATGCGTTCCTCTTGTGATCGTTCGCGTCCTTCCGTTCTGTCTCAGCCCTCTCATATATATAACTTTTGGTCTCTTTTGGCCGTGGGCCCCATGCCAACATATTATGATCTATCCAATTTATTATCTTGTGGCTCTTTTTTGGTTATCGCGTGGGGTCCACTTCTTTATCCATTAAATTTGCTGCACTCCACGTTCTCTTCTCTTCTCTTTCAATATACATATATATATATATACACACACACACACACACATATATATATATATAGATATATATATATGTATATATGTAATATCTTTGCTTTTCAACTACTGCCTGTGCAACTTTTTTTTAAATTTCATATAACATCTACTGCACAATAAAATATGATATGAATAGATTTTCTATCAAAATCTCTTATTATCTTATATTTGATTGAAGATAGGAAAAACATATAAAAGATAATTAAATAGGTATAAAATATTCATCAATTTAATTAAATATATCTCAAAATCTATACCTATTTAATTATAAAATATATCCTTATCAAGAGGTTTTATACGAGTGACAATGACCAATGATTATACACAATATAAATGTAGCAAAAATTGTGATGCCAACAAAAAATTAAAACGTCTAGTTCCATAATTCTAAAAAACCAGGTTGCAACTAGTAAATTCATACCCTTTTGCAATAAAATCCAAATAACATCTCCTTTAAATCTCCTACATAAAATAGTTATACTAGTTCGTTGATGAGACGACGAATCCAATAAGCCTTGCATTCATCTAGAATGAGAGGGAAGCTACACATAAGAGTTTAAGACATAGCAATTTTAAGATGAGCTATGCCAATCTCATCAGATGTCAACCTTTCAACTTTCATCAATTCAGCATACAGTCATTGAGCAACTTTCATATAAGAAGAATCTTGACGAGCCTCAACAAATGATTTGCACATATTCTTGGAGACTTGGATTAAAGTTTTAGAAGATTCTTTCATTGCTTCAGACAACAATTCTACAACATTACGACTTGTTCAACGCCGCTTCCTTAAAGTTGACTGCACTTCAGTTTGATCTATCTCAACATATTGTTCAGTAATTGGGTTAGCTTAGTCATTTTCAATTGCGTCTTTATTTTCTTTTGCCTCATGTTCAGCCTCCTGTTGTGCTTGGGCATGCCATAAGGTGTTGGTTCCAGTAGCGCGATTCTAACCCTATATAAATGTCAGCTTTTCAAAGTATGGCAACTTCCTGTTGTGGAATTTACCTACTTTACCATTCACCTAAAAGCACAAAAAATATGAAATAACAATAGTATAAATGTATTTGTATGTTTACAATGAATGACATACCTTCACATATTGTTCTCATACCGCATCCTCAGCTACGACACACTTATTTACTAGGTCTTAGCCAAAACCAGAAGTATCGGTACCATAAATCAAGTTGTGGACAATTTGCCATTGTTACTTCAATATCCTCAATCTAGACCATATATTAGGATGTGCTTTGATTTTAGTCCCTGAAAGTTTTTCTTACATCATTTCCTCCAATTTGCTGACATAGCCCCCACCAAACCCTGTGTCAGCAACAAACTTGCCTTCAACCTTCAATTGAACCAAACAATCAGCAAGCACATCATCTTCAGAACTAGTCCATTGATGCTTGTTTCCCTTTGAAGCATTGTCCTACTCTTGATTTTCCATTCTAAAACAACCCCATAAAAACAAATTTAAAATAAGGTATCATGTCAAATACATAAACTCATAATGTGAAACAACTTTCATTCACATTCAAACAAATTTGAATTATCTCTAAAAGAACCAAATTCATGATAATATTACAACATATAAAATTCAATTACACGTATTGTGAAAGTTTTAAATCATAAGTCTTTAGTACTAAAAATATAAAGGTGTCAAATATCCAAAGCATTAAACATATGGCTTATCTATTTCCCCTACGAGCTCTAAATGCATTAAACATTTCATTAGCCAAATTGTCTTGAAATGCACTCCAAGCATTTGACAGCTCTATAGTTAGAATGAGATTAAATTCCATAGGGATGTTTTGTTCCTCTTGTGCATCATATTCAGCCTCCAATGGATCATTCAATTTGTCTCGCATTATGAGATTATAGAACATGCAACAAGCCATAATATATCGATTTTGCATAGGAATGGGATAAAATGATGGACTCCTCAATATTGCCCATCTCAATTTCAGCATCCCAAAGCATCTTTCAATTATATTTTGTGCCGATGAATGTCGCATGTTAAAACACTTTTAGGGATTTTGAGGATGTTGACCTTCTCGCCATTTACTTAAATGATATCGCTGACCTCTACATGGGGCAAGGAACCCTTGACAATTGGTGTAGCCCGCATCAACCAAATAAAAATTGCCTGTACCCAATTAATTATTGGCAGAAATCGAATCTTACAACTCAAAATCAACAGTAGACTCAAAATAGTAAAAAAAATCATTGTTGTACCTTAGGGCACCTTGAATCCATTAGGTCCACCAATAACATCTCATAACACTCTTCCATCAGCTGCCGAGCCTTCCCAACCTGTATATATAAATATAAATTGGACATTTAGGGATCACATGCCTAGCACATTAGTGGTTACTTCTCCTTTTGAAATTGGCACTTGAACCCTTATGTGTGTGCTATAAAAAGCACCCAAGTAGCCATACATCCAAATGTCATCATAAGTTGCCATGTATTACCTACTAAGCTAATTTAAAAGCACAAGAATCATTAGTACCTTAAACCATCTCCACCTCTCATCATTTGAATCTTCGAGAATTAGCTCAGGCGTTTTGAAAAGCTCTCCTTGGATAAGCATCATGGCTCTTATCACTATGGTGAAATAACGACTAATGGTCTCCCTGGACCTCCGAAACTCAAATTGGATTACCTTATTTTCATATAACAAGCAAGTATATGCAAGAACATAGCCACTTGCTCATCCAATAACATGTGTTTAGTTGGTTTCAGGCCACCTATTGTATCTAGCATCCCACAAAGTTTATCAAATTTTGACCTATACATCCTAATTTGGTTGTAACAAGTATTGTCACTGCCATAAATCAACTGCCTAAGATGCTTTCTCTTAGTATGGAAATCAAGAGTGTAGGAATGGTCTTGTATGATCCTACTGTTCGAAATAGTTACAGCGCACATCATGTTCATAAACATTGTTTGAAAAGCATGGATAAGCATTAACAATTCAAGCATTACATGGAGATCTGCTTCCTCACTATCTTGATCCATATTTTTGGCTTCTGTTAACCATTCACGTATGTTTAAATAATAAAAAAAACAAGCAGGTTGCAATCAATCAAACAACATATATACAACAACAATGGTAAAGCACATGTGAACATGAATATAATAGAACATATAAATCAAAGTACCAATTCCTTATTATATCTTTGATCATCTTATGCAGATAACAATGTCCTAGCCAACCTCAGGAATAAAGATTCATATGCAAATTTTCAAAGTACCAGTTCCCTATTATACAATTCACATGATAGAGTTTGTGCTATTAAGTTATCAAAAGGAATCTCCATTTGTATTTTAATCGCAAGTGCTAGCTAACAACATTATCCAAAATGGAGCTCCAAAAAAAAACATCATCCATGGACCTGGGGTAAACTAAGTAGCAGGGGAAAATACAATTTCTCTCCTTAAATCAAAACATAATTATGACTTTACCCTCGCTTTTTTTTCCTTCTAATTCCTGTTTAATTCACCTACTTATAAATGATCCTTCTCAGAATCATTGCAACATCTACAAATTCCATTCAATACCTTTTTCATCTAAAAGTTGTTTTGAAACATTATATCCAATTCTGTAAAGGAAAATATTGATATACTTTTAACCTTAGCAAGATCTAAAATAATTGGTACTAAATGAATCCTAAAGAACTTATCATAAAGTTACAAGGTAAACAGGAGCAGACAAATGAAGGCAGCAAGTCACCCACATCAAGTTTTAAGTGTTGGTAACAACATTAGGTAATGGACCCCTTCCCCCCCACACACACACACAAGAGAGAGAGAGAGAGAGAGAGCAAAGTCTTGTGATATAGAATGGAGGAAAAGACATCTTCAATAACCCTTCAATTAGCAAAAAAAAAAAAAGGAAACACTCTTCAATCAAGGAAGAGCAGACATCTTTGATGAGATCACTCACTCTCGTAAGATAGTGGCAAATCGCTTTCTTTCAGACAAGGTAAATCTAGGTTGCCCACAATCCTGCATAGAGGCCATATCATCGGATGATTAACCACCATCCACATGCTACGCGCTCCAAGAATATCTCACCCAGTCTCATATTAAGGAAATAAAAACCCTAAATCCCAGATTTCTACATTGGGTGTATTGAATCACAACGATTAAGGAAATAAAAACCCCAAATCCCAGATTTCTTCATCGGGTATATTGAATCACAACAATAACCTAGCGACTAAATCATCTAATTCCATAAGAAGAAGAAGACAACGACAAATTTGGCAAACAAAACCAATTTCTAAACAACATGAATTGAATACAAGAAAGAAAAAGAGGGAAATTGAGAAGACAGGCTCAAAGATTATATTTCTATTTCTGTTGGTGTCTGTTTTTGTCGTTCCTTGCTGTGAACCACCTCGCTCTTAACTTCTGTTGCTTTCGACTTTCTACTCTCAGCGTTAGGGCTTTTGAGGTGAAAAAGAACTATGATACTTTGCCGTGAACCACCACGCTCTCAACCTCTGTTGCTTTCGACGTCCTGCTCTCAACGTTAGGGCTTTTGAGAAGTAAAAAAAACAATGACAACTTTTTTTAATGATTTGTTTAGTGAGGGTAAATCTTGTCTTTTTATTATATTAGTAGGGTTAAAATTGACATTTCATCAGCGATTACAAGCCTATAATGAGTTTTCATAAGGGTCTCCTTATGAATGGAGATTACCAAAAGATGTGCAATCTGTTTTACAATTGTAATCTACATTACCATTAATAAGCCCAACTAAACAGGCCACCAATGATAATGCAATAAAAATTACCATCGCAGATGTGCAATGCAATCTAACCAAACATGCAATTAGTTGGTAGTTATTTACCATAATAACCAAAAATGAGAGGCGCACGTGAAAGTGAGAGCAAGGGTGTGTTTGGATTAATAATAGTAAAGATGACTTATTTTCAATTTAACTTTTATAAATGTAAAATAGGATAAAAGTTAAAAAGGTATAATGTGATTTATGTTTGGATTGTTTTCTGAAAAATAAGGTGGGATATAGTACTTTTTATATAAGATATTTAATTTATTCTCTCTTCATAATAAAAGCTTTTCTTTCTCGGGTAGAGAAGCAAAATCATGAAATTTTAGTTTATAACTGGAAACAATTTTTTATTCAAAAATTCAATTGAAAAAAAAATGATCCAAACATAAAAATAAAAAAGTGGCTTTGATTATTGAGATGTATGTATAGGCTTCCATCGAACGTGATCCAAACACACCCTAAAAAGCACATGTTAATAGATATGCAGTGTTGCGTTGTCTGTGTGGGGCGAAGTGCGAGCCCTGTTCTATGTGGTGCTTCATTTCATAATATTATCTTTGCTTCCCGCAATATCAAATTAAATGCTTCTCACTAACACTAACGAGTCACCACTCATCACTCCAACTGAACCTTGAAAGCAACACGCACACTATAAAACCTCAACCTCACAACGCTTCTCGCCCTCTCTGGCGGCTCTGGATTTTCTCCCTTCAACCCTTTCTTCCAAAACTAAAACCCTAGTTCACTTCTTTCTTTTTCATCTATCTATCTTTTTTTATTTGTTTTTTCTTTTTTATTCGGAATTCCCATTTCATATAGGTACACATATTTTAAATATTTTTTTGGGAAAAATAAGAGAAAAACGCTGCTGTGCCTGGATTGAGCTTGCTGGTGAGGGCAGTAATGGAGGATTCCATAGGACAAAAGGGAAACAGTCGTGAGTTTACTTTGGTATCAATTTCTGAGCTCTCTTCGCCTGCCTCTGCTTCGCCGGGTATTGCTCGCTTCACTTCCGACGGTCCCGTGGCCCAGCTGCAAATTCATCAAGATTCTCACCAGATTGATATCCAT
The DNA here is from genome assembly GCA_037074505.1 of Albizia julibrissin. Lineage (NCBI taxonomy): Eukaryota > Viridiplantae > Streptophyta > Magnoliopsida > Fabales > Fabaceae > Albizia > Albizia julibrissin. Next base: position 8,783,001 of record CM073482.1, on the reverse strand, counting down.
GTTGATCCTCGAACTGCTCAGGTTGGTTTCCTTTTTTTGATTTGGTGCCTATATTTTGTTGTTGTTGTTGTTTTTTTTTGTCGATTAGTACCTACATGAACGTGGGAAAAAGGGTAATTTAGTAAAGCTTTAATGAGCTGATCATTTCTTATTTCGGTTGTTCCTTCAATGCCGAAAGCATGCACCGAAAATATCTAATCTTACTGAGGCAATTATGAAGTATACAGTGTAAGAGACATGTATGATGAACGTCTAATCTCTTGATGATTGTGCATTGCTGATTTGCAGATATTCAAATTAGATCCTGTTCAATCAATTTGCATGGTCGAAGGGTCTGTTGTCAATAACCAGGTATAGAGGATCATCCTATTGCAGAGAATCTGGTATAGTAGCTTTGCGGCATTACTTAATATTATTTCATTCTGTTGAAACTTCGGAAGAGCTAGGATTGTGCTCTGCTTTTCGAAGATTTGAGCTTGTAGAGAAATTTGATGATATATTTTTACTGCATTCAATGTGAAATGCAGTTCTCTGATTTTTTGCTCCTTTATTCATAATCTAATGCTTATGCTCTGGCGAGATTTGATTAATATAATGTTACAATATCACAGTTGTATCAGTTGTATAAGAAATGTTTAATTGTTTAGCCTTTATGAATCTGAAGAATGCTGTTTTTGAACCAGACATCATTCTCAAGGGGAATATCTATCCAGTTTAGAAATGAGGAGGAAAGTGGGGCCTTTGATAGTGTATGCCAGCAATGGAAGAAGGAAGCGAATGCTCAAGGTACTACTTTGGAAGCTTTTATTCTCATGTTTAATCGCATAGTCATTTTCCTCACTCTGCTAGTATGTCCTGATCTTCATTTGATTCTTAGATTCAGGTAGAAACTTACCAAATGGAATTATACCAAGTTCTAAAAGTAAATTTGATGAGAAGATAGAGGCATCTTCTGCAAAAATGTATTTCCATTACTATGGTCAGCTTCTGCATCAGCAAAATATGTTGCAAGACTATGTTAGAACAGGTAATACCATTTTGTTTTCACTGGCCCTGTTGGTTTTAATTTACATTTGGTGAAGGTAACAACTTGTTATTTTTTTATACTTTTTTAACAGGTTATAATTTGATTTTCAATGGGATACTAGATTACCTGATATTTTCCTTATCTGACAAATTTGCTCATGGTCTTGTTTTAGGAACTTATTATGCTGCAGTTATTGAGAACCGTGCTGATTTCATGGGCCGTGTGGTGGTTGATGTTGGTGCTGGCAGTGGTATTTTGTCCCTATTTGCTGCTCAGGTATTCAATACTTAAATTGGTTGAATCTTGTTTGCGGTATGATAAGTGCCATTGCTTTTGAATAAATGAAAATTTAAGGCATCTTCCCTGCCTCCCACATCCAAAGCTTTGTATTAGGTCTTTGATGTTCTGCTGTTTTCTCTAAGGCTGGTGCAAAACATGTTTATGCGGTCGAGGCATCTGAAATGGCAGATTATGCGCGGAAACTTATAGCTGGAAACCCAATGCTCGGTCAACGAATTACAGTATGTTTTTCTTCCCCCCATGCTTTTTTGTAATGTTCTTCGTTCTTTTTTTGTCTCATTATTTAGGGCAACTTTTGTTTAAAAACTACAGGTGATCAAGGGTAAGGTTGAGGATGTAGAATTGCCGGAGAAAGCAGATATTTTGATCTCTGAGCCCATGGGTAAGCTTATATCCTGCCTGCTGCAGTAAATATGGAAAACGACGCTACTATTCCATGTATAAGTTATGTATCTGTCTTGTCCATGTATTATTGTTTGCCATTTTGCATGTTCAAATGCTTCAAGATTGGTCAAGTGTTCTATGTTAGCCACAGTTTGACAGATTGATAACCTTTTTCCCCACCAGTCGTTTCTGATTTTTAATATTTCTGTACTGGCATGCAGGAACCTTGTTAATAAATGAAAGGATGTTGGAGTCTTATGTCATTGCTAGAGATAGGTTTCTCACTCCTGAGGGGAAAATGTTTCCCACTGTGGGAAGGTAAATTTGAATGTTGACAGCCCTCTCTGCTTCTTTGGGTGCTTTTTTGTATAGCAACCCTATTATATATTATCATGAGGATATGAAACTACTAATCATAGATCTGTTTTTGACATGAACAGCCAGATATGATTTTCAAGGTTCAGACGCTTATTCTGAATGCTACTTCTAGGACTAGTTTGCCCTCACAGTTTGAGTGCTTATGTTATGTAATTTTAATTATATATAAGAGAAGATTTAAATCAGATGAATAGGATTTAAATGATATTAGTAGAATTTAGATAGGATTTAACTATATTAGTAGGATTTGGATATATTAGGATATCTAGAGCATATTTAGATACGATTAGGATATCTAAACCTTTTTTCAAAAATGATATTTTTCTTCTCAAGACCTTGAATTGATTGCGGGATTTAAAGGCTTGCAGTGTTGCTCCTACAGTTTGTGTTTGCTTATAATGTATTCTCATGACCATGAATTGATTGTTGGTGTAGGCTTCACATGGCACCATTCACTGATGAATATCTGTTTATTGAAATTGCTAATAAGGTTTGTCACTTTCATTTGTATTTGTCAACTATCTTATACTTATAAATCCTTCAAATAAAACTTTTTTGACACTTGAAATTGGGAGAGATTTTATAAGACGCTTGACCTTGTGAAAAATGAGGTCATAGAGAGAGACCTCCTAATTAATAATATATCGAAATCTATGGTTTTTGACAGAGCACAATGGCGTCGTGCGATCCATGTAACCGACTCCACCTAGTGGGATAAAGGCTTTGTTGTTGTTGTTGACGACCTTGTGAAAAGTTTTTGCTCTATTAAATTTTCTCTGGTGAACACAATATGTGATCAGATAATTGTGTGACTGACCTTTGCTTCAGCTGCCCTGTTAAAATTAGTGAGATTTAATTAGATATGAACACTTTCTAAAAAGAGGATGAAAATCTCAAAAAAGTATTTTTTATCCATGACTTCAGCTGTTGCTTTTGTAGTTCTATGTCTTCTACATTGTGTTGTGGTCTAGCATTCTCTTCTGGATTAGTAATAAGGAAACTTTTTCTAGGTTCCTTTGAGTATATTTCTTAAAGCTGAATCTAAATGCTTGTTATTGTTCCATCTGTTTAGGCCTTGTTTTGGCAGCAACAAAACTATTATGGTGTTGATTTGACACCCTTGTATGGCACTGCATTTCAAGGATACTTTTCTCAGGTATTATGCTTGGTTTTTCTAATTTACTAAAATCACCGATTTTGTCCTACAAGCGTAAGACTAGATAGAGGTATCTGGTTTTGAAATTGTTGTTTGAAGTTTGGTTCCTTGCCAAAAGGTCATATATGATGTTCCCATGCATCTATTGTGGTGAGGACGGGGCAGACATGTTTGATATTTGATTTGTCAAGGGTCAAATTGGGAATTACATCTGTTTGTTCCCACTATTTATGGCATTTGTCAAATAAGTTAGGATGTTAAATTTGTGAGTCACATAGGAAACAGAAGAGGATTATATGCGTTGTGCACTTTACGATTGGTCTGTAAAGAGCTGTTTATCCCTTTTTCAATGCAGCTTCTATTTGTAGAATTCTTCCTTGTTCCCTCTAGCTGCGATATAGGTCTTTCTGCATTTTCTTCTAGATCTGTTCCTATTGCTTGCTTTCTGCGTTTTTTTTGGCCTGTCAGTAGTTTCTAATTGGCTAGTTATTATTTATAAGATGAATGGAGATTGAGATTTTCATTTCGAAGCATATATGTGCCATATATTGATTTAAGGCAGGGTTTTCCCTCTTTATAGACCTTTTATGGTGTGGTGAACTTATCAAGGCAGACAAATCATCATATGCTGATGCCAGTTTTGTTTTCCTTTGAATTAATTTATTGATTTAATGAATATTATGGAGATGCTCATCTGAAAATTAATTTGTGAGCCCATTCCCGTTGACCATCTTGGATCTGAAACCCTTTACATGCATTGTCATTTTTGAGAGGGAAAAGAACTTTTGGGAAGAAAAAAGTGAATTTATGAAAGTTGTACTCTTGATATGGTATTCTTGCTTCCTATTGTACTCCCTCCGTCCTTGCATGGTTTAAGAAAACTATTAAAATTAGTTAAAAGTGATAATTATGTAGGAAATGTACTTTTTTTCATAGACATGCCCTTATTTACGAGTTTCTTAGCGGTTTTGATATCTTCTTATTTTTTTTAAATGCCCAAGGATATGTTTTGCCTCAGAGATTTGCATTTCTTCAGATTGTGAAATGGTGGGCAGTTTCTTATTGCTGCTCTGTTTAGGGTAATGGAATATTGATGAGCTTGTAGAGGATTTGTGTCTTATATTATTCTTTCAAACAAGTCCATGGACAAAAATCAGGGAAGGGATGATGAAATATGCAGATTAGTTACTATTGATTTGCTTCAGCATCTAGGTGACATCCTGTGGGTGTTTTTGTGCCATTCTGATGATATATTTTATTATTTTTGTTGCAGTAGAATTTGACATTGTTACCAAAAATTCTTTTGTTTTCTCCATTTTTTCCATACAGCCTGTGGTGGATGCTTTTGATCCAAGATTGTTAATAGCTCCTCCTATGTTCCATGTGATAGACTTCACAAAAGTAAAGGTAAGAGCTAACGTTGGAGAAAGTGCTTATGTATTTTGGTTGCCATTCAAATTTTCTGTCTTGGATTTCCTCTAATTACACCATCCCAAAAATGTTTTGTAGGTGTGCCTCTTAGAAATGGTAATAGTGTATATATATAATGTGCCTATTTTATAGTAAATTAATATTACGTATCTGGTGTTGTCAAAGAAAAATCTGTCTCAGCTGTTCCTTATTCTTGGTTTACTGGAATTAAAAAGAACCACTTGTCAAACGTTCTGACAGCCTTCCATTTATGAGTTTGTAACTGAACTATTATTCCACTTTAGGTTTATGAAGTATTTTCATGGTCAATTTCCCCCCCCCCCTAAAATTGTGCTAATACTTGAAATGAAGTCACCTTTGAACAACAGAGGATAACAACCTACATGCTGATTTTCTGTAGGAAGAAGAACTGTATGAAATAGATATACCTGTAAGATTCACAGCCTCTGTGGGTGCACGAGTTCATGGGCTCGCATGTTGGTTCGATGTACTGTTTGATGGAAGGTAAAAATTGCATTTTAGATATTTTTATTATCCAGTTTTATTCATCTATATTCCTGTCTATTGATTTACCAACATTTGTTCCAAATCCTCAGTACTGTGCAAAGGTGGCTTACGACTGCCCCCGGGTCACCGACAACCCACTGGTACCAGTTGCGCTGTGTTCTCTCTCAGCCAATTTATGTCATGGCGGGCCAAGAAATTACTGGCAGACTCCACATGGTTGCTCACAATGCCCAGAGCTATACATTATATTTGACATTGTCAGGTTAGTGTTTGTCCTTCTTATTCCTGTTGTTACTCTTGTGATTTTGCATTGCTTTGCTAAAGAGAGCCATGGTCCATTCTTTTTAGCTAAAATGTGGGGCCCTGGTGCTGAACAAGGAGGGATTCTTCAAACTTCATCGTGCAAACTTGATTTGAAAGAACCCTACTATAGAATGTCACAACCACAAGCTTATACGTTGGCCCAAGAGCAGCAACCACCACCACTCCTACACACACAGGTATTGAATTTACCTTCATTTACTTGTCCCCGTCTCGAGTTAAAGATTCCAAGGAAAACTTGAAATCTGAGTTATTTTGAGCCATCGGATTTTCTTTTTTAATGAAAATAGATGGTGTAGGAGACGTAACATCCTTACATAAGAGGATCCCAGTCCTTTGGAAACTGCTTAATTTCTACCTCCAGTCCTTAACATAAGAGTTAGATGACTAATCTACGGATATAAAGAAAATTGATGTAGTTAGTTATTTGTAACAAATGTGTGTTTCCCTATACTACCCTATTTAATCATATGCATTGGAAGTTTGAAACTACCACTTAACTCAAATCCCCTTAGAACGGGCAATCAATAAGAATACTTTGGGCAAAACATCCTAAATTTGGGAGGCAAATTAAGGGCTATAAAGAATCCCTTATCTAGCTCTTATATTTAGAAGCGGAGGTAGTAAATTTTGCCTTTTGTTCTTAATCTACGTGGTTGTACATACTTTTGTTTAAACAGGACATACCAATTCAATCACAAGATTTAGATGAACCTGACATGATGCAAGAGCCGTCGCCTAATTCATGTGCTCAGGTTAACTCATTGATGCAGAATATTTAACACTACCAGGAATGCTAACATGGACTTGTTTCTGTTTGTAAGATGAATTTGCCTGCCACGAGTAGGTGGATTCTGTATCATTATTTGGACGTCTCCTTTCCCTTGTAAATTCATCAACATTTGTGTTTGCTATCTATTGGGTGGTTTGTGGTGCAGGTCGTTTATTTTATCAGCATTTTTTTCTGATTTATTTCTTAAAAAATGGAGCACGTGTACGGTTACTCGATCAGCTCGTTGATTTCGAATGTCTTTGTTTTTTTTTTAATGGTTTTAACGCTAGAATTTTGTTTAAGCGACTTGTTTATATATATTATACCCACATCCATAGACGGCTTATTAAAAAAGGTGGCTTTTAATTAATGCTCAAAAAGGTTGTGCTGTGATTTAGAATTCCTCTCCTTCACGTGGTGAGGTTTGAGTTTCTTTCACGTAATTTTTATAATAGTTCAACATTTAAATTGTTTTAATTATTTTTTACAAAAGTTGACCGAACGTTTAATGGCTATTTTTGCCCCTCATCTCTTCTTCATACTACATTTTCTTTCTTATTTTCTATCATTACTACTTTCTTGTTTGTTCCATTATAATCAAGAGAATGCTTAGAAAAAAGTTGATCTCAGGGCTCAGGCATACTATTCATATTTGACTAATTTTGAATGTTTTCTTAAATCGTATAATTTGATTCTCGATCTCTTATATTTATGAATAGTACCGGAGGTAGTATCCAATAAAGATTCAAAAGATGAAATTTGCTAAGTTTAGGCAGGGCAATTTTAAGACGATTTTACTATACTAGGGTGTTTGGGGCCAACGATAAGAAAGCTTCGTTGAGGAGAGGCTAGGTGAGGAGAATATCGATACTTGAATTGTAACTGGACAAGCCCGTCTAGTTCAATTACTAGGTTCCAAAGAATGAGAATGAAGGTGACATTCTCAAGTGAGATTCCATTGGGAATGAATTTATGATTCTCATAAATATGGGAATCGCCTCAACTTCAATGATTCCAAAAGCGCCCTCCTCTCTGTTTTTGTTGATTCCCATTCGCCATTGACAACACCAGTGAGACCATATTTGAGTAGTTGTGATATGAATTTGGTTTGTCTAATTTATGCATTTGAATTTGATTTCCTTTAATCTGTTCGTATTCGTTCTGAATCTTGTTTGAGCAAGTAGACAATGAAGTCGAATGTTTTTTTTTTAATATTTTAGTCTTCTCAATTTTATTTTTTGAATCAAATATAAAATATTCATTTCAAAGATGATTATTGCGTCATAATCCATCTCAGTTCAACCAAATGTGCCCTGACTGGCTAAATGCCTCGCAACTGTATTAAAGAATACACTCGTTTTTTCCAACGATAATATTGAGATCATAAACATCTTCATACTTTATTATAACAAAATCTCTAGTTCAAAATAGTGTTGCTGTGTACTGACGTGATAAATAGCTTATGTGTTGGGGAAGCAAAGAATATATCAGCGTCACTGGTGATTAAAGAAGTTAAATACGAGTAATTTTTGTTTGTTTGTTATGAGATGTCAGCTGACTGCAACTACTTCACGGGGCAGCTGATCCGCGACGACATTATGGCAGCGGCCACAGAGAGTTGGGTGGTCGGAGAAGGAGCCAACAAGCTGTGAATAATTCCAGCATCTTTCACACTTGGAACCCTCAGCACGAGATACGCCAACCCACACTTTACAATTCCCTTGAATGACACACTCGCCGCTATATGGGATATTTGCAATTAGCTGATCCTCTAAAGAGGGAAGAATCTCAGCCTGCAGAATATCAAACATGTAAGAAAAATTAAGAATTATTCACAGCAATTAAAAAACTTGTCACAGTATGAAATCAGGCTTTTAATCATGAATGAAAAACTTCAGTTCCTTTCTTTTCCTTCCTTTCTTTATCTTATGATGGCCTTTGGATATATAACAACGGTGGGAATGTTGAGTTTTGAGAATGGTATCATCAACCAGAGGAATCAAATAAGTATTTGCAGAAACACAAGCTCCTGGTTCTTATATGATGCAATGGCATTGCAGAAATGCATAATGGTAGATTGAGTGTCTGGGAGACGTGAATGAACCATATTTAGAGATTAAAAAAAAATATGATTAATCCATACGCTTTTGCGCCCTTGAGCTTTAGGGGAGTGTTAACAGAGGTATTAACAGCTGTCAATGGCAAGTTACCTCAGTGGCAGCGCTTGGATGGGGTTTTAGACTCAAGTCTGACGTTGACATGTTTGTGTGTATGTGTGTGTTTAAATTGTATAAAATAAAAATAAACAGGTTTTAACAGTCTCGGGTTATCCTCTTTAAAGCTAAAAGGTATCAAGGATACAGGAAAGTTTGCAAGGTAAATATTTACTTGTGATGTGTCCTGTACTAAGGAAAAAAGTATTAGTGTCCTGGTGTGACTGAGTGTTATTCTAAATAGAGGTTGAGACTAGATGTTACACTTTCTGTTCTTAAATCTTTGGAAAAAATACATTTTGTCCTTTCGTTTCTTCTTAACTTGGGCATATGTTCTCCCTAATCCTTATTTTCTCAACAGATGACGTGGATGTAGACATACCTGAGATGTTATGAACAGACGATGCAGCACATCGGCGTCATTTTTGGCGGTACATAGTTCAGATAATTGGGATGCCAGGCTGGCATCAGCAGTATAAATATGAACCTTGGCATCTAAACTGGCTCCAATTAGCTTTCCAGTTCGTGCAACCTCCAATACTCTGTTCACCTCTGTCCTCAGCTGGCCAAAAATGATTTCATTCAGTAATAGAAAATTTATAGGCGAATACTTCTTGGCTAAAAGGATTTATATCGTAATTCTATCATGAATGAGCTACATGGTGGATTTGGCTGACATCAGCTAGAGAGAAACTACCTCAAGAACCTTTTCCCAGAAATCAACTTCTTCAGCAGAGAGGGCAAGCCATCTTTCATTCAAGGAGGGCCATCTTGATTCAAATACATATTCAGCAACAGAACCATATTCAGTTGTATACTGAAAAGGAAGGTTCTGCCATACATCCTCAGCTAAATGGGGCAATATTGGTGCTATTACTCTCACAATGGAAAGCAGATGAGCTGCAAGAACTGTTTGAGAACTTCTCCTCGTATAACTTGTTGATCCACTGCAAAAATTAACAACAAAAATTATTTGAGCACTGCACATAACATAAAGAAATCATGCCAAAAAGTCTACATCTAAATCTTTTGTTGCAGCCAACAAGTTGTTGGTTGAGGTGGTAAGCGACATCGCCCCCATATGAAGAAAAACACAAGTTTGAATCCCGAAAAGTACACTTGTTGAAAGAAACGAAAAATCCTTTGCACTCTAAGCCTCAAAAGAGATTACCCTTAATCAAATCAAATAAATATTTTGTTGCAGGTCTGTAGTATAAGTGCCAAGTTGGTTATTGAAGTTATATTATCTGACATGATATATTCCCACGATTCATATAGGATAAGATAAGCGAGAACAACAAAAGAAAATTAAGCCTGGCAACTTACCCAACATAAAGTCGGTCTTTGGCAACATCAAAATAGAAATTTGACAGGTCAACAATGACAAACCTCTGTAAAATCTGAAATAAAAAAGTTGCATTGTCATTATTGACAAATCTAACAATTTATTAAAAATAGTTCAGCTAAAGACATGAATGATCATTCATAAGAAAACTACTTCTAAGATTTCCACATATTTTTTCATGTCCAACTATAAAACTTGATGCAATGGACAATGGTTAGTGATGCTATAATTCCTTTTCTGTCTTACTTCAAACCCTATCATTAGTTCAATGGATTTTTCCTGATATAACAAGTCACCCCAGTTTTGACCTGAAAATACCTTTCCATTTTACTAAATTAAAATACAGTCAATCAAATGTGTAGGCATTAGTTAGCTGTGGATCTTGACAAAGATCAAGCAGCATCACAATGAAACATAAAAATTGAATGTCTGACCAAGATATACAATAACTAACCTGAAATATCTTGAAAAATTGGTAACTTTCATAATTCCCTTGAATATTATTTACAACATTTTCAAGCTGGAATAACGCATGCTGATCAATCCTGGGAAGTTCATGGTATGGAACAGAATAATCTTCCTGTCAATAAGATCAAGTGTGAGGAACAAGTAAGGGATTTTAACCAGAGAGGCACAGAAAAATAGACGTTATTTTAACCAACTCAGGCAATAGGCAGCAAGGGATTTTACTTTTTAGGCAGAGAGAAAAGAAATCTTCTATCCCGTAAAATGGAATGAACTTAAACTCCTCAGATGCTTAAAAAATAAGGTTTCCATGAAAAGAGATGAAAATTCTATCCAGTAAGAGAGAATTCAAGGCTTCTGATGATAATCGAACATACTTTCCAATCATGAAGATTTGCCAAAAGGTATCTCAAAGTTCCTCGCAACTTCCTGTAGATCTCAGACATTTGACGGAGAATCTGAGGGCCAATCATCACATCACCTGTATAATCTACACTAGAAACCCAGAGTCGGAGGACATCAGCTCCGTAAGCAGGTGTTTCCTAAGTTGAAGTGGGAAAAAAGAGTCCATTAGTCCGTGGCTTTTGATAAATAGAAACCATGTAACTAGATACATTTCCAATGCTGATGTTTCTTTATATATGTAACTGACCTTCTGATTTTTGCCTCCTTCAATCACAATTCGGGGATCCACAACATTACCCAAAGACTTGCTCATCTTTAAACCCTTCTCATCCAATACAAATCCATGTGTTACAACACTTGAATATGGAGCCTTCCCTGTATTAAACAATAATGACAAAATTACATGGCATCTTGTTTTTATGAAGACATGTGCATCATGGCAATGTCTGACCATCTGTAAGAACACATGTATGGTTGTATATCCACATGCATTATCCTTGTCAACTTATGATATGGAGGAAAATAAACTCCAGCAAATAAATGGCCATCCATGCGTCCGTAAGATCCTCTCTGTTGTTTAGTATAACTGAGAAAGTGTGTAATTTTGAAAACTGGCCATTCATAGCAAATTTGAAACTGAAAAGGTAGTGGGGCAGCAAAAGTTGGAGAGAAAAAAGGAATGGAACAAAACAAGAATTATTATTCAAAGCCTCACTTATCGTCTAAGCTTTAACCTTTTTTATCTATATGAATACGATAAGCACAAAAGCAAATATATCATTTACTTTGAATACACCACAAATAATTATTTCTCTAACCTACAATACTTTCCTGAAGTCTTAATTCCTATTACTTGGGTGGTTATTTTCCTAGCATACAAGACTCCCTGCAATAATATCAGACCACAATACCTCTTGTAGCTACACTTGTCAGCAATGAACTCTGAAACCAGCCCCTATGCTGATCTGTTCCTTCAAGATACACGTCCGCTGGAAGACTTAAGCCACTTCTTTTTCCCAAGACCGCAGCCCAGGAGGAACCTGGGGTCAAAAGTAAACAGCTAAGAAAAACCCAATACATGAGAAAGAAAATTATGATAATATTTCAGGCTGCAGTAAGGGTAGAAAGTCCTAGGTTATGCAATTGTGTCCTATAAAGTAATAATATGAGAATAACAAATTACAATTTTAGGATAAATCTAAATAAATATTTCAATTGTAAGAAACCAGTGAAATAGTTATCACTCATCAATACATGTCATAAATTTTATTATATTTATAGAGATTACCCTAAGCCATAACGGGAAAATGGAGTGTGGGCTAGTTAGATATTTGGGATCAATTATACAATAAAATGGTGAAATTGATGGAGATGTCGATCACAGAATTCAGGCCGGATGGTATAAATGGAGATGAGCATAAAATGGGAGTCGCTGAGATGGGGATATTGAGATGGATGAGTGGCCATACAAGAAAAGACAAGATTCATAATACTCATATACGTGAACGAGTGGGAGTGGCTCCTATTGAAGAAAAAATGGTAGAAAATCATTTGAGGTGGTTTGGACAAGTTCAGCGTAGGCCTTTGAGTGCTCCGGTGAGAAGGGTGGATCAAGCAGGATGAAGTCCTATTAGATGAGGTTGAGGAAGGCCGAAACGAACGCTCAATGAGGTCATAGAGAGAGACCTTCTAATTAATAATATATCGAAATCTATGGTTTTTGATAGAGCATAATGGCGTCGTGCGATCCATGTAGCTGACCCCACCTAGTGGGATAAAGGCTTTGTTGTTGTTGTTTTGGTCAAGACCCACTACAGTTATTAGTGTAAAGTTATCCAGAAACAAAACATTTCTATACCTGAATCAAACCACACATCCATTGTGTCAGTTCCCTTTTCATATTCTGCAGCTTTATCACAGTACTTAGCCGGAAGAAGATCCTCTACTGTCATATACCACCACGCATCACTGCCCTTTTGGGCTATAATAGCTGTCCACATCACAAAAACAAAAATGTAAAATAAATTAATGTTAGGTCGTTCAATTAAAATGGACCAACAAGTGGTTTTAAGAGCATTGGGAATTAAGCAACATGAGAATATCCACAAGTACATGTCCTCAGGTATAAACTTTAATGGTCAATTTTTGTAGTCTATTAACAATTGAGATGGCACATACTCTTGAGCAAGGAGAACACAGTAATATGTTATGTTTTGGGCCCTTACATCTGATATGTTCAATAGTTTCTTCATTCATAAGGGGCTCTCTAGACCGCAAATGATAAAAAACCGGAATGGGAACACCCCATGTCCTTTGTCGTGATATACACCAGTCACTGCGGCCAGAAGTCATTGCTGAGATTCTGTTTTCTGCCTAAGCAATAACACACATATCTGTGTAAGCTAGAACCGAATAAGTAAGTTATGTATTTGTGAGAGAATAACTTTACAAATAGACGAAAAATACTCCAAAAGGAAGTCTAAAATTAATTACCTGAGGAGGAAACCATTTTACATTGCCAATAGCACTCATAGCAGCATGGCGAAATCCTTCAACTGATGCAAACCATTGCTCTGTTGCTCTAAATATAGTTGGTTTCTTAGTTCTCCAGTCATAGGGATACTTGTGCTCTGCATCAGAAATGAAAAAATCAATGACAAAACAGTCTATATTTATTTGTAGAACAGTATGAGATTTTCAAGACAAACAATTCTGGAAGGAATCTAGCAAGACCCCAAAAAGAGATAAATAAGAAAGAGAACTGACCATATGATTCTTCCATCACAAGTGACAGATGTTCATCCAAGTATTTCACAATAGCAGCATTACCCTCCCCAAGAACATCAAGTCCACTAAATTGCCCAGTTTCTTCAGTGAACTTTCCTTCATCATCTACTGGAGAAAATATAGGTAGTCCATACTTCTGGCCAGTCACATAATCTTCCTGACCATGCCCTGGAGCTGTATGGACCAGTCCTGTTCCAGTTTCTGTCGTAATATAATCTCCTCCAATCACAACAGGACATTCCTTATTATCTATTGGATGGTTATACCTGAGGACACAATAATGAATAATGTCCTGAGCACAAAACTCATCCCATTTATCATTAAGGTAAGTAAGAATTTAAGCACAAATTACAGAAAGTAATGGCAGCAGCAATGAAAATAATACAAAAAGGTTACAGCAATTCTTCAAATTTGACTGTCCCACAACCTGCAGTTTTCCAGGTCTGAACCCAAGAGTCTTTTCTTAACAGCAAGCTTTACGCCCCATTTTGCCTCCAACTTTGGCACAAGATCAGATGCTACAATAAGGAAAGGCTTCACCTCCTCCTTTAAAATATTTCCGAGCCTTCTTTTCTTGGCTCCTCCACCAAGTGAGACTTCTTCAGGTAATGGTTCCACTTCAACAACAGCATATTCAAGTTTGGGATTCACCGCAACAGCTATAGAATAAAATGAAGAAACCACAAAGAGAAGAGTAAGTGACACGCAGACTTGAACATATAAAATGACCACAAAATGAGAAGTCAGCAAGTAGTTGGCGTTATGGACATCAATTAAACAAAGATTTTAGCTACACAATTAACTAGCCTAAGTCACTATCATCAACAATTGCAGAAATGATAATGAAGAACAGAGGTGTGCAAAGCTACTCAGGAAAAGTCTAAAGGCTCTGAACTATAAGAATGATGAATCCATCTTCAACCAAATAGTTATGATATGAAAGAGATAAACTGAAAACATATATCGCAGAGCAGAGTCTGATCACCGTAATGAATTGAAGCTGTAAGGTAAAGCGTCATATTAAATGTGTTTTGAAGTAAAGTAAATGATTCGTTGCATACTGATTTGGTATTCAACACAATGCTAATTACTGAGAAAAATGTATAAATCCAAGTATATAATGTAGATATTAAAACCATTATGACAAGTAGAAGTAAGACTAAGGATATCCATGAGTTATACAACAGCGAGGTCATATGCAAATAAACCAACCAGCATTGGCAGGAACAGTCCATGGAGTTGTGGTCCATACGGCCAAGTACAAATTTGGAAATTCTTGCAGTAGGCCACCTACTGTTGGAGGAGCATTCAGTAATCTGAATATGGCATATATACTTCTTGAAACATGACCTTCAGGATACTACATATAAATTTAAAAAAAAAAAAAAAAGAAGCAACGGAAATACTCTTAGCTCCACCATATCAAACTTTTGAAGAAAAAAGTACTCATCATATATAGACATAGAAAGTAGAAACTCAAACACACATGTTTTACAAGATAAGAGATCAGAAAATCCAATGCTGTTCAACATGACATCATGGCCTTTATGATCTATAAAAAAATATTAAAAATAATAAAAAAGCATAGAAGGTTAATTTACCTCCAACTCAGCCTCAGCTAGTGCAGTCCTTGATGAGGGGCTCCAGTGAACAGGTTTTCTGCCTCTGTAGATATGGCCTTTCAAAGCCATCTGAGCAAATACTTCGATCTAGCATACATAGGATATGAATTATGAAATCAAGCACCCAAGAAAAATTTCAAAACTAAAGTTCAACAGTCTGACGATATGGCTATCTGCAGTGATCATTTGGCTGTTTCTTGCTGAATGGTAAAATCACTTCATTAAAGTTAAAAATCATAAATCTGAAAGTATAGTTATTCCATATTAATGATCATAAATACTATACTTAATAAATGGGAAGTCCCAAGTGCTTAATTTTATTTTTAAATTTAAGCATTTCAAAGGTTAATGAGATAGGATGTACCAGGTACCTGGGCAGCTTCATATTCTGGATCTAGAGTAAGATAAGGACTAGTCCAGTCTGCCCAAACTCCATAGCGCTGCAAGAATTTAATTACACAGTTAAGAAGCCAAAATTTCCCAGCAATTAAAAGCAAAAGTTGGTGAGATATTTCAATTATAAGGTAGTAAGTTAAGAACCACAGTAATCTATTGGCAATTGACACGTGTAAATCACAACACCAATTGCAAAACAGAGATGGACCTTAAAAGATGACATCTGATTTTTAACAGTGTCCTTGGCAAATTTGGCAGCCTTAGCTCTCAACTTTAATGGTGTGAGGTTATTTCTAGCCTCCTTATCCAGCGACTGCAAAACTGTAATAACTCAAAACAATCATACTATTCTTGAACACAGCATAGCAAACATGGCAGTATGAAGGGGAAAAACAAAACTTGCCTTTTAATTCAATAGGTAGGCCATGACAATCCCATCCAGGCACAAAATGAACTTTACAGTTCTGGAGAATCTGCAAATAAAAAGGAAATATAAGTCTTAAAAGAGGATTAGTCCTTACATGCAAGTGCAAGTGACATATATTGTTAAAGCATTCATGTATTTGACAGACTTTAAAATATATATGACTCGGAATAAGTATGAAAATAAGAAGGAAGTCTAACTACAAAGGAAGGGGGAAAATACCTTGTAACGATTTATAATATCCTTCAAAATTTTGTTTAACGCATGGCCAATATGAAGGTCACCATTGGCATATGGAGGACCGTCATGAAGAATGAAACTCTCCTGAACAAGTTGTTTGAGGTCAGTTAAGATAGTTGTATAAATAACTGCAGCTAAGGGGAACTCTACAACCTACCCCATTATTTTTGTCAACAACTCTTTTAAATACTTCATTATCCTCCCATATTTTCTGAATTTCAGGCTCCCTTGTTGAAGAATTTGCCCTCATACCGAATGCTGTCTTTGGAAGATCAACAGTGTGCTTGTATTTACCATCTTCTTGCTTAGTCCCTGAAATTAACACGAGTATTGTAACTAAGCATAGAACCACATGCTTTAGTTCTTTAGCTAACATGGCAGGCATCCAATCATCCATAAACCCAATAAAATAAAATAAAAAAGAACGGATAACATAAATAGTACTATGAAATTCAGAAATAGCAAACAAGCTACCTTCAGCAGCTTTCTTTCCTGCCATAACAGGTCCTCGAGCTCTTCGCTTTGAAGAACAGAGTGGGTCTGCTGAATGAGTACAGTAGTTTGACATGTTTAGGAAAGATGTTACTTTAACTGATGAGGTCCCATTTGAATACAATAGGCCAATAGAATTAGTTTTCCTGGAGATTGCATAGGATGTTCGCGAGAAAACCTAAGCATGCATTAAACAGAAAATCAATCATGAGTACAATAGTACTATTTTCTTTTCAGTTAGGATGATAAGAAGCAAGAAACAGCGCTGAATCCCATAAAGCCAAACCATTAGATGTAAAGAAAAAGTGTAATAACAAATTTAGAAAGCCATGTGAGCCCAGATATAAAAGATATTTGGTTTTACAGTGAAAATTATAAGTGGTACCTATTATACACAGCTATCAGAACAGAAGAAGATGAAGGAAAGAAAATGCAGACCAGCATGAAATGATGAATATGTTGTCATTGACGAAAAAAGATGAATATGTTGTCAAATACCAGACTTCCATATTTCTTCTGCCACGGTGGAAACAAAAAAACCAAAATCACAATAAAAAACAATAGACCATATCCCAAGACTAGAAGAGCTGAAAAACAACCAAACGTCCTATTTCGGTGGTCATCACCCTGGAGGAATGAATCAAAGTATGTGGCAAAACAATAGTAACACTTGTACCCAGGAAAAGCAATGACCATTTCAACCTCCCAGTAGAAAGTCTACCGACTGAAGCCCATTCAGCACTCCCAATGAGTGATCAAGCAACAAAACTCCACAGCAAAATTGGGTTAGAGCAACGGCGCATGATCAGACAAAATGAAATTAAAGCATAAATTCCCTTTACAACCCAAAATTACAAAACTTTTTACATTAAGAAAAGGTTCTGTCAGACGAATGCCAGTTGAATATATAAACGAGCTCAAATTTCATAGCAATCTCAATTGAGTGCATTAGCATAGCTCAAAAACACAATGCTCCGCTTTCCTCCCGAGAAACTGAGGATGGGAAAAATTTCTTCAACACGAAGACTTCGAATTTGACTCCGACCTTATCCCTTCAGCGCGGTTACACAACTTGTCCATTTTTTTGAAGGTAGTTCTTGGTCACAAAAAAAGTGCAGATAGGCTTCAGAATAGACACAAAGGAATGTACCCTGTGAGGTGAAGATTTCATGAAGATGGCCATGGTGGCTTCCCTTGACTTGAGAGCAGTGGAGTTTGAAGTAAAGGACTTGAAAACAGACATGATGGATTGGCCTTCACTGGTTTGCGCAGAGGCAGGCTACACCATCCTCGTTGAGCGAGGGAAAGACGTTGTGAGTCGTCCGGATAAAAGGACTAAAAACCTCACCATTTTATTTGGCCATAACTTTTTTATTTTTTTGGCAAGCCAAACCAGACCAAACCAAATTTTGATTGTTTTATTTATTTTTTTTTCAGTTTTTGAGCAGACAAAATTTTGTAAGGGAAAATTCCTTAAAAAGAATTTAAGAAAATGTGAAAAGATAAATAAGTGTAATGAATATGTATATTCTTAAATAGGTGTTAGTGCTTGATGGATATTTTTAAAAATTAAAATGACATTACAAAATTATCCCTCATCTATATATATTTTACCCCTTCATTTTCTTCATTACTCTGCACAACCACTTCTCTCGCTAGCTTCTTCACTTTCCATTTTTTATGATTATTATTTTGTCTTCCCCATGGATCTCGAAACATTCACCACCAGCATCTTTAAGTGGGAACCTCGCACCATCCTCTCAACTTCCGCGCTTAACCGCCCTACACTTCTCGAATACACCATGGCTCCGCTATAGTTAAGGGTTCCAGAGGGGAAAGTTGGAGGGCTTGATGAGTTGTTTCAAGCTTACGGGATTTGCTACCACACGGAGGCTAAGATAGCCGAGCTTGGCTTTTAGCTGCTACACCACCAAATACATTGTCAACTCCATCGTCACCCCCAACGTCGCTATCGAGCCCATCTCCAATGGCTTTGACAAGACCGGCTCCACTCAAGCCAAGAACGCTGTCTTGCTCCTCAAATCCTTCAGAAACAATGGCCTGAAAACTCTTTCTCAGCTCATCTAGAAGTTCAAGCACTCCGATTTATCGACGAGTGAAAGCTTGCACAATTTCTAGTGCATTGTGTGTGGATTCCACTACTTCACTTTCCCTTTTGTGGTTGGATACACTCTTTCGTAAGCTTGTGAAATTATTCTGAGAACTTGTAAAAATCTTATATAAATTTGTGAAAGCCTTTTCTAAACTTGTGAAACCCTTTTCAAAATCGAATTTTGATTTGCAAGTTGTAAAATTTTTATGAGAACTTGTGAAAACCTTATCCAAACTTGTGAAGCTTTTACCACAGCTTGTGAAACCCTTATCAGAATTGAATTTTGATTTACCAATTGTGAAAATATGATCTAAACTTGTGAAATTGTTTCCAAAATTTATGAAAACATTATCCGAATTTGTTAAACCTCTATCAAAACTTGTAAAAACCCTTATCAAATCATGTGAATTTGGATTTACAACTTGTAAAATTCTTTAAGGAGGTCATAAAATTCTTTTCAGAATTGTGAAAACCTTATTCGAATTTGTGAAACCTCTATTAGAACATGTGAAAATCCTTATCAAATCTTGTGAATTTTAATTTGCAACTTGTGAAATTCTTTAAGAACTTATGAAAACCTTATTCAAATTTGTGAAACCTTTATGAAATATTGTGAATTTTAATTTGCAACATGTGAAATTCTGTAAGGAAATTGTGAAATTATTTTGAAAACTTGTAAAAATCTTATTCGAACTCATGAAACATCTATCAAAACTTGTGAAATCATTATCAATTTTTGTGAAAATTTGCAACTTGTGAGATTAAAAATAAAAAAAGAATCATTTTCTTGAAAATCCAGATCTTCCTCAGGGATTATGTCAAGTTTGGGAGTAGCAGAAGACCTCCGAGGGAATTCCAGAAGTTAAAGTGCCACCTCCACCCAAATCTTCATGCCCTTTCTTCTTCATTACTAGGGGAGGCCGCCATTGCCATTGTTGAAGGAGGTTGTCTCTGGTGCCGTTGCTAGACATCTTGGCATGGAACCTAAAGAAGAAGAAGAAGAAAGAGTGAGAGGACAAAAGAAAGTAAAAAATGTGATCTAATGAGGGCATTTATGTCATTTCATTTAAATTTTAAAAAAGACAAATTAGGTACTAACACTTCTTGAAACGACTCTTTCTCACAAACAGCGATTATCCAATATCATTTAACAAAACTAGTGATAATTTTTTTCCAATACATATCAGAGTTTAGGACATAAACTCGCCCACAAACTCTCTCAAAACATATCAGAGTTTCGGGCACAAACTCACCCACAAACTCATTACAGAGGAATTTATTATTATGATCTCACATCATAATTAACCTACAAGTCTTAAAATTTCACACAAAACAATTTCCAATACAACTGTATTTGTGGGTCCATCAACATATTAGAGTATGCAACATAAAATATCAGGCCTAACAAGAGTTAAGCATTTATTCCAAGACAGATATCCAAACAGTAAACGTGGCATTATAAAAACATGAGGGCCTTATAATGACAATATAGAATTTAACACAACACTAATATCAAAAGAGGACTACAAGATTCACAACGTCTATGCCTCTAGTTGCTTCCCTTGGCCTCTAGCCAGATTAGAAGTCTCGCTTGAAAAATTATTTATAATTACGGGGTGAGACATAAAGTCTCAGTAACCAAAATCTATTTACAAAATATGCAGGAAAAGATTGTAAGTCAGAGAATCAGATTTAACTATAATAATAATATTAATAATAATAATAATATTATCATAATTCAAAACTTAACATAATATAATCAATAAATAAAATCATCCCCACTCATCCATCATACTCCTCCTTATCTCTTCTGGACCGGTACAACCTATCAGTGCTAGTATACCCGACTAAATGTTAGCTAATCACTTCAAGAATATTGCCCCCTCCCATGCCACCACCAATATACCGTAACAGGGAGGTGTCCGCCCAAACACTCAGCTCTAAAATCCGGGCCAGGATTGAGAGAGTCGATGGGCACACATTTCACCATATATCTTCCACATAACCCAACATATCACGTAATATAAAAATAATAAATTAATATAACTTTTCAAAACATCAACAAGGTCATAATTTCTTATTCAATTATTTCGCAACATTTCATCTCAAACAACATATCCATCACAACAGTAACAATTTAATAACAATTTCCACACACACACACACATATATATATATTGGAAAATACACTGCTTCACTGAAGTAAATTCATATTCAGACATAAACAAAATCTTGCGAAACACATTAAAATAATATAGATAAAAGTAAAGTATATAAAACACCTTACAGTCCAAAGCAAACATAAAATAAATTAACCCTGGTTACCTCGATTCCAAGCTTAATCTTAAGTTTGATAGTAAAACCCGTGCAATTACCGATCACAAGAAAACTCTACATTATTAATGTAGATACCAATTAACCATAAATAATAATAAAATAATTAATTTACATAATTTAACTCCTACAACCATTATCCTCAATTATTCTAATTTTCTTAAAAATCCTTAATCATAGATCATTCCTCATAAACCCAAAGCACTCATTAAAATCCTTAAATAACCTTTAACATACCTATAATTATAAAATCCTCAATATCAACTTTCTAAATAATTAAATCTCCTTTTTCATAATTTATATGGGTATAATCCAATTATTAAAAAACTCTCCAAATCTCCACATGATTAAAATCATATCAAATTTTAATTTAAATATTAAGTTCTAATTTATATTTTTCACAGAGCTCAGATCTAACAAAAATAAACTGATTAAAACCTCAATAATACCTCCAATAATCTAAATAAATTATTTAAATAAATTTTGATTGGTAAAAACGCCCTATAGAGATTAATTTATATTCTATTTATAAAAGAAAGTAATTGTAAAATAACATGACAACTAAATAATAAATCTAAGCCGGTTAAAATTAACTATTAACTATTCTCTACATTTCTACAGTCTTATATTGACAAAACTCAAAACTTGCCTAAAATCATATCCTCAAAATATTCTATAACTAGCATAAAATTACTATCATAGAAAAGAAAAAATTATTTAGAATATATTTCATAAAAGAAGCTTTGTAATTAGAAGAGAGTTTTGGTACCTTATTAATCCCCGAAGAACCGAAAATACTCTTATCAGGATTTCACCCTCTCTTCTCTTCACCAACACTTCACCTACGTGAAGTGTTTATGGGAGGGGGTATTTATAATACCTTTCTCCTGCCATTATTGTTGATTTGGCGCCTGATGGCGCCAAAGCAACATTATTTATTTATTTTTATATGATAAGGGGGGACATCCCCCTTATCATCATTGTTGGTAGGCGCTGAAATGGCACCTACCAACTTTGAATACATATATATATATTAGAATGTCACACTTCTTTAGGATTAAGAATATTCGAAACACCTTTTTATCTTTTAGGATTTGTAGAGTTCTTTATTTGGAATTTTCCCATCTTATAATATGTTTGATATTATTTTTTACGATCAGTACATATAATCTTCGGTATCATTTATTAATTTAAGTTGGTTTATAAAAAATTATTAATGCTACCTTTCTATGAAAACCATATATTCTCTCTTTTTTCGATGGCAAAGGTTGGCTTAACACTTGAGATACAAAATATTGACAATCAAAAAGAAATTTATCCCTACCACGTATAGTGACATCTGATACCAGAGACACTTGACTCTCGACCTTTTGAAAAACCATATATACTTTGGTTTGGTATAAAACTTGCTAAGTGTTGAATATTTGACATTGGTTATAAATAATACTCACAAACTTCATCCATAAAGAGTGAATACCTAAATTGCTCTATTGGCAATGAAATCTAGTATTTAATTAAAAAAAAATAAAAAGTGAATACCTTCTTAGCCAATTATTTAAAGTTGACATCTTACTTTAAAACTTGTTCAAATCTATTGGCCAAGGTTTCTATCTCTTGTTTTCCCCCTTTTCCAAAGATATGTTCTTTACCTAAGGGGTGCCCATACCTTGACCTATGTTTGGAAAAGTGTTAGGAGGGGGTAAACCTGCGATTGAAGAAGGAGAAAGTGCGATTATTACTATAAATGGAAATGTTTGGATCAACTCTTTTTTTTTAATTTGACTTAAAAAAAACTAGTTTATACCACAATCCAAAATATTTTAGTTTTGGTTTTTCCACCGTTTCTACCATGTAACGAGAAAAAATTAAATACCTCATAAAAAAAAGAT